>CM060903.1:957859437-959059437 GCA_030737815.1 Allium fistulosum | reverse complement strand
CCAATAAAGTATAGTTTAAAAATTAAAATTCATGCAGATTTAATAATAAAAAATTATTTAACAATCATTTTTGAAATTGAAATGCATGTTTTATATTATATAATTTTTTTCTAGAATATTATATTATTTATAAATGTATTATAAATATATTTTATTTGTTTATCTAATTTTAAATCAAATAAATAATTTAATATATATATAATAATTTTTTAATTTTACCATCAAATGGCTTTAAGTGTGTATGTAATTTATAAAAAAAAAATACATATCTCATATGAGTTTATGTTTTATAATTAGTCTTAATTGATAAAATCATTTAATAATAATATTTTAATAATAAAAAGTAAAAAAATTATCAGGCCATGAGCAATAAGAAGACATATAAACGATTTTTTTATGCACGCACACATACATACATAAATATAGACACATACATACCACACATCGACATGTGACAATACAGTAATATATCGATTTGTGATAAGGTCTATCAAACTAACATATGATCGATTGATTAGCTAAGCAATTAAGAATATTAATGAATCAGAAGTATACCTCTCGCCAAGGCCTAGAGATCACACTTTGGAATGTTGAAATGGCTCCTTGTATCGAATTCCAAGTTCTAGTGTCGTTGCTCCCGAACTGTTTTACCACCGATGATCGAATCGAGGTGTTTTAACATGATTTTTGCTTGAATATTTTGGGTTTTGGAAGAGGGAATTTCTAGCTGAAAATTGCAGGTAGGAGGAGGAGCAAAAGTCTCATTTGAATGAAAAGAGAGTGGCTTATTTAAAGAGAAACAGAAGAGTGAAAAGTGGGTCACAATTCTTAATATCACTCCTACAATTTCCACTCCTCTTTACATTCAAAATCACCAAGCCACATCATATATGGCTAGCTTCCCTATGCAAGCATCATAGCTGAAATTCCAAACCCCTTTTAGGCCTCAAAAACAGTTCCAAGCCTAAACGATGGCCGTTGCATTTAGATCCAAATTTTAACGCTGATATCGTATATTGATCAATATATTTATAACTATAAATACACTATTTAACATTGTTCAAAACATCAAATATTAATTTTTAAAAATTAACGTTTCATAAATATTATTTAATTTAATTAATTTATAATAATTAAAAATTAATTAAATCAGGTGTAAAAGGATTATTCATCATTTCGATTGTTTGACACTTAGGTATAAATTTGGTGGACGATTAATATCGAAAAATTTGAATATTAACGTTCACACATCACTTAGCAAATGGTCCAACTTAATGCTTGAATTTATCACTTACTTGATTTTGGTAAAATCCAATTTTACTTTACTAAGCATAATCCAGCAGTGATAATTTTTACACCAATTCTCTTCATTCAAACTATATCACTTTGACTTATGTAATTTGTTAATAGTCAAAATTCTAATATCATCCATATTCAAATCTATAGTCCAAATACAAAGACCTTGGTTCAATAATAATTATTATTAACTGAACTACTCTAGCTAGTGATTTTGACTTTAAGTTGACTTCAGTTGACCATGATACTAACCTCATATAACCGAGGAGATGAATCCTCTCTTGAATAGTGTTTAACTTCCAATACTTCCACTTACCCAACTATAGTCACTCGATAGACATTGTGCCACGATTTGATTATAATCAAAGCAGAACTTTCATATTGAAGATTGATAATATTCTCAAGCCAAGAATACCGTGTAAATTAGTCGGGTCGATATTTTCTATTTAACCTTAGTTATTATAACTAATAGAAAACTATCGAGTGAGTCATTCCATATTTATTCAATAACTATCGGTATGTAACCCCTTTGTGCCTCGAGTCATGAGTAATACACTGCCTAACATTTGGAGAGCGTTACATATTCTAGTCTCAACCGTTGCATTGATATCCAGTCTCGATACATCTTGACTAGGAATATTTAAAATGATGTCTTTATTATAAATCATGATACAATACTCATGATTACAACTATTTGTAATTACAATCATAAACACACCATTTATGGATTTTCTGTTAAATTTATTTTCATTAAAAATATACTTATTTATAAAACATTATAACAAATATGTAATAGAAAGAAAACACCTTTATTACAAATGAGAATTGATTATAGAGTTATTTAATTTACAATAAATTATAGGATTGCCTCTAAGTCAAATCCCTAACTCTATCATTTTTGTTATTAAAACCTTACAACCTAATCATTCATGTGGAGCTGCTATTGTAGATGTTAACCATCCACATGTTTCTAGAAAATTAGTTAATAAGTTGGTTACTGATTTTATTCATTTAAATCCTTTAACGAAAACGAATGATTTTTTATTTATTTAAAATTGAGTACAATATATTATTAAATTACTATTTTATACATATAGAAAAAAGATTGGCTCTTGAAGAAATACATGTGAATGATTTGCTTTTGTATCATCGTTTGAAACCATTTTATGAAGTTGTGGCTATTTATAATCCCGATAGTATAGTTTAACTTCAAGGTGATCCTATTAGTCATGAAATTAAGAGGTTTTCATTAGGTTTGAAGTATGCAAATATGAATTAGATTATTGTCATCCTTCGATTTTTCTTGATGGGACTTTTATGAGAGGTATGGGACATGGTTGTATTATGTCTTCTACTGCTATGAATGGTAATCAAATATGATTTAGTTTTGAAATTTATAAGATAATTATTTAATATTTCAGTCAGTCAAATATTTCACCCATTTAGCTAGCAAATATTTGATGGAGCTGTGCTGTTGCAGTTTATTCATTTTGTCTGTTTATTTTATTATTTTATTTGCTATATTAGTATTGTAAAGACCCAAAAGTTGGCCTTCGAAAATCGGCACCCGTACTTCACATTGTACTCAAAATGCCGCAGATTCAAATGCCAAATCTGGTTCTCCGGAGCTTATAACAACATTAAGTAAATAACACAGCGGAATAAAAAGAATAATACATTGATATACAATATCTGATACAACAGAGCGATACAATGAATATCAATATACATCAGAGATATGATACAACAAATAGCAGCGGAAAAGAAAAATATATAACTAATATCAGCAGCGGAACAAATAACTCTAAGATAGTCTTCAAGAGATAACTCCAGCAGTAGCTCGAACTCCCAATAACGATGCACAAAGATAAGCAAGTGCAGTCTGATCCAAAGACTGAACTATCTCCAGAAAATCTACTAATCTGACTATCTGAAAAACCTAACTCTAGACTGCTCGTGTAGAAAATTATGAGCACCCAGAGTTTAGGAAATGAACAATAAACTCCGAGTCAGTCGTGGGACTGGTGTGAGCAACAAAAACAGTTTATCTTTAAAAACGAACAACAAAAGATTTTAAAGTCAATTCGCAATGCTTTTGGAAAATGAAACTACCATAAGACCTCCCACCACACACACAATGCAAACGCAGACTTGGAGGAGATTTCTTCTTATGTTAGTCAAAGATGCTTACTACGCAAAATCAAATCATTTTGATATTATTACTAGTGCATAGTGGAAAACATTTCGAAAGTAGAATATAAATCTTAGCCAGCATAGGTACCATTATATTATGCCTGCTATAGCTGCCTCCTGAGGAGACAGGTTATACAATTTGCAATCGTAAAGGCTCGTATTGTTTCTTTGGATTTCCAACAAATGATCAGGCCAAGGAACTTCCCATTGCCACATGGAAACGCCTCTGGAATGACGTCCCGAGAACCTAACCGGATCTCTGCCAACACAAGGCCGGGTTACCTCTGCAAAAATAGGTAACTACTGACACGCGTATGCCATCCCCCGATCGTAACCGATCTTCCCGAGGATCCTCGATTTCCAACAACCACATCAGAATAATAATGCAGTAACCACATAGGTTAAGTATCTGGGCTCCATACCATGATACCACCTCTATCCAGAAAGAATGACATACACTAAGGGGCGCTACTCCCTAGAACCTTGCCGCATCTTTCCTGTTTTGACCATTCCGGGGTGTGAGGTTCGACGAAGTCTCGTCCACAAAGCTACGCTTTGTTCACAAAGCCATGCTTCGGGTCAAACAAATGATCAACCTATGATCACAAAGATATAAGATCAAACAAATGATCATATCACAAATGATCAAACACTGATCATCACACAGCAACACTCAGCATGCCACATTACCAAATTGGGATATATCGCTGATAAATTTCAACTACATAACCTCTAAGCTTGTACGTCTCAGAGAAGGGTGTTAAGCTAAGAGAATAAATTCTCCGCCACCAACAGAAATGTATTTGAAAGAAATCGGCTTTATATCTCAAAGTGTAATGTCAGACATGTATCCATACAAGTCTGTTCCGAGTTCGAACAGAACCGAAGGCACTTCTTACGAAGCCCTTGCAATTCCGGGTATTCACAATCCCGTCCGGACTTCCCATCACAAAGGGTGATAAAATCTCTATACCGGGGACCAGTCGGTGCAGAGACATTCGACGAGTTGCCTTTCGTTTTCGTGAATATCCGGTCTTCAACACCGGTCTTCAAATGCTATCCATATACGACGTATCATTATTCGGAATGGGTTATATGACACAAATGTCTTTTCCCGGTTAACCCGAATAACGAGCGCAATATTCAAAAACATATGGATATGTGATTTCAATTAAGTCACAACTTAAAGCTCAAAACTTTTCATTCGAATGGTTAAAACAATTTACCATTTTCAAATCTTTAAACAAAAAGATTTATTTACAGAGTTCACTTAATTTTCACAAAGATTCATTCACAGTTTTTTCCAAAACAATTTTCTGTTTCAATTGGATTAACTCGTTAAATCTTTAAAATAAAGATTCAACTTATAGCTTTCAAAACAATTTCATTTCGAATGGTTTAAACAAAACATCATTCTAAATCTGTTAAAAATAAACAGATTCAATTCATAGCTTTCAAAAAGAATTCATTTAAAACTTGGAAAACCATCTTTCAATTCATACTTGAAATTCCTTTAAATTGGAATTTCATTTCTTATATATACGAAAGCTTTTATCATTTGAAAACAAACAGTTTTCATTTAAGAGAAATCCAATTTTATTTGCACGGGTTAAAGTCCTTGAATTATATTCACATTCCAAAATCAATACTTTTTAAAATAGTTTAACCCATATATAAACATCTTTAATCCCTAGTTTCAAATTTTAGAATTCAATTTCAAATCTTGAATTTAAATTTAAATCAAATTATTTAAATTTCCAAAACTCGATTAAGTTATTCAAAACAACTTTTATCTCTGAAATTCCATTTCAAAAGCTTTTCACTTTTAAACCCAAATTTCTAATTTCAAAATCAATTGAAATTAAAATTTCAATTTCAAAAACATCAGATTTAAATTATCTGTGACTTAACCGATTTTCACGTGAAATCCATATTTGTGTGTGTAAAGTGTAGTCCAGGGGTTTCACACACAAATAGTGCAACATCATACAATCATCATAGATCAGAATACAGAAATATAATTTGATAAGCGGTATTAACTATCCCGCTTATCATTCATTCACAGATCACAGATATATATTACAGATAAATAAATTACGGATCACAACATAGATCAGGGTATATCACAAAGCATCATATATCAAGAATATCAAACAATTTGACAATCAATAGGATTCAAAACATTCATAGGTAAGGTCAGTAAATTTTCTGATTAATTCAAATCAGATTAATTACTTACAAATAAATTACTAATCCTGGTTAATTAATTATTAATAAATTATAAATCATTTTGATTTAATTATTCTTTAATCATTTATTAATTACCCTCAAATTAATTACCTTAATTTATAAATCATATTAATTAATTAACCTTAAACAAATTACATAATTAATTAGCCCCTTAATTGCTTTCATTAAGTAATTAACAATTTACAATTGATTATCTTAATTAATAAGTCTTATTAATCCAAATCAAATTTAAATCACATAAATTTAATTACTTAATAATCTATAGTAAGTTTTCTTCATTAACTAATAACATTTCTTAAATTACTTTCTTAAGAAATTATCTTAAATCAATATTAATCATTTCTAATTATTAATTAGTCTAAATTATTTATAAATTAAATAAGTCATTCTTTAATTACCTTATTAATTTTTTTATGAATTATAAATCATTAATCCAAATTTTTGTCAAGATAAAACTTTTCTTACCTATACATTTGAAAAACATTTATTTTAATTTTACCTTTAAATTCAAACTATTTGAATCCTTTTTTTTTTAAAGTTGTTTAAAACATTTTAATTTATAAAATTTAAATAAATGTTGAATCTAGGGTTCAACTCAGTTTTCAATTCCAGACTTTAAATTTAGGTTTCAAATTCTGTTTTAAAAACTTGCTTCCAGATTTTCAAGCCTGGAACAAGCAACAGACTCGAGCCAGACCCAAGTTACTTCGAGACTTTCCTCCCTCTGCTTCGAGTCACACGCGAACTATTTTGCTTCGAGCAAATCCTGGAGCCACTCGAGACAACACGCGAGAGAACCCAGTGCATCCTTAAACCCACTTCTTCTTCCTATCATCAGATACACGCGACACCTCGTGCACGTGCACTATCGCACGGCGACGCTCCGGTCATCACGACCACCACCGACAAGTTGCAAAACATCTTCACAATCCAAAGCAATAATCAGTTCGACCAAAACAATCCCACAGAAAAATCGAACCTTTAGTTCGAAAACTCGAACTGCTATACTCGTCAAAACTACCTCGCCCAAGAAATTTCCGATCATCAGAAAAGCTTCGACTCTGGCCTCACCTCGTCCATCCTCCAAACTACTTTCCCCTCAAATTTCGAGCAACTCGATCATTCAGGGGTGGCGAAACACCTCGTCTTCGAACTCGTTCAAAGTCGCGAGTTTAAACCCTAGTCGTGCCTCGTCCTCACGACACCATCACCAGAAAATTCACCACCCATTTTTCCAATGATCATCTCCCCTAAAGCTACCATCAACCCAAAACTTATCGAACCCCAGCATGCCGATTATCGGAAATCGATGGTATTCCCAAAATCTATTAACTTAGCATAACTCGATAAATACAGCATTAAAAATCATGACTTGAATTTTAAAATTCATCATTTTACAGTGCCATTTAGTTTATGAAATCCAAACTAAAAATTAAAATGATTGATCTTTTATCATTTCTAAAGTTTTTCCTGTATATTCTAAAGTTGTCAGTTAATCTCTTAATAAAATTTCTTGAAACTATTTTTAAAATTTTAATTTGACAAATGCAAGCAAATTCTATTTAGAGATCAAAACTAATTATTGATTTGTTTGGGTGGTGTAAAATTTTGAACAGGTTAATCAAACCTGTCATATAAACAGAGGTATGTTTGCCTGTGTTCACACACAAATTCACATCTAAATATCAGCATGCAGGCAACAAATCAAACACTCCTCACTACATATATCAAGTATTCACACAACAGTTAAAAATGAGTGTGTTTGCTCACCTCAATACAGTTGAAACAGAGAACTAGAAGAACAGAGAAAGAACAGAGAACTTTTGCTTTGAAAAGAAAATGCAGTTTTGATCTTCCTATTTGTTGATGATGATTTGCTTGACTTCCAGGCTTTAAATCTTTGGTTTACAGGGTTTGAATTATTGTTTGAGTTTTTAAAGATGGTAAGCTTCAGACATTTTTTTTTCTTCTTAGCTTTGAACTGATCGAATGGAATGAAGTGGTGATGTATATAAGAAAAGCAAGTTACAGGGTGATGTTTTATATTGTTTGTACAGGATGATGATATATTTGTTTATACAAATAGGCACGGCTAAAGGTTGCATTTATGACTTGTACATACCCATGCCTTTGCATTAATTGCCTGGTACTTGGTTTCCATGCTTAGCCATGTTTTTATAAACCAACATTTCCCATTTACTTGCATTATTTCACTCGGCTGAAGATAATTTGGTGGCTGAGGTGATGTTGTATATTTTTGTCTTGCCTACACATTTGACTTCGGCTGAGAGATGATATTGTATTGGTTTTATTTTATTTTTACTTATTATAATGTTGTTTTAATTATTTTATCTTTTGTTTAGTTTGTTTTGTTATTTTATATAAGTGTTACTTTATATTTTTATAGTTCATCTTTTATATGTATATCTATTTGAATTTGTCAAATTTATTTTCTATTCCTAGTTTAAATATTTATTAATTCAAATCATCATTAATTATTTATTTACAATTTAAACTCAAGTCAAAATATATATCTATATATTTATTATTTTCAAATTCACTCGAATTTGAGTCGGGGAAACTCGCTCCAATATTCTAATTAATTTTACAAATTTTTATCCAAAAATTTATTTAATTACTCAATTTAATTCAAAAATTCATTTAATTATGAATTTAAATAAATTTAAATTTCGGGGTCGTTACAAGTATTATAATTGTTATTTTATTTACCTAGTAATCTTTTTTTGGTGTGTTTTAATTTCTTGGTTAGAATTTATTATTTCAGCTTGTCAAATTTTCAAAGTCAAATATTTGCCTTATTTTTATATCAAATATACGATGTACCTATTTTGTTGCAATTTGTATATTTTGTGCATCTAGTTTTATTTTATGAATATGACATGCATTTTTCTTTATTTTATATTTTTTCCATAGCTTTTGGCATTGTATCTTGTGAAAATGAACTTAACGGTACTGGTATTTTACAAAGCTTGAGGAAATGTTATGTGTTGATGATCTTGATTTCACCTTTGTATTAGCTCATGGTACTTATTACATCATTTAGAGAATAATTTGAAGAGTTTTTGGCAAAACGGTGTCCTCAAGGTAAAAGGAAATGGATTATTTCTTTATTTTTTCGAGTTGCTAACGTTTCTACAATACATGTATTTAATCAGGCTTTTTATGAGTTTATCAGTGTTGGTGTGGCTGAATAGAAAGTTTTTTTTGCATGATATGTCTTTCGAAAAGTTTGCTAATATTCTTTTTTTTGGAAATCGATATGGCGAATTATGTGAAAAGTTATAAGCATTGGTTTTAGAGGAAAGATATTTACCTATCACTGCATGTTTGGATAGAATTCATTTGAAGCTCATGAAATTTATATCTAACTGAGTAGTGAAACTTGGAACAGTCAATTATGCCCTATTATGGAAAAGCGTTTAAGGGATTTATACCTTGAAGGCATTCAATGGAAAGTTACTATATTTATTGTTGAAGTTTATGAAGTTCAATCAACTCAATCTTATCACGTATATTTGAGTGTTCGATGATGTAGTTGTAACTTATGACACATTATGGGGTTTCTATGTGCTCGTTCTATTAGATGCATTCTTGCTTTTGATTTAGATGTTTATTCTTATATTGAGGATTATTTTAGAGTATCATATTTTTGAGCATCTTGTTCTCACCCAATGCATTTACTTATTAGTTTTCAAATGGAATATGTTTTACCTAAAGATGTTAAAGTACATCCACCAAAGAAAAGACATGGTGAAGGAAGGACTCCTTCTTTAAAATGGATTAAGTAAGTTGGTGAGGTGAACAAGTATAACATTGCAGTTTGTGTAAGAAATTAGGTCATAATAGATGATCATGTTTGTTAAGAAACCAAGGGTACTTTGTGTACCGTATAGGCTTTATATTTTGAAGCCAATTAATATAATTTCTTGTTTGTTTGACTGAATTAAATGGTTTATTTTTTGGTATTTTTTTTGAATATAACTTAATAATGTAATTTTGTTTGCCTGGCAAATAATGGCTTGGCAAATATTAGCCTGTCATAAATTTTCCATACGTATATTTAATAGGCTGTGTTTGCTTGTTATATATTTATCATGAATATATATGGTCATGATAATATGTTTTATTTTTTAGGTGTTGCTTTCAAAGATAAGCTCGGTTAACCATTATTCTAGTTCAATTATATATGGTATTCCATTTGTACTTGATTAGGCTATGCATTTGGTTAGCTTTTGAATCCATATTTACTTGATTAGGTTGTGCATTGTGTTAGCTTTCGCATCAATACATACCCGATTAGGTTGTGTATTCGGTTAGCTTTTGAATCCATATGTACCCGATTAGGTTGTGCATCGAGTTAGCTTTTGTATTCGTTGATTAGCTCGGTTAACCATTGTTCTAAATCGATTACAGATTGGTTTCCACATGTACCCGATTAGGTTATACATTGTAGGTTTTTGCATCCATATGTACTTGATTAGGCTTTGCATCCTGTTAGCTTTTGCATCGATATGTACCCGATTAAATTATGCATCCGGTTAGCTTTTTTATTCGATAATTTGCTCGGTTAACCATTAATCTAACTCGATTACATACTGGTTTCCATAAGTACACAAATAGGTTGACCATTTGGTTAACTTTTGCATATATATGTACCCGATTAGGTTTTGTATCCAGTAAGCTTTTGCATCCATACATACTTGATTAAATTGTGCATCCAGTTAGATTTTGCATCCACGCGTACCCGATTAGGTTATACATTCGGTTAGCTTTTGCATTTATGATCAGCTTGGTCAACCATTGTCCTAACTTATTTACAGATTGGTTTCATATGTGCCCGATTAGGTTGTGCATTCAGTTAGCTTTTGCATCCATATGTACTTATTAGGTTTTGCATCCATATGTACATTATCATGTTGTGCCATATGTACCCGATTAGGTTGTACATCTAGTTATCTTTTGCATCCATACATACCTGATTAGGTTGTGCATTCGGTTAGCTTTTCCATTCGATGATTAGCTCAATTTACCATTGTTCTAATTTGGTTATAGATTCGTTTCCATCTGTACCTAATTAGGTTGTGCATTCAGTTAGCTTTTACATCCAAGACTTACCCAATTAGGTTATTTATCCGGTTAGCTTTTGAATTCATATGTACCAGATTAGTTTGTGCATCTGGTTAGCTTTTGCATTTGTTGATTAGGTCAGTTAATCATTGTTTTAACTCAATTAAAGATTTCTTTCCATATGTACCCAATTAGGTTGTGCATTCGGTTAGCTCTTGCATCCAAATGTGCCCGATTAGTTTTGCATTTGTTTAGCTTTAGCATCCATATGTGCCTGGTTGGGTTGTTAATCCAGATAAATTTTTCGTTTAATGATTAGCTCGATTAACCAATGTTCTAACTCGGTTATAGATTGGTTTCCATATGTTCCTATTTGCACCGAAAATGGAACAAACACCCAATCGATATGTAGGTAGTATAATTGAAATGAGAAAATAAAAATAAGGAAAATAACATAAGAGATTTATAGTGGTTTGGCAAATACTCTGGCCTACGCCCACTGTCAATTTTGTTAATGAATTTTGACTTGTATTACAATAGCGATTTAAACTCGGTTGCTTAAAACTTGGGTAAGAATCCAAAAGAGTATCGGGGGTAAAATCCGATGATTCAAAAAGTAAGAAAAGGATCCTGTTTTTATGCACCTCTCCCCCTATTTATAAATGAACATCAGTGAGATAAGCTTTGAAACCTTCTCCCTTTCTCCACGTTCTCCACGTACAGTAGAAGGTCCTAGAAAAAGATCATGGCTAGATCAACAATCGATAGTTAACTCGGTACCAAGTCGAAGGCTTTAAGTCGGTACCAAGATAAGGTCTTCTTCGATTTCATGCTTTGATTTATTTCATTTCTTAAGTAATTTGCATGTATGTTGAGCTTGTTCAGCTTCTAGTCCTTGTGTGCTTTGGCTTTGCATTATCTCCCACTTCTATCATATGTATGTTGAGTTATTATCCATGACTCTGTATCGAGTCAAGGAGCACAACTCGATACTGAGTTGTGACTTCAACTTTGGATTCTCCGACTTTGCTTTTATTCAATTGACTTGGCTTGCCTGAAGAATGGATAAGTATCTTCTGGTGACAAGCAAGGTTCAGCAACAATTCTTTGGACTTCACTTGAATTCTGGTTTCCAAACTTGCACTTCTAAACTTCTGGTTTATCTGACGACCATTCAATAGTTCTGACTCATCCAGATATTGCTTGGTCCAAGAGCAGAATTAACACTAGTACCCCAAATAGATGTTCTTATCCTTTAAACTATTTTCATAAAGCAGTGATCATCACATCACTTAGACAGTTATAGATTCATATTCTTTGGATGATATAAGAGCTGCAATATTCTATTCGAAGTTGTCATTCGAGACTGAAAATTCTGGAAATCCTTTCACTCAATCGGCCAGTCAGGTAAAATTCAACCTTTCAATCTTGCTTGCTTTTCACTTTTATTTCCACTTTTACCATCTCTTTCTTTTCTTTTCTTTTTTTTAAATATTTTTAAGTCGATACTGAGTTATGAGCCATGACTCTGTACCAATCTGAACTACGAAATTTAAGTGTTTAATTATTTAAAAACACATAAGTTACCTTCTCCTCAACACCTTTACTTCCACCTTTGTTGAGCCAAAAAATGGTACGACACCCTAAAACAAAGTTAAATATGGAGATCTAGCAAAATAAAATAAGAAACACGTGAACTTTTATAGTAGTTTGGCTAATCTAAGGCCTACATGCGCTTTAATCTTATTACTTAGTGATTTTGGTCACATGTATAAGGATTTTACTGATCTAACAGCTTAGAACGGTAATAAAGTAACTTCCTTTATGACAAGGTCTTGTAGAGAGCGAGAGAGAGAGAGAGTGAAGAAGATGAAGTGCCAAAAGTCCATTTTAAGTTGCCATATGCTTGTTTGTTATTTATAGAGAATTTGTCCAACGGAATTATCGGATCTCAAAATACCAAGTCTACCTTCAGATCCGAGAATGTAGGAGGGAAGACGAAACCCTCTAACTAATAAATTCATCTCGGTACTGATCAGAAGTGATCGGTACCTATGATTTTATGATGGCAAGTTATGCCATCTCACTTCACTTAGTCTTCTATTTTCAATCCGTATAGTTTCAAGCACTTTTGTCCAAGAAACTAGGTTGTTGCCGAGAGGTTCTAACATCTTCAGTACTAGTCATATTTCTTCAGAGCTTCCTTGGAGTTGTTCACCTACTTCTTTAGAAATGGGCCCCATGATGATCACTTTGATAAGAAAGCAAAAACATATAAGGTGCTAAAAAAGTGCTTGGTACTGACCTAAAAAAGGTCGGTACCAATTTGATTCCTTAGCTCCTATCACCCTCTCAACTCTTAAAACCACTTCCATTGTCTTTTGAAGCATACCTCCAAATTCTTAAACCATTTCGACTTCATCCTAACACCCATATTCATATGAAAGCCGCTTAGTCTAAAAACCGGATAATACTTTCCTTACAAAATTTGCTTCTATTAGAAATAAAGCATGCTTTGGAACAAGACAGACATATACCATTGTTCATAGAAGTCTATTGGCTATCCAAGAGTTGCTTCAAAATGTTTTCTCTATCCCATGAGCATTCAGTCGATTATTTTAAATAGTAGTAGTTCCATTCTTTGTGCTAAGGATAAGATCTACACTCTGTAGATCATTCCACACCTTAGCCAGGTACGGGTTGCTTCTCATATTCCTTCGGTTTGGGGTCAGAATTTCATGTCAGTATCGACCTTTTTTGGTCAACCGAGTTGTTTTGCTTTGCTATTCAGGTACTTATATATATGCCGGATGCTTAGTTTATTTTTCCTTATGTCTTCATACTTTGTGCTCATTTACTTTCTAACTTTTCGGTGCTGATTTCCAATGATTCAACTCCTCAAGCTCGAACAGTCCGTCGCCGTCAAACCAGCACTATTGTCACCACTACTTTGCTACTGCCACCACTTGCTACCCAGTCTGACCACTGTTGGCTCCTTAAACAAATTTGGTTCCAAATTCTTCCCATTTCCATATCTAGACCCAATTTTCTTTGGTAGGTTGCTTTAGTTTCCACTATGGCGACGTTCGTGGAATTGACTTCGGCGATGGCCAAGGGTCATCTACGACCAGCAAATGGTCGAGGGCTTCAATTTTGTGATCGGCCTATGTTCTATCTCTTGGTCAATGTAAATAAATGAATTTCCCCAAGAGAAACCTAAGCATGACTCGAAGACCCTAAGGAATCCTAGGATTGACCTAAAGTTCGCTTCGCCACTACCTAAACCACAATGGCACCATGTTTTTCTAGGGTCAGCTTTGGGAGTTTTTCGACTTCGCTCCGGATTTTGCTCCTTTGTTACAAATTCATGCCTATGTGCATTTGAAGATGCATTGGCATTCCTTTTCCAAGCTCGATCGATCTCAAATCATAGTTTAAAATCCTAACAAGACGGTTCTTTTTCAAATAACATCGCATCGAATGCACTACATCATCCGAACATGTAACAAACCACACCTTAACGGGCCTGAATTTCAATGAAATCGAAACTTGAGGCTGTTAAGGTATGAATTTCTGGTGTTGGTAACCTATAATAAACATAAGTATATTAAAAAGCAAACTCACAGCGGAATAATAAAATATAATGGAACATATATATATTGATCAAGGCTACTGCTTTGGAATCAATATTTATTTCTTGAATATCTAATTGCCTTGTCATTTGTTGAGCATGAATGACACAAATTCAAAATGACAACACTTCGTACTTCTCAATTCCTAACGCTTTTTAGTGTGACAGCATACTAATAGGAAAAAAGTGTGAGCAAACCTGAAAAAGTGTAACCGAAAATAAACAATTTTTTGTATAAATTTTACAACACTTTTATCATAATTTGCAATGCAAAAAAAATGTTAGAATACCTAGTAAGTTGGTAAATAAATCGAAATAAGGTGGATCATTTAGTAATTTTTAAATATGCTTCCATTTCCTATGCTTTTTTATTCACGGCAACATTTATTTCTTTTCGTTCCTTCTTCTAGGATTAGTGCACTCATCGCTCTTCTTCATCTTCATAGAGAGAAAATTTTGTCGTGCCAAGTGAATGTAATGGAAACACATAATCAAATTCTTGGTTTGACCTCTCCAATCGCACTTCAGCTTCTCTAATCGCATTTCTGTTTCTCTAAGCACTAATATCGAGGATAAGCAAGATGGCATAATTTTTTAAAATTGCGAATTGATTTGTTATTTTGTGTTTGATTCAAAACCCTTAATTAATGCACCCGCCTCAAATAATTATGAATATGGGTATTTTACGGATTTTTCAAGTGGAATCTAAGAAATTGGTTAATTGGGTACCTTAATTAGTTTATGATTTTTTTAGACAATGGTTGTGGTGATATATATGTAATGACCCCATCGCTATGCCCGGTTTAGCAAAAAACATTACAAGTAATGTCATCTGCTAATCCGGAGAATACGGCTGGTTAAGGGTGATCGAATGTGAATATATATTTATACTAGCACTAACACGTCTTATTTACCTTTTTGAGGGTCCGAACTGAAATTTGACATGTGCAGTATTGATACAAAGTAATAAATACATTGATTAAAATTGTGTATAACAGTATATAATATAGATAAATCAAAATCAGTGTCAAGATTATAGCGGACTAATATACAACATATTTCATAATAAGATGTGAGTCTACAAAATGTCAATACTAGACTCACTCTACTATACATCATATCTCATACACTATATCAGGTACAAAATGACTACTGAATAATATACATGACATAACTACTAAATTTCAATATACATAATGATGAAGTAAACTAAAACTATCAAAATAATCTACTCCAAAGTTAACCCAAAATCCAAGAGTCAATGAGATCCTGTACCTGTAAAGTCTCGGCTTGACCCGAGTATTATTAGGAATAATAAACAGGTTAGACTGTATCTAAATAAAAAGTGAGGTATTAATATCATAACTATACGATATAAAATAATAAGACATAATAAAATATGTCAAACAAACAATCATAATAAGGCATATTAATTAAATTCACCACTTTATAAATCCATAAATGACTTAACTCTAAAATAAGTCATCTCAAACTATGCGTAAAACCCAAAAATCCATAAAAGCATATCAAACAAATAGATACGGATATCACAATTATGACTTAACAATAACCAAATAAGTCACAAATAACATATGCCTAAAACAAATGCTCAAATAAGGCATATCTAAAAATCTCCATTTCACAAATTCATATCAAGTCTCCAATGGACTGTCATCTCAAAATATGGTGATAGCCAATTCAAAATTCCTCAAAGCCATAAAGGATACTAAATATCCATACTAAAAATCTCTGAAGAAATAATCATAAATAATGAAACACTAACGGTAGTCAACTATCAGTATAAAATAGCGACACATAGTCTAACAATTAAATAGACTGATACAGTCTAACAAACAAAAAGATCCCGCCACATAGTGTAATAGTCTAATCCTAGAAAATAGACTACTATGCAAATTTACCTGAACCAACAAAATAGGCAAACATTATCAACTGTACACAAAATAAACTGATAGTATTAGTCATCCGATCTATAGAATAATCATGTATATAACACCTATCCAAGGGGAAAAAGGCAGTCGTGTCACATCATAACAAACCTAATCCTCCAAAATAAGCCTGCCTACCCAAACCTAAGAATGTATCGATTTACAGATCGATGAACAATGAGTCATCGTCTCTCGGGGATCTATTTGTCTGAAATCCAAACACCTTAAGATAATATAACTCTAAGTGTAGTTCACTTTCACTTCTGTAATCAATAGAATCTAACTGACTGTCACATACCAGAAAGTTAAACTCTAGTATTTACTGAAAGCTAGTAAATTCCACTCAAACTCTATTTAACAAATTATAGTAATAAACTAAAGAATTGTACAAAAAGTCTCATACCAATCCGACAATTCAATTGTTTTTTAAAATTCCTTATTTCATAGAAAAGCGTGAAATTCAATAGAATATAAATGAAAGCATTGATTGCTCGAAAGTAATGATTTTGAAGTCACCAAAGAAATATCAATATCGTATATACATATAGCTAAAGGCCAAACAATAAAGGTCGATAATAGGTTATAGTTTGAAAGTAAGTTATAAAATTTTATGATATATGAATGATTTCTAAATTGCTTTATCTATAGTTTATTTTCAAATTTACCACTTTTAAAACCCAATAACTTATATATATAAAACAAAAAAGTTACAAAATTATAAATATTAAAAATAAAATTCCTTTATTAGGTCTTTGAATCAAAACAATATTTTCATAATTGATAATTGACTTTATTTCAAATATACATATATATATATATATAATATTACTTCATAAACACTTTAAAACCATAAACTATTTGTAAACTTGAAAATCATAGTTAAATTCATTTTAAAACAAGGCTTTATATTTATAAATAAATATATTTCTTTAAATAACATTTAAAAGAATTTCAACACAAAATAGTCGATTACTACTGAAAATCGGAAATAGTAATTCAACTATATCCTATAAATTAAATTTCCATTAAGGAACAAAATAGATAATATCTTATTTTGAAAACTCTTTAAACGTATTTAAACAATTCAATATAATAAGTCCATTGAAATTGCAACTTCCAAAGCTAATCGCTTTAAAAATAATAATTCCATAATATGAAATTATTTAACGACCCGAAATGCTTTCCGATAATTTCGATCACACAAACAATACACAAGTATGCTATATTCTAACTGCAAAATGAAATGCATTTTTAATGGGTTCAATATACATGTTATACCATATTAATAATTGAATCGAATTCAGCATTCCAAACACACAATTCATCTAATTCAAACACCAATCTAATTGAAACTGGAGCATGCAATTATAGTTCAATCATTTCATTCAGTCCCAACCAAAGATTTATGAAATTTATAATTAGACAAGACATAAAAAGGATATAATTAGTCAAATATAGATGTGTGAGTTATAAAATAACTCACCTTATCAAAGAGCAAACCAATCACCCGGCATTCAACACTTGCTGCCTAAAAGATGTCTCGGCAAATAAACTTACATCGTCTTCTTCATCTCGCTGCCAACAATTTTTCAACCACATCCAAGCTTTGCTGATAGCAGCTCGACCTCGCATCTCACACTCCATCAGAGCACTGAGCTCATGCTCCAAGAACCGCACCCATCAGCGACAGCCCATACCTTCACTTGCAACCCATGAAGTCAAAAGAAATGCGTCCATGTCAAGAACCGTGACTAACCCTCCAGATCGAATTTCGGTTGCCACCTCATGCCACTCACTGCCACCATCGATAGACACCCGCAAGTTGCATTTCCACGCCAACAGCCTCCTTCCTTATCGCGACGTCATTGAAGCCTAACGCGAGCGAACATGTGGATCGAAGTCGATACGAATTAGGGATTTAGGGCTTAGAGTATCGGCTTTTATTTTGTACAAGTGGGCAAATTAGGATTTTGAGTTAGATTAGAGGAGAGTTGAGTTGCTAAGTGCAGAGAGTGCTTGGGCTTAATGTTTTAGGCCTGTTTAACTTTAAATCAAAGTGTTTTTTTCTATTCTTTTAAACAACTATATTACAAATTTGTAAATCTATTCCCATTTAAATGAAACGGTTGAAATTGATTTACACTTTATTTTGCAAATTATATTTCAATAACTGGATAATTCTATTTAATTTAGTACCTGTTTTTTTTATTTAATTATCCGTCGAGCTGATATAAATAATTTTATTCATCTTCGTCGATCTATTGATTTTATTAACTATTTAAATTTTATGATAACAAAATCTTTTATTAAATAGACTTTAACTATATAATAATTTTATTCTAGAATAATAATTATCCAAATCGAATTCGAATACTATTATTATAATCAAATTTATAGAATATTACGGCTTTGAAAATAGGGTTGTTACAAACTTCTTCCTTATGAAATTGCGTCCTCGTAATTTATTATAAGGAGACGACACACACATACACTTAAACATTAACTGAATTTGGAACCTACAGTCAAACTGAAACTCATGCAATACTCTATAATAGGCTAACATTAGAATCAAACCTATTTTATGTTACAAATTTAAATAGGTTCATTTTAGATTTTCATTTCTTTGCATACGAAAATTTATTGAAAATTTTCTAAGTAACAGATTTTTTAGAAAATTTCGGCAGAGTCTCCTTTGTGTGGCTAGTGTTTCGAAAAATCACAATAGAGGTAAAACATAATATACATCTCATCTCAATGATGAGGCATCCCATAGGGAACAAAATATAAAATACGATTTGTAATTCGAGATACGTACCTTATATTCAGCATTTTAGTAAGTTATCTTACTATTTTCAACCAAAAGAAAGCTAAAGTCGCCGCATAGTCAAACTAGACCTTATATAGCACGTGTACTTAACTTGATTTTCAACATTAGTCATGGATAGAAGATATAATGAGCATGTATAACTTTAATGCATAAATGAAACAAACATTTCTAGTTCGGCCACTCTCGACAAAGTTTAAAGGCTAAAATCATAAAACTAGATGAGTTTCAAAAGAAAAAGTGTTGCACCATGAATAAGTTTTGATAATCAACTTTCAGATCATTAAAATGTAGAATAGGACATGAGTTATAGAGTTCTTTCTAAAGCTTATAAAACTTAGGAATTAGTTGAAGAATGCAAGCCCACTTATTAAAACTACAATTTTAACATATTAAACGACTAAATTTCACAAAACATTTAAAATAAAAGTTGTTGTTTAAGTTATATGCTTTTCGGATTGGGCAAGATTGAGAAAATTAGATGAACCATTTAAAAGATGTGATCAAATGACTACATCGCTTAAATTTAAAATTATTATGTCGAAAAGTGAGAAAAGATTACAAATCTAAACAACAACCAAGTAATGCAAGTTAAATAATAAACTTCCACGGAACTCAATCAGGTTCAAAATGTTTAAAAATGCAAAGTTTAATCAAACACTATCAAGAACTTTCCCTTTAAAGAACAAAATAAGTTATACCTAATGTCAAGCATAGTAAATGACAATTAAATGGACATACAAGCAATTAATGTTCAATGCTAAAAACCTGAATTTATAAATGCATAACATGGAGCTTTAATAAACATGTTATGAGTTTACTTATTTGACTGCTTTTGATTATATATATATATATATATATATATAAACTTTCAATCAATCTCCTAACAAATACAAAGGTAAAACAAAATTAATTCAAACTCTTCAAAGAAATGATTTCATATGTGGTTTAGCATCACATCTAATGGTCTTTCATGTTCTACTGCATAAATTTTGAATTAGTCATATGTATTGAAATGACAATGGATAGTTCAAACCAATAGAAAAGTTGAAATAGAGTTTTGTGTGTTTAGTCTTTGTTTAAAAATCCATTATATTAATTAAGGGTATTCTTATTAGCTAAAGATAATGGTTGATGTTGCTCTTGAAATCTACGGAGTCAAGATAACAACGATGTGCGATGTTGAAAAAGATTACACATTAATATTAGTACCAGAAATAAGTAAATCTTCTATAGATCTACAAATGCAAAATTTCAAAATGCTATTATATTTGCTTAATTAATTTGCAAGAGCAGTAATGGTTCTTGAAATCAAAAGTTGTTCCTTAAGGTTTTGGAGACGAGAATTCATAAGACCACACTAAAAAATTCAGTCTGACCTCAAACTCCCATTGTTGCCACATATATTGTAATTTTAAATCATAATTATGACATATAACCATAAGTGATAAAGTATAGCTGCAAACTTAATTGAAGTTCACTAAAAACGTGATATGGTTTATATTGCCAATTATCCTAAGCAATTGTAAAATTTTGATATTCATAAAGAAGTAAAATGTTTATATGTCGTCTATCATCAATTTAACTACCCAAAAACACAACTACAACTAGTTCAATGTGACTGGTTTGAATATAATTTACTTGTCCAAGCATAAGTAATAATTACCTTATTCAAACAGCAAAAAAATAATTAATGGTTCGAATTATCCTAATTTTATATATGAAGTAATGCATTATAAGCAAACAGATTAAATGTATTTAGATATACCCAACTTAATAATGTTTACCAAACAGTGAAACTCCAGAAGCAACAATAAATCCATAGACACAAATTTACAATTAAGAATTGTCTTTTACAAAAAGATCATGCAGTAATCATAATTATCAAAACAGATAATTATTATACCGCACATTATGTAAAATTATTTAAGCCAATAATTTATATCCCCTAAATCAACATGATATATGTTACATTCGCTTACATAATTGCAAATCTTCAAGGCTTTCAATCAGATCGTCGTATTTGGAGAGAAGGGGTTCCAAATTTTGATCAGATTCAAGCTAGAGAATTACTGATATAAACAGTATTTTCTTTTTCGGTAGACAAAACATGGTATCTGAATATCTAAACCGTAAAGGAAAGTGAAATAGAGGAGTATCAAAAAACATGTGTGCAGACATGCATAACAAGATGAATTGAATGATAAGACTTAAAAGCTTTACATTTGGTTTGATCGGTCATTTCTAATAAATATCCTAATCTATTCAATGTGACTAGTTTGCATTACTATAAAAATTTCTTATTTTATTTATTAATTATATTTTCAAATTCCAATTTTTTATTTTATTTAGTTACATATCATTTATCATTCTATATTTTATAACTTTTAATTGCTTAGAAATTTTTATTATTCCCCAGAGATTCTATTTTGTAGAAACCGCTGTCTTTCATTAATAATTGGGCTTGTCCAGATTCAAATGAGTTTTTAAATTCTTTAAGTAATAACGTCTTATTCAATTCCAAATTTTAAAATAAATATAAACAATAACAAACATTAATTCAAACAACATACATTTCAATCATAAGCCATCTAAGATCTCATTTACGCTATCTATTAAATCCCACACTTTACAAAAGTGAGTTCCAACTTTAGAATCATTTTAATAACAATAATTTGTATAGAATTTTTTTTACAAATACGCGCCAATGATTATTCCTAATAATCATTTATATTTATATCCTAATAGAAATATAAATTCTAATTCTACCCTACACACCTAAGGGACGGGACTCTAGGTCATCTAAGTTCAGATCTCGACTCTGTGAAAATTATATTCTATAATGTTCTGAATCCAGCTCTGATACCAAGCTATAACGACCCTACCGCTATGCCGAGTTTAGCAAAGAACATTACAAGTAATGTCATCTGCTAATCAGGAGAATAAGGCTGGTAAAGGGTGATCAAATGTGAATATATCTTTATACTAACACCGACAGGTCTTATTTACCTTTTTGAGGGTCTGAACTGAAAATTTGACATGTGCAGTATTAATACAAAGTAATAAACACACCGATTAAAAATATTTAGAACAATATATAATATAGATAAATCAAAATCAGAGTTACAGATTGCAGCGGACTAATATAAAATATATTTCATAATAAGATGCGAGTCTACAAAATGTCAATGCTAGACACACTCTAATATACATCATATCTCATACAATATATCAGGTATAAAATGAGTGCTAAATAATATACATGACATAACTACTAAATGTCAATATATATAATGATGAAGTAAACTAAAACTGTCAAAATAGTCTATTCCAAAGCTAATCCAAAATCCAAGGGTCAATGAGTCCCTCTACCTATAAAATCTCGACCTGACCCGAGTATTATCAAAAATAATAAACGGGACAGACTATATCTAAAAGAAAAGGTGAGATACTAATATCATAACTATACGACTTAAAATAATAAGCCTAATATAATATGCCGAACAAACAATCATAATAAGGCATATTAATTAAATTCACCCCTTTATAAATCCATAAATGACTTAACTCTAAAATAAGTCATCGCAAAATATGCCTAAAACCCAAAATCCATAAAAGCATATCAAACCAATAGATACAGATATCACAATTATGACTTAACAATAACCAATTAAGTCATAAATAAAATATGCCCAAAACAAATACTCAAATAAGGCATATCTAACAAATCACCATTTCACAAATTCATATCAAGTCTCCAATGGACTATCATCTCAAAATATGGTGATAACTAATTCAAAATTCCTCAGAGCCACAAAGGATACTAAATATCCATACTAAAAATCTTTGAAGAAATAATCATCAGTAATGAAATAATAATGGTAATCAACTATCAGTATAAAACAACGACACAGAGTCTAACAGTTAAATAGACTGATATAGTCTAATAAACAAAAAGACCCCACCGTATAGTGTAATAGTCTAATCCCACAAAATAGATTACTATGCAAATTTACCTAAACCAACAAAATAGGCAAACATCATCAACTATACACAAAATAAGCTGATAGGTATTAGTCCTTCAAAATAAACTGTAAACCATTTAAGGTGAATAATTGTTATGTATCTCATGTTTTAATTGTTATTTTCAGTTTTAAGTTTAAACCCAAATTTTTTTCTTATATTATGTCATTCTATGATAGTTTGAATGATTATATGCTTATTGGTGAATATATTTAATTTATTTATGAAATTATTTGATAAGTTTATGTTAGAAAACCTATTATATGACACCCAAATGACTTGAGATTTTGATATGATGTTAGAAACATCATTTTGGAAGAGGGTTTTTAATCTAATAATTTTCTAAATTAATGAGAATATTTGGTGAATTTCCTAAGGTTAAAAAATGAGATATTTTGGGTTTTAATTATTTAGAATAATTAAATTATATTTTTTTCCCAAATTTTTTATATGTTAAAAGATATAATAAATTGGATTTATTATGATTTTTGAGGATTTTTCCAAAGTATTTATGATTTAATATAAATTAATTGACCTAGAAAAGCTTAAGTATTATATTAAAATATTAATATAAAAGGTTAGTGTGCAAATTGTTTTGGAAATGAAATTTCCAACCTGCAGTAGTGTTGTGATAAAGGTTTTGATAAAGAAAGTATTATCCAATAGGATTTGATAAATAAAAGGGGAATTGGTGAAAGAAATTACCTTTATTAGTTAAATATCGATTTTTATATTATTTACGACA
This sequence comes from Allium fistulosum, assembly GCA_030737815.1. Lineage (NCBI taxonomy): Eukaryota > Viridiplantae > Streptophyta > Magnoliopsida > Asparagales > Amaryllidaceae > Allium > Allium fistulosum. The sequence continues at coordinate 959,035,441 of CM060903.1, read as the reverse complement.
TTGCCACTTCGAAGTTCATGGTACCGCTCCGCATCTAAGGTCTTCAAAGTCAATCATGGCGATATATATGATATCAACTCTATTTGGTACAGAATGGATATGCGTGGTTGAGTTAAGAGACCCGACAACAAAGTTGACATTATGGTCTTCGACACTGTCAGTGCCGCATAATTTAAGTGTCGTATTTTATACAAGTAGGCATGATGCCGCCTGTTTACAATAGTGTCACCAACCCCATTGTTTTTGAAGTAATCTCTTCGGCGCTAATGATGCCACTATTAATGACTTCGGCTATATAGTGCTATGTGTTATAACTTCGAGTTTAATGGTTGCTGCACTTAATCCTTAATACTTGTTTATGAAGAAGGATAGGTTACTGCCTTTTATCTCTTCGGCCCTAATGATGCCGCTTATGTTGTTTTGGCTAAGTATCTTTTAAGGTTTTAAAATATGATTTACGAAAAGGACGACTTCGACTAGATACTTTTATGTTTATAAATCCAAGATTTTAACATATTTTATATTGAAGAAGGGCAATGGTCTCAATGACGATAATGAAGTTGAGCTTTATCAATAAATAAAGTTTTATTGTTTTAGCCTATGTATTGAGGGCCGAAGACCCTCGTCAACTATGTCGTTGCTGTGCTTTATCAATATAAAGATATTGTTTTGGCTCTATAGCCTTTGGTTTTATAAGGCGATGACCTTAAATGACTTCGACTTCATCAATTTTACTTTATAAAAGCGTATACCATGGCATAATTATTTTAGATATAGTAAAGAGCTATATTTTTCTTGTTTTGAAAGTATGATTTCAAAGGTTAAATTATTTATTAAGAAAATGTTTTAAAGGAAATAGAAAAGGGTATTTAGCCCAGAATTTTACTAAAGATTTATTACTCTTTTCACTTTTGGATAAATCATGATAGGATGAATTGACTCAGAGATCACAAAACCAAATAGGAATAGTGTGGGGTAGCGCCATATACTTTACCTGTTAGCCCCTAGCTGATATTAGTCTAAAACTTCAGTGTGTAGGGCTTTGTCAAGAGTAAAACAAAAAGCAGATTTACGCATAGAAAGGAATACATAAAGACAGAGTAGGTTATAGGTTGGCCTGCAGAACCTTTGGGTTCATAGTAAGCCAAGCAAAACTATGAGCTTGACAGATAGTCAGGTAAACACTAGGATAAGTGTATTTGGACAAACCATCTAGTTTTCTTCTAACAGTCAGTTAGAAAATTTGGTATATCTGGTAGGCCCAAGTTAGCAATATAGGTTGGTAGTTACCCTGTGAAAACTAAACATTAGGATGGATAGTCCACTGATTTGATGGATAGTCATGATTTCACATGTAGCATACATGCACATTATTGGTTATATTGTTTATCATAACCAATTTGGTTGTTTGGACTTTGATTTGCAAAGGATATATTTTAAAAAGGGATATTAGAAAGGTGAACCCGTTCCGCTCAGTGGCATGGTCTAACTTAATATCTATAAACCGAAATGGCATATTATTATTCACAACAAAGCTAGCTATTTATGAGTCTATCTTTATATATTATTAATCCGCTGTGTTGAAGTTATCTTATTGAATTGTATGTAAAGATAGGTGTTATAACTATCCAGTGGTGAATTCCAATCAACAAAGGGGGCATCTTTATATGTCGCTCTTGGAGTATTTTGTAATAACTATATTTCATCTGAACCTGGACAACGTTTAGGATTATTTAATGAACATGAAAGATCCTCTTTGAAAGAAATAAGAAAGTTTGTAAAGTGTGTTTAAAATATTTCATATTCTTATGCTTTGATGTTGTTGATACAATTAACATTACCACATTTTGTCACCATAAATTAATACTATAGATGACTGTAGTATCTGTAGCGCTTAGTTTCAGACCTCAAAATGGGGGATTTTACAGAAATGTTTGTAAATGCTTTAAGAAATTACTTGTAGCTATACTGATATATATATATATATATCTGTGTGTGTGTGTTAATATTAACGAAATGTCTTCAAAGGTAGATGAAGCAATAATGAAAAATAATATTAAACCTACACGAAATATATTAATGAGGTAGCGTGATTAAAATCATTTTGCTTGAATGACTTAGATAATTTAGGCCATATTTTACTTGCAACTACATCCACATGCTACTTCTATGATGTATTCTACTGTTTTCACCTATTATATCATGTAAAAGTTGTCATATATTTTAAAGCCGTTATTGATAATATCTACTCTTTTCTAGATTTTCCTTTATTGTTGTTCATACCTCCATTGCTCTTTTCTTCATAAAAAGGGCTAAAACATTTTCGGATTGCTGGAGTAGTTGAACTCTATGATGAGAAAATGGAACCAAAATAGGTCAAAAGATAAATCATGGAAGAGATAAGAATTCGATGTGAACTCTATGATGAGAAATTGGGACATGAGGATGTTAATATCATCAACACTTTCAAGGAAACAACCGAACATTCAACATCAGGTATATTATTTTATACTTAAGATTTTTAATGGTAACAAACAGACTTTTCCAATGTGTTGAAAAGTGTAACAATCAATACATGCTTGCAATTTATACTTCCATATTGACTTATTTTCTTCGTTAAAAAAGAAATAAAATGGAAATACGTTGTTGTGGCTCTTTGCTAACCTATGCTTAATAGGTTTTGAATAGATAAGAAAATGACCTTAAAAAAATTTGCATGATTTTTTTTAATATTTTCATATGAATAATGTCTACATCATGGTAACGATATATTAAATATTAGCGTACTATGAAAATCTACCCGACAGCTTTGCATGGCTAGGATTAAAGTTTAGATTAAATGAATGCATGCTTAACTATTATTTATGCACGATTTATAGACTTATTTAAATGATAGTAAACTAGTGTATAAATTAACGACAGTATACGTTTCATGAGTTCAAATTTGTTTGCTAATTAATGACAGTAAACTAGTTTATAAATTAATTATAATACTTTTCTAAATCATTTTTGAATTCGTGGTAAAGTTTAGTGTGTTTCAGTTTGAACTTTGGGATATAGTTTGATTTTATAAAATATAAAGAAATCCTTTTTTGATATATGATTTTTTAAAGGATATTAAGAAATATAGTTTGAGATACCAAAGTTTGGAACATAATTTGAAATATGATTTTTGAACTTTCAAATAACTTTGAGATAAGATTTTTGAATATGCTTATGAAATATAGTTTAAAATATGGTTTTCAATGTGATTTTTGAACTTTCAAATAACTTTAAGATATGATTTTTGAAATACGCATATGAAAAAAATATAGTTTGATTTTTATAAGATATAAAGAAATATCTTTTTTGACATATGATTATTATAAACTTTATAAAGAAATGTAGTTTGAGATATGAAAGTTTGAAATATGATTTTTGAGATATGAAAGTTTAAAAAGTAAAACCTTTGATTGTCTTTAGGTATGCAAAATGTGGATTATACAATCAGTTGGTTCATCCCATACTAAGTAATTTCGAATAAAATCATATATATTTAAATGCCCCCATTTCATTGCCAAAGTTACTAAGCATGCAGCAATGCAAGGATAGAGGTGCCTTTACTCTTTATTTTTTATTAAATGTTAGACTCAACGATTGGTAAATATGTTATTTGTATGTAGAAATAATCAAGGATGTTTTCATCTTGCTAGTTGTATATTAATTGTACTTCAGCTTCCCGTCTTCTACCTGTTGGTTTGGTTGAATAAGAGTTTGTTTATCTTGTTTTTTGTTATTATTTTGCTTTCTAAAAATGAATTCAACTATTATTTTTAGGATAATTTGCTAACAGAGACCTGTTTTTGTAAACAATTACAAAAATAATCCACTTTTGAAAATAATTACAAACGTAGACCTGTTTTTGCTAGGTAGACGTTGGCGCAATTTCAAAATGCGCCTTCGGACGAATTTCAAAATGCACCAACAGGCGACATTCCAAAATGCGCCTTTGCAGAAACCCTGCACACAAAGTAATTAGAGAGACAGTAGACAGAAGACCCCTCCCCATTTCCACTCTCTCCCAACTGAACCCAACATCCCCAAATTCCTCAAAACCTTCCTCCACTTCCATTTCTTCAATTTTTAATCAAATTATTCCAAAAAAATTTTCAATGGCAAGCACGTCGGGCATAGAACAAGAAATAGGTATGAATCTATACCCATAATTTGTCATTTCAAATTTAGGGCATGGATATTTTGCTTTGTTTCTTTATAAAAAAAATTATGCTTGTAAAGTAAAGCATTTTAATATCAATGTTGATAAAGCATTTACAAAACTATCATTACAAGTATTTGTACACATTTTAGTCTTAGATTAAAAGCAATTTGAACTAGGTTAGAAGTAGTTTATAAAAGTCATATTAAAAAAGGTTCTTAAAAGCAACTTAAGATTATTTTTATAAGCAATCTATATGAAAGACAAGGAGTTTACGTGCATTCATACTACTTTGTGGGTTAGGGAGTTGTCAATTTTTGGTTAGTGTATAATTTTTACCGAAATGAATTGATTTTTAATATTTGTATTTTGTAGAGTATGTTGAGATGGAGCCCAGACCCGTTGATGGTAGGGTATTATTTCTTCAAACCCAGCATCGTACTTCTAACGACATATGGATTCAGGTGGTTTTAAAAAAATTGTAATTTTGTGTCAGTTGGTATAATTCATGCTTTTTAATTATGTATTTATCATTTGATCAGCGTGATGATCCAGATACCACTATAGATCACTCCACGTCGTTGAAGAAAGTGACTTCAAACCATCCAGGAGTATTAGCTGAGATTGAGAGGGCTGGTTTTTTTTACACATAATGAAGTTAGGATACATCCAGCTTGACCACTATCTTATCACCGCTTTGGTAGACAGATGGCGACCGGAGACCTCCACTTTTCATTTCCCTATTGGTGAGATGATGGTTACATTAGGAGATGTAGCAGTGTTGTTAGGTTTGCCTATTGAAGGCAATGCAGTGGCTTATGGAGGAGTGGCATATGACTATATGCAATTGTGTCGTGATTTACTTGGTCTTGACCCACCCTCCGAACAAACAAGGGGCAATGAGTTCGTGGAAGTCATGTGGTATCGATGTCAATTGTCGCACGATATTCCTACTGATGCTACAGAGGCTCAGATTCAGCAGCGAGCACGTGCTGTTATTTTGCACATCATTATTTCCCGATTTATGTGCGACCATACAAAGACTCGGGTAGATCTGAAATGGCTACCATATATTGCTGATTTAGGGGAGTGTGAAAAGTTTTCTCGGGGCAGTGCTGTGTTATCTTATACATATATGGAGTTATCCAAGCTCTCTCTTTTGGAGAATAAATCTATTGGTGGATGTCTGACACTAGTACAGGTTTGAAACAAACTTCAGTGGTTTACTGTTTTACATGATTTGTCTCATTTTTGGTCGTAATATTTTCTTTTAAATGCAGCTTTGGTCGTGGACTTATCTTCCAATCGGAAGATTGTTAGTAACAAACGTTGTTTTTGATCAGTCGATGTCGCTTGGGTCTCGGTATATTTTTTATCCTTTTAATTTAATTAAACAGTGCAATTTTCATGTATAATATTCAATTGTTAACATCTTATAACAGGTGGGTAGGACAAAAAAAAACGCGCCAAACCCCAAGACCGAGTGTGAAGTTCTACCGCAACGAGTTAGATGTGCTAGAGGATGATAAGGTGACATGACACCGTACACACAGGATGTGCTAGCATAGCGTCCAGCCATGTGTACAGTTGCTAGATACTTGTGGACTACGAGAGCACCACTCATATCTTACACCCAGACCGCATTTCACTTACCCGACAGGGTTATGAGACAGTTCAGTATGATGCAGCATATACCAGATGATGCGCCACCCTACACATCTAAGTACAATGTAGAGGCGTATGGAACCCACATTCAGTTGTGGAATGAGCGCCATACAGCTGCCCAGATTGAGAGGAAGCCCACCATTACGCTAGAGCAGTACAAAAGGTGGTATTGGCACATAACACGGCGATATGTTCTTACGGTGCTAGTAGAGGCAGTGCATAGAAGTCCGTACGTTCCAGAGCACCACTTGAGAGGAACGTGGTAAGTTGATGTTGTAAGTAGTATATCAATTAGTTATGATAGTTGTGTCTATTGCTAATTTTCATTCAACTTTACAGGCAGCTGGTATAAGCAGGGCTTGGGAAGAAGCAGAAAATCTTCGCAAATGACAAACCGACGAGGAGGGTAGGAGGATGTGCACTAACATCCAAAGGATTCTAGATGTTGTGTTGTGTAGGAATAAACTTGATAGGCCGAGACCTCCATCTCCACCTCCAGCGCTTGTGTATACACGACGTCATCCTAGAGGAGGTGTGGGTTCATCGTCACAAGGCACCTCATCACAAGCTGCACCGGTACACGAAGAATTTGTTCCTGGCCCATCTCAACCAACAGCCGCATTACCTTCATCCTCCACTGCGCGCAGAGAACAGAGTAACAATAGCAGCAGCAATAGCAGTTCGAGACCACTGGTAATGCGTCGGTAGAGAAGAAGCCCACGCGAATTTCATGAGCTTCATAACTAAATCGATAATGTTGTTTGATACGAATAGTTAGAGGTGATGTGGAAAGTGATATATACTGTACAAACTAATGTTGTTTGGATTTGTAAAATGATGTTGAATTTGTGTAGTTGTGTTTTGTTTGCGTGTGGACCAAACTAATGTTGTTAGGATTGGTAATGTTATATGACTTTGTGCAATATGATGTAGTCAGGAGTTTGTAATTACTGCTCTGTTTGCAGCAGCAGGCTTCCTTTGGCGAATTTTCAAAATTCGCCAATGGGCGAATTCTTAAAATGCGCCCAAAGACGAATCTTGAAAATTCACCCATAGAAACCTGCTATGTTAAAACCAGTTAGCCCCTTCTTCCTTTTTCATTTTTGTTTGCTTTAAGGTCGAACCAAAAACCTAAATTTGTGCAAAATCATTCGTAGAAGTCATTAAGGTTGGTATTTTGTCCAATTTTTTCCTCTATTCTTACATTTGTAGATGTATAGTACGCCAATCTTCAATTTAGTTCAAATCGGAAAGTAAATCGACCCAAACCATGGTTGCAAGTTTGACTAATTTTGGTATTTTATTCAACTTTTCTTTTAGGCGAAAATGGATGATTGGGAGATCGATGATCAAACAATGATGGAAATATATGATGATTACGAACGGAACAAGGGCACAGACGATGAGGTAGAATTTGTTCCGGAGACCCAAGTGGAAGATCTACCAAGAGTGGATGCTACAAAGACAAATGAAGAAGTAGAAACCGAACTTGTTTGTGCTACGCGGGCAAATGTCGTACTCGAGAATCCCCAACCGGTTCAACAATCATTGCATTCCAGGCTGATGACTGTACTTGCTCATCAAAACCCTAGTAGATCAAGTTCTAGCATCATGGGACGTTCGGTACTTTGCTATTGCGGAGTTGAATGCAACGTTGTTGTTTCCAAAAGTCAGAGGAATGTAGGATGTCGCTTTTACGGCTGTAAAGCGTATATCGATGCACATACGCGTCAGGGGTGCATAGTTGTAGTTTTTTTGAATGGATCGATCCTCCACTGACAGAAAGGGGGGTCCAATACGCGCTTGAGATGCAAGCTAAGGTTAGTTGCTTGGAGAGGATGAATATTGCAATTCGCAATGAAATGCTTGCAGGGTGCTACCGGTTACCACGTTATTGACCGTATGTTTTGCTGTATTGGTAGTAAAGTAGTATCCGGTGGTAGTTGTTTGTATATACTTGCTTTTTATCATGTGTCCATCATGTATTTTCTATTAAGAGGTATCCTATAGTTGAACAGACTAATATTCTATTTTATATCGTGTTTTAGGGTGTTTCTGAATTGGCGACTTTTCAAAAGTCGCCTTTGGGCGAATTCTCGAAATTTGCTTTCAGGCGATTTTTCTAAATTCGCACAAAGGCAACTTTTGAAAAGTCGTCAATTCATAAACTGCTTTATATCTAGTCAGCTTAAACACTCACATCCTCATAACATACCCCTAGTTTTTTCAGATCTGAAGAACCCATTTTCTTTCAGCTTACATCCCCAAACACCAAAACTCAATTTCTTTCGATAATCTGTTGGTTGTTGCCATAGAGTCCTTGCTGGTCTACGCAAACGCCTTCACTATATCTCTGCATCGAAATTGGTAAGAAAATTACAAACCCTAGCTTTGTTACATCCATTAAAATATTTCCATATGAATGGCTTGAAATTTGTTGGTCAAATAAACACTATTTGTTTGTAGAATGGCTAGAAATCTCATTCCCACACTTTGCTACTACGACGGTGAACTGATCGTCGACGAACAAAAAAACGGAAAGTATGTCGGCGGTTTTTGTAAACCAGGGAGAATACGCAAAGGTTGCACACTATTTGAGTTGAAAGAATCTGTTTAGAAAGCGACAAAAATAAGCGCAATCGAATTTGATATTGAGTTGGTCGTTAACTGGCATACAGATTCGGGTTCAAAAGCAATAACACTTTCAAACGATGAGAATGTTGAAGTTATGTTTTTTGCGGTTACCAAATCCATTAAGTTGTACGTTGGGAAAGTTGCAAAATAAAATCTACAAGAACATGTACAATCTCCTATCGTTAGCATAGGAATAGGGTATTTTACAGATATGTTGGAAACTGATAATCCTTCAGCAAGCTTAGGTTCTCTTACTTACAGTAATCCATATGTACATGCTGGGGGTCATGGTCCTCCTCCCATAAACTATGGTTTCATGCATTACATGATGTCGCAACCAACTCCAGAACAGTACTTTCCATACTACACACCACCTACGATGATTCCAAGGTATCGTTGTTAACATTGGTATTTTGCGTGTACCTTTTTAAATTACAATTGCCTAATAGTTTCTTCTTACAAATTCAGCTTCCAACAACAAATGCATCTACAAAATGTCCGTGCTGAACAACAAAATATTCATTTTTCGCAACTGGTATATCCTACTCCATCAGAAATGTATGATATAAGTCAAAGGTTTGTTTAGCAATTTATTTGGGTAATGTTTCCTATCTACTCTAGCTTCATACTAAAATACTGTTGTAAAGAGATGTACAAGTCTTGAGGATACTGATGCATAATGTGGTGCTGGACCGTCACAACACTCACATGGTTCCAATATTGACACTGATATGGATGTTAATATAAGTAAAGACACCAGACATGATCCTCCAATTGATAGTATGGCTGTTGCGACGAGGACTAATAATGATGCGTGTTGGGTAGAACAAATGCAGGTGAACAATGAATCGTTAAACTATGACTTTCCGAACGTAGATGATGTTGAAGGTGATGGTGAAGAAGCTCAAGTGGAAGTACCGTTGGATGATGATCTATGTACTGCACAAATGATGGAAAGATCGATCGTTGCTAATCTGCAATTTGCTGGGGAAAAATTTTCAACCGCGTGCATTCAAAATGGATTTGCTGTTGGGATAGTATTTGAAAGTAAACAAAAGCCGCTACACCAATTAACCGAATGGTCAATTCTACATGGAGTTTCGTACAAGCCGATCAAGTCGAATAAAACTATATACACTGCTATCTGTAATGTTGACACTAACTGTCCATGGAGAATACATGCAATAGTCTCAAAGAAATCGCAGTCTGGTTGGTGGGAAATCAGAAAGTTGCCTAGTGAACATACCTATGTCAATCCTACAGTTAATTCCAACCACAAGCAAGCCATTTCTAATTTTCTTGTGTCAAAAATCATGTCATTTGTCAAGGCCGATTTGGATATCTCAGCAGGTATAGTCCAAGTGCTTGTCGACGACCAATTGTTCATCAAAATTAGTTACATGAAAGCTTGGCGAGCATTAAACAAAACAATAGAAATAATTTATGGTGACTGGGCCGAATCGTATGCGACTTTGCCTCAATATTTTGAGGAAATAAAGAGAAGTAATCCAGGGACTGTTGGACATGTGACCCGCGATGAAGTTGGAGTATTTGATCGTGCGTTTTGGGCATTTGGCCCTTGCATTATAGGTTTTCTACACTGCCGGCCATTGCTATGTATTGACGGGACACATTTGTATGGTAAATACAAAGGGACGTTGCTTGTTTCTACTACTGTAGATGCGGATGACTGTCTGTTTCCATTAGCTTATGCAGTTGTCGAATCCGAGTCATATGATAGCTGGAGTTGGTTTTTTTCTTGTATGCGTGAATTCATTCACAGTGTTTGCAATCGTCGTATTACTTTCATATCGGATCAAATGAAAGAAATTCCGAAGGCTTTACAGGAGAAATGGCGAGAACCACACAAACATAGGTTCTGTGCATGACATCTTAAAGCTAATTTTCAAACAGCGGGTTTTAGGGATAAACGACTTACAGCTTTGTTTTATTCAACTGCATGTGCTTCAGAAGTAGTTGAGTACAACAAAATCAGAGAAGAAATTAAAGCTACAAATCCACGGGCTCATGAATGGATTGAAAGAAGTTTAGGGAATTTTGAAGAAAATTGGGCCCTATGCAAAGACTATGGAGGACGCTTTCATGTTATGACCACCAATGCATCCGAAGTTTTAATGGTGTACTGAAAGGTGCTCGATCATTACCTATAAAGGCGTTGGTTGCACGAACCTTCTTTCGATCGGTTGAATATTTATGTAAGAGACGAGAGACGGTGGATGCTATCACAACACGTTTGACTCCAAAATGGAAAGCTAAAATAGCATATCGGGCTATTGAAGCACGTCGTTGTACACTAGTTCGATTTAGTCGAACAGAATGGCAAGTGATTCATTGCTACCGCGGTGAATTTAAAGTGTTAATTGATGGTCCTAACTGCTCATGTACATGCAACATCCCCCTACTGCAAAAATTACCATGTGCCCATATAATGGCGGCTTGTTCGGCACAGGATTATGGTGCTAACAGAGCACATCATGAGTTCCCATCAGAGTGGTACTCTGTTCGAAGTTACAAAGCTTCATATCAGCCAGAGTTTTATCCCGTGCGTGATAAGAGATACTGGAGACCATACACCGGTCCACATATATTGCCTCCACCTACAAGAAGACAACCTGGGCGACCTAAATATACGAGGATAAAAAACGTTATGGACGAGCATCAAACGCCTAAAACAAACAGGTACATCAAATGTGGATCGCAGGACCATAACAGAAAGCGATGTATTTCAGCGACCTAAACTTCCATTATCAAATGTATGACTGCGTAACAAATTAAGATTTCTGTGTATTCAACTTTAAACGAATGTAATTTTATGTATCAAACTAACTAGTTATGTATCGAACTTAAATGAACTTCGCAATTGTTAGATTTGAAAGCTGATATCTATGAAAGTTGTTAGATTTGAAATTATATATCTATGCGGTTGTTAGATTTGATAAACTCTCTGCCTACTGTCTTGTTTGTATGCAGGGTTTTTGCAAAGGCGCATTTTCAAAATGCGCCAACGTCTACATGGCAAAAACAGATCTACGATTGTAATTATTTTCAAAACTGGGTTATTTCTGTTATTGTTTACAAAAACGAGCCTAGGTTAGCAAATTTTCCTTCTTTTTAGTAATGTCTTTCAGCCCAACACTTTTGCTTTTGTCAATGAGAATGTGATGCAAATTGAAATCCTTGCTTTTACGGATTTATTAAAAGAAACAATGAATATTAATAGATTGAGTTTGTTTAAACAGTTTAACCTTACGATTAACTAATTAGTATAATTATATGGATCTAAATGTATATGATACTGGTAATTAAGAATAACTTTGTAAATAATTATGTAGATTATAAAACATAGGTATTTGAACATTAAATGGTTAGAGAGAATAAAACAGTATGAATTATTGTGAAAATCATAAATTATATAAGGATTGTAAATTAAAACATCATGACAGAATTAAGAAAGGGAAGAAAATTTGTAGAACTAATAAGAAGGCCGAAAATTCTTCTATTATTTAATAGATTAATCGAAAAATACTATATTGAAAATGAAAATAAATAAAAGTTTTCAAAATTGAGACTCATTTAAAACCGAGACTTACATGGAATTGCATGGTCGATACTAATTGCATGAACTTTGTCTTTTTGTTGTGTTATTCTTTAGTTCGGTTAGGTCAATTATGAGTTGGTTAATTTTTTGAGCCTTCGGTAGGACTTAATTGTTGAATGTTTTAATATTGTGAATCGGTTGTAGTATTCTATTTGATAACTATAGTAATATGTATCTAGTGATGGGCACTTCAAATATTTTTCACAGATATCAAGTCAAACTTCTCATTAATCTAATTTGTTTCTGATTATTTGAAAATAATTTTTGTCGCCTTTAACTCATCAGGCCCGTTTCAATTATGTTTGTATTTTATTATATAATTAGCCACAATGTTGTTTGAGTTGGTTGTTTTTGTATTCACCGCAAAATCATCTATGCACATGTATTATTATATGGTTTACGTCTTTATGACAAAGATATGAACCTATATGTGCTAAGTGGGTACAAGTTATGATTTCAATATAGTTTCATCTATTCTTGTATTCCCTTGCTTGGGTTATTTCTCATAGGAAAACTATTTTATCATCATGGTTTTAACTTCTAACCAAGCTATGGGATGCACATACTTCCGTTTGTATTGCTTTTAGTTGCAACTAATTTTCAGTTTGCTACATGTATCAGCCTTGATTTTCCATGCATGCAACTGCTTTTATTTAACCTGCTTGCACATGCATTTGCAATTCTGTAATTATTTGGTTCATTCACTCATTGTTGCTTCACGATAGCATGCTCAGTTCTGATATACAGTTCTTGAATTTTCAGTTTGCCATGATTTACAGTTCTCTTTTTTTTTACAGTTTTTATGTTTATGATATTCTATTTCTACCTATTTCTAACTTTTTACCATGCTTTAAGATATGTTTCAAAGGTCCTTTTGGGATTTAACCAATTTATTGTTTTTGTTGCCATTTATTTATGAGTTTACGTTGTGATGTTATTAGGTCGGGCCACTTTTCTATTTTTGTTCGGAGTCTTTTTGCCTTTATTCCATCTACCGTGCTTATTACTGATTCTCTTTTTGCACTTTGAGTTTAATATTTTTTCATGAATGCTCTCCTCATGGAGTGAGTCTTCTCAAAAACAAAGTCATGCATGACCATCAACCTGCATCCACAAAGATCAACTTATTGCATTATCTATTGAAAATTCTTTAATTAATGAACATGATTTTCTCTCATATTCATAACATGGCATGTTGTATTGTGTAGACATGCCTTTTATATAATCACAACTTTTTTTAATTATTGGAATAAATGTCTCAGTTCTCAGTTCTCCGGTTTTAAAAACTGACGCAGCGGAAAACTGAGACATGTACGATTCTCCTATTATTGGAATAAATGTCTTAGTTCTCCGGTTTTTAAATCATATTATCAACGCTTATAACCGTTGGGAAAAATATATCTTCCAACGCTTATAACTGTTACAAATAAATGCCCATTCTCCTATAGCAATATATATGATTGTTACTGAACTTGCTTGCAATGCTTATACTCATTGGGAATCCCTTATTCTAGTGTAGCGTGAGAAGACTTTCCATCTACCATTTCAGTCTTGCTCTGGTGGCATGTCCCTCAAAATCTATCATGTGGGTTGTAATGATGAGGGGGGTCAAAACAACGTTCTGGTGACTAGAAAATTACATACTATACTCATAACACTTGTTTATGTTGATTAATTTTTATTTAAGTATTATGTCTATTATTCACGGAATATCTTTTTAATTCCATACACATGTACGATATATCCAACCTTCTCCGAGGTATAACTACACACACACACACATATATATAAGTGTTGCATTAGCCAAAAAGAAACCCTAAAACGGGCCATTTGTAGCGTAATCGTTAATCAACTGGCCCTAGCTACAAAGCCGACGACCCCTAGATATGACTTTATAATTTAATTAGTCATATTACTAATACATCTCAAAGACTTATCTAAGTGTTAACTAATCTACCTTCGACAAACAAATAATTAATAAAACTTTAAGGTCTTTGCGTATCCCATACGGATTCTACATTAGTAGAAAGGGAAATCTGTCAGGACATAACCCAAGTCTTTGCTGATGACCGCTCAGGACTGTTGCAGTCAAAGCTTATATGCCAACCCTACTATAAAATACCAATTTACCAACAATACTAACATAGCTCGCTAACATCCCACATCTGAAAGCTCTTTTAGACTTACTTAGTATAAGTCAAGAAAAATGCTCATTCCAGTTACTTAATATCTTCCATCTCGAAGTAAACCCCTTGGCATCCCTAAAGGTACTGAACCATTTAATACTTCGAATCCGAGATGGACCCTTGATATATTTTCCCACACCTATACGCGAACGTATATCCCTTCTCCATGTTTCCTATAATTGGAGATGTCCCACATTAGTGATTCAGTATTACATATACACAACTGTTGATAGCCTCTAGGTGAAGGGCATACTTCTGTTGTGTAACCCTAATAACCTCGCATCCCAAACCTACTATTTTACCCCCGTCCTAAACCTAAATATTGGACTATGCCTACTATTTTACCCTCGTCTAAATATATTATTGAGACCATATAATTTCCACTATGGAAATTATAGTGCCTCCTAAGTTTATTTTTAGTATTAATTTACTTATTCGCTGCGAACCTATTACTATCTTATACACTTGTTTCTATATTCTTCGTTTCCTTTTTATGTCCCATAAATGTCATTTTTTTACTTCTATTTAATTGTCCTTAATAAATGATCATTATTACTCAAATTGGACAATTACTAGTGACATTCATTCATTCATTTCAAATCCAACTTATCATGCCTATCATGTTTTCCTATAAATGTCATAATAAATTCTATAATCGATGCCATTAAATGTGTTTATGTCTTCATTTAATTTCTGTAACTTTCTATAAACTACACATTTATTGCCCAATAATTTTTCCAATCATTGTTCATAAATTTTGGAGTTACTACCTCCTTTCTATTGAAACCTCCTAATCCTATGATTTACTACACTTCAAATATTTATTCATCCTAATTATAACTAATACGAGTATTGATGTATATTTATTTATTACACTTTATTCGTTGTATATTTATATTTTTGATTGGTAGGTGCGATTATATGTATATATATACCTATTCCTTTATTAACTCATTAATTCCTATGCTTAGGAATTTTAGAATATACACTTATATGTACATTCTGTAAAGAATCACATTTTAATATATTAGAGCCATCCTTCCCAAAAAGGATTACCGTTATAACTTTCCATAAATTTTCTAAAACTGAGACTTTGCTTCATTTGAAATTACAAGAAATTATGTCTTTTATTTTATTGAAATAAGCATTTCAAATTAAGGAGAAACATCCATACTTTACATATCTCTTTTATTTGGGCACCTTATTATCCCAAATGACGCACTGTTTATACTTGAAGAGTTAGGTAATTTATAGAAATTTACATAGAAACAGATACAACTAAATTATACCCTCAATGCACATAATAAATTAAATCATAGAAATTTACATTCCAATTCAAATTTGGGCAGTACAAATGAATACTAGACAATTGACAACCTAATTAACATAAATTTGAAATATACCTCACAATCTTATCAACGTCCTACTTTCAAAATTTTAGGGATTGATTTCTAAATTTTTAGATTAGGGTGTATACCATTCCATTCCAATTTCATAACTTACAGAATGTATAGGTTGGATTTTCATTAAATACATTCATTTTAAGCCTACAGTTCAACAGACCATTCATAGACATAATAATTAAATGAAATTCAACTACATATTTCAGTGCTATGTATAAATCATATAATTTTCCACTCATCTTTCTAGCTTTTCAAATCTCACAAATTTGAATTCATCCCTTTAATTGACTCCTTTTCCCTTTCCAATCCAAAAATATGTATAACAAGATATATACATACCCATTAGAATTATAGATGTGAAAGGAGATTTGAGTTAAGTGCAATATAGATTTATAATTATAGAACTTACCTTCTTCGCAGAATCGATTCACTACTTCACTTCTTCTCTTTTATTTTCCACCCTTCTCCAATTTATATTTATATATAACATAATATTTTTATGATTTCTATAAATAGTGGAGAAGGGAAAATGGTAGAGCTTCGCTGCTTTGATTAGAAAATATGAGAAGAAAAGTGAGGGGCTAGGCTGTATTCATAAGTGCTCGAATCAATTCTATTCAGTAGATTAATTTTAATTAAATCTAAACTGGTAGGCCGAGGTTCAACCCTAGCTTCCACATCCTCAACCGATCAACCGCTCCTTATAGAGGGTTGACTGCTAGTAGTCGACTAGCTCATGGAGGGAGTTGACCAATGAGGTCCGCTCATGGGAGATTTTTGGAGGTAATTAATAATAATTATTCAATTAATTAGAAATGGATTGTTATGTAATTTAAAATAGTAATTTAGATTTATTTTAGAATATTGTAATTTTGCAATAAAATATTTAGCAATGAAATTGAAGAGTTTTGAGAATAAATATCGGTTTAAGAATTGTAAAGGAAATCAATTTGAAGAGTATATAAAATTAAGATTAAAATATAAATATATTGAATATCGATTATTTAAATGAACTAAAAAAAGAAAATAAATCTAGACGGTTTTATAATGTGGAGTGAACAATCAAGTGTTGAAATATAATTTTAATTTTAATTTTACTGCGATTTATTTATTTAGAAATAAATTATAAAAAGGAAAAGAAATAAAATAATGAAAATATATTTTTAAGCCCAAGCCAATATTATTTGGCCCAAGCCTAATACTCCAAACCCTATAGTCAAGTATCCTAACTCTTCCATTTTCCAGACTTTTCTTTCTCTTGATATTTCATCTCCAACTATATATTGAAGCAAAGCCTATTCCTTTACTAGCTTAAGAAATTCAAAAATTCACCATAATTCCATCCCTTTGGAAGTTAATATAAAATCAATTAAATTGATTTAAATTCCCAAATTTGGAAATAAGTTTCTTGACAAACATACACATTAATAGCCAGAAGCGATTGAGAATTGGGTTGCTTTATGGGGATCTAGATGGGTGCATTCAAGCAGGAAAGGAAGAAGATGCAGTGTATCAGGTGAGTAATCGCACTCACATATCTTTGCCTATGTTATTCGAATATTAGTATATAATGTGCTTTGAGTGTGTATGGATAGCTAGTGCATTGAACTGGAGGTGAGGTGGGTAAAGACAGAGGGAACGATCATTGTTAATAGTGATGATCACCAAGTTTGCCTTCCACCAATCGAACTATTAGGTCATCCGGTCGACCGCAAATAGTCGACTGGTGGAAAACCATGGTCGATCGATCAACTACTTTCAGGATATCTTCCCTTTAAATTTTAGCTTGTTTCCCTTTTTTCTTCTATTTTCTTATAATCCTTCTGCTTTCTGAATTTCCACGATCTCAAATATTTCGAGAGCTTCATATTTTTAGAAAATTTATTATTTTAATTTATTTATAATAATATATATATACACATATTATATGTAGTATAAAAAGAAATTATCTTTAAACTAGTTATATTAAATATATTCTTTAAAAATCACTTTTAGAGTTTATATATATACTATATATATATAAGTGAGTTAGATATTTATACATATATTTGATACAAAAAGTTTTCTTTAAATTAAATTTCAATTATTTAATTCCAATTATATATTTTTGATTTATAACAACTATTTAAATCCTCATAAAGTTATAGAAAATTATGAACTGATTGTTATGTGTAATATTTAGTTTTTCAAACTATTTTAGGGACTCAAAGGAATGAAATGAGTTTCCTAATGTTATTGACGAGTATTCAATTATTATATAATTTATAAGATATTGAGAAATGAATTATTTATTCTTAAGAATCTATTATATGTGGGTTTAGATGATCATCTAATTACTTCTGGAATATACATATTTATTTATGATTATTCATTTCTAGGTATTTATTTATAAGAATTATATATTGTGAATGATTCATTATTAAATATCAATTTGTTTGTAGCTTTGTTTATTTATTGAATAATTTAATTTATACTACTTTTCTAATTATTTTCTCTTGTATATTGAATTGAATTATACGAATGATTTACCATTGATATAGATTGGATTGATGTTTGGATATGATACAGTGATGACATTCTTCTATATGGCTTTACGATACTGTTTTATTGTGATGATTTATTTCTATGCGATGAGGAATTTGAATAAACGGATTACTGATACCGTTTGATATAACACTCCCGGAATACTTTTCCGGTTATTCATTGACTTGTCATACAGAGATATCAAGTGTAGTTTATGAGCATTGAGTAATTTTTCAAATAGCATATAGTGGTACAGGGCACTGTTATGTTATTTGTTTTATAATTCTTTGTAAGTAGATGTCATTTAAACGGGGATTACTCATGTATGTGATAATACTCGCAGTGGTGAGTATATATAGCCATTGTGTTGGTTAACGAGTTGAGCTATGTATCTGCAAGGGAATAGTGCTTTAGTGTATCATAGTCATGCGTTGTCTTATATTGAACCATGTGTCGGCTTACGCCTAGAGCTATATGTGGATATACGATATGAGTACTACATGTCATCCACTTGTGTTCAGCTCCCTTTTATGGTTTGGGAGTGAACCAGATTGCCAGAATCCACCCTACGACCTGATTGTGGGGTCTGGCCCCTGATCTGTGACACCTTTGTCGAATATTATTTAGATGCACATCATATGATTTGGGTTTGGTAGCCCATGGGGTAGGTGCCCCATGTTATGAGGTTTGGGTTAGGTGACCTGTAGGGTAGGTGCCCTATAACCCCTTTGTTATGTCACAAAGACCAGCAGCCTGTTACCTATAGGGGCAAAGCAGGGTCGTGTACGAGGCTACGCGTTGACGAGCCACCATTGGATAGGTGTCACGATGTCCATCGAGGTAATTGAAGACTGTAGGAGTAGATCTGGTTAGGTGACCCTAGGCTCCTGGAGCGGGCATATGGCCATCAGTCTATCGTCTGGTTTCGGTTAATGTATGTGTAGTGGATTGACATATATTATTCACTATCCAATGAGGTTGCTATACTAGATATTATGTGTCTAAAGTGTAGTCAGTCTCCGTATATCCATACTATTATGATTTATTCCCATATGAGGAGATGAGATTATATCTAGACTGGGGTTTAGTGTATGGTGGATCCTCATATATTTTATTGTATTATGATAGGCAGCCTATCCTATTTTGTATGTTGATGATGATTTCTAGACTTAGATGATTCACCCATTTATAGTTGATTCTGTGATTTCTGATTTGATTTACTTTGAAATAGGAGATGACATCTTTATGTATGATTTGTAATGTTTGAAGTATAAATACATTTGAGGTTGTTAAGATGTTGTGATTATATACTTTGAATACATTATCATGTATTTGTTAACATTATAGATGTTATCAGATTATTATACTCCATATTGAATTCTACATATATACATTAACCCTTAATATAGACATTGTCTGACCCGTGTGTTATTTACAATAATCGGGTCAATCCAAGACATTTCAAATACATGGAAAAAACGACTAGCTTGTGTTTTATTGGGACTAGAGGAATACCGTATTAGGATTGTAAAGGATATATGATTCACTATATATATATATAATTGACATTGAGTTGTACTATATTCTTATAACATTATCATGATCCATATATTATGACATTATTGTTGCAATTGGCGTTGTGTTCTCTGTGATGTACTATATATAATTATCTTGGAGGCACACGTGTCTATTGCTTTATACTGACACTGTGTATGGATACGTAAGTTACATACTTGATGTTTTAATACATACCGGTGTTAGTCCAAGTGAATATCCACGTGTGTACCCCATATAACCTCATTCTCTGTATTATCTGACAGTATTACTCTGTAATACTCTTAGATAGTATGGGTATAGAGTTAGGGTTTCACAACGCATTTATTATTATTTATTTCCTTTTAATTTCTTTTTTAATTATTTTTGATCCAAAAACTTCAAATGTTTATTACTTCTTCATTTGAACTCTGATCGCAAAACTTTATATGTGAAAGTCGATTAGAAAATCGCCAAGAAAATAATGGTGCAAGTTTCATGGTCAGATTTCAACATTTGCTCAAATTTCATTTTTGAGCCTTAATGATTATTTATTAATCATGTTTATTTTCAGGGAGTTACATTCTCCCCTCTCAAAAGAATTTTGTCAACAAAATTCTCCAGGAATTGAATCATGTAACATAGCGTGCAACCATTTTAAACTATCCAACCAATTAGTACACAACCAATTTTACAGCCAATCGTCTACAAGTGCATGGTGTATCACAACGTGTATGATATGTATGCTAAATAATAATAAATTGGCACCTTCTATATGAATGCATTCTTGTAAAATAATTTTTGAAAATATGGTGCAAACAACCTGTATATACTGGCAGTTCTATATGTATGCAAGTTTTCAAAAATAAAAAAAATCTTATTTTCATAAAACAATTTCTGCACTCCTACGAATGTGAGTATGATTCAACCAATTTTGCATCCAATCTCTGCCATATAATACCTTAGACACCATTTCTAACATCCAAAATTTTCTTTCCTAAACTTATACTCCTATGTTGGAACATGAATTTAGATGGGGAACTTCATGTTTCCACCTTACTTTTGGATACCAATTCCGTTGTACTTTGGAACCTTCTATTTGCACCCAACTTTCAACTTTTCCTAGTACAAGTTGCATAAGGAGGTTTATTTTAAAATTTTAAAACATAATTGTTTTAAAAATAAGTTTTGTTTACTATCAACAATCTATGGAAATAGAAATTCCAAAGCTAAAACAGCATTTTTCCTTGTTATTATCAGTGCTTCATATACTACCATCTTATTGCATAGCAAAATACATATCCATTAACACGTCGACTTTCCCTTTGCTAAGCATATGGCATTTGAAAATTAGAAATTTTCTCATTTCCCATTCCTCTTCTAATCAAACTTGCAAAATAGTTTGAAAAATTATATCTTCAAAAGCATTCAAACACAATTTTTCAAAAGCATTTAAACATTTTTTTCAAAAGCATTTGAACAAAAAATTTCAAAAGAATTTGAACGCAACTTTTCAAAAGCATTTGCCTTTACCTCTTTTAAAACAAATCAAGTTACATCTACACATAATCGGGATTCAATCAATGAGTTAACGCACAAAATTGACCCAAACATTGGACAATAATCCTGGATTTTGAAAACCCTTCCTTTTATTTAGAAATAACAACAACCACAAGGGTATTTATAAATTTTAGCCTTTAAGGCACATGGATAATGACCCATGACTTTGCAACAACATTTAACAATCCTTCGGTTGCTAAAATTTGTTTTTCTCCAAAACTCTAAAGTTTTTGGGATCTAAGCATTCTTTATTTCTAGTTGCTAAGTTAATTTCCTAATTTATTTTATAAACTTCCAGCCTTACTTACATTCATCGCTAGTTAGGTGTTCTTATGAAATTTCCTTATTTACACTGTTTTCCAATATATATAGCGGTCAAAGCTCATCCAAAAAATCAACACTGTAATAAAAAAAGAACATATCTTATATCATATCATACAATTTTTTTCTGATACCCAAAAAGAGATAAATAGCGGTTACAATCCATATAACCTAAGAAAAACAATTGCTAGAAGCTACCTCTCAACATCAACTGGTATTAATAACATTGTGACCTATCACTTCTTTCTCAACTAAGATGGACATTTCTAGTATGTCATTCTACTATGACCCACATGTCTTATTCTACCCTCTCTGGCTCCTAATAAATAAGGTTCATCCATTACGTTAATTATTACACCCTAATTATGGGATAAATTGTGCATTCCCACACTATATTGGGTAAGAAATATAAAGTATGCATATTGAGCAACCCATCAGAAAATGGGCTTAGTGGAATAACTTCCCCATCACTTATCTTGTCTTCTTTAACCTTGAGTCAATTAACATTCTTTAAGTGTGTTTTTCATCTCATTAACTTCTTCTCCGTTCATATTACTATCTTCTTTCAATCAAAATCTCTTGATAGTATTCTCAAATTACGGTATTTATTTTCTTTATCTTTGATCTTTCATGCAAGTATACTCTAAGGCTCGCAAAAGTGTACTTTGATGCCATTCTCTATTCCTTTATGAGTTCTTCTTATGGGTTCCATACATGTCTAATAAAACATTCCTAAGTTCATACCAATATTCCTAATATTCTATGGGGATTCCTTATCGCTACTCTATGAGCATTCATGGCTATTTTATTTATAGCCTTAACCTTTACCCTATCTTACTTAGGCATCATCCCTATCTACAACATATCAAAAATTGGTTTGGTTTCCACCACTCTTTATAAAATTAAGACTTCACAGTCATGAAGTCTTAATCCAAAACTTTTATCTTTGAAAATATAAACTTAGAAACCTCTTAATAAATTCAAAAATTACTTGATTTCCAAAAGGAGCCATGAAAAACATCCCATTCTAGCCAACTTTCCCTTTTAAAGGACATTCTACAATAGAGACTTACTTCTAAAGTAAGATTTCAACTCAAAACATTTATTTGTGTTCAAAAACCCAATTGTCATACCAAAGCCTTTTTTTCAAAAACATCTTCTATAATTTTAAACAATGAAAACTGGAGTAGACAAGGATAGTTTTCATTTTATTATTTTCCTAATACTCATGCCATTTCCACTTCCGATCTTAATAGAGATTCCAATAGCATATAGGGGGCTATTAAAAGATATGCGCAATTATTGCACATTGTTATGGAAATTATCCATTTTTCCTATGCTTTACCTATAATTTCCTACATCGTTCCTAACTAGATTATTAACATTATTTCAATATAAATTCCTAACGTCATTCCTATTTAAATTTTCAAATATTGCTGCTTTTAAATTTTCTCCTATCTAAATTTCCTTCAAATAGCTTCTCCTTACATAGCTCTTTTCCTCTTTTATTGTTTTCCCTATTGACTCATTACAACACATTCACCAACCGCTTTAGCCATTGGGCTTTTCTTTATTAACATGAAAAGAGATATCTATAAATCTATTTCAGTTGTTTTTCTCCATATTTTCCTTATAAAGGAATATTCTTCATATCTTCATTACCGGACATTCTCACCCTTCTATTCTCTTTACCACATTTCAGTCAAATACCATTTTCATTTTTCCACTCTTTAGAAAGAATTATAAAAGGAAATTCTAAATTTATAAAAGTAGGAAACAATCATCGAACCAAACCAATTTTAAACTTTACTAGGAATTTGTAAATAACTCCTAAATTTAAAAATTCCAATTTTTCTTCCTTTTTCAAAAAAACAACTTATCAATGATAGATACCTTTTGTTAAAATAAATCCTTTGAAAAACCATCAAAATGTTTCACGGAATTTTCAAAATCTTTTTGTCAAATTTTTTCACATTGGGTCGGACTTAGAAATGGATTTTAATTGTCCTTTCTTTTGGACTTTTCTTCTTTTCCCTTTACTCTTAACCTCTTTTTATTAAGAGTATATATTACAAAAATATGGCTATCCTCTTGTGGTTATTAATGCACACCTTCTAGCGGGGACTTTCTCAATCCTTTTTCATATCTTACTTCTAGATGCTTGCAACATAAAGGTTCTTACTTTCCATCTATCTAGATGAAACATACGTCATCAAATGGTAATCCAGAAAAATCCATAATCATAAGGCAGCCTAGGCTCAACAAAGGAGTCAAGTACCATCCATCTTCTGGGGTCCTTCTAAATGTTGTGCTTATGCTGTTCTTGATCCACGCCTTACGGTAGAGCCTTCACCCCACGAGGTAATCGGGGTGGGTATATAAATTTAACTCTATTTATTGTTATGATTCATAGTTATCCTATCCATTTTTCCAGGATATAGTTGCATCTACTTCTATAGTTAAATTCATAGTGTTTGGCCTATTATTTATATATATATATATAATTATAGGTTAAAATATAAACATGTTCACTCAGCATATCCCAATTCCTATGATCGACTAATCTAAGCTCTAACACCAAATGTAACAACCTGCAACTTGATGGGCCTAAATTTTGATTAAATCGAAACCCAAGTTCAATAAGGTACGGATCGTAAGTATTAGTAACCTGTAATAAACATAAGTATATTAGAGAGAAAACTCACAGTGGAATAGTAAAATATAATAGTATACATATATATATATATATTTATATCGACTAAGGCTACAACCTTGGAATCAATATTAATTCCTTGAATATTTAGTTGGCTTGTCAGTGCCGAACATGAATGATAAGACTTTTTCATCTACCGTTCCTGTCTTGCTTTAGTCGCCTATCCCTCAAAATAAATCTTATGGGTTTGTAATGAGGAGGGTTCAAAACAACGTTCTAGTGATTGGAAAATTATATACTTTACCATAACACTAGTTTATGCCAATTGATTTCTATTTAAGAGTTATGTCTACTATTTACGACATATCTGTTTAATTCCATATGCGCAACTATTGAAATTGGGCCAGCTCGCAGTAGATGA
The DNA here is from genome assembly GCA_030737815.1 of Allium fistulosum. Classification (NCBI taxonomy): domain Eukaryota; kingdom Viridiplantae; phylum Streptophyta; class Magnoliopsida; order Asparagales; family Amaryllidaceae; genus Allium; species Allium fistulosum. The sequence continues at coordinate 959,010,728 of CM060903.1, read as the reverse complement.
TATGGGTGACTTTCAAAAAAAGTCCCCTAATTGGATCTATATTAGGCCTATGAAGTCTAATTTATTTAGATATTTCTGAATTTAATTTAAACAAAATCTCTTACTTCATTTAAATTTATAAGTAACAAACAAAATTTCATTTAATTTATATTCGATTAAATATAATGGAGCACATATATATCATATAAATATATGTATGTCTGTGCATGTGTAACACAATAATTCGTGCAAGGTATAACATGCTCGTATATAGATGTTGGGATTTGCATCGCAATGGACATGTTAACTCATCTTATATGTATTGTATGTTGTCCAAGTATATGTATTTATATAAACTTGACATTTAAATAAATATTAAAACTATATATATATATAAAACCTTATATATATATATATATATGAAAAATAAATTTATTTCATATATGTAAAATAATAATATATATATATATATTAAATTGGATATTAAATAAATAAATGACTATATAAATATATAAACACACACACACACATAATATATAAAGATTTTTTAATTAAAATATACACATATTTTGCAGTAAAAAACTTATATATATATATACGTATATATATGTATGCATCTATATATAATTATATTTATAATGTCTAAAGTATTTGTAAATATATGTATTTATATATATATATAACTATATCAATTATGAAAACTAAATAAGAACTTTATTATATTTTTATTGCATTCCACATAAAATAGACAATACACGAAATATTTAATTATAATTTTCTTTTTTAAAATTATTTATGTATTTATGTAGTAATTAGCTAAAAGGCATTAGAATAATTAAAAATAATTTCGTAATATATTTTATAAATTTTAAAATTTCAAAAATTCAAACATGTATTTTAAGATCAAGAAAAAAATTCCATAATTTTCGGGTCAAAATTAAATTTTTATTAATTATTTATTATTTACCACACAAATAAATGATTTTTTTTAAATAAAAATTTAAAATTTAAAATTCTAGGATTTTGGTTGAGAGATAATATGATAATTAAATAATTTTACAAAATCTAAAATATAATTTTCAAAACAAATTATTTTGCATGAATTATTCAACTTGTATTTTGATTTAAATAATTATTAAAATATACTTTACTGTTACCTAAAATTAAAATTATTGTAAATATGTATATATATATATAATATAAGATCAACTATTAACACATGATATGATGACACAGTTAAATATAAGTAATTTAATTTATGCTATATGATATATTAATATGTTCAAATTAATTAATAAATGAATAATGATTAAAATAAATTTACTCAGCTGTTTATAAATTAGATCTCTAAAAAATGGTTTTTTCAATAATAATGTACATACATATAACCAATCTAATATGTGAAAACATCGATACTTCTAAGAATTTCACATAACTAACAATATAATAATGATATACAAACAAACAATAGAATATTATACTGTAATCATAAGTCATATGGTATGGTAAACACATACTAAAACTAATGTCTTGATGTGCACCTTGTAATAATGAATCTCCCTCCTCAGAACTCTTCTCAATTTGGCAGACTGTTAATCCTTGAATCGTATACCGTTGACTATCCAATAGTTGTTGCTTTGAAATTGAGTTGAGATGAATTTGTTGGAGCTCCTATGTAGAAAAATTTGGCCAGCAATGATGGGAATGGTAGCCAGAAAATTCATTTCAGCATTAGGGTCATGGGTCCCTTTATAGTGGAAGGAATAAAGAGAAATGTAGATCATATCTCATACCCACTCTCCCTAAATTCGAGTCATCCATCTAAAATACACCTAGCCTATTTTTAGCCGCCGCTTACATTCTTATTGTTGTTAAAATATCACCATAATATCATAGGCTAATAGCCCATTTAGGTCCAAATAAATTTTACTAATTAAATCTGATTTAATTGCTTACTGATATCACATATCGATGGATATATTTACAACTATTATAAATATATTTATTCCTAAAATTATATTCAAAATTTTATAATTAATAGTTCATAGATATTAATTAATTTAATTATTTTATAAAAATTATAAACTAATTAAATCGTTTGGTCTAAAGAGAATTCATCATTCTGGTTGTGTGACTCGTCAGGTGTAAACTTGATCAGCGATTAACATCGAACTATTCGAATGTTAATGTTCACACGTCATTTAGCAGGTGATGTGACATTTTGGCTAAATTTATCACTTACTTAGTTTCAGTAAAATCCAATTTCACTTTATTAAGCATTACCCGGTTGTTATATTTATCTACACCCATTCTCTTTTCATCAAAACTATATTAGTTTGGACTTATGGAATTTGGTAATGGTCAAAATTTCAATATCATCCATATTCAACTCTATAGAAAAAACACAAAGCCCTTGATTCAATAATAACAATTATTTTTAACCAAACTACCCTGGCCAGAGACTTTGATTTTGGATTGACTTGAGTTGACCGTGATACTAACCCTATATACACTACACCAAAACAGATGATTCCTAACGAGTATAACTGTCGCAAACAGTTTCAGCAACGCTTATTAGCATCGCTGTAGGGGCGTCGCAATTTATTGCCAACGCTTATAAGCGTTGGCGAGTTTAGTTTCCCAACGCTTATAAGCGTTGGAAGGTTGTATTCGCCAACACTTATAAACGTTGGTGTATATTATTTAGCAACGCTTATAAACGTTGGCAAATTAACCATCCAACATTGTTTAATTTTCTATGCTGACGCTTATAAGCGTTGGTAAATTTTAATTGCCAACGCTTATAACGCTGAAATATTTTCATTCTCAATATAGTCAATTATTTTAACATTAATAAACAATTAATAACTAACATGATATGCATTATTATACTACATTCAATAGGAACCCAAAATTTGCAATATTCATGATCAAATAACAACATAAATTTCATAGTCAACTACTTCATAACAATGTCAACTACTTCATAACAAGTACAATACATAATTAAGTTAGTTAATTCAATACATAATCAACTACTTCATAACAATGTCAAATTGGAATACAAAAGACAACGTAAATTTCATAGTGAAATTCTACAAATACCGAATACAAAACTCCGACCATATAACGAAACCTCCATCTGAAAAATCACATAACTTGTACATTCCATTTTGAGGACCATCATAAATTGGTGCATCCGGTTCAAGAACATCATCCACCCAAATTACTTTCTCTACATTCGGTATCACCTTCCTAAAATGACAAATAGTTTGTGTTCCAACATAACCTTTAGCTACTTCCTTCTCTAAATCTTGTGACAATAGCATTACATATTTCTTTTCCATTGTAGATGACCGAATATCATTATTTGACACGGTTGGAGTAATAACTACATTATTGTTTGTATGAGAATCTCCTAAATTAGAAGCACCTTCCGTTTGTGGAGTCGTAGGACTTGCAACATATTTTTCTTGCAAACTAGGCATAAATTTCATAAAAGTTGAAGTAATTGAATTGATGGCATTATTAACTTGATTAGCTACTTGCTTTTCTATCTCCAATTTCCAAATAGACAAATTCACGGCTTGCTTCTTTTCAGTTACAGCTTTTACAGCTCGAGCCATCTTCACTTGTTTTATAGAAGAAGTAGAAGTAATTGCTCGACAATAATTTTTCTTCGTGTCGGAACCAAACACTTCCGCAATTGGGTCATCTTCAAGATCTTCGACTCCACCCTTAGAACTATCGTCCAACTTCCTCTTTTTTTCCGCTTCCTCTAGAAGTGCCTGCATTTAATATCACGTTAAATTGAATTTGCAGTTCCTTTATAAAAATTAAATTGAACATTAAATTAAGTTGATAATTAATAATGTAACTGAGCTCAAACTGCGCCCGGGCTCAGTTTTGAAACTGCGCCCGGGCTCAGTTTCGAAACTGAGCCGGGCTTAGTTTCGACTCAGTTTCAAAACGGAGCCGTTTCGACTCAGTTTCGAAACTGAGCCAATGAACTGCAAATGAAAGAGACTGCAATGAAATCCAAATGCAAAAGGAAATGCAGTCTCAATGTAGTTTAGGGAGATGCTGTGATCGGATGGGAGTTTTAGGGAGCACTAACAGATAAGCAGTGACACATGTTGTTGAATAAGTTTAGGGAGGAGTGTGGTGGTGTAGTAATTTGGGTTCAAGAGTTTTTGGTTTGATGGGGAAAGTGTATATGAAAAGATTTCTGGTGGAGTTGTATATAATATAAGTGAAAAAGTGTGCAAATGCAGTTGCAAATGAACTGCAAAATCAATAGTTCTGTTTATTAAACTGTGAAAGTTGGAAAAACAGAGGGTTTGAACAATACTTGAAAACTGTGAAATGAAAACTGTTTTTTTTTAAATATGAAATGGGATGCTTAAAAATGCAAATGCCTGAACAGTGAAATGAAAATTTGTTGAATAATAAATATTTACCTGAACTGTGAACAAATAAAATAAACTCGACCATAATGATTTCTGCTCCTATCTATATTGCTTTTATTCCATCAATACATACAAGTATAAACTCCGAATTTCAACAAGATTCTTCTACAACTAATTGTTAATAGTTTAGAGACAACATAGAAACCATTCAGGTCTTGCAGGCAGAGATAAAAACTGTCATCGCACACTCATCGAACTACTTAGGTCATGACTTTCTACAGGAGAATAAGTGTTTCACACACATATAAGGTGAACGCTATTTATTCATCCCCTAGTGCCTGGTAGATATGCGGATGAACAAATACAGAGTTGAAATAAAATGCTCTTTCCATTACTGTTGATTTCGTGGTAAAGTGATTAGTACCCTTAATATGTAAGTCATCATGATTTCAATACAATTACTACTATAAATCCAAAATTAATAAACCTAAAGCCTGTTCAATTTGATTTACTACATCACATGCCACATTGAAATTATACAGAAAAGGAAAAGAAAAAAAGGACAAATATTGACAAACTCTACTGAAATATATTACTAACACACTTAACTAAACAACTTTTGAATCAAAACCAATCATCCATGTCCTATGTGATGTCTCCTTGGTTGCTAACAGAAAATTCACGCTTCTAAAATTTAGTACATGTGCTTTCTCCTTCTACAACAACCATCAAGGAGAACTTTTACACAACCAATTCATTAAAATAAATTAAAAAAATGCAGTGCACACTATGTATACTATGTGATCCCAAATATAAAAAGTCCGCTGGGACATTCACAGTACATCTGCCTATTGAATGGCTGTGATTAACTTCAATCTTTTACAGGGAATTTAAAGAAAATTTACTGCAAAGAGTAAATAAAACAAATCCTAATAGTTTGTGTTACAATGGCCTCTCGCGCTCATGCTTGCGAACACACTCCCTTTTAAATTTGCTTCCCACTTGTTAGTAGTTCACTTAGAAGCTCACACCTGTGCAAATTTAATGGGTATTCGATTTCTTGGAATTTTTAGTCTAGATGCCGTTTACAGAGGATACCATTTACAATAACTGCAGTAAAATAAATGTCTGTTTTATTCATTTGAAAATTAATTCACGTTTATAATGGTAACGGTATCAACTCCAAAATTATATATCCTCTAGATGTTTGCCCTCCTTCCAAATGTTATGATGTGTTTTTTAGCATAGTCAGTGGAAGGTTTGGTAGCTGTCTGTCTTACAGTGGCATCGGTTGCTTTTAAACAACAAAAGCAACACTATGCTTTATTTTTTGGCAACCCTGAACATTGCCAACTTTGTTGGCAATGTTTGTTCACACTGAGAATAAATAATATTTGTACGAGGATTGTATTTATCATGACACAGCCTATTAGGATTCAACTATCTTTTAGAAGATCCGGCGATTCGTTTCTCATATGCAATTACTTTGGTGTTACTGGAATGCTATTAGGAATTAAATAAATGGACGTTTTTTTGGGATATCCTTAGTAAGCTGAGGACTTTTAACTTAAATTGGGATATCCTTAGTAAATAAAACGGATCATTTTCATGCTATAAAAAAAATATAATAAGACAAGCAAAATTTATAAACTTCAGACAAATCAATATATTATATAAGAATTGTTTATTTGTCACATTTTACGAAACTGCAATGAATTTCAAAAACAGAGTAACAATTAAAGTCATGTTGCAATGATTTTTTTTAACTTAAAATCATAATGCCTGGATGATTTAATAAAAATTGTAAACTTCTGAAAATGAGAAATTAATGTCAGAAAGCAAAAAATGCAATGCATCACTGACTTTTACAAAAGAAAATATGTATGTACTGCAACCAACATTACCCTACTATAAATAGACAAAATGATTTAAATTAGTGTTGTATATATCGAATTATGCCAAAGGGTAACTAAAATGCATGTAAGGTTCAAAATTGAAAAAGGACAGAAAGGAAATATAATAATCCAATTTGGCTATTAATTTGATGTATTACAAACTAAAATGACAAAAAATAAGATTGCCCAATTTAACAGCAAATAAGGTCAATAATCTTTGTTGATATGCATCATTTTTTAAAGAAAGAAATAACATATAAATGAAAGAACACACAAAAAGTAATGGAAAATGTGGTGTAGTGATTCCACAAGATCAGCTTCTATTATTACGCATGGTAGGTATATGAACAACTATGTTCTTTACAAATCTAAACTCTGTGACAAAAGTCCTAATTTGTATATATGCATTATATATATGCATTTGTCCATGATTTTGCGAGTGTGGAGGGAAACATGAATGTAATGATAAGTAAATGGTAATAAATCATATATTTTGAAAAATAAATATCATGCAATTCTGAAGCATATATATGAAGCTTATATCTGTAAAATATACAAACCAGTGGACTTCATTAAACTTTTCATATGGAAATAATAAGCTATATTGGTGTATCTTGTTAGCATGTACAATGAAAAAAAATGTGTACCTTAAGGTCTTCTAGAATCAAAGAAAGTATCGGATATCTTGTACAGGTGTAATAGCTCAAAAATGGTGTTGCTTTTCCTGATTTTAGAACCTTTGTCTTCCAACAGTTCTCTGTAATACAAATTAATACAAATGAACATGCATATTTATTGTTAAGTCAAGGAATCAAGTATAAAAAAGGCTATCTTTTGTTACAAGAAAATATTATAAATGGAAGTTTCATAATGGTAACAGAAATTGTTATTAAATCAGTTATGATTTGCTTTAGAGTATTATAACTAATTTGAACTGACTTTCATTAAGCCAAGCTAACTGTGTATGAATATTGTGATAGCTTTACCATTTGTTTTGCAGTTTGAGCAGTGATAAATCAAAATTATGAATGTGACGTCTCACCTCTATGCTCACAATAACAAAGGTTATTATAAGGAATAACGTCTGCTATTGCGAAGAATAAGGCTTGTTAGAAGCGACCATCCGTAAGTTATGCCTTAGACGAGTATTGATTACATCGATAGGAGTTGTATAAATTACTCCCAAGGATATATATTCAACCCAAATCTAAAACGAAACTACAGTGGCTTAAGAAAAATCCAGAACAACTCATAATAACAACAACACTGATAGTATAACCTCATCAGAACAAAAATATCGGATATATATATAGCGGAAGACAAGTCTGGATACATGCTACAACAACGGATGGTTCACAAGAACCAAATGTACATATACATATACATCATAACATACATGAGATGAGAACTAATGAACGCAAAGAACTCCTCGGAGGCTAGACAAAAGATGATGCAAAATCCCAAAAGCTGAAGCTGCAACTTAATCAGAGATAGAAATTACCCTGAAATGACTCGGTCTGACCCGAATATTATTTAAAAGAAAATAATAAACGGATCAGTCTAATTTAAACTTCAGAAATAAGTGTATGATAAATAACACTTGAGCAAATAATCATAATCTCGAATGAGATTACACAACAAAAGTAATCAACATAGTTCAAATAAAGAAATCTCAATTTAAACTCCATCAAAATCGATAATCTCGAATGAGACTATTCAACATAGTAATCAGCATAGTTTAAAGGAAAAAATTCCAATAAACATCATCAAAATCAACTTTCAAATTCACAATTGAATTCAAAGCAGCAATACGCAAAAATCTAGAAATCAATGAAGATAACTAGACAAATCAGCAGTCACAAAATCTAGAAATCAAAATAAGATAACTAGAAAATCAACATAAAAGATGGATCGATCCTAGCAGATGGCGAGTTTTAGCTACGCCGCACGTGCATCTCAGATGGCCGAAGCCTACCAAGTACTATAAATTTTTGGCGCCCATCAGATGACCCGAAGGTCCGCAGAGTGACCCGAAGGTCTAGTACTGGTAATTGACCCGAAGGTCCATCAGATGACCCGAAGGTCCGCAGAGTGACCCGAAGGTCTAGTACTGGTAATTGACCCGAAGGTCCATCAGATGACCCGAAGGTCCAACAAATGACCCGAAGGTCCAGTAGAGTGGCTCGAAAGCCCAACAAAATCATCAAACAGCAGATATTTCAATTAACGAGTCCGGAATTAACCGAAATAGTAAAAGTGTGGTTCCATACTCCGCACTTATGCCAAATCGTTTAAATCTCTTCATCGTTTCCTTGAAAGTGCAAAACTATGTATTTTATATAAATAACATTTTACATTCTCAAACGGACAAGTCCGGAATTAACCGAATCAGTAAAAGTAAGGGTTCATAGTCCTCAATTTTGCTGAATCGTTTAAATCGCTTTCTCATTCTTTTGAAAGCGCAAACTGTAAAATTTTAGGAAACAATTTTATTTTAAAACGATTTTTAAACACGTGATTAAAACAACAACATCTGTAGCAATTTCAACAAGAAAATTGCGCTTCACAAAACACCGTAAAAACGGATACCCAATCAGCGTTGCGGGATAACCGCTTGAAAATTCACTTTAAAATTGACAGTTACTGAAGTCAAACAATTAGTAATTTTTGTTCGTCAAAAATTCATCAAAACAACACGCTTCAAAAAAAATATCTTCGGAGTAAAAATTCGTTATAAAAATAACGGCAACAAAATTCGTTTTACTACGAAACACCGGTTCAACGTAATTTAAATAGTAGACTGCACTACTATATATTCAACGAAAAATATTGCACTGTCCACTTGCACAAAAATATAGGCAAACAGTTAAAGTGACCTGGACATATCTGCATACGCAAAAATGACATGCAAAAATGACTTGGACTTTGCATTTTCACGCAAGAACAAATGTAAACAAAAATATACATTTGAAAAATACTCTTGCACAAACGATATGCACGCAAACTATTTTATAACATATACGCGTGTTAAAAAAAAGATGGTTTGAAACTGAACACTTGAACTCGAAAATGAAATGCAAACTCTTTCCCCCCTCCAGCTGACACGTCAAAAAAAAACTAAATAATATATATCCTGACGTCAGTGCTATTTTATTCACACCGATGTGAACAAAACATGACTCTCCATTAGTTGAAATCAGCGGGCTCCATATGGAGCCTGCTGATTTCAACCAATGGGGAGTGAGTTGTTCACAAAGTGTGAACAAAATGGCACTCCTGCAATGCAACTAACCTGGCAACACACTTCTTTGCCATAATGAAGTCATACATGCTCCTAAAAATGAGAGGTCTGGACAAAGTTACGTGCAACGCAAATGTACATGTACATATGAGTTTTGAGACACACCTAATTGCATGCATGTACTAAATAAAATGACTCGGCTAGCAACAAGAAGTGATAAAAATAATAGGTGCTCCGATCCAAAATGCTTACCCATTGATCTGAACTTGAATGGTAAGCACTGCATATTTCATGCACGCAATAAAGGAACATGCACAGGATACACGTATGCAATTATAAAGTGGAAGAAAGTTCTAGCCTGGACCATAAATTTTCTTTAATACTTCCACTTTGTTTAACACTTCCACTTTGAGAAAAATGAAGTTTGAACAATTAAAACAACTTGTCGCCAGATTCGCACTAATTTATAAAATGGACAGAACTTTCAAAATATGCATTAGAACAAATAATTTATAAAATGTTTATATTTGGGTTCACTTATCTCCAGTATACACATCTTCCTCAAAATACATCTAATGCACATCTGATCTTTGACATTAGTGGTATCATGATATGATATCCAGTGGAGTATCTACCAAATTATTATATTTCTACTGCGTCTTAAACTGATTTATACTTAATACACAAGGTACTTTCTACGTTTGTTCAGTAATTCACATTTCTATTAATGCACTGGAGAATAAGTTTGAGGATAACCTTATTTGTTCTTACTGTACTCACGTTACTTGGATGAGGATATACTTAAAACTATAGTTCAACATACGACTCTATCATATCGTCAACATGTTATTTGTACGTACGTAAATTTTTAAGCGAAGGATAAATTAGAAATGTGAGTGTTTTCACTCACCTTAGATTTGCTTCGAAATCATTTTGCAACAAGAATTCAACAGAGAGCGGATATTTGGCTGCCAATTAAATCTTTACACAGTGCTTCAAGAAAAATGAAACAAAAGCTGAAGAAAAAAAATGTTTGCTTTACTTCTCATTTCTGTGAACTAGTCAAAAGGATGAAGATGTACTGGCAAACATCTTTGGTACAATGCATTTATGTGGAGACGTGCAAAAGTGGAAAGAAAGTACTTGCTGCCTCTAAAATGATGATGGAAAATAATGTAATGCGATCACATTGGCTTTTGAAACTTGGTGACAGCAAATGTTCTCATATTTGCTTTATAAACTTAGTTTCAGCAGGGCAAAAATGTTTTCCAATTTGTTTTGAATTAGACCAATCTTTCACATGTACACGTGAATGCAAAAATATGCAGTCTAGTTCCAACGTGCTACAACTGGGAAGTTTGCAACTGACTTTGCAACAATTTTTTTTTTCTTTTCAAATTTTAGTTTTAAAATTTCTATTCAAAACATTAACTCCGACAGTAATTCAAAAATCACGGTCGTTACAGCTTTTTAAAATATTTTACAACGGTAAAAATCACGGTCGTTACAATGAACCAAGCTCTGGAGCTCATTAACTAGGATGTTGGCCTGACAATATACTTGCATATGAAATTCGATGAGATATGGTTTCAGATTCTTAGCTGATTTTTTTTTCTAACTTGGGCTAGGCTGCTTACAATTTCAATCAGTGAATTTGTTTCTTTACCCATAGTTCACACATTTAGTTACAAGGATAATCTAAATAAAATTTTGAATTTGGCAATATAAAGGGTATATTTCTTCTGATGTCAATAGTGGTTTATAATCAGTTTCATGTTTCCTCTGTTATAAAATTTATATCTACTAATTAGTTTCATTTTTTTATAGAATCTGACGTTATAAGGTTTTGACATGCAACCATCCAGCTAAAGTCTCGCACCAATTGGTTCTATATCATAACAGATTGCTGATAACGTAGGTTTTATTTTGTTTTATTTGATTGTATTTCATTTCATGGTTAAATAAAAGATGTCTTAATATCGATTGTTCAATAAAAGAAATCAGTAAAGTATAATTAAAACTTTAGTTTTATTAGAAAAATGATTTATATTTTATACATAAACTTTATTTTCGTTTTTCAAATCGATTATAAAAGTCATATTATAAAGATTTTTGTAATGTAATATAAATTTGGCTAAATTAATTAAATCAATAACTGAATGAAATTATTTGCAAACTGAATTTAGAAGTGATAACCCAACCAGTTGAAATGAACGTGTTTGAGTGGTTAATTCAGTTCCAACCGAATATTGTTAACTCCTAGTATCAATGCAAGGAATAAGATTTTATGGTTTATGGTAATCTCCAAAGAACGTAGATGCTATCATCAAGCAAAAAATCAGCGTATTAAATTTCCTATGACATAAATTTATACAAAAATAAACATGCTAATGCATTTGTCCAAAAATTAAGAAAGGTATTTGTAAATATTACAAAATATCTTTCACATGTATATACAAAACATAACAGATGGCAGAACTTATCCTGGCCTTAAAAAATTGCACAATAAAATAAGTAAAATATATTGCAAACTTTCCCACCTTTTTTAATCAAGGAAAGTAACATTTTTTCTCAATTCAACATAAGTTTGCCCTGATGAACAATCTCAACCATTATAAACATGACTGCGGTGCTATGCTATAAGTTATCATTGTAGGGATCCTGACTTAACCAATCCAAACCAATGAAGTGTATAATATTCTCAAATTTCAATGCTCATAGTAGAGTTACAATTTGATCTATACCGCAGTACACATGAATACACTTTGCATATTTGTTAGGAATGTTACATTCAAACGGTCATTAAAGTAAAAAAAAGTAAGTACAACCAATTTATAGTTATGGATATAGAGAGGATAGGTTTAAGAAAAATGTTACATGCATCAAAACATTATTACATTTTAATATTTTTGCTCAAACAGTAGATTAAATGTCCTGGTGTTAATTTTAATATTAAAATGCAAACCAACATGTAAAAATGTGATCGGGAGATGATATATCGGTAAAATATTAAAAAAATCTAACAAACAGTTGGATCTTTTTATTAAATATAAAAGCTTATACGTATATTGACAAAAATAGAATAACAATAATAATCTTGACTCTTTTCTCAGATTTTACTTACTTCAGCCACCATAATGATATGTCAGTATCAAAAAAACTTTGGAAGAACCTAGATGGATTTAATACTACAGCTTACTCAATACTGAAGTTGTTTCCTGGTGCTTTTAATACTAACTCTATATTCATGTACACTTTAAAAGTTCACATACTAAAGTTTTAAATTGACCAAACTTTGCATCCATGCAACACATAACATCATAATGTATATACAAATTAAAGTGAGAACAGTAGTCTTTACCTTTGTTATATACTTCCATACTTAATTTATAATTGAGTAAACCAATGCAAGAGAAAAATAAAGTTGACTGTTGAAATTCAAATATTCATGCAAACATGCAAATTTAAAATTACACCAAACCAATATATTAGCCATGTTAAACATACCAAATTAAGTAGTCGCACCATTATCACAATCAAGGGTATATATGTAAAATGATTGCAAAATATGCATGTCTATCAATTATGTTCCAACAATATATTCATACGGACAAACTATAGCACCAAGTAACCTAGACACCCGTGCAACACACGGGTTTCCACTTGTGTGTGTATTTATATATATATTCTTCATGAATTTGTGTTACAAATAAATATTTAATATTGTACTTATTAACTCATTACTTTCGGAAACGATTCCTTACCAGAACTATTCATAGTTAATTATTATCATCAGCTTTTAATTCTTAAAATAGATTTTTTATAATTTTAATATTATGTACTTTTTTCTATTTTTATGATTTTGTGCTACAAATATATATTAGGTATTTAGCCATTTTAAAATCTCTATCTTCATGAACAATAATTTCCTCACCAAAAACTATTCGTAGTTAATTTGTTATTATTAGCTTTTAATTTTCAAAACAAAATTTTATAATTTTAGTACTATGCATACATTATTATCTTTCAAAATATAGAAAGATTAAATAATTTATAAAACAATATTTCCTTTCTAGTTTTGTAATTTTTATAAAGTTTTATTATACAAGTGTAGATTCTTAAACTTGAACGGTTGATTGAAAATATACAAGTACCATGGTACACTATTAATCATTCATCCACAATAAAGTCATAAAAATTTTAAAAAAAATCTATGAAAACAAAATTTAATATATTCAAACAACTCAAATCAAATATGCATCAACCCTTTTGAACTCAGTGACAAGAACATGACTTTGATCCAAAAAACAAATCCAAGTTCATAAAATAGTCTGAAAAGATACGTTATGAGAACAATTCAGCGGTAAAACAATGATAACAAGAATTATAACAGAAAATTTATAACGAACAAAACAAGTAGAGTCAAAGAGAAAAAAATAATCAAACTCCACAGCCGATACTAGTAGCAAACATATGCAAACAATTTGCTAAATATTTTAGTATCTTGATAAATTAATAAAGTGGTATATCTAGATTATTATATGTATGAACAATCAAATACTTCGTTCTTCATCTTTTGCTTAAGGATTGAGAATCATTACGAAACAAGCATGTAAGGTTGACTGTAATTAGCTACATTTTCCTACAATGTCTTTGAAGTTTAGCAACAACAGGTTTGAATGCTTTAATAAACCCAATAAACGCAAATGAAAAGAGAACAACCTAAAATCAAGATACCTGAAATCTGATACCTGAAATCGAGAATCGCCTAAAGTTACCCTCTCCGAATCGGAGACGATCCTTAGTTTGCCAGAGCGAATCGCCTAAACTTCGATGCCAGATCTACAACACGAATCGCCTGAACTTTATTCGTAGAGCGTATCGCCTGAAATTGCCAGAGCGAATCGCCTGAATTTCTAGAGCGAAAGGCGAACGATGAATATTTCTTCATAGCAGTAAAGAAAAAAAGCGTAGAGCATCGGGAATTAGGGCGACGACAGAAAACGATACTCAATTACTTTTTTGCCCCAACCAATATTAGCTAATTTCCAATTTAACCAAAATTTCCAACTCTAATAAGCGTTGGCAATTAAAAAATTATAAATCTGTATATTTGGTCACACTTTTCTTGCTTAGCAACGCTTATTGCTGTGATTAATTTAAAACGCAAATAAGTGTTGGCAATTGAAAAAAATAAGGGTTGCGAAATGGCTGTTATGGTGTAGTGATAACTGAGGAGACAAATCCTCTCTTAAATGGTGCTTCACTTCCAATACTTCCACTCGACCCAACTATAGTCACTTGATGGACGCCGTGCCATAGTTCAACTATAATAAAAGTGGAGCTTTCATACTGAAGATCCACATTATTCTCAGGTCAAGAGAACTATGTAAATCAGTCATATCAATATTTTCTATTTGACCTTAGTTATATTAACCAACATAAAACTTTTTAGTGAGTCATTCCATATTTATCTAATAACTATTCGTACGTAACCCCTAGGCGCCCCCAGCAGTTATGAGTAATATGCTGCCTAACATTTGGAAAGCATTACGTAATCTAGTCTCAACAGATACATTGATATCCACTCTCAATGCACCTTGACTACGAACATTTAAAATAGTATTTTTTTGTGATAAATTACTCATGATTACAACATTTTGTAACTACTCACAAAACATACCATTTATGGAATTTTCTATTAAATTTACTTTTAATTTAATTAATTAATTAATATAACACATTACATCAAGTATATAATAGAAAAAAACACCTTTTTTTGAACAAGATTGGACAATGAGTTTGATATATGTAACAAATTACATAATTACCCATAGGGCATACCCCTAACTTTATCAATCTCCTACGTACACTTAGGGTCAATAATGGAATATTTTTTCAACTTCTCCAATTGGTTTCCTCAAAACAAATTAGGTAAGTCATGAACGAGTATGCTATTGTGTTTAAATTATCTACTCTATCAATCAACTCTCTCCAACCCTGATAAACTTCCTTTATCATGTGGAACAATTCAAACTATATCCTCGACTTTCGGTGAGCTCTAAGTTCTGTTACGAACAATATCGCAATATTGATATCATATAACAATTTTATGGGATTCTCAACGGTTGGAATCACCCTCGGCTTAGCTATAAATTTGTGTGTTTATATTTATATACAATGTTCTATTGCGGCGCTATCCAAGGCGATGTACTTAGCCTTTTCATTGAATCAGCCACCTTCTTTCATTTGGACCATTTCAAATTTAAATATTTTAACTTGAATTTATTATTGACATATTATACTCATATCACTTATGAAAGTTTGAGTCTGAACACTTCTTCATAAGGATTTCATTATTTCTGCAAATAATTATCTAGTATTTCAAAAATACATGAGAACACCTTAATCAACCATTTAATGATATCAATTTGGATTTAACATTTGTTTCATGTATGAAATACGTACAAATCATGATATCATAGACAACATGACATGTATGATAGTTTCTATTGTCAATGCATAAGGAATCCATTTTAATAATGTGTCCTTGCATATCATTTGGGACATTCCCAATATCTTTTGTACTTAATATAAGAGATATTAACTAAAAATCTGGTGTCGAGTATTTAAAAAACAACAGCTAATTTTAACATGGGTATATCGTTAACAATCAGCAATGTATTGTTTACTTATGGTTTAGAATTTTCTATATAGCTTTTAACATTCTTTCTTATGAGCACACGCTTTCTCTGCATTTTGATTTACAATCAAACTATTTGATATTTCTATCAAAATACTTGTTCAATTTCGACACTTATTGAACGACACTTTCGTATATGTTCTTGGATCATATCCGAAACTTTACAAACATAAATATCACACCCACTGACTTCTTTGGTTGTTATGTGCAAATAGTCTTTTCTAATTCATTATTTAGAATATTTTGTTTCAATGCATACGTACCAAAACGTAAAGTCATACTACGATAATTTTGTGAGTAAAATCCGAACCTACTTGAGCACATCGAATGGTGAATTCATTATGTTAATTTCAACAATTGAAATTTACAATATTATTCTTATCAATGTGACTCACATATTCCAACCACATTTATCTTTCTCTTAAAGACACATTTGCGGCCAAAAGGATCATATCCTTTTGGATACAACTATCAATATCATATTTTGATAATGTACTTGGAATCTATTTTGGATTTACGCATCGTATCGTATCATAGAGTCAGTACTCTAAATGGTTTAATTAAACAACAAGGATTATTTATTCTTGACACCGATAAGAAACTCATAGTTTCTCTTTGTACAAGAATACTCATTAGACGTTCTAATGTTGTGTGTTTATTTAGTTAGGTTAATTTTATTTCATCCTATGTAATCGGTTTCATCTTTGCATCATATCCAAATCCATTCTAGTACCAATAATTTCTCAAAGAAATTCCTTCGTTATGAAGTCGGTATTTCTTGAAATAACAATTGTTTCTTAGTGCAACGGAATATGCAATCATGAACATTTTACGAATTTCCTTATATCAAACTGATTTTGCATTAGTTCACAATATATTTATGTTCACAGCATAAATTAGTCATCCAATGACTATTGTACCCAAACTTCTTTTGGACGATTCATACAAGATTCCTTACAAACAATTATTATGTGCAGACTTTCGACTTGCACAACTTGCCAACTCTTTGGCCTAGGATATGTTGGGGTTACTTATAAACCCTTCTCTTGTATGATTATGTAAACTATTTTTTTAGATAAAATAATATTAACCTTATGTACTATTCTTAGGTATACGACTTTAAAGAAAGAAGTTAACTCAACTTCACCCATAATCAATCGTACTTTGTCTAACAAAGTTTGAATACTCCTTATCAATACATCATTATGTATTATTGTAACAACCCGCACCTTAGTGGGCCAAAATTTCAACAAAAATCAAAACCCAAGTCCATTATACATCATTGGATTTACTACCTGCAAATATGTATGAGCATCATCAATGATTGATAGAAATCTAAATTCACCATGGAAATAATAATAGGATAAGAATACTGACTATGACTACTACCTGGGAATTAATGGTATTCCATGGATAGCGGATTATCACATCAACATCGAGCGTGAGAGAGAAGACTCTCCAACAACAAAGCACATCCAGCTCCAATAACCTATTCCTTTATATCTATCCTGTGGGTTGTAATGAGGAGGGGGTTAGAACAACGTTCTAGTAACTGGAAAAATAATATAAACTGTCCATAACATAAACTTATACCGACAGGTTTCCATTTGATTGTTATATCCATCAAAGTTAGTAATTCTAATCTAACCTTGCATTGCACGCACGATTACATACTTATCCCTTCCTAGGGTAAGAAATACTAATGAAGCCATATCAACCACCAAGTACTTCCAAATCCATAAGCCATTTAATATTTCTAAATATGAAGTGGGCTTCTATAATACTTTTAAAAGAGAAATATGCAGACTCTATCATTCAGGACTTTAATTGGGGTAGACCCCGTCATTTAAGACCTATTCCCAAGGTGATTTTCTAACGATGTTGTCAATGGTCAGTGGGTCCTAGCTACAAGACTTCTAACCAATATTTAAGGCTTCTGACACTTAATGTCTAACTATTACCGTATCCATCGCCGATAAAATCGTGATCATGTAATAAAAAATACCCATGCCACTGAATACCTTTTATTAGAAAATAGGCAGACTTTGGTTATTTTAGACCTTAACTAAGGCAGATCCCATCATTTAAGACCTATCCCCAAGGCGTGCTCCTAAATGGTACTATAATTATTTTAACTTTAGCAATGTAAGAGACTGTACCCAAGCCACTTAATACTTCCCAGTGGAAAATAGGTAGACCCTGTCATTTAAGACCTAATTCCAAAAGCATGCTCCTCAACTGTACTATCTAGTTTTCATTACTTGAAAATCCCATTAGGCTAATTAATACTACTTTTATAGGAAAGAGGTGGACTTTATAGCCACTTAAGAACCCAAATCTGAAGTGAACTCTTCCCGAGATATCCACTCTCACTCTTTAATTATAAATATGACATCTCATTAGGTTACTTCTCTCGGTAGGGAGGCGGACCCTTCAGCCACTTAAGACCTCAATACTGAAGTAAACCTTTTTTAGAGACATCCTTATTTATTTATTTGGAACCTCACTAGGTTACTTAATACTTCCATTTAGGAGAGAGGCGGACCCTTCAGCCACATAAGACCTTATACCAGAAGCGAACCCCTATGGAGATATCCCTCACCGCTCCTAATTCCAAATTTGGACCATTTAAAACTTTCCAATTAAGAAAGCAAGCCCAATCTCTTATGTCGTCATGGATCGTTGGATTAGTGATACCTTACATCAGTAGTAAGTACACTCGACTGTTGTTAGCCTGAAAATGAAGGGCAATCTTCCATCGAGTTACTCTATTGACCTCGCATCACTAACCTACTAAGTCCAATTAACCATCTCATGTCTTTATTG
The DNA here is from genome assembly GCA_030737815.1 of Allium fistulosum. Lineage (NCBI taxonomy): Eukaryota > Viridiplantae > Streptophyta > Magnoliopsida > Asparagales > Amaryllidaceae > Allium > Allium fistulosum. The sequence continues at coordinate 958,991,675 of CM060903.1, read as the reverse complement.
ATATTAGCTTAGGTAGACAATGGACTTAGATTGCTAATTCCCTTTTTATTTAAGGCAATAAGATTTACCTTAAATATTTAGCTACCTATAAATCCCCGTTTAATGCTCATAAATGTTAATCTATCCATAAAATCCTAAGGGACATTTCAAAGACATTTATGTATGATTACTAATTTCGAATTAGTAACCTTTTATATCTATTCCATTTTTATCAGTCCCAATAATCAGTTTACCCTATTAATTTATTGCAACTCCTACATTATTACCATTTATTGGAGTTACAACCTTTTAAGTTCTTTTCTTATTATTATTTAATTATCATAAACATGAATATTACGCGCAAGCGTCGTTTATTTTCTCATTGAATTACTATAAGCGCGGTAATTTTATTAAATATGTTCTAGTTATATCTTTACTAGAATATACCTTTCCATGTTAAATTATTGGAATCATATCTAAAAATATTATTCGCTACAATTTCCTTAGATTAGTTCAAAGAAAAGATTTAACTTTAAAATATAAAAGATTGCATCATTTGAAATTACAAAGAATAATCATTTCTTTTTACTACTGAAATAGACAGTGTAAAGTACAATGAATTCATACTTTACACATCTCTTTCTCTTCCCATTTGTATCTATTCCTTGTTAGATCAAACGTTGTTTCTTTGTAAAAGTGAAAGAAATCAAACTAATTTATAAATATTAAATGGATCTTAATTCCAACACTCCCAAATGAAGAAAAGTTTATATTCTAACAAGATTAGGGTAATAATCTAAATTTATAACATTATTACTCAACCAATTTTAGATCTGGAATAAATTTCATTTAAATCAATATTCAAAATTCATACTTTTGGGACTGATTTCCAGATCAGGTTGTATACAATACTAAATCAATTCATAAACAAGAATATGTATGCGATTTTTATTATATTCAGATCGTATTTAATTCGTTGCCTACAACTCATATACAATTATCCAATTAGACGTAGATATCAAATAGACACTAATAGGATAATTTTCATATTCTAACAACCTATAAAAATTCCCACTCACCTTTTCAAAGCGATCCAATTCTCTAGATCTGAAGTAGAACATTTGATTCATATCCAAACCCTTTTTATTCCTAAAGATATGTATATAAGGGTATATATATACATTAGAATTATAGATCTGAGAAGAGATTTGGGATTGGAAGAGAAAATAGATACAAATATATAAATTACCTCAAATACGCATATGGTTGATTCTCTTCTCTTCTCATTTTTATTAGATTTCTACTCCTCCGATTTGTATGAATACAGATACAAATATCTTACCTTAATAATTTAGAAAGAAAGTGGGGAAGAAGAAATGACAGAGCTTCGCTACCACATTTAGAAAAAATATGAGAAGAGAAGGGAGGGTTAGGCCCGAAATTATAAGCACTAGAATCAACCGGAACCAATAAATCGAAATATATTAAATCTGGTTCATTGCGGCCTAGGTTCACTGGAGCCGCCAGGTCACCACAGGTCGACTGCCCTTAGGAGATCAATCGACGACTATGGGTCGACCGTCCCTAATGATGTGTCGGCCTGTGGGCCCGGGTAATTGATGTAAAAACATTAATTATTTTCGTTTCGGATTCGTTTTTCGTCCGTAACTTCTTCGTTTGGACTCTGATCGCAAAACTCCAAATATGAAAGTTGCTCAAAATTTTGCCACGAATGCCATGGAGCAAGTTTCGTGGTCAATTTCCATCGTTTGCACAAATTCTATTTTCGAAGTGTAATTAAATAACTAACTAATTAAATAACTTACGCTAAATTATGAGATGTTACATTCTTCCCCGCTTAAAAACAATTTCGTACCCGAAATTTCCCTAATGACTAAGTCAAGGTTTTGGCTTCTAATTATCCTAAACTGCACAACCAATTTTGCTGCCAAACGTGCATAAGCGCATAGTGTATTACTATATCACCACACAGAAGTTATGTATGCAGAATGATTCTAAATCGGATCCTCCTATATGATAGCATTTCTTTAAATAACATTTTTGAAAAATATGATGCAAATAACCTACATATATACTGGCAGTTTTACATGTATGCAGCTTTTGAAAAATCTTTTCAACCAAAACCCACATACACCTACAAATAGAAGTATGAAGCAACCAATTTTGCATCCACTTTCTATCATTCAATAATCTAACACATCGAAAAATCGCTTCCTAAACTTTACTCGTACGCTAGAAAAATGAATTTAGGTGGACAATTTAACATTCTTACCACACTATAATCTTCCCATTCCCGCAGTACAGTGGAAATTTTCTCCCTTCCTTGGATTTACTCCAAATTTTCCATGCACATTTAATAGTTAACCCGAGACCTTCTTGTTTTATGTCCAGCCTCTCAACTGTCAACCAACCCACATTGTGGGATATGTAGGGGCAAGAGACAAAGCTACGCCACCGTTCACAATGCGAGAACCCCCTATCACATAAGCATAAACATGCCAACATGGTATGGTGACTGGAAAAATAATATAAACTGTCCATAACTTAAACCTATACCGATACGTTTCTATTTAATTATTATATCCATCAAAGTTAGCAATTCTAATCTAACCTTGCATTGCACACACGATTGCATGCTTATCCCTTCCCAAGGTACGAAATACCAATGAAGCTATATAAACCACCCAATACTTCCAAATCCATTAGCCACTTAGTACTTCTAAATATGAAGCGGGCTTCTATAATACTTTTAAAAGAGAAATAGGAAGACTTTGTCATTTACGACCTTAATTTGGGCAGACCCCATCATTTAAGACCTATTCCCAAGGTGGTTTCCTACAAATGTTGTTAATGGTCGGTAGGTCCTAGCTACAAGACCTCTAACCACTATTTATTCTATAATTTAATGTCCAACTATTACCGCATCTATCACTAATAAAATAATAATCACGTAATAAACAGTACCCAAGTCACTTAATACCTTTTATTAGAAAATAGGTAGACCCTGGTCATTTAAGACCTTAACTAAGGCAGATCCCTTCATTTAAGACCTATCCCTAAGGCATGCTCCTAAATGATACGATTATTATTTCAGCTTTAGCAATATAAGAGACTATACCCAGGTCACTTAATACTTTCCAATGGAAAATAGGTAGACCCCGTCATTTAAGAGCAAATTCCAGAAGTGTGCTCCTTAACGGTACTATCTAACTGTCATTGCTTGGAAATCTCATTGGGTTACTTAATACTTATTTTATCGAAAAGAAGAGGACTTTATATTCACTTAAGACCCCAAACCTGAAGCGAACCTTTTCCAAGATATCCACTCTTAAACTTTAATTATAAATATGGCATTCCATTAGGTTACTTCTTTCGGTAAGGAGGTGGACCCTTCAACCACTTAAGACCTCAATACCAAAGCAAACATTTTTTAGATACATCCTTATTTATTTATTTGGAATCTCACTAGGTTACTTAATACTTCCTTTTAGGAGAGAGGCGCATCCTTCAGCCACTTAAGACCTCATATCGGAAGCGAACCTTTATGAAGACATCCCTCACCGCTCCTAATGCCAAATTTGGACCATTTAATACTTTCCAATTAAGAAAGCAAGCACAATCTCTCATATCATCACAGGTCGTTTGATTAGTGATATCTCACATCAGTAGTAAGTACACTCGACCGCCGATAGCCTCAAAGTGAAGGGTAGTCTTCCGTCGAGTGACTCTACTGAGCTCGCATCACTAACCTACTACAATTAACCATCCTAAGTCTTTATTTATATTAGCTTAGGTAGACATTGGACTTGTCTTACTAATTCCCTTTTTATTTAAGGAAATAAGATTTACCTTAAATATTTATCTACCCATAAATCCCCGTTTAATGCTCATAAATGTCAATCTATCCATAAAATCCTAACAGACATTCCTTAAGTCATTTATGTATGCCTTTTATATCTATTCCATTTTTATCAGTCCCATTAATCCATTTACCATATTAATTTATTGCAACTTCGACATTTATTACCATTTATTGGTGTTAAAACCTTTTAAATTATTTTCTTATTAGTTAATTATCCTCAACATGAATATTACATGCAAGCTTCGTTATTAGCTTTTAATTAATTACTATAAGTGCAGTAATTACGTATAAATATTTACTTTTAAATATGTTCTAGTTATATACCTTTACTAGAATATAATTTTCCATGTTAAATTGTTAAAATCATATCTAAAAAGATTATCCGCTATAATTTCCATAAATTAGTCCAAAACAAAAGATTTAACTTTAAAATATAAAAGATTACACCGTTCAAAATTACAAGGAATAATTATTTCATTTTATTACTAAAATGGACGTGTAAAATACAATGAATTAATACTTTACACACATCTTTCTCTTCCCATTTGCATATATTCCTTGTTAGATCAAATGCGGTATCTTTCTACAAGAGAAAGAAATCAAACTAGTTTACAAATATTAAACAGACCTAAATTCCAACAATTCCAAATATAGAAAAGTTTATATTTTAACAAGATTAGGGTAATAATCCAAATTTATAATATTTTTATACAATTTATTCCAGATCTGGAATAAATAAATTAATATTCTAAATTCATACTTTTGGGACTGATTTCCAGATCAGATTGTAGACAATGCTAAATCAATTTATAAACAAGAATATAAAGGCGATATTTGTTATTATATTCAGATCATTGCTACAACTCATATGTAATTATCCAATTAGGCATAAAAAAAGTCAAATAAACACCAATGGATAATTTTCATATTATAACAATATATAAAATTTCTCATTCACCTTTTAAAAGCGATCCAAATCTCCAGATCTGAAGTAGAACCTTTGATTCATCTCCAAATCCTTATTAATCCAAGAGATATGTATAAAAGGGTATATACATGCATTAGAATTAAAGATTTGAGAAGAGATTTGGGATTGGGAGAGAAAATAGATGCAAATATATATAAATATTTAAATTACCTCAAATAAGCATATGGTTGATTCTCTTCTCTTCTCCTTTTTATTAGATTTCTACTCTTCTCCTATTTGTATGAATATAAATACAAATATATTATCTTTATAATTTAGAAAGAAAGTGGAGAAGAAGAAATGGCAGAGCTTTGCTACTGATTTCAAAAAAAATATGAGAAGAGAAGGGAGGGCTAGGTCTGAATTTATAGGCGCTAGAATCAACCAGAACCATTAGATAGAAATATATTAAATCCGGGCCGTTGCGGACTAGGTTTACTAGAGCCGTCGGGTTGCTACCGGCTGACCGCCCTTGGGTGACCGGTTAACCATCCCCAATGATGGGTCGGCCTGTAGGCACGGGTAATTAATATAAAAACGTTAAGTATTTCTTATTTAATTATTTTCGTTTTGAATTTGTTTTTCGTCCGTAACTTCTTCGTTTGGGCTTCGATCGACTCCAAATATGAAAATTGCTCAGAATTTCACCACGAATGCAATGGTGCAAGTTTCGTAGTCAAATTCCATCATTTGCACAAATTCTATTTTCGGAGAGCCTAATTAATTAACTAACTAATTAAATAACCAACGCCAAATTACGAGGTGTTACATTCTTCCCTCTTAAAAGAATTTCGTTCCCAAAATTTCACCAATGACTAACTCAAGGTTTTGGCTCCTGATTATCCTAAACTACACAACCAATGAGTGTACAACCAATTTTGCAACCAAACGTGCATAAGTGCATAGTGTATTATTGTATCACCACACAGAAAGTATGTATGCAGAATGATTCTAAATCGGATCCTCCTATATGAATGCATTTCTTTGAAAAACATTTTTGAAAAATACGATGCAAACAACCTACATATATACTGGCAGGTCTACATGTATGCAGTTTTTTGAAAAATCATTTGAACCAAAACCTCCATACTCCTACAAAAAGAAGTATGAAGCAACAAATTTTGCATCCACTTTTTATCATCCAACAATCTAATCCATCGAAAAATCGCTTCCTAAACTTTACTCCTATGCCAAAAAAGTAATTTAGGCGGAGAATTTAACATTCTTACCATATAATCTTCCCATTCTCGAAGTACAGAAGAAATTTCTTTACTGCCCCAGATTCACTCTAAATTTTCCACGCACAAAACGCATAAGAAGGCTTATTTTCAAGCTCTAAAACGGAATTAAGTCTAAAAATAGACTTGCGTGCATCGTTGACAATGTATGGAAATATGTTAGGCGTAAGGAAGGCAAATAGAGTTAGAATTTGCGATTTAGCAATGCATTAGGATCAACGATGCAAATAATGCAAGCGATAACAAGGGAAAAGCTATTTTAACCTAGGAATTTCCGTGGACTTTCAAAATCAAAGTTTTCACAAAAATCTTTCTCACTTTTCAAATTTATACGTCATTTGGAAAATAAAATCCAAAAATATTTAGACGCACACTTTCCCTTAAAATAAAATTGTGAACAAAAACTCTAAAAATAATTTAAGAGTTAAAATAACTAAAACACAAAACTTTTTCTTACCCCTTGTTTTTTTCCAAATGGGAACTTTTCAAATTAGTGGGAAAGTTTTCAAAATGTTTTCTTCTATTTTTTTTTCATAAATCGAGCCATACTTTTAGCATAGTCGGAAGTCGATTATGCGCCAAACGTATAAACTAGATTACAGAATTATACAACTAACCTCTACCCAAGAATTTGACATTTTGTTTAAAAATGGCAACACGTCTATTATACAAGAATTTTAGCTTTTAAAGAACATAAGCAATGACCTATGATATCAAAACAACTTTATCATGTCCTTCGCTAAAATTTCCAACTATTCTAAATTTCCAGTCTTATATTGCATTTACTGTTACTTAAGTGTCTTTATGAGATTTCCATATTTATATGTTTCGCTACTATGCATACATATATGAGCGGTTTGCATATACATAAACAATAACATAGAAAATGAATAGAAACTCATAATATGTGTGTGCCATTTATAAGAGACAACTAACAGTTTTACAACCTAACAACCCAAAAGAAAAGACCAAATGCTGAAAATAATACAACAATCCTAAATAAAACACCACCTAAGAACTGTGAGAAGGTCTCGCTCCGCGGCTGGAGCTCAAGCCATTGCCGCGACCGCGGAATGGTTATATATAGAATGGCGGCTATGCACCCAATCTCATGCCATTGGCGCTACTGCTGCATCCTAAACTCTCGAAGCTATGCTTGAACATGTCAGATAGCAGCAAGCTCAGAACTCATGTATCCCTTGGCGCCCTACGCTATCCCCTACTACTGGTGTTATGGCTTTGGTGGTGGTACAGTTGGTGCGGCAGGCGGTGAAGGAATATGCATCCTCTTAATGGTGGTCAAATCGATGGCGGGAGGAACTTTCCTCACTACTGGCTTTATGCTCAAATTTACCTCGTAATGCCTATACACTCGAGTGAGCAAATGGCAATATGGAAAGTGAGTCCTTGGGGGTACCAACTCCCTGATCGACCATATGGAACATCAAGACACAAGCCTAATTTAACGGTTATGCCGCCATTTATAGCATAGGCGGCTTTGCGCAATGAGGTATAGATTTGGTCAAAAATCTCCGTCTTTGAATGATGGTGTGTAGAATGATGCGCATGACAAGACGGGCCACTGATTGAAAATCGTTGGTCCTCCAATCATCGACATTTATAGAAAAAATCCACTGAAGAATCTTAGGATCAGTCATCTCAATGTCGTCCAGATTGCGTCTAGGCAGATATCTCCAAAATTCCAGCAAGATCATCATTTGACATCTCAATTCGAGCTCCCTTCACTTTGGGCTCAATGCAGCTATTGCCATCATTGAAATTCTGCACGATCTGTGCATCGAGAAAACGGATGTAACACAAGTAATATTCCTGCTCATAAGTCTTGAAGTGGTGGATCGGTGCAATTCCTACTGCAACGAAAAGCTCTTTAAGCCTAAGAGCGGTGAAATCTCCGAACCTTATTGGTCATATGTGAAGGAAATCAAAGTCTATCATTCCAAGATAGATGGCAATCTTCCGCTTGCTTCGATCGAGCCAAGCGGCTTCTTGCGGAGTGAGACTGGGATAACGAGAGGAAGAGCCGCAATACATGGCGATGCCACGGGCTGAGAGGCGGTTGGAGAAAGAGAGAAAAGGGTTTAGATTTGAAGTAGCGGTGGGGCAAGATCTGATGCGCAATGATTTTTGGCATCGGTTGGTGGAGGAAAGAGGAGAGAGGCCTTGGTTAAGTGGAGGAAGGAGGAGGTGGAATTGGGTTCGGATAAAATTTGAAGAGGAGGAAGAGAGTGAGGGGGTGCGGCGGCTGAAGGTTTGGATGCGATTTATAGTTGCGTTCCTGGTTCGGGTTCGGCCTGAATCCACCTAGCGTTCGACCGCTACTAGATCAACCGGTCGACCGCTATGGCTGATCGCTTGGTCAACCGCTAGCCCAAATTTGCGCGCGGCCTGAATCTGGATCTAATAGTTCCGGTTAAATTAATTAATATTCTTATAACCATTCCGCAAACCATCTTCAATTTAGCCTATCAAAAAAAAATCTACCTTCCACACGACGGTATCCACCTTATAGTGTAGACCCTTCCTTGGCAAGATTGCGATAGCCTCGGCAAAATTATTGTGACCAACAACACTTCCATAAACCCAAAAATATTCCAGCTGCTATTTCATGCCTACTTCGCACGAAAATATTTCTTCCAATAGCTGGTGGGTTTAACAACACTTCAAACTACATACCCAAATAAAATTGAATGCCATTCCTAATTTGTCCATATCTTAAAGAGAGAAAATATAAAAACCCACGATTTTTTAAACTTAAAAGTCAAACTTATATATATATATATATCAGGGTTTCAAAAAACCTTTTTTTTTAAATATAAATTTCCGAAATTGAAAAACTATTTTCTCATCAAAAATCAATATCAAGCCTTTACTGATATATACGTCTAAATATTTAAGAATTTAAAGAATTAATCTTTTATAAACCAAAAATTTCTTAACACGACCAATCTAGTGGTATACATGTTTTTTTGAATATTAAAATTTCGAAACTTTTCCAAAACAAAATTTCCAAAATAATTTCTTGGGGAAAGAAATCCTTTAAAACCCTTTTTCAAAAATCTAAGGCATTTTCAAAATGTACTTTATAAAAATTCTCCCACAGGTTTTAGACTAAGGAATTGACATTACTTATTTAAATAAAAATCCAGTTTTCCATTAAAGAGGTGATCAATGAATGCACCCTAGTAAAGACTTACTTTTGGACAATTGCAATATACAAAATCTAATTTTCCATCCATCTGGAATAATTATGTGTCTCCGACTAGAACTCAAAATCCAAATCACAAGGTAGCTAGAATCTCAACCGTCAAGTCGAACTCTTCCAATTTCTAGGATTCAGCCATATGTCGTACTCATGCTCTTTGCGCTTTACACATCGCTAGCACTCCATAGGGTACTTCGAAGTTGGCTGGAAAATCTTAGCTTTAAGATATTTCTAACCCATATTTACTTTGCCCATTCCTTTGGAGTGGAATTATAACTACTATAGTTAGAACTCTTAGAATCTAGCGTAAGAATGTAACATTACTAGATAGGAAAGTATGAATACGTTCTCTCAATTTATATTAATTCCTCTGATCTACAAACCTAGAGCTCTGATACCAAATGTAATGAACCGCACCTTAATTGGCCTAAATTTCGACAAAATCAAAACCCAAGTCCATCAAAGCACAGATCGTTGGATTGGTACCTGCAAATAAGCATGAGCATTATCAGAGATTGATAAAAATCTAAACTCATAGTGGAAACAAGAATAGGATAAAAATACCGACTAGGACTACTACCTTGGAACTAAGAGTATTCCTTGGATAGCAGATATTCACATCAGTATTAAGCATGAGAGTAAGAAGACTCTCCAACAACAAAACACATCCAGCTCCAGTGACCTGTTCCTCTAAATCTATCCCGTGGGTTATAATAAGGAGGGATTATGACAACGTTTGGATGACTGAAATATAAACTATCCATAACATAAAATTATACCAATAGGTTTCGATTTAATTGTTATGTCCATTAAGGTTAGCAATTCTAATCTAACCTTGCATTGCACACACGATTACATAATTACCCCTTCCCAAGGTACGAAATATTAATGAAGCCATATCAACCACCCAATACTTCCAAACCCATTAGCCGCTTAATACTTCTAAATATGAAGCACGCTTCAATAATACTTTTAAAAGAGAAATTAGGCAGACTCTGTCATTTACGACCTTAATTGAGGTAGACCCCGTCATTGAAGACCTATTCCCAAGGTAGTTTCCTAACAATGTTGTTAATGGTCAGTGAGTCCTAGCTACAAGACCTATGGCCACTATTTAAGGCTTCTGACATTTAATGTCCAACTATTACCGCATCTATCGCCGATAAAATCGTAATCATGTAATAAACAGTACCCAAGCCACTTAATATCTTTTCTTAGAAAATAGGCAGACTCTGATCATTTAAGACATTAACTAAGGCGGTCCCTATCATTTAAGACCAATCACCAAGACATGCTCCTAAATAGTACTATTATTATTTTGGCTTTAGCAATGTAAGAAACTTTACCCAAGCCACTTAATACTTTCCAGTGGAAAATTAGTAGACCCCATCATTTAAGAGCTAATTCCAGAAGTGTGCTCCTCAACAGTACTATCTAGTTGTCATTGCTTGGAAATCTCATTAGGCTACTTAATACTTCTTTTATAGGAAAGAGGACTTTATAGTCACTTAAGGCCCCAAACTTGAAGCGTACCCTTCCCGAGATATCCACTCTCACTCTTCAATTATAAATATGGCATCTCATAAGGTTACTTCTTTCGGTAAGGAGGCGGACCCTTCATCCACTTAAGACCTCAACACTGAAGTAAACCCTTTTTAGAGGCATCCTTATTTATTTATTTGGAATCCCAATAGGTTACTTAATACTTCCATTTAGAAGAGAGGCGGACCCTTTAGTCACTTAAGACCTCAAACCGGAAGCGAACCTCTATGGAGATATCCCTCATTGTTCCTATTCCAAATTTGGACCATTTAATACTTTCAAATTAAGAAAGCAAGCCCAATCTCTCATGTCGTCATAGGTCGTTGGATTAGGGATATCTCACATCAATAGTAAGTACACCCAACTGCTGGTAGCCTCAAAGTGAAGGGCAGTCTTCCGTCGAGTCACTCTATTGACCTTGCATCACTAACCTACTAAGTCCAATTACCCATCCTAAGTCTTTATTTGTATTATCTTAGGTAGATATTGGATTGAGCTTACTAATTCCCTTTTTATTTAAGGCAATAAGATTTACCTTAAATATTTATCTACCCATAAATCCTCGTTTAATGCTCATAAATGTCAATCTATCCATAAAATCCTAACGGATATTTCTAAGACATTTAGGTATGTTTACTAATTTTGAATTAGTAACCTTTTATATCTATTCCATTTTTATCAGTCCTAGTATTCCATTTACCCTATTAATTTATTGCACTCCCACATTTGTTATCATTTATTGGAGTTACAACTTTTATGATCTTTTCTTATTATTTAATTATCCTAAACGTGAATATTACACGCAAGCATCGTTATTAGCTTTTTATTTAATTACTATATGCGCATTAATTATGTACAAATATCTACTTTTATTAAATATGTTCTAGTTATATCTTTACTAGAATATAATTTTCCATGTTAAATTATTGGAATCATATCTAAAAATATTTTTTGCTATAATTTCCTTAAATTAGTTCAAAGAAAAGATTTCACTTTAAAATATAAAAGATTGCATCGTTTGAAATTACAAAGAATAATTATTTCTTTTTACTACTGAAATAAACAGTGTAAAATACAATGAATTCATACTTTACACATCTCTTTCTCTTCCCATTTGCATCTATTCCTTGTTGGATCAAACGCTGTATCTTTGTAAAAGTGAAAGAAATCAAACTAATTTACAAATATTAAATGGATCTTAATTCCAACACACCCAAATGTAGAAAAGTTTATATTCTAACAAGATTAGGGTAATAATCTAAATTTATAACATTATTATTCAACCTATTTCAGATCTGGAATAAATTTCATTTAAATCAATATACTAAATTCATACTTTAGGGACTGATTTTTAGATCAGGTTGTATACAATATTAAATCAATTCATAAACAAGAATATGTATGCGATATTTATTATATTCAGATCGAATTTAATTCGTTGCCTACAACTCAGATACAATTATCCAATTAGACATAGAAATCAAATAGACACTAATGGAGGTAATTTTCATATTATGACAACCTATAATAATTCCCACTCACCTTTTAAAAGCGATCCTATTCTCTAGATCTGAAGCATAATCTTTGATTCATCTCCAAACCGTTTTTAATCCAAAAGATATGTCTAAAAGGGTACATACATACATTAGAATTATAGATCTGAGAAGAGACTTGGGATTGGAAGAGAAAATAGATACAAATATATAAATATATAAATTACCTCAAATACGCATATGGTTGATTCTCTTCTCTTCTCATTTTTATTAGATTTCTACTCCTTCGATTTGTCTGAATATAGATACAAATATCTTACCTTAATAATTTAGAAAGAAAGTAGAGAAGAAGAAATGGCAGAGCTTCGCTATTGCTTTTAGAAAAACTATGAGAAGAGAAGGGAGGGTTAGGCTTGAAATTATAGGCATTAGAATCAACCGGAACTGTTAGATCGAAATATATTAAATCTGGGTCGTTGCGGCCTAGGTTCACTAGAGCCGCCTGGGTCACCACCGGTTGAACGCCCTTAGGAGATCAATCGACAGCTAGGGGTCGACCATCCCCAATGATGTGTCGGCCTGTGGGCCTGGGTAATTGTTTCTTATTTAATTATTTTCGTTTCGAATTCGTTTTTCATCCGTAACTTCTTCGTTTGGACTCCGATCGCAAAACTCCAAATATGAAAGTTGCTCAGAATTTCGCCACGAATGCAATGGAGCAAGTTTCATGGTCAAATTCCATCATTTGCACAAATTTCATTTTCAAAGGCTAATTAACTAACTAACTATCTAACTAATTAAATAACTAATGCTAAATTATGGGATGTTACATTCTTCCCCTCTTAAAGAATTTCATACCCGAAATTTCACCAATAACTAAGTCAAGGTTTTGGCTCCTAATTATCCTAAACTACACAACCAATGAGTGTACAACCAATTTTGCCGTCAAACATGCATAAGTGCATAATGTATTACTATATCAGCACACAAAAAATTTGTATGTAGAATGATTCTAAATCAGATCATCCTATATGAATGCATTTCTTTGAAAAACATTTTTGAAAAATATGATGCAAATAACCTACATATATACTAGAAGTTCTACATGCATGTAGATTTTTGAAAAATCTATTCAACCAAAACCCATATACTCCTACAAATAGAAGTATGAAACAACCAATATTGCATCCATTTCCTATCATCCAACAATCTAACGCATCGAAAAATCGCTTCCTAAACTTTACTTCTACGCTAGAAAAATGAATTTAGGTGGACAATTTAACATTTTTACCACACTATAATCTTCCCATTCCCATGGTATAGTGGAAATTTCCTCCCTGCCTCAGATTTACTCCAATTTTTCCATGCATGTTTAAGACCTAACCCCAGACTTCCTTGTTTTACGGCTAGCCTCTCAACTATCAACCAACCCACATTATGAAACATGTAGAGGTAAGAGACAAAGCTTCTCCACCGTTCACAATGCGAGAACTCCCTATCACGTAAGCATAAACATGCCAACAAGGTATGGTGACTGGAAAAATAATATAAACTGTCCATAACTTAAACTTCCACCGATAGGTTTCAATTTAATTTTTATGTCCATCAAAGTTAGTAATTCTAATCTAACCTTGCATTGCACACACGATTGCATGCTTATCCCTTCCCAAGATACGATATACCAATGAAGCTTTATCAACCACCTAATACTTCCAAATCCATTAGCCACTTAATACTTCTAAATATGAAGCGCGCTTCTATAATACTTTTAAAAGAGAAATAGGTAGACTTTGTCATTTATGACCTTAATTGAGGCAGACCCCGTCATTAAAGACATATTCCCAAGGTGGTTTCCTAGAAATGTTGTCAATGGTCAGTGGGTCCTAGCTATAGGACCTCTAACCACAATTTATTCTAACATTTGATGTCCAACTATTACCGCATCTATCGCCAATAAAATCATAATCACATAATAAACAGTACCCAAGTCACTTAATACCTTTTATCAGAAAATAGGTAGACTCTGGTCATTTAAGACCTTAACTAAGGCAGACCCGTTCATTTAAGACCTATCCCCAAGGCGTAATCCTAAATGATATGATTATTATTTCGGCTTTAGCAATGCAAGAGACTGTACCCAAGTCACTTAATACTTCCCAGTGGAAAATTGGTAGTCCACGTCATTTAAGACCTAATTCCCGAAGCGTCCTCAACGGTACTATCTAGTTGTCATTGCTTGAAAATCTCATTGGGCTACTTAATACTTCTTTTATCAAAAAAATGAGGACTTTATAGTCACTTAAGACCCCAAACCTAAAGCGAACCCTTTCCAAGATCTCCACTCTTACACTTTAATTATAAATATGGCATCCCATAAGGTTACTTCTTTCGGTAGGGAGGCGGACCCTTCAGCCACTTAAGACCTAAATACTGAAGTAAACCTTTTTTAGAGACATCCTTATTTATATATTTGGAATCTCACTAGGTTACTTAATACTTCCATTTAGGAGAGAGGCGGATCCTTCAGCCACATAAGATCTCATAGCAGAAGCGAACCCCTATGGAGATATCCCTCACCGCTCATAATTCCAAACTTGAACCATTTAAAACTTTCCAATTAAGAAAACAAGCCCAATCTCTCATGTCGTCATGGATTGTTGGATTAGTGATATCTCACATCAGTAGTAAGTACACTCGACTATTGTTAGCCTTAAAATGAAGGGCAATCTTCCGTCGAGTGAATCTACTGACCTCGCACATCACTAACCTACTAAGTCCAATTAACCATCCCATGTCTTTATTTATATTAGCTTAGGTAGACATTGGACTTATCTTACTAATTTTCTTTTTATTTATGGCAATAAGATTTACCTTAAATATTTATCTACCCATAAATCCCCGTTTAATGGTCATAAATGCCAATCTATCCATAAAATCCTAACGGACATTCCCTAAACCATTTATGTATGATTACTAATTTAAACTAGTAACCTTTTATATCTATTCCATTTTTATCAGTCCTATTAATCCTGTAACGACCCATATTTTTTTACTATTTTAATTTGTTAAATTTTATATAATTATTGAACAAAAATGGTTAGAAATAAAATTTAATGATTTATTAATGTAGTTTTTAATATGAACTTGAATAAAATTTTGAAATAACAATTTCGATAAGATTTAAGAAATTATTGCGCTAGAATGAAGTTCATATATTTAATGTTTCATAATCAATAAAGGGAATTGAATAAAAAGTGTTGAATTATTTAGATGAAAATAAAATAGTTGTTGATGACTAAAATTCATTTGAAAATTTATGATTATTAATGTAATTTATTGGATAATTAAATTGTTTAAATTTAACATTGAAAATTATTTAAATAATTGAATTCTGAATTTAATGTGAATGGAAATGATTTCAAAAGTTGATTTAAATTTTATTTAAACAAGAATGAAAGTTATTAACTTTTAAAATTGAGTTTAAAGGTGATTAAATTAATTTTTGAAATTACTTGTTTTAATTAACGAGTAAAAATAGCCATTTTGACCACTGTCTTGAATTTTAATGAAATCAGTTTCATCGGACCCGTAATAATGAATTATTATAAGATTTCAAGTTTCGTAGCGATCGGACTTATCGGTTTGCTATGCGAGCTTGAAACACGTAGAAATTAATTAAAGGAATTTAATTAAATTAATTTGATCGGAAATGCTATCTTCTGAATACGATCGAATTAGGCCTTGAGACTAGTTCCATTACATTCGGAATAAGGGTATGACAGATAAAACGATAGGTGGTACGCTTCGTTCAGAGTTTGGGAATTTCACGGGTCAATCGGGTCGAAACTTATATAGTAGATCGTTCCCTTCATTCACGCAAACCCTAGCTTCAGCCGCGTTTTCTCTAAATCATTTAATGGCCTAAAATGCCCTAACTTCCCTCCTCGTTTTCTCATAATTTGCTCATCGAAATCGAATAACTCCAAAAGGAAAGTTGTAGATCTCATCGAGCTCTTCGATTTGTGCGGCCGGATCATGCTATTGTTGAAGATATAAGCAAGATTTGCCTCGCACTCGTTTGCGTTTTTATGGGTTTTGATGGCGAGGTGGAGTGCGTTCGTACGCGTGCACAGGGATGCAATGAAGGAGGTGCGATCGACGAGGCTTTAGTGGTTCTGGCAGCATTGACGATGCGATCGATAGGGAAAAATAAAAATAAAGCATCAGGCCGCGAACGATGTAGCCTGAAGGATGCACACGTCGCCTGGAACATCGAACGAGAAAGAAGAAATTAGGTTAGGATTATTTAATTAATTATTTTACTTAAGTGGCTAATTAAATTTTTAATTATGTCATATTACTAATTATTGCATAACTTTTCCATCGAGGTTCGATTGGAGCTGAAATGAAATTTATTTGAAGCAGAAAAAAAATTTCAGTTTCAAATAAAGGTGAGTGTTTTAAATGCTCGCGTAGTACTAAAATATTTTTATGTTAGTTAAATTGAAATCCTAAAGTGTTTTAATTTTATTGATTGTTGTTTGGTAGTTTAACAGATATAGAAATCGACTATGTTAGAAATTTTGAATTAACAGTTAAATTGAAATTGGAATTAAATTGCTAGTTAAATTCTCAATTACTAATGATTGGTTAACTATTGTGATATATTTACTGTTTTGGAATGCTGACTGTGATGGGCGCTATTGGTTGATATTTTGGATGATTTGGATGTTTATTTTTTTATATATATATTTCTGTTATCACCTGTAAATTACTTGACAGTATATAAAACTATTATTTGAGTTAATTTGAATAAATTAAGAAATAAGTTGAAATGATATATACCTATGACACTTTGATTTGGATTGAAATGATATTTATCCATCCCTTAAATTAAATTGAAATAACTATTCACTTGGCCATAGAATAGAAAATTATATACAAACACTGGATTGGTTAAATTAAATAATTTTAAAAGTCTTGGTTTTGAAATTATTTAAATGATTTTGATTTAAAGAAATAAAAATCAAATTTATGGAGATTGAGTTAATTACTAATTCTAGTTTGAGATGTTGAAATTAAATTTAGTTAAAAGAAATTGTTTTAAAGAATTTAATTGGAATTTGAAGTCATGATTGAAATATGACTTGAATTATCGAAATTGAATTGTTTAAAAAGATTTGAACATTTAATTGAACTTTGAAGTTATTTAAATAAAGGAATGGATATTTCAAATTTGGACTCAAAATTTAATCATTTTAAAGATTTGAACCTTAAATTGAATATTGAAGTTTAAATTTGATTTAAGTGATTTAAATCAGTAAATTGAAATTGTACTTGGAATTTATATAAACTGAAATGGTTTAAAATCGAGAATTGAATCGAAATTTAAACCATTTGAATCGAATCAATGAAAATCAAAATTTGAATTAATTCGAATTGAAATTGAAATCGGAATTGAAATTGTAACGTCCCGTAAATTTTAGCGATTTAAATAACGTAATTAACTAAACTTTTTCTTGAAATTAAACAATGAAATTTTGCAATGGAAATTTTATATTTGGAATGCGTCTATTTAAACATAAAAAATGGCAGATTTTCATTGGAAAATCTGTAAGTTAGTTCTGTTGTGTAATTTCAGTTTAAAATTAAAATCAGTTAAAATTGGATGAAAATTAAATATTTTCGAAGCCTGAATATTTTTGTATAATAAAATTTTAAATCATTTTATAAGTGAGACGTCATATTTCGTTTCGCCAAATTTGGACTGCTATAGCCTCGTTTATCTTATTTTCGGTGAATTGGCAGCATTTTGGCAGCGAATATCGAGTTTTGATAACTTGGTCGTATCGCAGATATTTGTGTATCATTTTGTTCATCTCGTCATGCCGATCTCCGCAGTATATTCATTTGTCAATTTTGGCATTTGGTACGTGGCGTAATCTGCGAAACGACTTGCCATGTCGGTTACACCATTGAGCCCTTTCGTTTCCTTTGTCCTTTCAGTATCCACCGTATAATGCTAATAGCCATTTGCCTTTATTAATTTTAGAATTGAAAGCATGACTTTTGGTTATACCCACTACTTTATATTTATTTCGGTACGTCCATTCACTGTCTTTCCCTTTATTTCATTTCTGATCATGCTTTTATACAAGAAAAAGTTATAAACAAGTCCTCTCTATTCATTTTTTCTAATATATAAAAATATATATAACTTGCATTCGTCATCTTCCTGAGTGTCCCCTTCATTCATAGCCGTGTTCGACCTCGTCCCTTCCTTATTACCGAAAACTCACATGCCCCATGACTTCAACCCCTCCGCTCGCCGTCCATTAGCCATTCTCGCCAACACAACCGATCACCTTTAAGCCCACCCCTTCCACCATTTTTCTCCGACATCCATAAAACCCAAGGCCTTGCACCAATGCCTCCTTTCTCCCTTGGCCCGACCATAACCAGCACTCGGCCTCTCCATCCCCTCGTCAACAGACGACCAGACTCCGCAGTCGCTCACCATATCGCAGCCTATCAGCCGCGACACACAGCCCAAGCCAACCGACCATTCTCCCTTCCACCACCTTGGACTTGCTCCACGACCGCCACCCAGTCATCTTTGCCCTGCCTATGTGTCAGCCCGCCTCCTCCTTCAGCCCGACAGCCTTCCGCCACCAACACCCTGACTCACACAACCCTCTAACCCGCACTGTACTTTCCGCCTACTATCTCCATGTCCTCCCATCACCACAGACCCGATGGCCTCTTCTTCCCACTATGCTTTAGGTCACCTTCCTATCATTTCCACCAACCTCCAAGCTGCACCCACGCAAACTCCTTCCGCACGTGCTCTGCTCCAGGCAATGTCCAGCCATCCGCTGCAAGTCTCCCCTCAGCCGCAGCCTTCCTTGATTTTGTTGAAAGAAAATATATATAGTGTATATATACTTTGATTTTTTAAATATATGTGTTTAAGAATATAATATTGATTAAGTATTGATTTTATATTATATATATATATATACTTTGATTTTAAATATACGTGTTTTAAGGGTATAATATTAGTTTATAAATATAATATACAAACACACTTTGATTTTAAATATATGTGTTGTAAGAAATGATGATTTTGAAATGTAAATATAAAGATTTTATTTGGATATTAGTTTTAAAATATATGTATATACAGATTTTAAATATGTGTTTTTATTTAATATTGATTTTAAGAAGAAAAAAATATAATATATATTTTGCTTCCATTTATATCAAGCCAGTTTTGATTTTTTCCATCGATTCGAGTCCGTCGTGCTTTGCTTTGGAATTTGTGTTTGGATAGTACATCTAGCCTCGAAAGGTGAGCGATCACTCACGATTAGCATTCTTATATTTAGTAAATTTATTTCACGTGAAATGACGATTCAAATGGGTTGTTAAAATTTAATTTGTTAGTAATTAAAATTGTTGAATATGATATGTTATTATTTAAATTGTTCACCTATGATTGATATATGATACCATAAAATTGTTGTATATATATATATGATATTTAAATTTGTTAATTGTGATATATGCTCATCATTGATATGTTATGAAATTTTATTCTATTGTTCTCACTTTGCAAGTTCCCTGTTAGTTTAGAAATCCCTATGGGTTGAAATGATACATACCCGAACGATCTTATAGATTAGGGAAAATCTCTATGGATTGAAATGATAAACCCAAGCGATTTTATTGAATTTAAATTAGGATTGTGGATTGAAATTATAAACCCGTAAATATAAATTATTACGGATTGAAATGATAAATATCCGTATCACTTGACCATAGGTTAGAAAATTATATACGGACATCGTTGGTCTATTTATAAATGATTTCCACAAATTTTTGAAAAAGAGAAATATATGGGTTTTTAATAAATATTGATTTTAAATATAGTATAAGATTTTATTTTAAATTTCAATAAGTGTAAAGTTTTGGATTTTAAATTAGATGTTTTGGAAATCTTAAATTATAAGTTAAGTTTTGGAAAATGTAAATTTTTAGATTTTTTTTATAATTTTATTATTTTAAATATATAAAATAAGATTTAATATAAAATAATTTGAATAATAAGATTTAATTTAATAGAATTTAATAAATTTAATTTAATTAATATATATAATATGGTAAAGTATTTATTTAAATTTATATTAATATTTAAAATATAGATTTTATAATAAATTTTAATAAATTAAGGTTGGAGAGATGAATTGAAATTGATTTGAAATTTTATCAGTTTAAGAATTGAACTTAAATAAGGATTGATTTGAACTTATTAATTTTGAGATTTTAAAGATTTGATTTTTTATAACTTGATAACTGGATTTTGATTTAAGGTGATTTAATGAATATTTCCAAATTTAAATAAAATTGAAATTGAATATTTAATATTGTTGTAAATTTGTATTTGAGATTTTATGTAAATAATATTAAAATGATTAAGTGAATATTTTCAAATTTAAATAAGATTAAGGTTGAGTTTTGAAAATATAAATGAAATTTATTAAATTGAATTATTATAAATATTTAAATATTTAAACTTTGAAACCTATTAAATTTGGAAGTGGTTTGAATTTGTAGTTCAAACCTGGATTTGAAATTGATATAAATTAAAAATGATTTTTAAATGAGAATTTGAATTGAACCTTTAACCTTTTAAATTGAAACTGTTGAACTGGGATTCATTTAAATTAAATTTTGGAACTAAAGTTGATTTGAATTGATTTGAGAAATTGGAAGAAATAATTCTAGTTTGAAACTATTTTCGATATAAACTTTTTTTAATATATAAACTATTTTAAATCTATAACCTATTTTTAAATATAAACTATTTTTAATATATAAACTATTTTCTATATTTAAACTGTTAAGTTGGAACTGTTATGGTTTAGATTTAATGGATTAAAATGCGAATAATTTCATATGATGGTTAAACTATTTTGTGAATATGATTTCGAAAGTGATAATGGTTTCGAAAGTGAATATGATTTCGAAAGTGATATGATTTTGAAATAAATATGATATTTTGATATAAAGTATGTACCACGGTATGAAATAAGCGTTTGGTTGTTAAAGAAACCAGGATTGGATATTGTCATACTCTCTGCCAACACCAAAAACCACTTCAACTACTGTGCACGTGGTGGAGATTCCAAAACGAAGTAGGATGGTTTGGCGACAATTCCGTCTGAGGTATTAACGCAGCCCTGACTCCTGCGAGTCAGCTTGATATGGCTAAAATAGGAGCTATACCTGGGCCAAGTGAGGTTGCACCTCCGATCGAGCATGCTTCTTCGATACCATTATTACTTTTTGATTTGATTGGGTGGACCTTTGATTTTGGGAGTGTGTCTCGAGGTGGGCAGTAGTAGCTGCTATGCGTTACCACTAGCCCGGTTCTACAAAACGGTAGAATTCTACCCTAGGCATTGTCTAGCGTGCCTTGTCACATGCCTTATCGCGCCTTCTACGTGTTTGGTTTGTTTCGTACCTATGGAGTGCTCCCTGATAGCCCACCGATTTGGTGGAGTTACAGTACTGTATAGACTACAGCATTTATATAAAATGTGTTAAATGGGATATGGGTAACGCCTTAATGCTATTTTAATATTTTACTTTACTATAGACATTATCTATGTAGCGTATTGTACTATGTTTGTAGATAGTTTAATGGATCCTTAAAGGGTGGAATCCCAAACATCCTTTAAGTTATTTGTATTTCACTTGGACATTTCACTTGAGTTGATTTACTAGTATAAGAATGTTAATCCTGACTCGAGTGTTTTGTGTTTTGCTTTATGCTTGGGTCAGACTGAGTGTCGCAGCATTTGAGACTCATCTTTGGAGCTTGGAGCTTTGCTTGGAGATCTATCTGTTATCTATTTACCTTCCAGTTATTTCAGTTATTTCAGTTGTTCATGATTCAGTCTTGTCATTTACTTATGTATTAGAGATTCATTTGTATTTGGATTTCTGTTGTAGTTTGTTTTAAACTCTGATGTTCTATAGTAGCTTCGTGAACTACTATTTATCTATTTCCACCGCTTATTGTTGTAAAACTCTGTGTCTGTGATTCAGTGATTGATTTAATTATTGTATATGCTAAGTTTTGTCAAATATAAATTAACAATCTATTGTTTTGAGCAATTCAAATCAGATATGAGTGGATGATTGTCGATTTGAATGGTTCGAAATGCCAGGTCGTTATAGAAATAGAAATTGAAATTGGACTTGAAATCAAAATCGGAATAATTCGAATTAAATCGAAATTGGAATTGAAATTAATACAAATTGGAATTGAAAGTGAGTCGAATTGAATTGAATTGAGATTTAAAATGATTTGAATTGAAAGATTTGGAATTGAATCAGTTTGACTTTGAAACTATTTTTAAATAAATTATTTTAATATAAACCGTGTAAAATCTATCTTTTTAAATATTCAAATTATTTTGTTTTTCCAAGCTATTTTACTATATAAACCATTTTAAATACTTAAACTACTTTATATTAAACTATTTTAACCTTTTAAATTATTTAAAACTATTCAAACTATTTTCTAAAATTCAAACTGGTCAAGTGGGAATTGTTTATATTTCAATCGTGAATTTAAATGCGAATTTGGTTAAAATGAAGTTATAACCTAAATTGAAATTCAGAATGGAAATTCGAATGAAATGATATTTTTCAAGTGAAATTGATCATATTTAAGTGAATATGATAATTTCGAAATGAAATTGATTTTGAAGTGAATATGATATTTTGATATCAAGTATAAACCGATTTTGAAATGTAAAAGTACCAACCGTTGTGTAAAATGACGTTTGATTATTAAAGAGACCAGAGCCACTTATTAGCATACTCTCTGTCAATATTGGAACCACTTTAAGAACTGTGTACGTGGAGGAGACTCCAGAATAAAGTGGTTGGATTTGTCGTACGTTTACTGGATTTGAAGAAAGAGAACGATGATGGATAGACCCGGCACCTGTGCTAATTTGAAATGACTAAAACAAGACGGCTTGACAAGACAAAGCGGGCTGGCTACCCCTAGTGGACATCCATCCTTCGATTTTCTTGGACTTGGTACATATTATTACTCTTGTTGTTGGTTTTGATTGGTACACCTTGATTTTTGGATAACCTCCATTTGACTCGATATGGGATGGATGGACGCGCTGGGCGATCGTGGCTACGATGCGTTACCACCAACTCTGCGAACCGAACTGGTAGTATCCTACCTTGGCATTGCTGCATGTGCCTTGTCATACTATTATCCCTATATGAGACCTCTACGATTTTGGTTTAGTGTTGTCATATCATGGCGCATCCCTATCCCTCTACGTGCTACTGGGGCGTTGTATGCAATCTCTACGACAATGCTTAAAACCCCGTTAAGGGGGATTAAGCCTTAACGCTAAGAAAAATATTAATTTTACTAATTAGACATTATATATAGCATATTCTACTATATATAAATAATTTGATGGGTCATTAAGAGATGGAAATTCCCGTAACATCTCTTGAGTTATTGCACGCACGTTATACACTGGTTAGGAGATGTGAAATACCGTAAACATCTCTGATGCTATTACACTCGTGTTATATGTGATATTGATTTGACTCACATAAGGATATTTTAGTCCTGACTTGAGTGTTTTGTCTTTTCATGATGCTCGTGTTAGCCCTGAGTTTTTAGCGCATTGAAGATTATTTTCTAGAGGATGAAGACGAAGATTTAGTATATTATTATTACTAGTATTATTCCCTGTATCATGTTGTTCTGCTACATTATTTTATTTGTCCCTGTTGTATATATAACTCTGGTAAATGTTTTATAAATTATAATAAAATGTATAATATAAACAACTTCATGAACTGTTTATTTGATTATTATATTTGGTCATTCCGCTGCAAGATTCTATGTTTGTTTTCTCCTTCTTTTCTTATTTTTCTTAATTAACCCTATTGATTATTTGTGTTTCGGATTATTTGAGTTGGACATGTGTGGATTATTGTTGATTTAATCTTTCGAAATGTGGGCTGTCACAGTTGGTATCAGAGCGAGGTTTAGCGATAACCTTAGCTTTGTGGGGTTTGACTCGTTAGAGATAGGGTAGTAATACCCTAGAATGAGTTTGTTTGAGCGTAGTGTTATAAAATGTTTTATATTGTGTTTACTTATCCGTTGAGTTATTTATGAATTTTGGTCAGTACGTGGGATGCCATGTTATCGATAGGGGTTTCTAAACACTTAGACGAGGCAAGTCGACATAATATTGTTTTAAAATCAGGTAAATGAAATAATTTTACCTAAATTATATTTTATATATAAAATGATAATTTTCATATACCTGTATGAATATTTATGAAGTAGTTTTTAGGAGATGATAATCTTTAGTTATCATCGATTATTGGTTGAATTAAACTATAAATGAATACTTTGTGAACTCTATTTCATGAAGCATTCGATAATTAAACCGAATTGAAATTTAATTATAATAAGAATTGTTTGCAATAACTAAGATATAAATTAACGAAATATTTTCATAATAAGGTAACGAAATTGTAAAAATATATTTATAATAGAAAGAATTTAAAAGCTGAGAATTTTAGAATTTAAATCCCGTTGCTTTCAAAATTGTTTTCAAAGCCTTCAGAATTAATAATAAAATTATTTGAAAGTGTTTTGACTAGAAATATATTTTGAACATATTTTTGAAAGAAATAAAAGCATTGAACTCCCTTTAGTCGTGGGAAATAATTCTGGGGATGACTGCAGTATCGCCAGTATTAATTTTCGAGTTTCTAAGTGAGAATTGCTACCAAAGAAATTTATTTTCGGTTAAAACAAGTATTGATTGTGAAAAAAATTTCAAGTATGATTTAATAAGTATATGAAAATAGTTTTTGAACTTATAAATTAAAATATTATAGATAAAAAATAAGTTATAATCTATGAATTTGAATAGGAAAATAAAACCAAATTTTAAAACGGTTGAACATTTTGGTTAAGAAAACAAAAGAAAATTTGAACTTGAGATATGAAATAAAAGAATTAACCAAAGAAATGTTAAATAAGTTGAGTTAGTGAAATGAAGTTTAACTCAAGAAAGCTTAAATGAAAATGAATTCTATTTGAAATGAATTAGATAAATAATGAAATGAAATTCTAAGTGAATAAGTTTGTATAACCTATAGATTTGAGAAATATTAAGCTAAACTTTTTTTTTAAATTTGTTGAATGTGAATGATAAGAAAAGAAAATTTTAACTTGAATAAAGATAAATAAAATGAGTAATGGATTAAATGAAATAAAATTTCACTTAATAAAGATTAAATAAATTAAATGTGATTTGAATGGAACTAGATGAACTAGTAAGTGAATTAATTCCACTTAAGTTATAAAATGAATTAATACAATGAATATGAACTTGAATTATAAAATGAAATGCAATTTGGGTGTAAAAGAAATTGAATGAGAATAAATGGGTGTAAGTAAAAATTTATGTGAATAATTGAATTTGATTTAAATCAGATGTAAATAAATTAAATGCAAGTGGAGTAAGTTTTAATAAGTTGAATGTTAATTAATTGAATATAAAATAAGTTAATGGAATGAATTACAGGATGAAAGTTAACTTAAGAAAAGTTGAATAAAATTGATTGTGATAAAAAGAAAATTTTATTAATATTAATTTCAGTTATAAAATAAAATTTACTTAAGTAAAATTATTAATATGAATTTGAATTGATGAAATTAACTAATGAAGTGAATCATTGAATTAATATGAACTTAAGTTATGAAAAGGAAAAAAACATAAATTGTTTTTTATAAGATGATTATAATAAACTTAATGGTTTAAGAAACGGTTTATAAATGATATTAGTATTAAAGAGAATATACTAAGTGGTAGTAAAATAAAATTTAATTTGAACATGTTTAAATGAAATGATTTTATAAAATGGTCCATAAATGAATTGATATGAGATGTTGTTAAACATAAAATGAAACAATTGAAATTTAACAAATTGAAATTTAAATAAATTGAATGTAAATGAAATAAATGTAAATAAATTTGAAGCAAACCAATTAACTGTTAATAAAAATTGAATGTTAGTAAGAAATGAAGTGTATAAATTAAATATTGACATTGGATAATGTAAATTGATGTAGTTATGAATTAATTGGATGAGTATTATTTGTTGGATGGTTTCTTTGGTTATAAATCATTATTACAACTGTTTTGGTTCCATAAGATTGTTATGTTGTGTGTTTGTGCTCGTGCTTATGATTTGGATTAAAAATTCATGCTATGTCGTTCTATTTAACTCATACATGTTTCTTTATCTTTTATATGCAACTAATATGCTAAATTAAGTTGAGATAGGTAATGCGAAGATCGTTTGGACATATACGCAGATTTGATTTGCTTTTGCTTGCTTAATATGAGCGAACTTCTCGTATTAATAATAATAAGGTACATATCTTGGATTACATACCACACTTTTATATTTTTTCCCTTCGGGATGTCTCAACATTGAGATGAGATGTATATTTTATATATTTGGTATATATATTGTATTGTAAAAAATTTCTAATTGAGCTGCGCAAAGGAGACGCTGTCGAAATTTTCCGTAAATTCGGGTGTCAGAAAAATTTCGAGGTTTTAAAATTTTTATAACTTGTTTTATATATAAGTTGTAATTTCCATAAAGCCGATACCAGAGTGGCTAGTGGAAGCATGGCAAAGGTTTTCAAATAAGAATTTAATGTTTTGTATATTAATTATTTTGAATAAAATATATCGTATGTTAAATTCCTTACTTAACCCCTTTTCAAGGACGAAAAGTTTTGAGTGGGGAAGAGTGTAACGACCCGTATTTTTTTACTATTTTAAATTGTTAAATTTAATATAATTATTGAACGAAAATGGTTAAAAATAAAAATTTAATGATTTATTAATGTAGTTATTTAATATGAACTTAAATAAAATTTTGAAATAACAATTTCGATAAGATTTAAGAAATTATTGCATTCGAATGAAGTTCATATATTTAGTGTGTTCATAATTAATAGCGGGAATTGAATAATAAGTGTTGAATTATTTAGATGAATATAAAATAGTTGTTGATGACTAAAATTCATTTGAAAATTTATGATTATTAATGTAATTTAATGGATAGTTAAATTGTTTAAATTTAACATTGGAAATTATTTAAATAATTGAATTCTGAATTTAACATGAATAGAAATAATTTTAGAAGTTGATTTAAATTTTATTTAAACAAGAATGGAAGTTATTAACTTTTAAAATTGAGTTTAAATGTGATTAAATTATTTTTTGAAATTACTTGTTTTAATTAACGAGTAAAAATAGCCATTTTGGCTATTGTCTCAGATTTTGACGAAACCAGTTTCATCGGATCCGTAATAGTGAATTATTATAGGATTTTAAGTTTCGTAGCGATCAGACTTATTGATTGACCGTGCAAGCTTGAAACGCATGGAAATTAGTTAAATGAATTTAATTAAAATAATTTGATTTGAAATGTTATCTTCTGAATACGATCGAATTAGGTCTCGAGACTAGTTCCATTGCGTTCAAAATAAGGGTAGAACATATATAACGCCAGGTGGCACGCTTCGTTTGGAGTTCGGAAATTTCATGGGTCAATCGGGTCGGAAACTTATATAATAGGTCGTTCCTTTCATTCACGCAAACCCTAGCTTGAGCCGCGTTTTCTCTAAATGATTTAATGGTCGAAAATGCCTTAACTTCCCTCCTTATTTCCTCATAATACGCTCACTGAAATCGAACAACTCCAAAAGGAAAGTCGTAGATCTCATTGAGCTCTTCGATTTGTGCGGCCGGATCGTGCTATTGTCGACGATAGGAGCGAGATTTGCCTCGTGTTCGTGTGCGTTTTTATGGGTTTTAATGGCAAGGTGGAGTGCGTTCATACGCGCATGCGGGGATGCAATGGAGGAGGCACGGTCGGTGAGGCTTCAGCGGTTCTGGCGGCATTGACAATCGAGCGATCGATAGGGAAAAAGAAAGCATCAGGTCGCGAACGATGTAGCCTAGAGGATGCACGTCGCCTGGAACATCGAATGAGAGAGAAGAAATTAGGTTAGGATTAATTAATTAACTATTTTACTTAAGTGGCTAATTAAATTTTTAATTATGTCGTATTACTAATTATTGCATAACTTTTCCATGCGAGGTCCGATTCGAGCGAGACGAGTCGCGTTGGATTCATATCGTAGAGGGCTACGACATGAAGCTGAAAATAAATTTATT
Source organism: Allium fistulosum (assembly GCA_030737815.1). Classification (NCBI taxonomy): domain Eukaryota; kingdom Viridiplantae; phylum Streptophyta; class Magnoliopsida; order Asparagales; family Amaryllidaceae; genus Allium; species Allium fistulosum. Next base: position 958,963,013 of record CM060903.1, on the reverse strand, counting down.
TGAAGCCGAAAAAAATTTCAGTTTCAAATAAAGGTGAGTGTTTTAAACTCTCACATAGTACTAAAATATTTTTATGTTAGTTAAATTGAAATCCTAAAGTGATTTAATTTTATTAATTGTAGTTTGGTAATTTAACTGACATAGAAATCGACATAAAAATTACATGTTAGAAATTTTGAATTAACAGTTAAATTGAAATTGGAATTAAATTGTTCGTTCAATTCCCAATTATTGGTAACTGGTTAACTGTTGTGATATATTGACTGTTTTGGAATGTTGATTGTGATGGATGCTATTGGTTGATATTTTGGATGTTTATTTATTTTTATATATATTCCTGTTATCACCCTGTAAATTATTTGACAATATATAAAACTGTTATTTGAATTATTTCGAATAAACTAAGAAATAGGTTGAAATGATATATACCTATGACACTTTGATTTGGATTGAAATGATATATATCCATCCCTGAAATTAAATTGAAATAACTGTTCACTTGGCCATAGGATAGAAAATTATATACGGACACCAGATTGGTTAAATTAAATAATTTGAAAAACCTTGGTTTTGAAATTATTTAAATGATTTTGATTTAAGGAAATAAAAATCAAAGTTATGGAGATTGAATTAATTATGAATTCGAGTTTGAAATGTTGAAATTAAATTTAGTTAAAAGAAATTGTTTTAAAGAATTTAATCGGAATTTGAAGTCATGATTGAAATATGACTTGAATTATTGAAATTGAATTGTTTAGAAAGATTTAAACTTTTACTTGAACTTCGAAGTTATTTAAATAAACGAATGGATATTTCAAACTTGGACTTGGAATTTAATCATTTTAAAGATTTGATTTAAATGATTTAAATCAGTAAATTGAAATTGTACTTAGAATTTATATAAATTGAAATGGTTTAAAATTGAGAATCGAAACGAAACTTAAACCATTTGAATCGAATCAATGAAATCGAAATTGGAATTAATCCGAATTGAAATAGAAATTAAAATTAGAATTGAAATCGAAATTGGAATTACGAATTGAAATTGGGCTTGAAATCAAAATTGGAATTAATTCGAATTGAAATCGAAATTCGAATTAAAATTGAAATTGAAGTTAATTCGAATCAGGATCAAAAGTGAGTCGATTTGAATTGAATTGAGATTGAAAATGATTTGAATTGAAAGATTTCGAATTGAATCAGTTTGACTTTGAAACTATTTTTAAATAAATTATTTTAGTATAAACTATTTAAAATCTATCTTTTTAAATATTCAAATTATTTTGTTTTTCCAAGCTATTTTACTATATAAACCATTTTAAACACTCAAACTATTTTATATTAAACTAGTTTAACTTTTTAAATTATTTAAAACTATTCAAACTATTTTCTAAAATTCAAACTGTTCAAGTGGGAATTGTTTATATTTAAATCGTGAATTTAAATGCAAATTTGGTTAAAATGAAGTTATAACCTAAGTTGAAATTCGGAATGGAAATTCAAATGAAATGATTTTTTTCATGTGAAATTGATCATATTTAAGTGAATATGATAATTTTGAAATGAAATTGATTTTGAAGCTAATATGATATTTTGATATCAAGTATAAGCCGATTTTGAAATGTAAAACTACCAACCGGTGTGTAAAACGACGTTTAGTTGTTAAAGAGACCAGGGCCTCTTATTAGCATACTCTCTGTCAATATTGGAATTACTTAAACAACTATGTACGTAGAGGAGACTCCAGAATGAAGTGGTTGGATTTGGCGTAAGTTTACTGGATTTGAAGAAATAGAAAGATGATGGATAGACACTAGCACTTGCGCCAATTTGAAATGACTAAAACATGAGGGCTTGACAAGGCCAAGCGGGCTAGCTACCCCCAGCGGACATCCGTTCTTCGATTTTCTTGGACTTGGTCCATATTATTACTCTTGTTTTTGGTTTCAATTGGTGCACCTTGATTTTGGGATAACCTCCCTTTGAGTTGATATGGGATGGATGGACGCGGTGAGCGATCGTGAGTACAATGCGTTAGCACCAGCCCTGCGACCCCGAACTAGTAGTATCCTACCTTGGGCATTGGCTCACGTGCCTTATCATACTCTTATCCCTATACGAGACCACTACAATTTTGGTTTAGTGTTGTTATATCACGGCGCATCCCTATCCCCCGACATGCTGTTGGGGCATTATATGCAAACTATACGATAATGCTTAAAAACACGTTAAGGGGGATTATTGTAAAGACGCAAAGAAAAATATTTGTTTTATTGATTAGACATTATATATATAGCGTATTATACTATATATAAACAATTTGATGGATCCTTAAGAGATGGAAAATCCCGTAACATCTCTTGAGTTATTGCACGCACGTTATACACTGGATAGAAGATGTGAAATCCCATAAACATCTCTGATGCTGTTACACTCATGTTATATGTGATATTGATTTGACTCACATAAGGATATTTTAGTCCTGACTCGAGTGTTTTGTCTTTTCATTATGCTCGGGTCGGCCCCGAGTTTTCAGCGTATTGAAGGTAATTTTCTAGAGGACAAAGACGAAGATTTGGTATATTATTATTACTAGTTTTATTCCCTGCATAATGTTGTTCTGCTGTATTATTTTATTTGTCCCTATTGTATATATAACTCTGATAAATGTTATATAAATTATAATCAAATGTATAATATAAACAGCTTCATGAACTGTTTATTTGATTGTTATATCTTGTCATTCTGCTGCGAGATTCTGTGTTTGTTTTCTTCTTCTTTTATTACTTTTCTTAATTAACTCCATTGATTATCTGTGTTTCGGATTGTTTGAGTTGGACATGTGTAGATTATTGTCGATTTAAACCTTCCTAAATGTGGGACGTCACAAATCCATTTACCCTATTAATTTATTGCAACTTCCACATTTATTACCATTTATTGGTGTTAAAACCTTTTAAATTATTTTCTTATTAGTTAATTATCCTCAACACGAATATTACATGCAAGCTTCGTTATTAGCTTTTTATTAATTATTATAAGTGAAGTAATTATGTATAAGTATTTACTTTTAAATATGTTCTAGTTATATACCTTTACTATAATATACTTTTCCATGTTAAATTGTTGGAATCATATCTAAAAAGATTATTTGCTATAATTTCAATAAATTAGTCCAAAACAAAAGATTTAACTTTAAAAAATAAAAGATTACATCATTTGAAATTACAAGGAACAATCAGTTCTTTTTATTAATGAAACAGATGGTGTAAAATACAATGAATTCATACTTTACACATCACTTTCTATTTCTATTTACATATATCCCTTATCAGATCAAATGTTGTACCTTTCTAAATGGCAAAGAAATCAAACTAATTTACAAATATTAAATGGGTCTAAATTTCAACAATTCCAAATATAGAAAGTTTATATTTTAACAATATTAGGGTAATAATCCAAATTTATAACATTATTATACAACCTATATCAGATCTGGAATAAATTTCATTTAAATTAATATTCTAAATTCATACTTTTGGGACTGATTTCCAGATCAGGTTGTATATAATGCTAAATCAATTTTTAAACAAGAATATGTAGGCGATATTTATTATATTCGGATCGTATTCAATTCGTTGCATATAACTCATGTATAATTATCCAAGTAGGCATAAAAAAATCAAATAAACACAAATAGGATAATTTTAACATTATAACAATTTATAAAATTTCTCACTCACCTTTTAAAAATGATTCAAATCTCCAGATCTAAAGTAGAACATTTGAATCATCTCTAAATCCTTTTTAATCCAAGAGATATGTATAAAAGGGTATATACATACATTAGAATTACAGATCTGAGAAGAGATTTAGGATTAGAAGAGAAAATAGATACAAATGTATATAAATATATAAATTACCTCATATACACATATGGTTGATTCTCTTCTCTTCTCCTTTTTATTAGATTTCTACTCTTTTCCGATTTGTATGAATATAGACACAAATTTCTTATCTTCATAATTTAGAATGAAAGTAGAGAAGACGAAATGGCAAAGCTTCGCTACTGATTTCAAACAAATATGAGAAGAGAAGGGAGGGCTAAGCCTAAATTTATAGGCATTAGAATCAACCAGAAACGTTAGATAGAAATATATTAAATTTAGGCCGTTGCGGCGTAGGTTTACTGGAGCCGCTAGGTCGCCACCCGTCGACCGCCCCTTGGGGTCACCGGTCAACCGCTTTGGTTTGACCATCCCCATTGGTGGGTCAGCCTGTGGGCTCGGATAATTAATAAAAAATGTTAATTATTTCGTATTTAATTATTTTTGTTTTGAATTCATTTTTCGTCCGTAACTTCTTCGTTTGGGCTCCGATCGCAACTCAAAACATGAAAGTTGCTCAGAATTTTGCCACGAATTCAATGGTGCAAGTTTCATGGTCAAATTCCATCATTTGCACAAATTCCATTGCGGAGCCTAAATAATTAACCGATGGACTAATTAAATAACTAAAGCCAAGTTATGGGGTGTTACATTCATAGGGAGAAGTTATTGTTGAGAATGAAATTTTATTCATTTTAGGTACGTTTGGAACTCTTTTCAATATACTTACTCACACGATCAAATCGAATCAATTATTCTACATGGTATATTATTTACTTCCATTTTATATTCTACGAGCTTATCCTAGACTTATACATATGTATCAAATACACATTGTAACAACTCATCGATGAATATGACGAAGTATGTGGAACCGTTTTGGTATTAATAGACTTACAATTGCATACATCTATATGTATCAATCCTAAGAAATCATTAACTCTTATGATGCTCCTACTAAATAGGTACATAACCCTTAATTGTTTGAGATATAATTGACTAGTTTATGATTCATAATCATATAATAAAAATTATTTCTTCAAACTATGATTAAGTATATAATTCCAAAATAATTTTTGATACTTCAATATTTTCCAATGCATCACTTTTGTTGTGAAAATAAGTACCACGTTATATTTTATTTCATAACTAATATTCATAGTATTCATATTGAAATATAACTATTTATTTTACAGTCGACATCAAAAATAGTCATTATTTCATAAATAATGTTCGATATATTTCACAAAAACAATTTACGTAACTTGATGCAATCAATAAGTTCTATATAGCATGCTCCCACTATTTCCACCATTACTGTAATAGCGTACTAAATCCAAAGGTCCATTATTCACTTAATATAAATTATTTATTTCATATACTACAACAAGTTTAAAGCGGAGAGTTCTTTGATCAAATATGTAGAACTCAAAGAAATAAATCTTATAGAAAACAATTTTATATATGAAAATACATTTTAGAATTGAAATCATATTTCTTATTCCAATATTAAATATTAATTATTATTTTATAGTTCTCATTTTCGATGTTTCCTTGTGAAGCAGAAGTGACCATTCACTTTCTTCATCCTAACTGTACCTTAAATCATATCTACTTTTGTACATTCGTTATTCTTTCTAAATGGTCGAACCATTCAAAAGAATATCCTACTACAACATCATAACAAACTCTTTACAAAAGCGCACTCGATCATCCTTAACATTCAGGGACACCGAATATATTGCACCTTGCATAAACTGATTAAACTAACGTTTCAGTGGTCGAGTTCTTGGATTTATATTGTAGTTTTGGTCTTGTGTTACATTTAACACAATACGATCCTTTTGTAGTCAATCAAATTAAATACTCGATCTCACAATACTATTTATTGCCTTATTTCAAATGAACTAATTTCATCGAAATATCGTACATTACAAACTATGACCGTTCTCATATAACACTTATATGCGATAGTATACGGATTAAATATCCATAGTCTTGTATTGCTTTTAGAGTTAGAAACTCATTGAATGAAATACATGGTCTCTACCGAATAAATATGTAAGCGACCAAATTACAAATGTATTAAGTAGTTGTAAAATTAGGTACTTGCTTGGGTATAAAAAATATTAACATGCAAGATGTGACAACCCAGATTTTTGAAGGGTTTATAATTAAATATTGGAATTATTTAAATACTAAAATCTTTGATTTAATATGAATAAAAATGATTTCGAGAGCTTATTTAAATTTTGTTTAAATAACAATGATAATGAAAGCTTTTAATTTAGAATAAAAAGTGATTAAATTTTTTATTTATAATAATTCATTTAATTAAAATGTAAAATTATCATTCTTGGGCACTGTCTTGGATTTTGATGAAACTAGTGCCAATGGGTCTAGAATAATGAATTATTATACGCCGTCGAGTTTCGTGGCGATTGGACTTACTGTGTGGTTGTGCGAGCTCGAAATGCAAAGCAAATGATTTTAGGAATTAAATATAATATAATTTTATTTTAAAAGCTAACTTCTGTGTATAATGGAATTATGTCCTGATACTAGTTCCATTGTGTTCAGAATGGGGATAGCTAGATAGGAACGCCAATGAAAACGTTTGGAATTGGGGATTTGGAGGGGGGTGAACAGTGTCGTAAAATCTTCTAGATAAGGACCTCACCTCTCTCTCTTTCCTTAAAACCCTAGCCACCAAAATTAAAACTTTAGATAGCCTAAAATTCACCGGCAGCTAAAGGCCGAATTAGGAGAAGTGGTCAACTATAAAGTGGAGTGGCATGGCCAAGGGAGTACATCGATGGTGGTGGATCGACGATCGGCAGAACGTGGCAGCGAGGATCTAACTTCGATGGTGGGGCTTTCTTCTGGCTTTATCTCGACAGCGATGGCGAATTAAGGGATGATGTCAGTGGCTAAGGGGTCGACGAGGTCGGGGCATTCAACCATGATGAGGCGACGGTGGTCGATGGCCTGAGATGGCGGCAGCGCGGTGATGAAGCCGCGTAGCATTTTATGATGTGTCGGCACGGGTTTAAAGAAGAAGGTGATTAAGTTTAATCACTTAACTAATTAGTTAATTAATATTTAATTAATCTCTAGAGTTTTGGTGACCGTATCTTGTTCATACAAGGTTCGATCGAGGCACAGTTTTCGCCATTGCTTTCATATCTGGATTATCTACGTAATGGAGTTAGATTCATCGAGTTTGGAGCTTGTGGGAATTACAGATAAAATTGAATGGTGTTCGATTTTGGACTACTCGGAAACGCGATAGTATTGGTTGGAACATGAATGATTTTTACTCACCAGTTGATTGTACAATTATTGCATATATAATTGTGTCGTATTAAAGTATAAACTATATAACGGATTATAAGTTATTACTTTTGGACCCTACCTGTTTTGTAAAACAAATAAAAACATTAAATTATAGTATAACCTCCCTTTTGATTTTGTAAACATGTATCGTAGCCCAAACTCACTATTTACATGTTTGGTATTGATTTGTGAAAAGTGAGCGCATTATATATGTTAGAAACGATATAGTCGTTATAAACATGCTTTGAAATCCCTGATATTTTACATAGGTTGAATTGGATAAATTATGGTAAATTGTGGAAATATATATATGTACATATTTTTTGAGTTGTTCTAAACACATTATGATTTGTTAGGCATAAATGGAATTGGTTTGGACATTTGTGGAATTTGGAAACGGAAGTAATAAATGTTAGAAGTGAAAAGGTCACAATATATGCACTTTTAAATAGCTGTGATCTACGATCTTAACAATAACTTTGGAAGACATCCAATGGCTTCTTCGTATTAATTAATAATTACTATTATCGTACTTTTATGGGAAAATAATAAGGTTTAAATATATCTTTGAAAACCATTTATGGATTTATAAAGTGATGGTTTTAGACTATAAAGTAGGTTTTAAAGTGGTGTTTTAAATAAAAGGTTTTAAAATATATACATGTATTCTAAAAGTATATTTTTAGTATATATATATATATATGGTTTTAAAAGTTATTAAAGTAATAAAGGTTTTTAATAGGATTTTTTAAAATATCCTAGTTTTACAAATAAATTAGTATATATAAATATCTATATTTTTAAAGGTATTTTAATATAATTCGAATTTTGAAAAAAGGAAGTTTAATATTTTGTAAAGGGATTTAAAAGTAGTTTTGGGATTATAACATTTATATTATAAATGATAGTTTTATAATTTGATTAAAAAGGTATATAACCTTGTTTAATAAGTGAAGCTATACTTAGGGTTTTAAATGGATGTTTCAAAGTAAATAACAAGAATAAATGTGATTTTAGGTTTATAGTAATGATATTTGTGCACTATTGTTTTAACCCATTTAATTATACTTTGAAAAGTGATTGGATCTTTAAAATGGAATTTTAAAGATAACAGAATAGTAAAGTGTTTTGGGGTTTGTTGTAAACAATGTTTTAGTAAAATTTATTTTTAAACCCTTGGATAATATTTTAAAGTAGTAAAATATTGTAAATGAGTTTGGAAAAATACTTATGTCTTTAATAATGGGATTTTAAAGAGAATAACAAGTATGTATTAGTGTTGGGTTTGTTGTGGCAATATGTTGATAACATTTGCCTTTAAACCATTTTGATTATATTTGTGAACATAAAATTAATCTTTGAAAATAATGTTTTAAAGATAATCATAAGTGAAATGGTTTTGGGTTTGTAATGACAGTGTTTGAGTAACATTTGTCTTAAGCTCTTTGAAATCGATTTGTGAATATACTTATACAGTTGAGATAAGTAAATGAATACTTTTGGGAAGTATTGAAATATGTTAAAAATGAATAGTAATTTTTCTAAATAGTCGAGTTTAATTAAAAAATGGAGTTTCATTATAAAGAGTTGTTTAGTAAAAATAAGTTTTACTAATAAAAGATGATTTTGATTAATAATGGAAGACTAATTAAAAAAGGGATTAGAAGTCGTTTATATGACTTGATTGCGCTTATGTGTTTTGATCATACTCTATGTGTTACTTATGGATAGTATACGGGACTTAGTTCCCGTATGTAATTGTTCTCATTATTACTGAATGACCAAATTCGTCGGCTCAGTCTTGGAGAGACCGGGATCAGTTAGTGTTCTACTTATCGAAAACCATTTCAAGGCTGAGATACAAGTTCTATCTCTTGGAATTGGATATGTTCAAGATGTTAGGATCTATATGGAGATTCGAGATCTATTTAAGATGCTCGAATACATGTAGTTGCTTGTGATCTATTCAGGATATGGGAATCCATGTGTGGTTCTGGGACCTGTTGAGGTATGGGAATCCATGTGCGATTTCGAGGTCTGTTGAGGGATCCATATGTGGTTCCTAGATCTGTTGAGATATGGAAATCCATGTGTGGTTTTGAGTTCTATTTGAGTGATGAAGACTCATGTGAAGATGCCGAACGTGGCCTCGACATCGGGAATGGCTATAAATAGAGTAGGAGTATAGCTTGTGGTTTTGCTAACCTAAAATAGGATATTATCATTCCATATCTAGAGTATGCTTATCGATATTATGCACTGGAGCGATGGTATTCTATGTAACGACCCGTATTTTTACGGATCGAAACATCGTAAAACAGTTGTCATTAGGTCGTTAATGTTGATAAGTCGTCCAGGGATAAGTCGTGCAGAAGTTTAGGTTAGGTCGTAGACGACTTATAGGAGTTGGCGACTTAGGGATATAGCGACCTAAAGGGAATGGGAAACCTAAGCGGGTTAACGACTTAAGGATTATAGGTCGTAAGCGACTTAAGGTAGAATGCTTAAGTCGTTATAGTTAGGTCGTTGTGACCCTGAGTATAGTTAGGTCGCGCAATGTGTTAAGTCGCGAAAGCGTTAGGTCGGCATCTTTGTTAAGTCGTGGGTCGCGCATAAGTGTTGAGGCTTAGGTCGTTGGGTCTGTAGGTCACGCAGAACTGTTAGGTCGTTAAGTCATAGGTCGAAGAAAGTTAGGTCGTGGACGACCTAAAGGGGGCGGACGACCTAAGATTTTTCCAGCCTATAAATACACGTCCATTTCTTCACTTTTTGGGATACGGATTTTGAAGCGACGAAGTGCTGCTATTTTGAGAGCTCAAGTTCTACACTTCTTCACTTCTTTCCTCCACTTTAGTCTTGTGATTCCTTCCATCCAAATCGAAGATCCAAGAGCATAAATTGAAGATCTTCATCCATCGAAGAGAGATTTCATCGTTTGAAGCGGAGTTTTGATAGATCGAGTTAGATTCTTCACTGTCCAAATCTGAAGTGTGTTGCTTTTGAGGTGTTTAGGTGATTCGGTGAGTGGTGGTTATCTCTCACACGGATCCAAAGGAGTATATCGGATTGTTGGCTTGATTTGGTGTTAAAATAGTGATTTCCATGCATTTTCTTAAACTTAAGTATAGATCTATTGTTCATGATGATTTGACATCCATTTTACTACATGATTAACCTATGCAAGTTCATTCATCAAGTTGTAGAGATATTGCTCATGATTCATGCTTGTTAGATTTGGACTCTTTATTTACAAGTTTGCCATTATTGTTATAATTGTTTATTAGATCATGTTTGAATGCTTGATTACTTGGATTAATGATTGACTTGATTGATTGTTATAAATTAGTTGATTGATGATTTGATTTGGACAAGTTAGTCGAAGATGATTCAAAAGCTAAGGGAAAGGCTCTTGAATTGGAAAAGCTGCTCGTGGCATATGTGACGGATGATGAAGCTCATATGGATAGATTTGATGATGTTGATGTTGAGATGAGGCTTTGCTATGATGAGATGAACCGAGGCATGGTATGGGATAGCCTAATCCAGAAGGGATCATTCCAAGCATGTTGATAACTCGGTGAAATGGTTCGAGTTGAGGATAATGGTTTGCTCGAGAGGCGCTTGAGCTAGTATGGAAATAGTCGTCGAGGAGGATGACTAGGAGGCTGAGATTTCATCGTTGGTGAAGGTTCTAGCAGGCTCAAAGCAAGAGTACGTTGGGCAGATTCGATAGTCCCTAAAGACTATGATTGTAGTCGAGTACTCTGGGCAGATTCGATAGTCCTAGGCACGGGCTGCGACGACGTGCAGAGTTCTGTCTAGAACCGGGGTTGCCATTAACCCTTGATGGACGGCTGAAAGAATGTGCCGGTCATTCAATTAACGGTGGCATCAAAGCAATGATAACAGTGATAGCCAGAATCATGGATGTTTGGTTGTATCGTCATTCGGTCTCAAGAGCGATGTTTTCTGAGTGCTTATCTGATCTTGGTTTAGGCCTTGGGGGTTTGTACTTGGGAAACACCGATCTTGACTCGAGTAATAATTGCTTTACTTTAATTGTCTGATTGCTATGTTTATTTTTGCTTAGTGTGTCTGGGGCCTATCACTGTAGAAAGAGGTGGAGTGGGAGGGTTGGATTCCTATTCCTTTTTCCTTTATGCTCTTTTGGTATGTTGTTAGTTAATTTACCGCTCACTAAGACTGTTGTCTGACTCAAGGCTTTATGTTTAACTCTTATTGCCTTGGGTTGTTCATCCATTTTGGGATGGGCAGACTAGGTAGCAGGTGACAGGTGCTGATCTTAGTTTCTCACGATGCTGATGACGAAGACAAGCTGGAGGTTTGCATATTATTTTCTTACTATATGTACTGGATGTTCCGCTGCTTTGTATAATTCTCTGAGTGTTATGTAGTGAGGCTTGATGTATTGACTATTCAGATGTTGTATTCAACTATTATGAAGTTTTATTGATGAGATTCTATTCTGTGAAGCTTCACTATATATATTCTCTATTGTATTTTATCCATGCGCTGTGAGTAATACGATAGATTCTGCTGTTTTAAATTTACCTTGGCAATCGTCCATGGCTGCCTGGCACACTTTACAGCGCACTATCTCTAGGTTCAGTGCGGGGGTCATGGGTGGTCGTCACATTCTAGATCACATATTTAGATGTGGACCGGTTATGTTTATCTTATGGTATATTTTATCTAGAGATATACGACACTCGAAGGTAGTTTTTGACCCTTGTGTAGGAAATTGGATTTCGGCTCGACCAAAGGGATCTTAATGGAAAATCCATTATGCGATCGTTCCTTATCGGTTTTGATTGTACTCTCTAATATGCTATTGAATGTAACAAATGTAACCATTCCAGCTATGTTATAATATTTATATTCTACACCTTAGGCATTATTATATTATCACTGGATTTTGTAATAGAAATGGTTTGGTTATCGTAAGGTAAAAACATGTCCGTGTTTATTAGCAGTGTGGTCTTACAAGATACCCTTATTTTGAAGGGATTTAAGATATAGTAAATCTATATGATTTGAGTTTCTCACGCTGGTTTACCAGACTGATCCAGGTGTTGTTCTCTTATAATGCTTGGGTCAACTCGAGTATGTTTCCAAATTTAATTGTGGTTCATTGAAGCTCTTTTAGTGGAGCTAGATGATTTCTTACCGTATTTATTTTCCGCCGCATTACTTGGTTTGTTCTATCAGCATTTGTGAGGATAGGATGTTATAACCATCCAGGCTGGTGACAGGTTAGTTTTCTCTAATTATGTAAGTATATGAAGGTTTTCTTTTTGGTAAAGACCTTTTAAGATATTACATATTATCGTTCCTACCGTAGGATTCTGATATTGTGTCTTCTTCTTTCTTAATCTATTTCATTTTCATTTTCATTTTATTTTACTCTAGCAATTCGTCTTTCCAACACTTGAGTGCTTGGCACATGAATACCATGGATATATTAGTATCGACTTTTGGGGTCGAAAAGATGGATCGTTACACATGGTATAAGAGCTGAAGGTTAAGGGAGATCCTTGGCTTTGGTGGGTATATGTCATTGGAAGATAGGTTAATGGAATGCCTTATTATGAGTTAAGTGCATATATATGAGAGTGCGCATTTGTTATTGTTATAAAAATGTTTTGTGTTGTGTTGATTGGTTTGTTGAGTGGTTTATAGATTCTAATCAATATAAGTTGCTGTAGTTATTAAAGGGGTCTCAGAGTACTTGGACAGTGCAAACCGACATAGTATTGTTATCGAAATAGGTAAATGAAATAATTTTAACTAAGATTATATTTTATATATAAAAGAATAATTTTCATAAATTGATATATTTATTTATGATATGTTTGTTTGTTAGGAAATGATAATATTCGATTATTATCATTTATGCTCGACCAGTTTATGAGCAGTTTTACTTTTTCATTGCATGGGTTGGGTAGATAATTACTTATAGGAACATTGAAACCAACATCTTGTGAATTAAGTTTCATGATTTGACTAATGTTCGACGATAATGTTGGGTTAAATTTTGAATTAAATAAAAGTTGTTTATTATTGTCTTAATGGAACTGAGATATTTTAAAGGTAAACACTTCTGTGATAGTTTTATATAAGAAAGTAACTTATATAAATATAGTTAACTATGATTTATAAATATGAAAAGGATCTAAACTGAGAATTTGAGAAGTTAAATTCCAGTGTTTTAGAAATTGGTTTTCTAGGTTTTTGAAAAATAATACTAGTATTATTTGAAAGTAAATATTTAGGAATTGGTTTGTGTAATTGATATCGTGGTACTTAGTAATATTTACGAAGTATTTGATACCATTTTGGGAAATGATTTTGGTTAAGTCCGAAAGGCATGGTTTGAATGTACTGAACTTGCATCTGTCGTTGGAAAATGGTTCTAGTAATGACTACAGCATCATCGGTGTTTATTTTTGAGTGTTAAAGTGAGGTATGCTATAGTAACAATTTTCTATGGAGTTGTTTTAGTAAAATAGATTTTGATTTAAATATCAGAAGCGAGATTTGGTTATACAAAAGTTATAAGTATATATATTTCAAAATGATTTGAAATAAGACCGGGTGTTCAGTTCTTGAGTTTTTAGTTAAGATATTTTATAAACCCATTTACCCTATGCATTAGGGTAAGTATTGTTGTGAATTTTTTTGATCTGTTGATCAATAATTTTCATTTGTTAAAATGAAATGGAATTTTCGACGATTTTGGATAGTCAAAACTTTAGAATTTGTATAAGAAGAAATTTGTAGCTAAGTGTTTTGTGAAAATATAAAGATGATTTTATATAACACTTAAGCTTAGAAGATAGTAGAATTTAAACAAGTTTTAAATTAATTTAATATTCATGTTGAGTAAAATGAATTGGATAATTTAGTATATACTCTTAAGAAGTAGTGGAGTTCTATACGAGTATGAACTTAAGTTATATAATGTTTAATAACTTGATGTAAATTTTATGAAATGATTCATAAGTGATTTTAGTATTACGTGAGAAATACTAAGTGATATTGAATGTGAATTAAAATGGAAAGCAATTGATGTTGTTAAGAAACCAACTGATAGTACGTAAGTTGTATGTAGATCACTTTATTCGCATACCAGTTCTCGATCTAGGATTCGAGTACATAATTTCAAGATGATTTACACTGGTTCAAGTTAGGATTTTTAAGTAGATTCTTGATGGCGAACACTTGATACAGATTTTTGATATGATCCTGAAGTTTTATATCATAGTATATAGCTATGTAATGAGAACAAATGTTTATAATTAAGGAACTTGATCATAATCTGCATTAGAGAGGTCAAGTGATCTATTCTAGTTCGAAAGTGAAATGTATGTGATCGACTTAGTTATTAGAGTTGATATTGCGTACAGATGATATATGTATATCATACGGGCTTTAGCAAAATTAAATGCTATGTTTGTTAGCTTGTGGAGAGTGTGGAGAATGACTCTTCAAACTGTTTGGGGGTAGCATGACTGATCGACTGAGTAATACCTAAGGTTGTTGAGCGTAAGGTAACACTTAGTGTATTGTTTGTCATCCTTATGTGATGTGAAGATTTCTGAACTTGGGAAAACCATGAGTTTTGATTGGTAGTAATCGCAGTACTGTAAAATATTATTATGTAATTGTTCTATGGTTTCTAGTGATTGTAATACCATTAGGTATTGATGTGTAATTGTTGCTTTGCGACTTATGTTGGAATTTCGGGGGTGAAATTCTTTTAAGGCGGGAAGAATGTAATGACCCGGATTTTTGAACAATTTATAATTAAATATTGAAATTATTTAAATATTAAAACCTTGGATATAATGTGAATAAAAATGATTTCTAAAGCTTATTTAAATTTTGTTTAAATAAGAATGATAATGGAAAGCTTTTAATTTAGAATTAAAAGTGATTAAAATTGGTTTTAATAATAATTCGTTTAATTAACATGTGGAATTATAATTCTGGGACATTGTCTCGGATTTTGATGAAACTAGTGCCATTGAGTCTGGACTAATGAATTATTATATGCCATCGAGTTTTGTGGCGGTCGGACATAGTGTGTGGTCGTACGAGCTCGAAACACATAGCAATTGATTTTAGGAATTAAATATAATCTAATTTGATTTTAAAATCTAACTTCTATATATGATGGAATTAGGCATTGATACTAGTTCCAATATGTTCGGAATGGGAGTAATTACCTAGAAACGCCAGTGAGCATGTTTCGTTTGGAGTTCGGGATTTTGCAGGGTGTATAGTGTCGGAAAATATTCTATATAAGGACCTCACCTCTCTCTCTTTCCTTAAATCCTAGCCATCAAAATTAAAACCCTAGATCCAACAGCCTAAATTAACTGGCTGCTAGAGGCCGAATTAGGAGATGTGGTCAACTACAACATGGAGCGGCGTGGCCACGGGAATACATCGGTGGTGGATCGACGATCGGTAAAGCGTGGTAGCAGGGATTTGACTTGGAAGGTGGCACTTTCTTTTGGCTTTATCTCGACGGCGGTGGCAGGTAAGGGACGATGTCGGTGGCTAAGGGGTCGGCGAGGTTAGAGCATTCGTCCGTGATGAGGCGGCGGTGGTCGATGGCCTAATGTGGCGGCGGCGCGGTGATGAAGTCGCGTAGAGTTTCATGATGTGTTGGGCTGGGTTTAAAGAAGAAGGTAATTAACTTTAATCACTTAATTAATTAGTTAAGTAATATTTAATTAATCTCTAGATTTTAATGATCGTATCATGTTTATATGAGATCTGATCGAGGTGTTGTTTTCGCTATTGCTTTCGTATCTAGATTATCTATGAAATGGAGCTGGAATCATCGAGTTTGGAGCTTGTGTGAATTTTAGTCAAAATCAAACGGCATTCGATTTTGGACTATTCGGAAACATGAAAACATTGGTTAGAACTAGGGAGAGGTTTACTCACCAATTGATTGTACAATTATTACATATATGATGACTATTGTCGTAATAAAAGTATAAACTGTATAACGGACTATAAGTTATTACTTTTGGACCCAGCCTTGTTTTGTAAAATAAGTGAAAGCATTAAATTGTAGTATAATATCCCTTTTGATTCTGTAAACATGTATTATGTCCCAGACTCACTATTTACATGTTTGGTATTGATTTATGAAAAGTGATAGTGCATTATATATGTTAGAAACGATATAGTCATTTTGAACGTGCTTTGAAATCCCTGATATTTGACATAGGTTAAATTGGATAAATTATGGTAAATAATGGAAACATATAAGTACATATATGTTGAGTTATTCTATACACATTTTTGTGTGTTAGGCATAAAAGGAATTGGTCTGGACATTTGTGGAATTTGATCACGGAAGTTATAAATGTTAGAAGCGAAAAGGTTGCGATGGATGCACTTTGAAATCGCTGTGATCTACGATATTAAAGTTAACTTTTTAAGACATCTTATGGCTTTTTCGTATTGATTAATAAGTACTATTAGCGTACTTATTATGGAAAATAATAAGGTTTAAATATATCTCTGAAAATCATTTATGGATTTATAAAGTGATGGTTTTAAATTATAAAGTATGTTTTAAAGTGGTGTTTTAAATAATAGGTTTAAAAATATGTACAAGTATTTTGAAAGTATATTTTTAGTATACACATAGTTTTAAAAGTTGTTAAAGTTAATAAAGATTTTTTAAAAAGGATTTTATATTATAATATTTTACAAATGGTTTATAATATTTTATTAAATATCTTAGTTTTACAAATAAATTAATATATATAAATATTTATCTTTTTAATGGTATTTGAATATATTTAGAAGTTAAAAAAAAGAAGTTTAATATTTTATAAAGGGATTTAAAAGGAATTTTGGGATTATAACAGTTACGTTATAAATGGATTGTTTTATAATCTGATTAAAAAGGTATATAACCTTGTTTAATAAGTAAAGCTGTACGTAGAGTTTTAAATGGATGTTTCAAAGTAAATAAAAAGTATAAAAGTGATTTTGGGTTTATAGTAATGATGTTTATGCAAATGTTTTAGCCATTTAACTATACTTTGAAAAGTGATTGGATCTTTAAAATGGAATTTGAAAGATAACAGAATAGTAAAGTGTTTTGGGGTTTGTCGTAAATAATGTTTTAGTAATATTCATTTTTAGACCCTTCGATAATATTTTAAAGTGGTAAAATATAGTAAATGAGTTTGGGAAAATACTTATATCTTTAATGATGGGATTTTAAAGAGAATAACAAATATGAATTAATTTTGGGTTTCTTGTGGCAATGTGTTGATAACTTTTTCCTTTATCCCATTCCGATTATACTTGTGAACACAAATGAACCTTTGAAAAGAATGTTTTAAAGATAATCTAAGTAAAATGGTTTTGGGTTTGTAGTAAATGGTTTTGGGTTTGTAGTGGCAGTGTTTGAGTAACATTTGTCTTAAGCCCTTTGAAATCGATTTGTGAATATACTTATACGGTTAAGATAAGTATATGAATACTTTTGGGAAGTGTTGAAATATGTTGAAAATCAATAGTAACATTTTAATTAAATAGTGGAGTTTAATTAACAAATGGAGTTTCATTTATAAAGAGTTGTTTAGTAAAAATGAGTTTTACTAATAAAAGATGATTTTGATTAATAAAGGAAGATTATTTAAAAAGGGGATCGGAAGTCGCCTATGTGACTTGATCGCGCTTATGTATTTTGATCATGTTTTGTGTGTTACTAACTTATGGATAGTATACAGGACTTTGTTCCTGTATGCGATTATTCTCATTATTATTGAATGACCAAATTAGTCGGTTCAGTCTTGGAGAGACAGGGATCGGTAAGTGTTCTACTTATCGAAATCCACTTCAAGGCCAAAATACATGTTCCATCTCTTGGAAGTGGAAATGTTCGAGATTCTGGGATCTATATCGAGATTTAATATCTGCTTAAGATGACCGAACCCATGTAGTTGTTCGTGATCTATTCATGATGTGGGAATCCATGTGTAGTTCGAAGACCTTTTGAGGTATGAGAATCCATGTGCGATTCCGAGGTCTGTTGAGGGATCCATTTGTGGTTCCGAGATCTGTTGAGATATGGGAATCCATGTGCGGTTTCGAGTTCTATTCGAGCGACGAATTCTCATGTGAAGATGTCGAACGTGACCTCGACATGGGAAATGGCTAAAAACTGAGTATGAGCATAGCTTGGGGTTTTTCTTACCCATGTTAGGATATTATCACTCCAAATATAGTGTATGCTTATCGATGTTGCGCGCGGGAGTAATGGTATTAGGGATCACATATTTAGATGTGGATCGATTATGTTTACCTTATGGTATATTTTATCTAGAGAGATACTATGCTTAAAGGCATTTTCTGATCCTTGTGCAGGAGATTGGATTTTGGCTTGACTGAAGGGATCTCCACAGAAAATCCATTATGCGAACATTCCTTATCGATTTTGATTGTACTCTCTAATATGCTATTGAATGTAACAAATGTAACCATTTCAGCTATGTTATAATATTTATATTCTACACCATAGTCATTATTACATTATCACTAGATTATACAATAGAAATGGTTTGGTTATTGTAAGGTAAAAACCCGTCCGTGTTTTGGATGGTTGTATCTTACGAGATACCCTTATTTTAAAGGGTTTTAAGATATAGTAAATCTATATGATTTGAGTTTCTCATGCTGGTTTACCAGACTGAACCAGATGTTATTCTCTTATAATGCTTGGGTCAGCTCGAGTATGTTTTTAGATTTAGTTATGGTTCATTGGAGCTCTTGGAGAGGAGCTTGATGATTTTCTACCGTATTTATTTTCCACTACATTACTTGTTTTGTATCTATCGGTATTTGTGAGGACAGGATGTTATAACTGTCCAGGCTGGTGATAGGTTAGTTTTCTTTGATTGATGTAAGTATATAAAGGTTTTCATTTTGGTAAAGACCTTTTGAAATATTATATATTATCGTTCCTGCTGTAAGATTCTGATATTGTGTCCTCTTCTTTCTTGTTCTATTTCTCTTTATTTTTATTTTACCCTTACAGTTTGTATTTCCGACACTTAGGTGCTCGGCACGTGAATACCGTGGATGTATAGGCGTCGACATTCGAGGGTTGAAAAGGTGGATCGTTACACAAGAAGTATTTAATAGTAAGTGTGTGTGTGCGTGCATGTATATATATATATTATATTTCTATCTGTCAACCTTCAATTCAATTCATATGTATATCTTAATTGACAAAAATTTTAGCAATCATATTAAACACATAAATTTATCAATGTAGATTATTATAACATCATATAGCATATGTTCTTACAATATTAGAAAGGTTAAATGTTATCATTTCATTTTTCTAATAAGACTCCCACTAGTATTTTATGTTTCGCCAAACCCTAAGTTGAAACAAATTAGTCTTTCGACTTCACAAGCAGGTGTTAGGGCTCATCCGCCTTGGAATTCTTACCTTGAGTCTGCTCAACAAGTCATAACTCCACGGGCGATGGATAACTCCTTATCAGTTGTATCATATATAACTCCTAACCCTTGGTACCTGGTCCTATTTCCGCTTCGACCTTGAGTCTGCCCAACAAATCGAATCAAAACTATTCACTCTTACCTACCATATCACGTCGACCTAAGGATAGTATATGTACCTTGAGTCTGCTTAACAAAAACATATGGTTATCTTACCTCGTTTATTCAATATACTAATATACTACACAAAACACCCTCAGATTTAGTCTGCTCAATAACTGGGGGGTATGCAAGTAATTTATTAATATATATATATACATATGGTAAAGGATAATATTATATTGAAGATTCATAATCTTCAATATATTATATAAAGTGATATCAACTTATGGAATAATTTAGTTCTTATAAAATACCCTTTTGATTTAAGTGTTGAACACATCTGAAATCACGGTATACGTATTATACGTATGTAGTTATCCCTTAAGTCTATTTTAGGTTTCATACCGTTCCACCTTTTATATACATTTATATTATATAAGTTTTTATTACTATATAACTTTTGTATTTCATATTACTTATATGATAGTCTTATGTATAATAATATATTAATTAAATATTATTTAATTAATTTTATATTAATTTAATATAACATTTATATTTAATTTTATTATATATTATAACCTTTATAGTATAACACATATATCATATATATGTACATATTATTTAACTAATAAACTGTTAATTAATTAATTTATTTAATCAACCTTTAATTAATTTTATTTAATTAAACAATTTTGTTTAAATTATACTAATTTTGAAATTCATTTCATATACATACATGTATACTTATGTTATTTAAATAGTTTAAAACAACATAACATATATCGTAATATATAATACATTATACATTTATTAGTTAATTAACTTAATTTATTTATTTTATTAATCTTATTAATAAATTTTATAAATTCCAAAATTAATTTATATTAATTTTCAAAAATTTTGAAACTTTTTTAGATTATAATATTTACATGTATATATTTAATTTTAAATATAACTATTAAATTTAAAATCTTCTGTTTTCAATTTTCAAACAATTTTGAAAATTAGCCCAAGGTTCAATTCAAATTAGGCCTTTTCTATTAGCGAAAACTTTGGGCAGTGAGCTTAATAGTTAACCTAACATGACTAATTTTGACTGCGTAGGCTATTTGACCCTAATACCATTATTGGAACTGGGTCAGCCCAAATGGAAGATATGGGTGAATTTAAAAAAAATCCCTTATTGGATCTATATTGGGCCTATGAAGTCTAATTTGTTTAGAACATTTCTAAATTTAATTTAAATAAAATCTCTTATTTCATTTAAATTTATAATTAATATATGGAATTATATTTAATTTATATTTTTTAGCAAAGCTAGCAGACATTTAAAGTGGGATGTTCACATGTATAAATGGATGAGAAAACAGATGTTCGGTACATGCATAAGAATAGCTCAAGGAAATGAAAAGCAGGAGTTTTTCAAAAATACCATTATCCAGCCTTTTGACCAAGCAGTATCTAGACTGACTTAATGAACAGAACATGAAAGCTATCGAGGTAGATGGCCCAGAGAGATAGTCGTAAAGTCCAAAAACCAAGTATAACCAACACTACAAGGCGAAGACAAAGTCGCTCCAAAAGAATCCAGCCCGATCCATCAAAGTGATGTACCAGTCCATAGAATCTTCTCAAATTCACTCCATTTTCTCCTACAACCACGTATTGATGTTTGAAGCCCATTCCTAACTCCATGGATCGTCCACATGCCATTTGATATCAAATAGATCAAGCATAAGGAATTAACAATTTAACTCCTACACTGATCCATCCTATTGGCCAAGAAACATGCTCATGATTATACAAACAAGTCAAGAAACATGAAGCTAACGATATATCACTTCAATCCAAAGTGGCTGGAACCATCCATAAGACGATCTTATGGATCGGTACCGTTCCATGCCTATAGATCGATACTGATCCATAGCTGATTGCTGACTTAGTCACGTTTTCTCGAGTACAACTGCTGCTACATCATGGAGAACATGGAGGAAGATGTGCTAGAGCTTTTTCCGATGACCTACAACTATAAATAGGCATGGGGGACATCATTTGGAGGATCTTTTTAGCTCTATAGTAATTTTACATATATTTCTTGTAAGGCTACCGGGTGGTACCAAAATATAAGAACAACAGTTGTAAAACAGAGATATCATCAATAAAATCTCAAGTGGACGTAGGCAACGATTATCCAAACCACTATAAACGTGTGTTGTTATATTTTCTTTAATTTTCATTTACTTTTCATCACTTTTTATTCTCTATATAATCTATTATGTGTTTGTGCCATTTGCGGTACCAACATTTTGGCGCTCTCATTGTGAACCGATTCTTAGGCCTGTTCTGATCCATTATCTACTATTAGATTGTCTAAATCCAAGAGATAGATCCAGTTTCCTTCATTTTTTGGAATTTCAAGCTACTTAGATTTTCAAGAATCCATACGAGAGCTTTCTACCATGGCCCCCAGAAGAAATCGATCCACTACATCGCGTGTTGTTGAAGATGCTGAGGAAGTCGATCCTCAATACGTTGCAGAAGTTACGCAGCCATATGCTGTAGATGTTCAGAACCAAGCGGATGTGATTACCAGGGTTGAGATGAACCATATGATGAAGTAAATGGAAGATAAGATCTAAGAAAGTCATAATGAATTGAATGCACAGATGAAGCAGTGCTTGGATTTGCTGAACCAGTTGACTACCAGTCGCAGGAGAACCAGAAAAGACAGAACATCTTCTGATTCAGAGTCTGATAATTCCTCATCATTGGAGCATTGGCAGTGGGAGGAAAGCAAAAGATGTTCAAGAAGGACACCAAGAGGTTGAAGCAAAAGACGGAACCAAATCATAGTTGAGGCTTATGGATTAGTACTGATCCATCAAGAGGGATCGATACCGAATCATCCCACTTGGGTACAAATGATCGACTCTCAGATGATAGTGTTGGCTTGGCTTCTGGACATGCTGTAGATGGCTAGAACTTTGTAGGTCAAGTGGATAATGTGGATATACTTCAAAGAGACTATTTACACGGAACTGCTGAATGAACGGTTCTCCGGGAGTCAGGGGAACCTAGGTATTGTGAGACTAACTAAGAGCATTTGCCGGGACAAACACTCAGGGAAGATTACGATTACCACCATTTAGTCGATCCATCTAGGTCATATTTGATTGAAATGTTCAGAAGACTGATTAATAAGAGCCAACATCGGAAAAATGACGAGTGGGGCACTTCGTCGAGCGGGAATCCGTTTACGACGAAGATCCTGCGTGCAATGTACCCGAGGAGATTTGTAATGCGGCAATGCCATTGTATGGTGGGAAAACGGATCCGAGGCAGCATTTGTTGAAATACAAATGGTATATAGATTCCACTAGAGCTACTGATATGGTAAGATGTCATTATTTCCTTGAAAAGGGTGGCGACGATGTGGATTCACCTGACTGCCGCCGAGATTTATATTTTCTTTTAAGCAATTGTAACAAAAGTTCATCGAACAATTCCGTATGCATTCAACCCTCCCAAAGGATGTTATGTCACTTTCTAACCCCTTCCAGGGAGCACGAGAGTCTTTGAAGGATTTCTTACATAGATTCATACTATAATAGCGGAAGTAAATAGTGCTCAGGTGGATATCATATTGATGGCACTGATCATAGGGATTCATCCCGATACTGCTTTCGGAAGATGGTTGAAAATGAAACTCCCGTTGATGATGGATATTTTTTACATGAAGGCTAATCAGTTCTTGCGTCTAGAAGAGGCACACATTCATCTCTGAATGGATGATGATGGACATTCAACCGAGGGGATATAGAGCAGTGTCACCATGAAATAGTCCGGAGGGAGTTCCGAAAATGTTAATGTGAATGTGGAGAATTGAAGTGGCGGATAGGGAAAGTACAATAACAGAAATATAGATAAGAAGTTGGATTCAAGGAGACGTCCAAGAATCTCGAAGTTTGACAATTATACTCCGTTGAACAGCTTGATTGAAAAAAAATCTACCTGGCTACCCAAGGTAAAAAGTAGTACAGGAAGCTAACTCCCATAGAGTCGATTGAGAAGGAGAAGAGATCTGGTAAGTTTTGCAAACTTCACGAGACATACGATCATAACACCAATGAATGCTGGCATTTGTGTGATGTGATCGAGGAATTGATTCGTAAAAAGAAACTACAGTAGTTAGTGTAAGCCCTGTTGGATGGCGGGCAAGGGACTTCTAACCTCTAGTAGGGGCAAGCATTGGCATGGTGTTGATGAGCCCAGGCGGCTTGATAAACGTCTTGTGATTAACACTATAATTGGCAGACCACATCCAGCTGAGAAGAGTAGGAACGAGATGGAGCGGTATGTTGGTGTTTTAAAGCACGCTGTGAATAAGAGTAGTTTTGCCATAGAAGATGGTGCTCCGATAAAGAAGCTCAGGAGTGTGATAGATGATACTATTTTTCATAACCGAGATGCTAATGGGGTAGAGGCCCTGACTATTGATCTGCTTGCTATTTCAGTCATGATTAGCCTTGCTATTATAAGAAAATTTTTGGTTGACTGTGGGAGTTCAAACAACATTATATTCAAGAGAGCCTATGATCAGATACTTCTGGAGGCAAAAGACTTAAAGCCCTATAAATCTTGGATCCGGGGATTTAACGGGATGACTGCTGAGCCAGTAGGATGCGTGGGTCTATCGGTGGTTCTTCTAGGGGGCGATCGCAAGAGAGTGCGAGTCATGCCTTTTGGGTTGTGTTGGACATTTGAGATAGATCTTGCAATGACCTATGACCTCTAGTAGGCTGTTTAAATGGAACGTTGAATTGAGCTAATGTGACGTAATCTATCATCCCTGGTGGGCGATCCAGGGTCAAGCTTTAGCTGATTTCATTGTAAATACACTACACGAGATGACACTTTGAAGAGCAGTGGAGAGTGTAATGCCTGGTGGAAGATATATACAGATGGTGCATCTAATGAATGTTTTTCCGATGTTGGAGTTTTGCTAGTGACTCCTGAGGAACACCCGATTTGTTATGCCCTAAAACTCAACTTTTCTGCAACGAACAACAAAGCAAAAGACGAGGCCTTGATTAGAGGATTCAAGATTTCCAAGGAATTGGGAGTTAGAACTTTACGTATCTTTTGTGATTCCCAACTGGTGGTATGTTAAGTGCGGAAGGAGTTTCAAGCAAAAGGAGCGAGGCTAGCTCATTATCTAAACTGAGCCCATAATCTGCTCAGTGATATTGAATATTACACGATAACACATATTCCTAAAGAGGAAAATGTGAAGGCTAACTCGTTAGCTAAGTTAGCCAATTCCAGAGTTGCACAACTCATAGGCTTGGTTCTAGTGGAAGTACTATTAGCTACGAGCATCGACATGATGGACGTTGATTGGATCTTGGAGGCTGAACCCGAGAAGGAGTCATGGATGACTTCGATAAAGAACTAACTATAAAGAGGAATCCTTCCGAACAATAAGAACGAACGATGCCAACTCCTTCGTAAAGTTGTAAGATTTATCATGCAAGAAGGGACACTTTACAGGAAAGGATTCTCTCTCCTATGCTTCGGTGTGTCGCCAACGTTAAGGCCAAGCAAGTCTTAAAGGAAGTACACGAAGAGGCCTAAGGCGACTACACTAAGGGGCAAACCCTAGCGAAGAAGATCATTCGTTACGGGTATTTCTGGCCAACCGTCAACCGAGATGCAACTAATTACATTAGAAAGTGTGACAAGCACTAGAGATTTTCCAAGATACCAAGAGCCCCACCAACGAAGATTACTCAATTTGCCATTCCTGGCCGTTTGCATTTTAGGGAATCGATATCATTAGCGTATTGTCGATATCTAAGGGTGGTGTGAAGTACGCTATCATCGTGGTTGATTACTTCACCAAATTGGCTGAGACAGAGCCATTAGCCACAATCACAACAAAGAAACTAGTCAACTTCATAATCATAAATATTATCTATCGCTTTGGAGTTCCATAAACGATCATTTTCAATAATATGACCTAATTCAATAGTGCCATGTTCAAAGATTTCTGCCGCGGGCACTGTATCGAAAAGAGGTTTGCTATGATGGAGCATCCTTAGGAAAATGGACAGGTTGAAGTAGTAAACAAGATTATCACGTCCATTCTAAAAAAGTGGTTGGAGAAGGCTAAAGGCAAGTGGATAGATGAATTACCGTTAGTACTTTGGGTTAATCGAACGACACATAACTCAATGACTGGCCACTCTCCATTTTCCCTAGCTTAGGGATCAGAGGCTATGATCCCAGTTGAACTTAAAGTACCTTCTCATTGAGCGACTGACTATAATCCACAGAAAAATGAGGAACTCCTGCAGGATTCTCTCAATATGATCGATGAGAAGTGCGACAAAGCTAAGTTGAGAGTAGTTGCGCACTGAAACCAAGTCTTCCGATATTACAATACCAAGGTAGGGACCCGGACCTTCGAAATTGATGACCTCATCCTTAAACGAACCTTCCCTGGCCCTAGGAACTTAAGCCCGACTTGGCTAGGTCCATACTCGGTTGAGAAGAATCTTGGAAATGGCATATTCAAGCTAGCAACAGTGGATGGGATCTCACTCTCGTGGGTGTGGAATAGCGAACACTTGCGATGCTATGTCACTTGAATATAAGTTCGCATTTACTTTCCATATAACCAAACAGAATCTATCATCTCTGATGTTTTATAAAAGGAATGACTTCTGGAGCTCATAAATCCCCCTGTACTCAATTTTACACTGTGAATGGTGTTATGTTTAAATAATCTTGCATGTGCAAAATTCAGGTGTGTAGGTACCCAAATGTAGTTGCCGACCAAGCTTCTACAGTCCATGATTGGACAAACGAGGTTAAACACATTTGGCATCCAAAGAGATGTCAAACAACTCCTTTAACCCATGACTAGGGGCATGAGTATAAACGTTCAAAGGCCGAACGAGACAATTCGCCTATATTGCTCATTCCCAGAGTTCGGTAAAGCATACACACCTTGCCCGAAGTAGGAAGGATGAAGTGTCTACACCTAGAGAATGGCAGGACTTATTTACGAACTTCGATTAATGCTCGGAGATAGGCATGATCACACTCAAAGCATCCTTAAAAGGAATGTTAAGCCAACCATTAAAGTAATTAGAATTTGATCAAGTTCTGGACTTAAACACGGTCGTATGAGGATAGACATCTCGGAGATTATTCTTTACTCATAAGCAATGAAATAGACTAAAGACTTAGTCAGATGAAGACAACAAGAAGTGGATCACAAACACATTGGATGTAGAATGCACTTCTTAAACACTTAGGAAAATTCAAATTCACACAAGATTTGAGTGAAACAAAAAGTCTTTTTATTCACATCTAACATAAGTAAAAGTGTTGTTGACAACTAGACTAAAAGAAAAAGTGGGGCCGAACCAGCACAAAACCAGCCTAGAAACAAAAGTCGGTTCCTAATACCATGCAACCAAAAGCACAAAGGAGATGGATGATCATTTCTTGGTCCTCTTCTCTTTCTCTTTCTTCTCTATAGAAGAAGGCTCACCGGATCCCTCTAGTTTCTTCCTTATTCTTTCTCCAATATCTTTTTCCTTTGAAGGAGAGCTTAATAACGCACTGACAAATATGCTTGGAGTGCTCCCAGTCATGGTAGCATGACCAAAGCGAAAATGGTCTTGCTGGGAAAAGCTATTGACGGAGGAGGAGGAAAAAAGTTAACTGGTTCTGGCTTGATTTTGATGGCATCCAGGACTTTTTCATCGTGGATCTCCTGCATGGTGGACTTTATAATAGGCCACGAAGTCACCATCATTAAAAGATCCTTGTTAATCCGAATCTCTAGAAAATCACCGGTCCCTTCTTCATCTAGAGCTTGGATCTTCTGTGCACCAGAACTGGGAGTATCACTAACTAGAATGCTTGAAGTTGTCCTGGAGATACTTACAACTGTTGGTCGTTATTGCTTGTTGTCCCAGTTAGGAGCTTTCCTTTGGAAAACTAGAAATCTTAGGTTGACCTGTAATTTGAGATAGATGAGAGGAGAGATTAGCAACATTGACCGATGTCATGTGTGCCTTCTCAAATATGGGTAAGGTCAACGAGATACCTCTGCCATATAGAGACTCCGTGTGGGCAGGCATACTACCCGAGTTTCCCTCCAGGATTGGAGATAGCATGCTAGGCTTTGAAAGTGACTGTGCTATAGGATTGTGTAATATGGAATATAATAAATAACTAGTGCAGAAATAACTGTAAAATAATTAATAGCAGTAAAATGACACCAGAGATTTTTATACTGGTTCGAACTCATGTTCTACGTCCAGTCCAAGACTCCTTCTGGAATTATAGCTAGCAACCCTCTCTTAATCCGGAGGAACATGTATTACACCGCCTGAGCAACCGAACAAGACTTTGACTGCTTGAGCAACAGAATAGAACTTGACTGCCTGAGCAACCGAACAGGACTTTCTTACAAACTGGATTTAACTTGACCTTATGTGTTTTGAATAACACGGATTTGTCACTTGTAGTACACCCTTCCTATAATCTTTTCCTCAAGATAGATGTGTATATTTATGTGTGTATGAAGAAAAGGAAGTCTAATATTGCTTTGTAGAATATAGAAGTGGATATGAAAGCAATGATTGTATAAAAGTTGTAGATAATGAAATCTAGAATGTTAAGCGCTATAGGTCAAAGGAATTAGAGAATTAAGGTGTTTTGATCTATAAATCTTGACTGTATATATAGTGTGTGATGAGATATGTCTTCTGGAAATAGGTATCTCTCAAAATCCAAGAGTTGTAACCATCTAGGAAGAACATATCTATTGATGAAGAGAAGTGTCTATTGGAAAATATGACAGTTACAGTTTTCAGTCGGCTGAACTTGCTTGGGCAGTCGACTGAATTCAAACGTGCACCAAAAAGTTGCACAGAATCAGTCGACTCACCTAGGCAGTTCAGTCGACTGGCTGCCATATTTAAAAAATTATATATGCAGCATCATTCGACTGACTTAGGGTATTCAGTCGACTGAATACTGCTTATTCAGTGCATTTAAACTTTTGTGTGTGAAGGAGAATTTATAAAACAAATTCTAATTTATAAACGAATTTGTGAGTGATGAACCTTAAGGATAGATTTTAACAAATCACTATACTAGACTTTATATAATAATTGAATCTAGTTAACACCAATATTAATACTAACCATATTTGACTCGATGAGTCCGGATTTGTCGTAGTCGTGGATTCGTGAACTTTTGTATCTTATCAGCATTCAAAATCTTATGATCCAACAGGCTTGAGAAGTTGCAGTGCATTCAGATTTTACCCATGGTCTAATGGAGTAGAAGAGGTAGCTGGAGGCCCCGAAGTGATCGTGGTATCCCGAGGAGTGGTGCTGGAGCCTTTAGCTTGATCTCTCCAAACTCTATCAGCCAACTCTGGATATAAAATAAGCTCACTGGCTCTGAGCGCCTCGGTCTCCTCTGCACTTAAAATTTGTTTCTCCAGCTCCACCATGTATATTTAAGCTCTTTCTGAATGTTTATGCTCAACCCGCACTATCTTCTCCCACGCCACTGCCAAGGTGCAAGGATAAGCTTTACTGAGCCATGCCAAGTCTCGAAATTTAAGAACATTGGCATTGTAGTTAGTGATGAGTGGATCGAAGCTATCCTTAATCCGTTTTCTGCAGAAGCCACCAACTTGTCCACTCTTTTCGCCTTATCTAGCACATAATCTCTTTCCTTGGGTGCATTGTTTCTATCATTACGCACATCGAGCGGTTCTTCATAGAAATTGTGAGTGGTCTAAAGAGCCTCATCTTTCTCTTTCCTTCCACCTTCAAGTTGTGCCTTTGATGCTTTTACCTCTTCAGCAAAATCATGATTCCTGTGGTGAAAAGACTCCACTTCAATCACATGATTCTTTCTTTCTTACTCGATTGTAGCATGCAACTCCTTGACCTTTTGATTAGCATCCTTCTTTGCCTTCTTTAACTCAGCAACTTCTTTGTCGAGGTGGGCGATGATCTCATCATTCGCAGCGATCTTCATTCCTACAATCTCAACCTCTAGATTTTAGGAGTATTCCAAAGTTACCTTGGCTAACCTCCTCCTAGTGAAGTATTGATCATACACATCACCAACACATGCTACTGTCTGACCCCTGACTTCATACAGAATATCCTTCAAATTGGGAATAAATTTGCAGGTTTGAAATTGATCTTCAAAAAATGATGTTGTAATTCGGCAATCTGAGGATTTGAAGCGATCGGTCATTCTTTTTTAATTATAGGTTATTCTATCGGCTTCTTGACATGTGCTTTATCTTATATGTGTCGAGAAGAATCAGATGCACTGAATTCTGATGGACGCTGAGACTATTGAGATTCTCATGGGATGGTGCTAGCTGCTTGGTAGAGAGAAGCATAAGACGTGTCATCGCATGGACGGTCGTCTTGACGACTATAATACCTCTCTGAACCCCTGGATGGGGGTGATTTGGATTTAGAACGATATCTAGAAGATGGATCTGTGGCCTATGGTCTTTCTCTCTACCCTACGATCATGGCTTGAACGCCAACTCCAATCGGATTCATGATTGTGTTTTTAGGATCACGCGGTCGATTTGCGCCTCGGTTGGTATCCCATCTGATCTTGGAAGTCTTTATACAATCTACAGCGATCTATCGTATCTGCAAATGAAATAAGAATAAATTATCCTTGACTGAGTTAGAGCATGATACGAGCTTATCAAAGTGTAGTGTGTACCGGTATGTGCAAGTGTCCTAGTGTCCCCGGACAGACCATGAGTTCTAGCTTTGCTGACAGGGGTGATCTCCATTGCTTTGGTTGAAGGCATATCTTCGACGAAACAAAGTGGGGATCCAACATACCCGAGGCTCATATTGGCTAGGACATAGGACTCGGTTATAATGGAATTGTCCCAAGACTAGCAAAATGGTCCTATGAAATCTGTACAAGAGTCTCAAATGCAGACATAGCTAGCTGAGGCGGGGTCGGAGTCCTCTTTTTGCAAAGTTCCGCTGCTCCTTCAACTTCATCCTTGATTTCACCCTCTTAAATGTGCTCTTGTACGTTGCTACTCTTGGTTAACAGACTTTGAACTGGGGGCCTCGACGGGATCGTCTAGTATGACTGCATCATCAAGAATATCTGGGGTAGGTTCAACTTTTGAACCCTCTACGGGATCTCTTAGGACTTTTGAAACTTGTTGTTCTACTTGTGATTTTCTGGTTGAGGTGTAGGCTGCACCGGAGTTTATTGTGCAAGTGGAACCGTAGTCGAGGTTGACTCATTATCTGCCTCGATATGTCTAACAGTAGATGGACCTACGGCTTGATCAAAGAGATGCTCTAAACATCTATGAGCTATAGCTATCAAAACTCAACACATAATGGATGTTAGATTGATTAAAAACAGTGTCTCATGCCAAAGTGAAAATCTAGTGTAGTGTTGTACAATGTTGTGCAGTGCTGATTCTCGATATTGTGCAATAATACATTTAGAAATCTAGAGTCCAATAGAAGTAACCGTCATCGCTAACCGTCCCAAAGAGCCTTTGCATCATTAACCTTTCCTAAGTGTTCAAGAATCTATTGGACAATGTTTGTCAAAATTTAAACATGAATAGATAATATGGCTCTAAAAAGAGGGTTCAAGAGCCAAAAAATCCCTAAGGGTAGGATCGGTACCATCCATACTCTTGGTGGGTTTTTGTCTCTTTTCAATTCTCTTCCCAAATCTAAGGCACTTCCACAACATGGAGCTCGCCGACGTCTGTCACTACCACCATCGCCTACGTAAAGTTGCTCAAGTATGAAGAAAATGATTGATTCAAGCTTTAGGTCACGAATTAGGTTTTGTGCAATATGGTTCGGGTATTGACCAAGGAGGGCAAGCGACAACTAAGTTCGTAGGGAGGAGGCACCGGTTCGATACATGGTGGTGTCATAAGGCGGGAGGCGGTGGTCCAAGGTTGGGAGAAAGAAATGTTAATGGCAGAGAAAAAGCTTAATCTCGAATAAGAAGGCAAAGTGAGAAGAAAAAGAGGAACAACCGAGTATATAATACTCTCGAACCGTAAAAATAGGCATCGAAGTCACCTATTTCTAACGCTATGGATCGATATCGATCAATGCCTATAGATCAACAGAAATCAGTTGATGTTAAAAAATGAAAAATGAGAAATGGCATACATATACATATGTATCTAGTGCTTCGCAGGAGTCAATAGATACATAGAACTATGGCACAATGGAAAATCAAATCATTTATTTGTGTGCATATTCAGCATTCAATAACTGGAAACCAAATAAAGAAAGATTCAAACCTGAAAAATCCAAAAAAGAAATTAGTTTAAAACTATCGAGTTTGAAACGATAGACTGTCAGAGCACGCTCCAGTTTTACAGTCTCAAATGCTAGCGAAGCATCATGACGAATGACTTTAGACACAACACTATACTAAAACAATCTAAAGAAAGGATAACAACTATTCGAAGCACAAACTAGAGTTCGATATGCCAATCCCAATTTGTCTCGATTCAAAGCATGCAATAAGATGCACTTTGGATGGCAAGTATTATCCAACCTTTTGACCAGGCGGTACCTAGACTGACTTGACAGATTTATTTTGAAAGCTATCATGGTAGATGGCATGGAGAGATAAACGTAAAGTCTATAAACCAAGTATAATCAAGACTACAAGGCGAAGACAAAGCTGCCTCAAAAGAATCAAAGCCTGATCCATTAAAGTGACCCAGAATCGCTCAATTTTCCTCTTACAACCAAGTACCGATGTTAGAAGCACATTCCTAACTCCATGGATCGTTTACATGCCATTTGATATCAGGTAGCTCAAGCACAACAAATTAACAACTTAACTCCTCGTTGATCCATCCCATTGGCCAAGAAACATGCTCATCACCATACAAACAAGTCAAAAAACATGAAGTTAATTATATATCACTTCGATCCAAAATGGCTAGAACCATCCATAAGATGATCTTATGGATCGGTATCGATCCATGCCTATGGATCGGTGCTGATCCATAGCTGATTTCCTACTTGGCCACTTTTTCTTTAGTACAACTACTACTACATCATAGAGAACATGAAGGAAGATGCGCTAGACTTTTCCCGATGACCTACAGCTATAAATAGGCATGGAGGGGCATCATTTGGAGGATCTTTTTAGCTCTCTAGAAATTTTACATATATTTCCTGTAATTAGCTACCGAGGGGTACCGAACTATAAGAACAGCAGTTGTAAAATAGAGATATCATCGATAAAATCTCAAGTGGACGTAGGCAACGATTATTCAGTTGTTATGTTCTCTCTCATTTTCATTTACCTTTCATCATTTTTTATTCTCTACATAAGCTATTAGTTCTTTGTGCCATTTTTTGTTCCAACAAATGCTAAACTACTAAACAACAATAACACAAAACTAATCCTCCTCCGAAGGGGAAGAGCCAACCCCTCACTTAGAGGTTCAGACCCAATAATATAAAGGAACCCAAAAAATAAGACGTAGGAACAAAGTCGACTGAATCAGAGCTGTAAATGAATTTTTGATCCCAAGAGTCATCCGCAAGAAGAGGGTGATTGAAATCACTAAACCTACCAAGTACCGTGAGGTTAACACCCTCCTCGACATGATAAAATAGTCTTCTATCCTCTTCATGTCCACTAACAAACTTATAAAGGCTGCCATCTTTTGGGTCAAGCCGCATTTTGAAAGGCCCATGAAGCCATTCTAGGTCAGACGGATCCTATGAAATGCCAGATGAAGGAGGAACCGCAGCAGAAGCAACTATGGTATTAATAACAATAGAGTGATCACCAAAGATCGAAGACAGAATCTTAGAAGGGGAAACAATAATAACTGAAGCAAATCAGAACCCCACTTCATGGCAGGAGGATGAGGAATCCTATCAGATAGCGGAATAGGTGCAATCATAGACTACAAAGTACAAGCTTCCATGAGGTAACTAAAAGAGTGACAAGACGAGCATATATCAGGCTTCCAACTGCAATGGACATCAACAGCTGAAACATGCCCCTCAGCAATGCATACATGAATCTTGAAAGGTAAAGGCTTGTCGGGAAATACTTCAATAAGAGCCATAGCATACACCAACCTATTTCGAGTTACAATATTCGCATCGAAACACTTGAGCTTGCCAACAACACTCGCTAACGAATTTAACCCAATCAATGGCTGCAAAATGGACAAAATATGAGTGAAATAAGCCCAAACCGGAGTAGAGAGAATGGGTTCCCTAGCTTTGTCCACTGTAGGACTCCATTGGGTAATAATTAAAGGCTTTCCAACAATAATAGATGGATCCGCCTCAAGCATACGGGGCCTTTCTTCTTTTCTAGAGAACTTGAAAAAGAACATGCAGTTATCAAAGTGTACTTGAAGTCTTCCCTTTATATTCCAACGATTACGGTAATGGTCACGCACTTTGTGGTAAGGAGGGTTAGATTCAAGAAAGAAACCAACTAAATACTCTAACCAAAAATCAGCCCTAGCTTCCAACACCTCTGTCGGAGGAATCATAGCACTGTTTTACTCTATAATGTCAAAGGAGCGGTGAACGTAAGCATCCGCATTTCTCGATAATGCGCTAAAGAGAGAAGACCACTTACAAGATGGCATAGTAGGACCTGGAATAGCGGGAACCAAACCAATCTCAAGAGAGTTATCAAGCAAGCCATTGCCTAAAACAGAAGATAGATTAACATGGCAACTAACACTTCCAGCAGCAATAATATGGGGCTAGACAATAACATAAGCACTTAGCATGCATTTTGCAGATACTTGTTTCCCCACTACATTTAAGACAGTACTACCTCCCTGAATATGAATAACCAAAGATCAACCGCCTATAGCCACATCATCTAACCACAATCAACTACATCACCCATCATACCAAATATTAGCATTTGTTTTACCAATCATTGGCCAACACCGGAAACAACAACATCTGCCAAAAGGGGTAACCAACTCAGCTGAAGGAGTTATGCTAGAAACCGAAGTAGCATTTAGGACACAAGCAGTTATCAAATTCAAAGCAGTAAAAGGGTTCAGTGAAATTACAAAGCGGGAACCCAAAGCAGGATTTAGGCGACTAACCAGAGAGGAACCTAATGGCGGAAACACGGAGGCAGAAACATTGAATGGCAAAGGTTGAGGGATTTGAATTGGCAGAGAGATCGAGCAATGCTCCAAACCAGGGCCAAGATCTGGTCATCGAAGGAGCTTTACAAGTAGAAGGATCAGGCAGCACTCAGTTGGGAAAGGACATAAAAGGGTAGTGAGCAATAAGCAAAGGAGATGCAGGAAATAAAAGGCAAAGAGGAGAGCGGGAGAAGCGTAGTCGCCTAATCGCCTATAGAAGATGACGCCATTGTATTGATGTTATTTATTTGATTTTTATTCAATTAAACATAATGGTACACATATGTATCGTACATACATACATACATACATACATACATATATATATATATATCTATGTGTGTGTGTGTGTCTGCATTTGTAATATAATAATCCGCGTAAGGTATAACATGCCCGTATATAGATGTTGGAATTTGCATCACAACAGACATGTTAACTCATCTTATATGCATTGTATGATGTCCAAATATATGTATGTATATAAACTTGTCATTTAAATATATATTAAGACAATATAGATATATACTTATATATATATATATATATATATATGAAAAACATATGTATTGCATAGATGTAAAATATTAATAATATATATATATTGAATTAGATATTAATTAAATAAATGACTATATAAATGTATAAACATATATACACACGCACATATAATAAATAAAGTTTATTTTAATAAAATATAGACATATATTTTACAGCAACAAAATTATATATATATGTGTGTGTGTGTGTGTACGTATGTATCTTTGTATGATTATATTTATTATATCTAAAGTATTTATAAATATATGTATTTAAATATATGTATATATACATATATAATTATACCAATTATGAAAACTAAATAAAAATAAATATTTTTTACTGCATTCCTGATCAAATACACAACACATGAAATATTTAACTCTAATTTTATATTATTAAATTATTAATTAGCCGAAAAGAATAAATATAATGTTAAAAATGATTTAATAATATACTTTACAATTTTAAATTTTCAAAAAATTCAAACATGATATTTTATGGTCAAGAAAAAAATTCCAAAATTTTCTGAGTTAAAATTAATTTTTTATTATCGACCTCACATATAAATGATTTTTTAAAAAAATAAATTTTTAATTTTTAAATTCTATGATTTTGGCTAAGAGAAAATATGATGATGAAATTTTTTTATAAAGTTTAAAATATAATTTTCGAAACATATATTATTTTGAATGAATTATTCAACTTTTATTTTGATTTAAATAATATTAAATAATAGCAAATACTTATTAAAAAATACTTTGTTATTACCTAAAATTATAATTAGTGTAAATATGCATATATAAAATATAAGATCAATTATTAACATGAAATGATGACATAATTAAATGTAAGTCATTTAATTTATGATATATGACATATATATATATATGTACATATAAATTAATAAAATAATAATAATTAAAATAAGTTTATTAGGTTGTGTTACATCAAATCTATAAAATAATGGTTTTTTAATAATAATATACGTACATGTAATTAATCTAATATATGACAACATTGATACTTATAAGAATCTCACCTAACTAACTATATAATAATGATATGCAAACAAACAATATAATATTATAAAGTAATCATAAGCCATATGATATAGTTAACACATACCAAAACATATGTGATGAAGCAGCATACCTAAGCTCCAATCCAATTGCCGACCTAACTCCCACTCCCATTGCCGACCTAACTCCCACTCCAAGTGACGACCTAACTCCCACTCCAGTTGCCGACCTAAGCTCCAACTCAATCGCCTCCGACCTAACTCCCACCTCAATCGCGACCGACCTAAACCTAAATCATTGCCAGAAACTCGCGAGCGACATTGATAAGTCGCGGCACCTGAATAAGTCGCGGTTCGTTGAGTCGTTGCCGAGATACCCCATAAGTCGAAGACGAGATACCATAAGTCGGCGACGAGATAACCATAAGTCGGAACCGAGATACTTCCCCCTGAGTCGGTTGCCGAGATAAGATCCAAAGGTCGTTGCTGAGGTAACGGAAATCACTGCAATTTTAAGTCGCGATTTGTTGAAGACGTTGCCGAGTTATTTGAGTCGGAACCGAGATAGCTTCCATTAAATCGTTGCCGAGTTAACCTTAAGTCGCGAAAAGGAAGATTAAGTCGTTGCCGAGTTAAATACTTGTATTTTTCTTTAATGTTTTGGTCTGTTTGTTAAAGTCGCTGAAGGCGTGTAAAGTTGTAAATGTTGAGTCAGAAGCCTTAACTCGGAACCGACTTAATACTTGTAATTTTGTTGTTTTTTTTTTGTGAGTTGTAAAATGCCTATAAATAGGCCGAGTCTCTCATTTGTAAAGGTTGTTGAATATTGAATAAAATTCTCTTTTGTTAGCTTGTTGCTCTCAATTTCAATTGGTAGTCGAGTGTATCTCCTATCTCCACTTACGTCATTCGAGTGCACTCGAATCATCGTTTGCTGAAGCCGATTCACGGAATCTTGTGCGCAAGATCAACGTCGAAGAATCGTAGATCTCTTTCCCGGTATCTTCGGATCAACGAGTCAGAGATAGCTGGAGTTCGGTATCTTCGGATCAACGAATTCAAGCATTTCAGTATCCATCAATCCACAGATTGCTATTTACGTCGATTGAAGATCGTTTTTAATTATCCGCTGCGTCAGTTTTTTGCAAAAACTGACGCAGCGGATAATTCAAAACGATCTTCAATCGACGTAAATAGCAATCTGTGGATTGATGGATACTGAAATGCTTGAATTCGTTGATCCGAAGATACCGAACTCCAGCTATCTCTGACTCGTTGATCCGAAGATACCGGGAAAGAGATCTACGATTCTTCGACGTTGATCTTGCGCACAAGATTCCGTGAATCGGCTTCAGCAAACGATGATTCGAGCGCACTCGAATGACGTAAGTGGAGATAGGAGATACACTCGACTACCAATTGAAATTGAGAGCAACAAGCTAACAAAAGAGAATTTTATTCAATATTCAACAACCTTTACAAATGAGAGACTCGGCCTATTTATAGGCATTTTACAACTCACAAAAAAAAACAACAAAATTACAAGTATTAAGTCGGTTCCGAGTTAAGGCTTCCGACTCAACATTTACAACTTTA
The DNA here is from genome assembly GCA_030737815.1 of Allium fistulosum. Taxonomy (NCBI): domain Eukaryota; kingdom Viridiplantae; phylum Streptophyta; class Magnoliopsida; order Asparagales; family Amaryllidaceae; genus Allium; species Allium fistulosum. The sequence goes on along the minus strand of CM060903.1, from coordinate 958,924,768 downwards.
CACGCCTTCAGCGACTTTAACAAACAGACCAAAACATTAAAGAAAAATACAAGTATTTAACTCGGCAACGACTTAATCTTCCTTTTCGCGACTTAAGGTTAACTCGGCAACGATTTAATGGAAGCTATCTCGGTTCCGACTCAAATAACTCGGCAACGTCTTCAACAAATCGCGACTTAAAATTGCAGTGATTTCCGTTACCTCAGCAACGACCTTTGGATCTTATCTCGGCAACCGACTCAGGGGGAAGTATCTCGGTTCCGACTTATGGTTATCTCGTCGCCGACTTATGGTATCTCGTCTTCGACTTATGGGGTATCTCGGCAACGACTCAACGAACCGCGACTTATTCAGGTGCCGCGACTTATCAATGTCGCTCGCGAGTTTCTGGCAATGATTTATGTTTAGGTCGGTCGCGATTGAGGTGGGAGTTAGGTCGGAGGCGATTGAGTTGGAGCTTAGGTCGGCAACTGGAGTGGGAGTTAGGTCGTCACTTGGAGTGGGAGTTAGGTCGGCAATGGGAGTGGGAGTTAGGTCGGCAATTGGATTGGAGCTTAGGTATGCTGCTTCATCATCCTCCCCTTGTTGACAAAAATTCGACCTCGAATTTGTACTTCTCTCTTTTTCAACAAGCTCATCTCCATGGTACGGAATCAAATGTTTAACGTTGAAAACGTCAGCAGTGTGAATGTGATCTGGCAACTTTAACTGATAAGCATTGTCATTGATTTTCTTCAAGATTTCTACTGGTCCAATCTTTCGAGCTTTCAACTTGTTGTAAGTCCCAACTGGAAAACGATCTTTTGTCAATACCGCGTAAACAAAATCACCCTCTTTGAAGACTACACTCCTTCGTTTCTTATCCGCCATTTGTTTGTATTTCTCATTTGTCTTTTCCAATCGTTCCTGAACAATTCTATGGCACTCCGTCAACCCTTCAACAAAATCAGCAGCTTTCTTAACTGTCTTCATTGATTGTGGTATTACCGTTAAATCCAACGGTCCCTTTGGTAAGCTCGAATAAACAATCTGGAATGGACTGAACCCAGTACTTCGATTCACAGCACGATTATGGGCAAATTCTGCCTGACATAACTTCACATCCCAACTCTTTAGATTATCTTGAACAAGACACCTCAACAAGTTTCCCAACGATCGATTAACCACCTCCGTTTGTCCATCAGTTTGCGGATGATAAGCACTACTGAACTTCAGCTTTGTTCCCACCATTTTCCACAAACTCAACCAAAAGTGACTCAGAAATCGAGTATCTCTATCTGACACAATAGATTCTGGCAATCCATGAAGTCGATAGATCTCCTTGAAAAACAACTGAGCAACATGAACAGCATCTGCCGTTTTCTTACAAGCAATAAAGTGGGCCATTTTCGAGAATCTGTCCACCACCACATATATGGAATCGTTACCTCGTTGTGTCCTCGGTAATCCCAACACGAAGTCCATACTCACATCAACCCATGGTTTAATTGGTACAGGTAATGGCATATATAAACCAGCATTAGTCGCAGTTCCTTTCGAAACCTGACAAATATGACATCTCTCAACAAATCTTTCCACCTCTTTCCTCATTGACGGCCAAAAATAAGATTGAGAAATTAACTGCAACGTACGATCTCTACCCACATGGCCTTCTTCATGTAGTTCTTTAACAATCTTCATTCTCAAGCTACAGTCTGGGATGCACAAACGATTTCCCTTAAACAGAAAACCATCCACCAACACAAATTCATCCGTATTTCCTTCCTTTACTTTTTCAACAAATTTCACAAAGTAAGGATCTTCTTCAATCAATTCTGGCAATAATTCAAACCCTGTCACTTCAACTTTCATTGTCGTCAACAAATGACTCCTCCTGCTCAAAGCATCAGCCACACGATTGGTTACCCCTGACTTGTGCTTAACGACAAAAGTAAACTGCTGTAAATAAGCAATCCACGATGCATGTCTCGCTGAAATCTTGTCTTGCCCTTGCAAATGCTTCAATGCTTCATGATCAGTGTAAAGAACAAACTCCTTTTGAAATAGATAGTGTCTCCAGTGTTTAATAGATTGCACAACAGCATAAAACTCCACATCATATGTACTGTATCGCATCTTCGCTCCGGACAACTTCTCACTGAAATATGCAATAGGACGCCCCTTCTGACTCAACACCCCTCCAATCCCAACCTTGGATGCATCAGTATGTAGTTCAAACACCAACTGAAAATCAGGTAGCAGTAGAATTGGTGCAGATGTCAGCAATTCCTTGATTTTTCCAAAAGCAATCCCTGCTTCCTCTGACCATGAAAACTGTTTGCCTTTCATACAATCGGTAACAGGCGCCATCACACTACTAAAGTGTGGGATAAACCTTCGATAAAATGAAGCCAACCCATGAAAACTACGAACTTCCGTTATCGTCTTGGGCTGCGGCCAATTTCTGATCGCCTCAACTTTACTTTGGTCAACCTGTATTCCTTTCTCTGAAACAACATACCCCAGAAATAAGACACTATGCGTCATGAACACGCATTTCTTTGTTGCAGCATAGAATTGTTCTTGTCGCAATACCATCAGCACTTCTCTAAGATGATTCAAATGTTCCTCCGGACTCCCACTGTAAATAAGAATATCATCGAAATACACCACCACGAATTTTCCAATGAACGGTCGAAAAATCTGATTCATCACCCTCATGAAAGTACTTGGTGCATTGGATAAACCAAATGGCATGACTAACCATTCGTATAGACCCTCCCTGGTTTTAAAAGCAGTCTTCCACTCATCTCCTGGTCTGATACGAATTTGATGATATCCGCTCTTCAAATCAATCTTAGAAAAGATAGTAGCTCCGCTTATCTGATCCAACAAGTCATCCAACCTCGGCATTGGAAATCTATATCTCACGGTAATTTTATTCAATGCTCGACTGTCAGTGCACATTCTCCATGTCCCATCCTTCTTGGGTACCAATAAAGCTGGTACAGCACAAGGACTCAGACTCTCCTGCACACGCCCTTGTTCAAGCAATTCCTCTACCTGCCTCCACAATTCTTCATGTTCCTTCGGACTCATTCGATAATGTGGTCTGTGTGGCAATACAGCACCGGGAACAAGATCTATCTGATGTTGTATATCCCTCAACGGTGGCAACTCCGTTGGTAATTCCTCTGGAAATACATCGTCAAATTCTTTCAGAACTGGTTTAACTTCTTCTGGAATTTCAATCTCTTCACTGCTTTCTCGTCCAATCAACAAGAATACTTCCGGCTCTTCTTCAACTTCTTTAACAAACTCCTTCAAAGTCAATAAAGTTTTCAGCTCTTCGATTTCCTCCACTTTGTTTTCTTCCTGTTGGCGTTTCTTCGGAACCAGAGTAATCTTTGTACCTTCGAACATGAAACTGTAACTGTTGGTCCGTCCATCATGTTGTACTGCTCTATCAAACTGCCACGGTCTCCCCAGCAACAAATGACAAACGTCCATATCTACGACGTCACACCAGATTTCATCTTTGTATTTCTGCCCAATTGAAAACTTCACACAAGCTCTACGTCCAACTTTCACTTCACCACCCTTCCTCAACCAAGCTAACTTGTACGGTTTAGGATGTTTCTCGGTTTTCAACTCCAACTTCTTCACTGCTTCTGTAGAGATAATGTTATCGCAACTCCCAGCATCAATAACAAATTTACAAACTCTTCCCAGAATAGTGCATGTAGATTGAAAGATATTGTTCCTCAACCAACTACTTTCCTCCTCTAGCTTCGGTGTTAAACAACTTCTCCTCATCATTAATGCGTACCCGTCATCTCCCGACAGTAAGTCTTCCTCCTCAACTGGTAAACAATTAGAGCATTCAGCTTCTTCATCCTCATCCTCAACCTCAGCAATCATTGCTCTCTTCTTTGGCTTTGGACACTCATTGCTTTTATGACCCAACTCCTGACAGTTGTAACATTTGAAACCGTTGTTAACCTTTGCCTTCTCAACTTCCTTCACCACTGGTTTACTGATAGGTTTAGACACATTAGAACTTCCACCAACACCCTTCACTTGATTATTGGAATTCGTAAACACACCACCTCCTCGTCGACCCTGCTTCTCCCAAGCCAACGCTTTCTGATGTGCTTCCGCCACAGATCTTGGATCGAACATATTAACCATATTCTGAATCTGCATTCTCAATCCCCCAATGAATCTAGATGTCAGCTGCTCTTCTGTTTCCATAATATCATTCCTCGCAATAAGCTGGTAAAACTCATCCGCATAATCATTAACAGTCTTTGTGCCCTGCCTCAAGTTCTGCAAACGTTGATACATCAAAGATTGATAATTGTAAGGTAAGAACGTTGCTTTCATCAATTTCTTCATCTTCTCCCAAGATTCAACTTTTGACTTCCCCATTCGTTCACGTGTAAGTTTAGTTTGCTGCCACCATGCCAAAGCTCTACCCCTCAACCTTGTAGCAACCAACTTCACTCTACGACGTTCTGGAACTTCTTTGAAATCAAAAATTTCTTCAACATTAGCCATCCAATCCAAAAACTCCTCAGCCTGCATACCACCTTTGAATTCTGGAATTTCAGTTTTCATTCCCGATTCCCACTTGTGATCATATTCCGATTGATTCCTTCCTCGTCCACGTCCTCGTCCATGAACACTACCACCATCATACTCTTCTTCACCATCCGATGTATATCGATGTCAATCCTGACCACCAACATCTCTACCACCATCACGTCTTCCACCATCATTCCTACGATCCACATTCCTCCGATCTCGATCAGTCACATTTCTATCACAATTTCGATCCACGCTTCTATGATCACTATCAACACTTCTCTCCCGATTAGAATGTGGTGAAACTCTACTTCTTCCATGGCTCGATTCAGGTGAAACCCTTCTCTGATTTTGACTCATTTCCAACATCATCCTCTCTAATCGGCCAATCCCTTCCGTAAGCTTCTCATTGAAATTCTCATTGATTCGTTGCTCCATTTCGTCGGCCTCTTCTCTTCCGTACAAAGCATTGATATTGCGATGACGTTGAACTCGTCTTGGCGGCATGATTGAATTCTTCACAAACACTTCAACAAATTCACACTTCACTATTCAAACACCTTTCGAACTTTGATCCAAAATGAAAAGGATCGAAAACTCCAACTTTGTTGCAAAATATGATGAACACGATGAACACAACTTCAACACTTCAAATTCTCGGCTCCAAGACTCGATTTAGCTATGATTGGCTAAAACAAGCTCTGATACCAAAAAACTGACGCAGCGGATAATTCAAAACGATCTTCAATCGACGTAAATAGCAATCTGTGGATTGATGGATACTGAAATGCTTGAATTCGTTGATCCGAAGATACCGAACTCCAGCTATCTCTGACTCGTTGATCCGAAGATACCGGGAAAGAGATCTACGATTCTTCGACGTTGATCTTGCGCACAAGATTCCGTGAATCGGCTTCAGCAAACGATGATTCGAGCGCACTCGAATGACGTAAGTGGAGATAGGAGATACACTCGACTACCAATTGAAATTGAGAGCAACAAGCTAACAAAAGAGAATTTTATTCAATATTCAACAACCTTTACAAATGAGAGACTCGGCCTATTTATAGGCATTTTACAACTCACAAAAAAAAAACAACAAAATTACAAGTATTAAGTCGGTTCCGAGTTAAGGCTTCCGACTCAACATTTACAACTTTACACGCCTTCAGCGACTTTAACAAACAGACCAAAACATTAAAGAAAAATACAAGTATTTAACTCGGCAACGACTTAATCTTCCTTTTCGCGACTTAAGGTTAACTCGGCAACGATTTAATGGAAGCTATCTCGGTTCCGACTCAAATAACTCGGCAACGTCTTCAACAAATCGCGACTTAAAATTGCAGTGATTTCCGTTACCTCAGCAAAGACCTTTGGATCTTATCTCGGCAACCGACTCAGGGGGAAGTATCTCGGTTCCGACTTATGGTTATCTCGTCGCCGACTTATGGTATCTCGTCTTCGACTTATGGGGTATCTCGGCAATGACTCAACGAACCGCGACTTATTCAGGTGCCGCGACTTATCAATGTCGCTCGCGAGTTTCTGGCAATGATTTAGGTTTAGGTCGGTCGCGATTGAGGTGGGAGTTAGGTCGGAGGCGATTGAGTTGGAGCTTAGGTCGGCAACTGGAGTGGGAGTTAGGTCGTCACTTGGAGTGGGAGTTAGGTCGGCAATGGGAGTGGGAGTTAGGTCGGCAATTGGATTGGAGCTTAGGTATGCTGCTTCATCAATATGCCTTGAAGTACACCTTGTAATGATGAATCTCCCTCCTCAGAACTCTTCTCATTCAACAGACTACTAATCCTTGAATCATAGACCGTTGACTATCCAATAGTCGTTGCTTTGAAATTGATTTGAGATGAATTTGTTGGAGCTCTTATGTAGATAAATTTGGCCAGCAACGATGGGAAATGGTAGCCGAAAAAGTCATTTTTTCATTAGGGTTATAAGTCCCTTTATAGTGGAAGGAATAGAGAGAAAGGTGGATCATATCTCACACCCATTCTTCCTTAATTTGAGCCATCCATCTAAAATACCCCTAGCCCATTAGTAGCCATCTCCTACATCACTATTGTTTTCAAAATATCACCATAATATCATGGGTTTATAGCCCATTTAGGTCCAAATAAATATTACTAATTAAATCTAATTTAATTGCTTATTGATATCACATGTCGATCGATATATTTATAATAATTATAAATATATTTATTCCTCAAATCATATTCAAAATTTTATAATTAATATTACATAGATTGTGACGACCCGACTTTCTATGCCAAGAAAGTCGCATCATTATGAAGAAAGAAAGGGGTAGAAAAAGAAAAGAAAAGAAGAAAGAAAGAAACAACAACAACGATCTCACAGCGGAACGAATAAATTATATTAATAACATAAAACTATTACATAGTATACAACAATTTACAGAGTTACACAGCATATACATCACTTACTAGACAGTTATAAACATCTGTCTAGACATTACAACTCAAATACAAGACAAGACACTATCACAGATATCAACACAGCGGAATACTATATCTACGAACGCCGAAGCCTCCTGCTCCATTGCTCCTCCAGAATATTCGTCAAAGCTAAACCTGAATCCCTTGGCTACTCGTAAAAATTTGAGTACCCAAGAGTTTAATAAAACAGAAAATAAACACTTGGGTCAGACATGGGTCTGGTGTGAGTAAACGGGTTAAAATTTTTTAACTTCAAAACCTTTTGAAAACAAAGGTATCACGTAAGACTTCCCACACATAAACATGGAAAGTTTTTACCTTACGCTAACCAAAATATTTGATAGGAAATCCAGTTATATTATAATAGGGTCTAAGGTTTTCAAGTAAAATACAGAAATAGCTGAAATGCTTACATCTCACATTCCAACATAGTTGGGCACAACTAATACGTACGGCACTTATTGGAGTTTGGATTCCATACAATGGCAGGGCTACTGGGGTACCGCCCGTCACAGTACGTGGCCTAGATCACCGTACCGAGGAGTACGCCCGCTCCCCTGCAACACAAAGCCGGAACCATCCCTTACTGGATAATCCCGAACAAGATAATCCCGTAGTTGGCGCGACCAACCACACACTAAGCCGAATAAAAAGAAAAGGGACCTCTAGACAGGGATCTATCTTGCTCTCAGTGGGTGCTACCCACGAAGCCTTGCTGCACCTCCCCTGTTTTAGCCATTCCCGGTTGATGAGGCTTGAGGTTACGATTACCTTTAATCAGAACATATCACTTAGAATGCTCATCGTCCGCCTGACGATGTGCTGAAAGCATTCAATCCATATAAGTTCGTTCCGGGTTCGAACGAAACCGAAGGCATTATCTCGTTACACTCGTTTTGGAATCACCCTCAGAGTTAACGACAATAACCCTTGCACTCTAAATCTTCATCTTCACTTGAGATTCACGACCTATCGTTAATTTGGATCGATGTGGTATTCGGGTCTCCAGACCTGGAATTCCGGTATACGGAAACCCGATCCCGGTCTCATCGAAATCCAAAACGTATCTTTTAAGGCCAAGTTGTTTTAAAGGTTAAAACAATTCAATTCATTATCTTTATACACAAAGAAAGATAATTCACAATAGATAATCAACATTATCAGATAATCCATATTATCATCACAATTCAACTAACATCCATATCATACAGCATATATCTCATCAGAGATATCAATCAATGCAAAGCATTCAATATCATTCATCTATTCTTAAGTAATGATTTATCATCTAATTAATTTAAAGTGAATTAAACTAATTACTTAATTCTATAAATCCTGCTTACTTAATTATTAATTAAACCAATTAATTAATCATTACTCTAAGTACCCATCTTAATTAATCATTCCTGATTAATAATCCTTTAATTACTTTGAGTAATTAATTCTTTAATTAATTTCACAAATTAATTATCTTAAACCATTACTGTAATTAATCTTTAATTACTTCATAAACTAATTAACTATAATTAATTACATTAATCCTTAATTAATTACATTAATTAATTACTTTTTTAATTACTTATTTTTGATTAATTAGTCTTAATTAATCAACCCTTAATTACATTATTAATTATATTAATAAATTAATGATCCTTAATTACTTCTTAATTAATTATCCTATTTAAAATTAATTATTTTTAATCATTAATCTTTAATTAAACCACATTTATTAATCACCTTTGATTAATCTCATTTAGTAATTAACTTCCCTTAATTACTTCATTACATAAATTAATTACTCCTTAATTAATTATCTTTAATTAATCTCTTGATTAATTACAAAGTAATTTAATCCAAATTTCTTTCTTAACCTTAAATCATCTTTCATTAATTACATCCAGTAATTATCATTAATTACTTAACTAAGTAATTACAATCCATTTATTAAATTAAATAATTATTTATCAAATCATCAAATGTTTAAATTAATTAAACTTAATTAATTAACTTAAACAAATTACATTTAAACTAAATTAATTACATTAAGTAATTAATTCCTTAATTACTTCCTTTTTAAGAAATTAACCTTTTATTACTTCCATTAATTAACTCTAATTACTTTCATTAAGTAATTATCCTTTTATTAATTACATTCATTAATTAACTGCTAATTACTTATACTAAGTAATCATACTTTATTAATTATATTAAGTAGTTATACTTAATCAGTTTCAAAGTAATTATCCTAAATTAATTAAACTAATTAATTATCTTAAATTAATTACATTAATTAAATTTCCACAAATCATTAGTTAATGATCCTCAAATTAATTACATTCATTAACATAAATTAATTAACCCTTATTAACTACTTTAAGTGATCAACTTTTAATTAATTTTACTAATTAATTATTCCTAATTAATCACCACCTTAATTAATTTAAAGATAAATTCTTTATCTTTTTTTTTTAATTACTCATTTAAATCTTATTTAACTTAAATTCTTGAAATTAATTTATACAAGATCATTTAGAAATACACTTACCTTAGTCACTAATTACATCTTTTCATTACATTTGAAACACTAATGAATTCAACTACATAAAAATCTAATATATAATTACTTTTTAAACAAACAGTTTTAAACATTTTAAATCTTGAAAACATATTTATTTTAAATAAACTTGGCTAAACATTCTTTTTGGAAACTTGATTAATTAAACTTGCTTTTGCTTTTTAAAACCTGAACTTGATTTCCTTTTAAAAATTTTAAGTCCTGGCAACTAAAATTCACTTCACCATATAAAACCCAGTTAACAGTCAAAGAGACCCGAGTCAAGACAACAAAAACCTCGAGCAACCCAAGCGAACAACTCGAGAAATCCTTCTTCCCCAACTAACGAACGAACGCAGATAATCACCGTGCACACGTGCACGTGCACGCAAGCTTGCCGCCCCTCCGATCATCTTCGCCGACGCCTACAGGTTGCCAACGACCCTCGCGAACTCGCACGACCACCCAGCTTTGTTGACTCGTCTGGAAATCGAAACCGAGCAGTTTGATTTCCCACTGGAACCCAAGCACCTCATCAAAACACCTCGCCAAGGACGATCCTGACCACCAGAAATTCTACCGCCACGTCCATAGCTGCGTCACGAACCCCAGCGTAGATTCCACCCCTCGCGATCACCTCTGGTGAACTATCGACGTCGAGATTACCTCGACAACTACCCCGACCAAAACAAACCATAAACCCTAGTTCATCATCGCCCTACCACCACGGTGGCCTAAAAATTCGCTGACCAATTTTCCTATGCTCCCTGACCCACGAGCTACCTCTCGCCTCGATCACGACTCACAACCTTCCTCCGATCGCCATAAATCACCCAAAACATGTTTCCCGTTCAACTCGCAAGATCTCAACAACCACCACATTAAATATCATGATATTTATCTCAAAAATCCTAACTCTTACTAATAAATCAGATTTCAAAGTTGAAACTTGAAATTAAAATGGTTGATTTTCTTGATATAATACATTTTTACTGTAATTTCCAAATTTCCCAGTGAACACTAACTAATTTCACTTTTATAAATAAGGTTTAGTTAATTCAAACATAATTCCTATAAACATCCTAATCTATATTGATTCATATGAAGAGGAATTGATTTTTTTGATTAAATTTTGGGTCTGTAAACTAAGAACAGAGGTATCTATATATATACACAGGCATACAGATGATCTCTCAGTGATTCAACTATATTTCCAAGCAAAATACATCTATACATCCATACAAATCGTATTACTACCGTTATTTATCACATGCACAAGTAAATAATGACGAATTTAACTTAACAGTTTAAAGTTTATTCACTTGATAAATGATCAGAGAACAGAGGAATGTACATATATACAGATACCCAGCCATTTCATGCATCCACATATATTCTTATGCAAACATCATTTACTTCACCATCCATCACATGCATCAACATAACAACAGATTTTAAAAAAAAACTGTTTTTAAGTTAAATGTTTACTCACATTTTAAAAGCAGAGAATAGAGCAGAGGCATTTTTCCCAGGCTTTGAAAGCTGAGTTGTTTTAAATTGCCTTGCTGTTGAATTTGAATACTTGTATGCCTTCAATTTTTGATGATTTAAAAGTTGCTGTTGATCTTCATTCGAAATGCATGCTTGTTAATTTTGATGATTTAAACTGCTGCTGATCTTCCTTTGAAATGCAGGTTTGAAATTGCAGATTCGATTTAGTTGCTTCCATGATCTCAGGTTGAAACAGTTTGATTTACTTGTTGAGTTTGATTTTTTTGTTATAGTTTTTGATTTTTCTTTTGAATTTAGAAAAGATGGAAAGAAAAGAAGATGGAGGAAGAAGATTTCGAACTGAGAAAATAAGTTTTGAATGAAAGAAAAATGCCAAGCTTCTCTATACATATGTCATTTAAGATAATTTAGTTTTCTAAATTTTCAAATAATATTAAATGAAGGCCACTTGTAATTTTATAAGTTAGACAAATGTCCATGCATGTTTAGTTTTCTTACAAATGTTATTACCATGTGTTAAGATATTAACACATGTACTTAAATACATTAAATAATTTTTTAATTAATTTAAATGTTAATATAAAGCTTTTCATACTTACTTTATTAATAAATAACACTTATCTTACTTTAAAGAAACATATTATAAAACAAATAAAATCTTATATATTTTTAAATCCAATTTAATTATCTTATTTGTTTAAGAGATATAAATTAAAATACCAAATACCCTTTGAAAAAGTATTATATTAAATTATACTCTCCAAATTATACTTTATATATATATATATATAAAAATTTGAAACACTTTTATTAAATTCAAACCAAAATCTCAATATATACAAATATACATATATATTTAAATAGAAAATATTTTTAACATAAATTTGAGAATTATTATATTAAATTTCAATACAACTTCAAATCATAACATATACATACATATATATTACAATTTGAAAATACATCTTTTATTTAAACAAAAGATTTCTATTCACAATATATATAGCAAAATATATATTATAAATAGATTAAAACTTTATTAATTTTAACAATCAAATCTTATCAATATTGCCAGATTCAATATTTATTAACTTTTAAAAGATTAAATTATCAATTTAAATTAGAATTATAAGGGAAGATTATCAATCCAAATAAATTATTAATACAGATTATTAAATTTATATTACCCAAAAACCCGGGATATCACATTCCTCCCCCCTTAAAATAATTTCGTCCTCGAAATTAAAAGCAAAGTTAATTTAATAATCCAGTAAAGATTTTTACAGCAAAGCATACCTATCATCTAATTCCTAACAACCATAACAACCAATCAAACAATCAAACCTAACTAACTATTCTGATATAAATCAGGATAGACTTTACTAACACTATCTCGAGTTTCCCCAGGTATATATATATACCGGGATACTCGCTCTTCAAAATCCAAACAACCAATACTACTAAGCTATAGAGTTCTTACTCATCTAGATCTATAGAACTAAACAAGATATCAGACCACAGACGAGTCTGACTCAGCACCCAAATCTTCCAGAACTGCTGGTTCCAAAACCAGAGATAGATTAAACACGTACTCCCTCAGAGATACGTAAAATACATTGAATTCCAGTTATCCAAACTGACAATTCAACCTAGTAGATCAAAGTACTTATCCAAATTAGAACACCGAAAAGATCCAATATAACTCGGAGCTAACTTCCCAGACTTACCCAATCTTATAGCTCCCTTTAACCAGAGAAAAACTTCACAACAACGAAGTCTCCAACTTCGAATTTCAAATTCCTTCGTCTCTTATCCACAAAATCCTTCAGACGATCTTGGGCTTCCTACAAATCCTTCTTGATTAGCTCAACCTTCGCTGATGCTTCTCGAAACAAACTGGACCAAAAACAACTCAACAAAATGATCCTCTCAAGATCTACCCAAAACAAAACACAACTCTACTCACAAACATCAGAAGACCGAACTAACTTCTCCTATCTGGAAAAGACAAACAGGAGCACTCGCCAAACTGCTTCCGCTACACCACTCTGATCTGGAGTTGATAAGAATGCTGATGAAGAACACAAGCACAAACTGGACAACATATCCCAGAAAATCTCAGATAACTCAAGAGAATACTCAGACTATCGCAAGTCACTTTTGCGATCAATCCAGCCTAACTGCAAAGAAAACTGTTCTCTCTTTACCAATCAGAACAGCTTACACTTATCTATCCTATCTATCGAAGAAATGAATCCACTCTGCTGCTTCTGAACTCCACCTTCAGAAAACTGCTCAGCCAGAAAACTTCCTGCCAACGCAAAGAATACTCCGAGCTGCACTGCTGCCACAGATGCCAAAGACTTCTTAACCAAAGCTCTTCGAGAAACTCGGACCCAAACTAAACAGAATCACCATGCTGAACTCAGTCACAACACCGAAGCAGACATACTTCATTAACTTGTTCCAAAGAAAACATCTTCGGGAACATCCATAGTCACTACATCTCATCACACTGTTATTTCTTCTTGAAGTTACTAACATTAACTTCTGCCTAACCGACAGATCCAACTCTACTCATCCAACTTCAAAGATAAACTCTGAACCATAACAGGTTTCCTTCAGAGATTGTGAAATCCTTACACAACTGCAAAGTTCACTCGAGACGGTATTAGGTTTACAGTCTCGACAAATACACTTCCAACCTCAACACTCAGATTCCTAATCCTAGATGATAAATTATTATCATCTCAACCAATCAATACAAATACCATATACATTTAAAATGATACTTTTTTATATAGAAATTATATCTGGGTAAAATTATTTCATTTACCTTTTTAAAACAATATTGTGTCCGTTGGCCTGGTCAAGTGTTTAGAGATCCCTATCAATAACGTTAGCTACTCGTATTGACCAGAATCCATATACCACTCAACCGATCAATTAACACAATATAAAACCATTTTATATAACTAACAAATACGCGCTCTCGTATATATATACTCAGACTCAACAGGTTGCTACAGATCCTATCTCTAATGAACAATCCTTCCGAACCTAGGTATTCACTCAACCTAGTGCTCTGATATTTACTTAACCAATAGCTTAGGTATTCGCTCAACCTATGCTCTGATACCAAATGTGACGACCCGACTTTCTATGCCAAGAAAGTCGCATCATTATGAAGAAAGAAAGGGGTAGAAAAAGAAAAGAAAAGAAGAAAGAAAGAAACAACAACAACGATCTCACAGCGGAACGAATAAATTATATTAATAACATAAAACTATTACATAGTATACAACAATTTACAGAGTTACACAGCATATACATCACTTACTAGACAGTTATAAACATCTGTCTAGACATTACAACTCAAATACAAGACAAGACACTATCACAGATATCAACACAGCGGAATACTATATCTACGAACGCCGAAGCCTCCTGCTCCATTGCTCCTCCAGAATATTCGTCAAAGCTAAACCTGAATCCCTTGGCTACTCGTAAAAATTTGAGTACCCAAGAGTTTAATAAAACAGAAAATAAACACTTGGGTCAGACATGGGTCTGGTGTGAGTAAACGGGTTAAAATTTTTTAACTTCAAAACCTTTTGAAAACAAAGGTATCACGTAAGACTTCCCACACATAAACATGGAAAGTTTTTACCTTACGCTAACCAAAATATTTGATAGGAAATCCAGTTATATTATAATAGGGTCTAAGGTTTTCAAGTAAAATACAGAAATAGCTGAAATGCTTACATCTCACATTCCAACATAGTTGGGCACAACTAATACGTACGGCACTTATTGGAGTTTGGATTCCATACAATGGCAGGGCTACTGGGGTACCGCCCGTCACAGTACGTGGCCTAGATCACCGTACCGAGGAGTACGCCCGCTCCCCTGCAACACAAAGCCGGAACCATCCCTTACTGGATAATCCCGAACAAGATAATCCCGTAGTTGGCGCGACCAACCACACACTAAGCCGAATAAAAAGAAAAGGGACCTCTAGACAGGGATCTATCTTGCTCTCAGTGGGTGCTACCCACGAAGCCTTGCTGCACCTCCCCTGTTTTAGCCATTCCCGGTTGATGAGGCTTGAGGTTACGATTACCTTTAATCAGAACATATCACTTAGAATGCTCATCGTCCGCCTGACGATGTGCTGAAAGCATTCAATCCATATAAGTTCGTTCCGGGTTCGAACGAAACCGAAGGCATTATCTCGTTACACTCGTTTTGGAATCACCCTCAGAGTTAACGACAATAACCCTTGCACTCTAAATCTTCATCTTCACTTGAGATTCACGACCTATCGTTAATTTGGATCGATGTGGTATTCGGGTCTCCAGACCTGGAATTCCGGTATACGGAAACCCGATCCCGGTCTCATCGAAATCCAAAACGTATCTTTTAAGGCCAAGTTGTTTTAAAGGTTAAAACAATTCAATTCATTATCTTTATACACAAAGAAAGATAATTCACAATAGATAATCAACATTATCAGATAATCCATATTATCATCACAATTCAACTAACATCCATATCATACAGCATATATCTCATCAGAGATATCAATCAATGCAAAGCATTCAATATCATTCATCTATTCTTAAGTAATGATTTATCATCTAATTAATTTAAAGTGAATTAAACTAATTACTTAATTCTATAAATCCTGCTTACTTAATTATTAATTAAACCAATTAATTAATCATTACTCTAAGTACCCATCTTAATTAATCATTCCTGATTAATAATCCTTTAATTACTTTGAGTAATTAATTCTTTAATTAATTTCACAAATTAATTATCTTAAACCATTACTGTAATTAATCTTTAATTACTTCATAAACTAATTAACTATAATTAATTACATTAATCCTTAATTAATTACATTAATTAATTACTTTTTTAATTACTTATTTTTGATTAATTAGTCTTAATTAATCAACCCTTAATTACATTATTAATTATATTAATAAATTAATGATCCTTAATTACTTCTTAATTAATTATCCTATTTAAAATTAATTATTTTTAATCATTAATCTTTAATTAAACCACATTTATTAATCACCTTTGATTAATCTCATTTAGTAATTAACTTCCCTTAATTACTTCATTACATAAATTAATTACTCCTTAATTAATTATCTTTAATTAATCTCTTGATTAATTACAAAGTAATTTAATCCAAATTTCTTTCTTAACCTTAAATCATCTTTCATTAATTACATCCAGTAATTATCATTAATTACTTAACTAAGTAATTACAATCCATTTATTAAATTAAATAATTATTTATCAAATCATCAAATGTTTAAATTAATTAAACTTAATTAATTAACTTAAACAAATTACATTTAAACTAAATTAATTACATTAAGTAATTAATTCCTTAATTACTTCCTTTTTAAGAAATTAACCTTTTATTACTTCCATTAATTAACTCTAATTACTTTCATTAAGTAATTATCCTTTTATTAATTACATTCATTAATTAACTGCTAATTACTTATACTAAGTAATCATACTTTATTAATTATATTAAGTAGTTATACTTAATCAGTTTCAAAGTAATTATCCTAAATTAATTAAACTAATTAATTATCTTAAATTAATTACATTAATTAAATTTCCACAAATCATTAGTTAATGATCCTCAAATTAATTACATTCATTAACATAAATTAATTAACCCTTATTAACTACTTTAAGTGATCAACTTTTAATTAATTTTACTAATTAATTATTCCTAATTAATCACCACCTTAATTAATTTAAAGATAAATTCTTTATCTTTTTTTTTTAATTACTCATTTAAATCTTATTTAACTTAAATTCTTGAAATTAATTTATACAAGATCATTTAGAAATACACTTACCTTAGTCACTAATTACATCTTTTCATTACATTTGAAACACTAATGAATTCAACTACATAAAAATCTAATATATAATTACTTTTTAAACAAACAGTTTTAAACATTTTAAATCTTGAAAACATATTTATTTTAAATAAACTTGGCTAAACATTCTTTTTGGAAACTTGATTAATTAAACTTGCTTTTGCTTTTTAAAACCTGAACTTGATTTCCTTTTAAAAATTTTAAGTCCTGGCAACTAAAATTCACTTCACCATATAAAACCCAGTTAACAGTCAAAGAGACCCGAGTCAAGACAACAAAAACCTCGAGCAACCCAAGCGAACAACTCGAGAAATCCTTCTTCCCCAACTAACGAACGAACGCAGATAATCACCGTGCACACGTGCACGTGCACGCAAGCTTGCCGCCCCTCCGATCATCTTCGCCGACGCCTACAGGTTGCCAACGACCCTCGCGAACTCGCACGACCACCCAGCTTTGTTGACTCGTCTGGAAATCGAAACCGAGCAGTTTGATTTCCCACTGGAACCCAAGCACCTCATCAAAACACCTCGCCAAGGACGATCCTGACCACCAGAAATTCTACCGCCACGTCCATAGCTGCGTCACGAACCCCAGCGTAGATTCCACCCCTCGCGATCACCTCTGGTGAACTATCGACGTCGAGATTACCTCGACAACTACCCCGACCAAAACAAACCATAAACCCTAGTTCATCATCGCCCTACCACCACGGTGGCCTAAAAATTCGCTGACCAATTTTCCTATGCTCCCTGACCCACGAGCTACCTCTCGCCTCGATCACGACTCACAACCTTCCTCCGATCGCCATAAATCACCCAAAACATGTTTCCCGTTCAACTCGCAAGATCTCAACAACCACCACATTAAATATCATGATATTTATCTCAAAAATCCTAACTCTTACTAATAAATCAGATTTCAAAGTTGAAACTTGAAATTAAAATGGTTGATTTTCTTGATATAATACATTTTTACTGTAATTTCCAAATTTCCCAGTGAACACTAACTAATTTCACTTTTATAAATAAGGTTTAGTTAATTCAAACATAATTCCTATAAACATCCTAATCTATATTGATTCATATGAAGAGGAATTGATTTTTTTGATTAAATTTTGGGTCTGTAAACTAAGAACAGAGGTATCTATATATATACACAGGCATACAGATGATCTCTCAGTGATTCAACTATATTTCCAAGCAAAATACATCTATACATCCATACAAATCGTATTACTACCGTTATTTATCACATGCACAAGTAAATAATGACGAATTTAACTTAACAGTTTAAAGTTTATTCACTTGATAAATGATCAGAGAACAGAGGAATGTACATATATACAGATACCCAGCCATTTCATGCATCCACATATATTCTTATGCAAACATCATTTACTTCACCATCCATCACATGCATCAACATAACAACAGATTTTAAAAAAAAACTGTTTTTAAGTTAAATGTTTACTCACATTTTAAAAGCAGAGAATAGAGCAGAGGCATTTTTCCCAGGCTTTGAAAGCTGAGTTGTTTTAAATTGCCTTGCTGTTGAATTTGAATACTTGTATGCCTTCAATTTTTGATGATTTAAAAGTTGCTGTTGATCTTCATTCGAAATGCATGCTTGTTAATTTTGATGATTTAAACTGCTGCTGATCTTCCTTTGAAATGCAGGTTTGAAATTGCAGATTCGATTTAGTTGCTTCCATGATCTCAGGTTGAAACAGTTTGATTTACTTGTTGAGTTTGATTTTTTTGTTATAGTTTTTGATTTTTCTTTTGAATTTAGAAAAGATGGAAAGAAAAGAAGATGGAGGAAGAAGATTTCGAACTGAGAAAATAAGTTTTGAATGAAAGAAAAATGCCAAGCTTCTCTATACATATGTCATTTAAGATAATTTAGTTTTCTAAATTTTCAAATAATATTAAATGAAGGCCACTTGTAATTTTATAAGTTAGACAAATGTCCATGCATGTTTAGTTTTCTTACAAATGTTATTACCATGTGTTAAGATATTAACACATGTACTTAAATACATTAAATAATTTTTTAATTAATTTAAATGTTAATATAAAGCTTTTCATACTTACTTTATTAATAAATAACACTTATCTTACTTTAAAGAAACATATTATAAAACAAATAAAATCTTATATATTTTTAAATCCAATTTAATTATCTTATTTGTTTAAGAGATATAAATTAAAATACCAAATACCCTTTGAAAAAGTATTATATTAAATTATACTCTCCAAATTATACTTTATATATATATATATATAAAAATTTGAAACACTTTTATTAAATTCAAACCAAAATCTCAATATATACAAATATACATATATATTTAAATAGAAAATATTTTTAACATAAATTTGAGAATTATTATATTAAATTTCAATACAACTTCAAATCATAACATATACATACATATATATTACAATTTGAAAATACATCTTTTATTTAAACAAAAGATTTCTATTCACAATATATATAGCAAAATATATATTATAAATAGATTAAAACTTTATTAATTTTAACAATCAAATCTTATCAATATTGCCAGATTCAATATTTATTAACTTTTAAAAGATTAAATTATCAATTTAAATTAGAATTATAAGGGAAGATTATCAATCCAAATAAATTATTAATACAGATTATTAAATTTATATTACCCAAAAACCCGGGATATCACATAGATATTAATTAATTTGATCGATTTATAACAATTATAAAATAATGAAATTATTTGGTCTAAAGAAATTCATCTTTCTAGTTGTGTGACTCGTCAACTATAAATTTGGTCAGTGATTAACATCAAACTACTCGAACGTTAATGTTCACACATCACCGACTAGGTGTTATGTTATCTATTTATGAATATATCAAACTACCCCACCACCGGCAAACAAACAATTAATAAAACTTTGAGGTCTTTGCATATTCCATATGGATTTTACACGAGTAGGAAGCGAAATATGTCAGGATATAACTCAAGTTTCTGCTAACGACCACTCGGGACTGCTGGAGGTGAAACCTATATGCCAGCCCTGCTACTAAATACTGGTTTACAACAATACTGACATTGTCTGTCGACATCTCATAGTCGAAATCCCATTTAGACTTACTCAGTATAAGTAGAGGAAAATGTACATTCTAGTTACTTAATACCTCTTATTAGAAATAAAGCAGGCCCTATTTCCCTATTAGTCACTATCGTAGGTTATTTAAGACTTCTTATATAGGAAGGAGGCAAACCCAACATCCATTTAATACCTTCCATCTTGAAGTAAATCCCTTGACATCCCTAAAGGTACTGGGTTATTAATACATCAAATCTGAAGCAAACCCTTGGTATATTTTCCTACACCTATAAGCGAACGCATATTCCTTCCCCACGAGTCCTATAGTTGGAGATGTCCCACGTTAGTAGTATGTATACACAATTGCTAGTAGCCTTTAGGTAAAGGAGATACTTCTGTTTTGTAACTATACCGAACTCACTTCCCAATCTATACTAAACTAAGTCATTAATCCTAAACCTAAATATTAGGCTAGCCCCACTAATTTACACTCATCCTAAATGTATTGCTGAGGCCGTATTAATATCCATTATGGAAATTATAGTGTTTCCTAAGTTTATTTATCAGTATTAATGTACTTATTCTCTACGAACATATTCCTCTTATTTCCTATATTCTTCATTTCCATTTTATGTCTCATAAATGTTACTTATTTCTTTACCTTTGATTAATTGTCCTTAATAAATGGTCATTATTGTTGAAATTGGACATTTACTAGTTATTCTTATTCATTCATTACAAATCCAACCTATTATGCCTATCCTGTTTTCCAATAAATGTCATAACAAATTCTTTAATTGATCTCATTAAATGTGTTTATGTCCCCATTTTAATTTATATAACTCATATTAACTACACATTTATTACCCACTAATTCTTGTAATCATTGTTCATAAATTTTGGAGTTATTACCTCTTATCCATTACAATCTCCTAATCCTATGATTTACTACGCTATTAATATTTAGTCATCCTAACTATAACTAATACGAGTGCGGACGTATATTTACACTTTATTCGTTACCCTATGTATATTTATATTTTTAATTGGTAGGCGCGGCTATACATATATACATATATATACATATACCTATTCCTATTTTTAACTCATTAATTCCTATGCTTAGGAATATCAGAATATACATTTACATGTACTTTATGTAAAGAACATTCATTTCTACATTTTAATATATTAGAGTTATCTTTTCCAAAAAGAATTACCATTATAACTTTTCATAAATTACCTAAAAATTAGGCTTTTTCTCCATTTGAAATTACAAGGAATTATCTATTTTCTTTTATTGAAATAGATAGTGCAAACTATAGAGAAACATCTGTACTTTACACATCTGTTTCTTTTTGGTAGATTCGTCATTATCCCAAACGATGCACTTTTTATACTTGTAGAGTTAGGTAATTTATGGAAATTTACATGGAAATAGATAATTAAATTGTACCCTTAACGCTCGCAATAAATTAGAACATAGAAATGTACATTCCAGGTCAAATTAGGAATATCCAAATGATTACTAGGAAATTTATAATCCAATTAACATACATCTGGAATAAACTTCACAATTTTATAAACATCCTAATTTAACAAATTTAGAGAATGATTTCCAAATTTTCAGATTAGAGTGTATACCATTCCGTTCCAATTTCATAACTTACAGAATATGTAGGCGAGATTCCAATTAAATACATTCATTTTAAGCCTTCAATTCAACAGATCTTTCATAAGCATAATAATTAAATAAAATTCGACGATATAAATTCCAGTGTTATATATGTATCATATAATTTTTCACTTGTCTTTCTAGTTTTTAGAATATCTCAAATCCGAATTCACCCATTTAATTGACTCCTTTTTCCTTTTCAATCCAAAAATATGTATACCAGGATATATACATACCTATTAGAATTATAGATCTAAGAGAAGATTTGAGTTATGGGAATCATGAATTTATAATTATAGAATTTTTTTTTTGCAGAATCGATTCACTCCTTCTCTTCTTCTCTTTTATTTTCCACCCTTTTCCAATATACATATATATATTATAGTATTTTTGTGATTTCTAGAAATAGCGGAGAAGAGAAAATGGCAGAGCTCTGTTGCTCTACTACTCTGATTAGAAAATAAAAGAAGAAAAGTGATGGGCCAAGCTTGTATTTATAGCTGCTCGAATCAGTTCTATCCGTTAGATTAACATTAATTATATTTGGGTCGTTAGGCCGAGGTACAACCCTAGCCACTGCCACTTCAACTGGTCGACCGCTCCCTATAGTGGGTCGGTCAGCCCATGGATGGGCTATTGGTGGGGTTCATTCATATATTATTCTTTATTTCCTTTCAATTCCTTTTTAATTGTTTTTAATCCGAAAACTTCAAACGCTCATAACTACTTTGTTTGAACCTTGATCGCAAAACTTTATATATGAAAGTTTGTTAGAAAATTGCTACAAATACGATGGTGTAAGTTCCACGGCCAAATTCCAATGTTTTCTCAAATTCCATTTTTGAGCCTTAATAATTATTTATTAATTACTGTTTATTTTTCGAGTGTTATAGAACAGCTCCATTGAACAACATTTCCAATTACTACACTTTACGTGTTCCTTCAAAAGCATGTTATGTATCGCTATGGAAAACAGTCTATTATCGATTATTCGATGATAACCAGTAAGATCAGATGCATAGTTCCATCGCGTGATGTGGCTCATTTTCCAGCATGAGCGGGCTATCTGTATAGAACGGTCCATTCATCGTGTATGGGACACATAACTTATACTGTATAAATTATCGCTTTCAATTGTCTCGGTCACCATTCAGAATTCGATTAATCAACACATGTCGACATCCATTGGATTCTAAGCATCGATCACTCAGGTTCACAACTAAAATAGAATTCCAAAATAAAACATATTTGATCGTGTTCAACATCGAGTTTTCCTTTCCAGAATGACTCTCCATTCTCCTCAATTCAACATTGGCACTGGGCCGTCAACTCCTCTGAAAGTCGATCTACTACGGTTCAAGCTTCAACATCGATGCCTTTTGGAACCAGATGCTCTATTACCGCTGAGGTGTAGGGGATGATAGTTCCAAAAGCTTCGATTTAGGACCAACCTCTAACTATTAATGTTCAAGTGGGCTTAAAAATTTCGGATGATCCTCACAAACAATTATCGATGTTTCTAATCGTTAAGTCACTCAAAACTATATGTAGATTATATAGGATTCCTGAAGGTGATGTCTCGCTCCCAACATAGAACTAAATGAGCCCATAATACTCCAACGGGCTATACGGCTTACTACAAGTATATGTGCTTGGACGACGCATTTTCACCCTTCAATACATTCCTTCGAATGTTTCTTTAAAAGCTTAGGCTCGCTCCTACTCAAATCCAACCCAAGGATTATGCCTTACTGCGCTCCTTATACATCCTATTCATAAACCAATTTCACCGACATCCAACCTTTGGGGAATTCAAACATTTCCTAAGCTTCAAACAATGGAGCGAGTCACATTCTCTTATGATCATTGAGGCCTGGTACTAGTGTAAGGTTATCGAAACGCTCTACAACAAATATTTGTATTTCAAGAACATATATTTCTTCATTCGATGTTTGTATGGCTCCAACAGGCCCTGGCTTTTTGGATTAAGACTTCTTCCTTTCTATTCTTTTCTATACTTAAATGTTCACCGTCCAAGTGTTTAACTTGCTATCTCCTTTCTTCACAGATATCCCTACTTGAGACATAAGTGAAGGCCACTTAAAACTCTACAAAACCTCAAGAGGTTCGACATCTAATATCGCTATACCACTTATCACCTAACAAACTTTAATGTTCATCGATGCAACTTTCCATCTTGAACACTTTGTTGTTCCTGCCAAAGTTCCACCAAGTAGTTCAAGGATACCCACCAGGTCTTTAGCCCTTATTCACAGCTCCAGTGAAGATATCCAATGGGGCATTGGATGCCTATCTAGCATAGCAAACATCGATGAATCTATTAAGAGAGTAAAGAAAACACACATTACCTATGAAATTCAAGTGGAAGGGGAAGAAAGGGTTGAAATGGAAACAATCCATGAAGAGAGAGAAGGAAGAGAAGAAGAAGGATAAGAGAAAGAAGAAGAAGAAGATGATGAGGACTTCAATCAAGGAGGAGATGAGTCTTATGGAGAGATGTCCACCGAAGGCACCAAACTTCCCGCCTCACCTTACTTGAAATGAATAATCATCAAGATTTCTCAACAAACAACAGAACCAAGCATGATGCCAAAAGCTAAGGTGACTCCTCCAACTGGTTCTACGGAGAATAGTTTTAGTTTGTTGTGTGATTTCAATATCCTTATCAATGATCTTCTTAAGGAGTGCTCTTCGAACTTCAACTTCTCATTTGAGAGAATCCTAGCTAAAAGAGGTAGCCTCCATCCTTACTGCCTTTCGAACATGGTCCGTAGAGTACTTAGGGGGAAACTAATACTCCACACACTTTTAGGATTACGAACACACATTTATTGCATTTTCTCACATTCCAATGTCTCAAAACTGATAGAATCCTTTCTTTAATTTCAGGTACAACCGCTCTAGATATCTCCACTCTAGCAGCTCATAGCAAAGGAAAGTAACTCATGAGCCATATCCTCCTTTCTTAAGCTCTTATAGGGAATGAGAGATAGATGAATAATGAGTCTAGAGAAAAGGTAGAGAGCGCAAGGCAAAAAGCGACAGCTTGGCGGAAAGCGACCATCAGGCGGAATGGGATAGAAAGAAAATGCAAGCCGAGGGTAGAAAATCCTATGACCATGGAAAAAGGAATATGGATTTGCGTTACCTCCACAGTTCTTCTTTGGCCTTCTTCTACCTCGATCTTAACCATAGCTCCCATCATAGCAACAAACTCCAGTATCACTTTCTTTGACTACCACAATTACCTTAGGCCCACAATCCATAGGGGTTTTTATTCGTTCAGCTCCTCCTCCAGCCCCATCGAGCCAAATGCAAGCTACTTTCATAGACCTTTACTTAACTGGGATCATGTTCGAGTGTGACCTCATAGACTTTCCTAGGGAAGAAGCAAACGGTAGGGTCAGAGGGATCCAAGAGCTTATAGACTAGGGTTATGAATGGAAGAAACTGCACTTTGCTCTTTATGATGTTAACCAAACTCATCAAGCTGATATCTAATCATTTGAGTCAAAAAATAAAAGCTATGATCGAATCATAGAGGAATATAAAAGGATTTGTCCAAGGATGAAGAAGAAAGAGATGCATATTGGGAATCAAAGGTAATGGCCAAAGACTTAGTCGTAGAGATGACAAAGGCTCATAATCAATCTAAGATTATGATGAAAAACCTTATAAAAACTGCTCATGAAGATAATGCTTCTCTTAAAACGCAGCTTGCAAATAAGGACTGACCCTCCTAGAGAAAAAACAAATCTCTTAAGGACAAGGAAGCCGAGATCCAGGAGTTTTGTATCGAAAAGGAGAACTCGAATCTACTTTGCTCTTGGAAAAAATAGAGAGACTAGAGGCTTAGGTTAACCATGCTGCAACCATGAATGACCTAATTGAGCCGAATGGGACGAGAGCCACGAAAAAAGAAAAATTGAACTCTACCCTTAGACAGTTCTTTGCTAATGTTATACAATACAAGAACTTGAAGTAGATAGGGAGCACTTATGCCATCACTGGACAATCCCTAGGAGGAGGTACTATGACATGTGGAAGCGGTTGGTGAAGGCCTCACCGAATATAAATTGAAATCTAAGTACCTAGATGCTAATGACATTGAAAAATCTAAAGAGGGAAATGATACCATGGCCACAGAATATGCCACTGCTAGTGAAGCTGGCACTAGAGCTCACATTGGTCTAAGTGCATTCGGCCACATAGAGTTATCGTCTACCAAGATTTAAGTGTTTGTAGTGAAGATTCTAGCGTCTGAGGGGGCAAGCTTCAAAGCTACCCAGATTATTCCAGCTTCTTCAAAAATTACCTCTATTAAACCCTATATTCCCCCCTTCGTCGATCAACTGATGAAGCCTACAATCGAAGAGAGGGATATTCCTAAATCTTCTATACAACAATCCAGTCCTAATGAAGATATTTCTTTTGTCTCTCTTGTGTTCAAGATCCTTCATTTCATACCCAAGACTGTTACTAATCTTTACTTCTGTTTTTGTGAACTCACAAGTCATCCTTCGATTCTTCCTCCTCCACCGCCAATTACTCAGGGCATGGACCCCACTGCAATTTTCACTCAGTCAACTTCCATATCCATGGGACCGATTGTTCTAAGGCTTTAATAGCTCCATTCCTATCTTAATTCGGAGAGAATCGCAGCTTTGGAGGGATTAGATGACACCTCATAGTCCCTGGTGGAAGACATCACCATTATCGGTGCCTCGGGCCCAATCGGTTCCATCTCTATGGTAAAGAGGCTGAAGATCGACATCTCCAATGTGAAAATCAAGATCGAGTCTAAAATTGAAAAACCTGCTAGTACTAAGGAGCCGAAGCCTTCTTCAAGAGTCCTTCCTATTACCATCAAGCCTCCAAAAAGCATTTGTGTTGGCGCTTCTATTGGAACATTTGAGCCTCTCCTTGTCCAATCCGAAGATCCTATCATCACACTCATTGAAGGGTATACCACTCCTTCCAAGGCCAGTAACCAAAGGAGAAACCTGAGGGAGATAAAGGTCAGAAGAGACCTCACGATGATTCGAGTGGAAAAGGTGGTAAGAAGAAAAAGGCACAAGAAATAGGCTCCTCGATTAGCTTTTAGAGATGATGAGACAGTTTACTTTTGTCTCTTTTTTATTATAACTTTTTTTCTTTTGTACATAGGCCTCGCTTGTGTGGGACTAGCCCGTGCATCCATTGTATAAAGACTGAATGCAATGAAAGATTGCTTTTCTATTTCAATCTTTTTCCCATTAACATTTTTGCACTCTATATTTTATTTCTGCCTATATACAACTGCATACATATATAATATAACTGCTTATACCATAATTTATCTATATTATACATGCCTATATCTATGCAGTGCTTTTACTCATTGTAACTCTGTATATATAACAATTGCTTTAACTAGATTTCATTATTTAGTTTTATTTTATCGTTGCCAAAATGTTTCCATTTGGCTAAACAAAACTACTATTTAACCAATTTTGTGGTTATTCCCATTTATTTCAGGTCGAGATTCCTTTGAAGGATAACTAGTTACAAATAAACTAAGTTTTGATTCCCTATTTCCAGGGAACAACGGTTTGGACATTCATATCCTGACGTCTTCGATCTCGCTAATGACCGGGCATGATTGATATTATCCAACTCAACCTCGTTTGAGTGTGTCTCGCTAGGCTGTGAGTAAGATCGTACTTTTTTTATTCTATCATGTACTGAATCCTGTCTCCAGGCTTAGCATTATAGATTCCAGAATCTGGGCTCATTTCTTGACCTCGCCTATCTTCAAGCATCAGCCAAAGGTTTATAACACAGGGCATATTATCCTATTGCCTCAGTCTGATTATACTCTCTCGATCCTAACCCAAACTAGAGGAGTTCGATGGTACCTATTTCTATGTTTCGGCTTTCAGCCTCACATGTTTTCAAGTGTTGATTAAAAACATTTACCAATCATCATTGCTTATCATTAGCTGAGCATGTCCTGCTGGGCTAAAAGCGTGGACATGAAAATTCTGGTCGTACACCACATTTTATATCCAAGAATCGGTGCTTTGGATGTCAATCTTTGAGCATTCGCTCTCAGCCTAACCTGTCTCTATGTGTTGACCAAGAGTATCCATTGACCATGCTTGATTATCCTCGACCTAGCATGTCCTGCCAAGTTGTAGGCATTGTCATTAAAATTTCATCCACGCACCAATTTCTATCTCTGGAAACTGGTTCTTTCATTTTCCCAACTCTGGATATTCCTTACCAATCTTGCCTATTTCTAGGCAATAGTCTATACCAAAGGGACATGGTTGAATTATTCGATCGACCCTTGTAGTTTTAATCCTTTATCATGATCCTAGAGTAAAGGAGTCTGTATCTATCTCCGAGTACCTGTTGCACTGCTAATAACATAGCACATGGTTTTGCTTATAAGAAAACATGATTCTATTGGATCAAGAAGCTAACTTTATTTATAAATGGAAATCATAGCAAGTCCTACTTTAATACATTGCCTCCAAAATCTTGAGGTGGCTAATAGAACTAAGTAAAATAGCATCGTAACAAGCCACTATACCATTCCCATGGAATCAAGATTCCATCCACAATGGTCCCGTTGAAAGTTCCATCCCCAAGCTTTTGTTCGATCGCATAAGGACCTTCCTAATTCTGACCAAGTGCCCCCATACCCAGAAGAACCCGTTTCAAAATAAGATCCCCTACCTCGAAGGTACAATTCCGGACCTTGGTATTGAAATTTCATGCTACTCTTTTCTAGCGAGAAGTTTCCCATAATTTAGACTCTTCTCATTTTTCATCAACTAAATTGAGAGATTCAAGCAAGAGTTCCTCGTTGACCTTGTGGTCGTAATGCGCTTTCCAGAGAGAGGGACTTTCAGTTCAATCAAAATCATGGCCTCTGACACATAGGTTATAGCGAAAGGTGCATGTTCGGTAGTGGACTTGTGGGTCCGTCCTATAAGCCCATAATGCCAGAGGAAGCTTATTAACCTAATTGCAACTGGATTTAGTTATCACTTCTTTAGGATGGACTTGATGATTTTTTCACTACCTCAATATGTCCATTTGCATGTGGGTGCGCTACTTCCAAAATCTTTTCTCGTTCTTATATCGGTTGTAGAAATACTTGAATTTGATACTTTCAAACTGACTTTCATTATTTGTTATAATTTTCTAGGGTACTCCAAATCCGCGATAACGTTCTTTATCATAAAGTTAACCACTTTCATTATTGTGATCGTAGCAAGTGGTTTTGCTTCGGCCCATTTTGTGAAGTAATCCACCGCAACAATAGCTAGCTCCTCCTTTCAACATCGGTAGCACACCGATTATGTACCTCAAACTATAAATAGTCACGAGCTAACCATTTGCGTAACCTCTGTAGATGGGGCACTTGAAATTTTTGCAAACCTCTGGCATCAATCACGCCATTTTGTGTATTCAACAACATCATAGTTTATTATTGGCTAGAAGTATTTGTAGCAATGTATTTTCTTCGCTAATGTCAGCCCCCTGGTGTGATCATCACAGATACCCTCATAGACATCCTTGATTCTATCCTCATCCTTGTTTACACTGAAGCACAGGGTCGAGAAACCTCTCTTGTAAAGCACTACTCCTTGCATTATGAATTGCGGTACTTTATGGAGGAGTTTCCATCATTCGTTGCTTCCTATTTGGAGAATTCCCTTTAGAAAATAGTCCTTGATTGGAGTCATCCATGAGTCCTTTTCCTGTTCAACCTCCAGAATACAGTCGACATCCATCTAGTTGACACTCGAAGCCAATAAAAACTCTAAGAACCAATCCTAATATTTTGCATCCACGTACCTAGCTAACTTGGCCAATGAATCAACCTTCGCATTCTCCTCTTCGGGGATGTGTATAATTGTGTAATGCTCTACATCATTTAGCAGTTCAAATGTCTTGATCAGGTAAGGAGCAAGTCTTGCTCCCTTAGCTTGGAATTCCTTATTCACCTGGCGAACCACCAACTGGAAGTCGCTAAATATATGTAGTGTCCTTACCCTTACTCCTTCGTTATCCTGAGTCCGCTACCAATGCTTCATACTCAGCCTCGTTGTTTGTCACGGGGAACTCTAGCTTCAATGCATAGCAAACTAATCGTCTTCCTAGATTCATGAGTACCACTCGTACCCAAGAACAACGACTTACAAATAGTTTCCACTGAGAAAGTGTGACCGTATCATCTTCCTCTTCACCATATCATGTGGTAAATTCAGCAATTAAATCTACCAACGCCTGTCCATTTATCGCCCTCCTCGGATGGTAAGTAATATAGTACTGGTCTGGTTTAATATTCCACTTCAGTAACCTTACCAAAGTCTTGGGTCAATACAGTACCTACTTCAAAGTTTGATCGTTAGCACGTTAAAGGGTGAGCATGAAAATATGATCCCAACTTCCTTGATTCAATCAGCAAGCAATAAGAGATTTTCTCCAATTTCGAATAGTTCTTTTTAGCTCCGGTAAACTGCTTACTGATATAGCAACCGGGCTTTGAATCCTGGCCTCCTCAAGTACTAATATTACACTTTAGGCATGAGAAAAAGCAGCAAATAGATGAACAAATCTTCCCTATCCAATGGTTCTAATAGAATCTATGGTGTTTCCATATGCCTTACTAATTCCTCGAAAGCATCCTGACATTCCTTCATCCATTTGAAATTCTTCTTTCCTTTTTTAAGGGCATCAAAGAACGGTATACACTTATCCGTTGCCTTTGAGATAAATCGACTCGACGCAGCAACCTTCCCACTCAAGCTTTTTGACCCCTTCTTTGAGGTTGAGGCAGTTACATTCCTTAAGGTGTTAATCTACTTTGAATTAGCCTTAATACCCCTAGACTCATGATAAATCCTAGAAACTTCCCAGATGCAACTCCAGAAGAACATTTTTCGATGGATTTAACTACGTTCCATACTTTTGCAATACTTCGAACATTTCTAAAAGGTCATCCATTTTGTTTATCGATAACAGTGACTTCACAAGCATATCATCCATGCACACTTCTGTCATTCGTCCGATCGAATTCTTGAACATGAAATTGGCCAATATTTGGTAAGTAGCTCCTACGTTCTTCAGACCAAACGACATCATCCAATAACTGTATAATCCCAAATCCATTATAAATCTAGTGTTCTCCTGATCCGGAATGTGCTCGGTATCATATTATAGCTAGAATAGGCATCCATAAATGAGAGCAACTCATGTTTGGCAGTCCCATCTAGCAATTGGTCCATCCTAGGCAAAGGGAAGCTATCCTTCAAGCATGCTTTATTTAAGTCCAAATAATCAATACACATCCACCACTTTCCATTTGCTTTCTTAACTAACATGGGGTTTGATACCCATTTAGGGTATAAAGCATCGTGGATAAATCATTTTTCTTCAGCTTATCCACTTTCTCTTTCAACGCAGCGTATCGCTCCGAACCTAAACTATGTATCTTTTGCTTTACTTGTGGATATTTCAGGTCCACATTCAATGTGTGGCATGCTATCTCTAGAGATATCCCATACATATCCGAATGTGTCCAAGCAAACACATCCAAGTTTGCATGGAGAAATCTAACCAATTCCTTTATCGATCCCGTGCCGAGTTGAGATCCAATCTTAAGGACCACGGTAGGATCATCCATATCGACTGATACATTAACTATCCACACAACTGGGGCTTCCCACACTTTCTTTAACTTCTTCCTCAAATCCATGGACTTATAGAACCTATTATGGTTCTCAAGCTAGGTCTTGGGATTTAATTGCTATGCATCCGTGTTTTTAATTCAAAGAGTACTCTCTACATTTTTTCCTTTTTCCCGTCGTTTTTCCTCTCTAAGCTTGATGATATAACATTCTTGATTAGTGCCTTGGTCTCTTCTAATCGGTCGGTCCAAACCAATTCTCGATGGGGAATGTCATCATTAAGCACTAAGGAGCTAGTGCTATCATGAAATTAGCAAGCGGTGGTCGGTCGAAAAAGGCATTGTACATCGAATACTCATCTATAATTACAAACTTTTGAACCCGCACAATCTTCTGGTCTCTATCTCCAAATTTCATGGACAAATCAATTGCTCCAATATATTGTTTTGCCTCATTGGTAAATCCTGGATTTATGAGGGTTAATATCCTTCATACTTATCCTCATCTAATCAAACATTCTTTTGAATAGAATATTCATCGAGCTTCCACTATCCTTTAAGACTTGATGCACATAGCAGGGCCAACAATAGAAGTAATCACAATAGGATCAAAGGTTGCCGCTTTAACCCCATTAGAATCCCAATTCCGAAACATGATGTCGTCAATCATCAACCTTTACTGCTTAGCCAGAGCTTCGTCCTTAATGGAAAAGCAGCTCTTCTATGGTACATGCCTCAACGAACTCAGGTATGGTTTTATTTAATTCCAGCTTTTCTTGGTTGGATGAGATCCTCCAATCATGGTGTTTATACCCATTCTTCCATCTGAATGTTTGGGCCCCTCTCCATTGGGTCAAGTTGGTTCCTTTGGAGATTCGGCCCTTGAGGTCTAGCATTTTGCCCATCGTCCTGCGGCTCTCTTAATATTGCTGCAGTTACTATTTTCTTATCAATTCTTCAATAAAATATCTAAGATCCCAGTACTTGTTCATGGTATGCCCTTGAGTTTCATAGAACCAACAATACTTACCAAAGCACCTTTCTTCTTCGGTCGCCTCCCTCTTAGGAGGCTTCTAATACCTTTTTGTGCCTTATGTGGCAAGGTATATTTTTTTAGGTGTATCATTCAGAGGTGTGTACTCATCCAGCCTTATGTTTCTAGGGCACTTTTCAACATCATTCTGCCTACCACCAACGCCTTGGTATATCTTCCTTTGATTACTAGAATTAGCAACATTCAGAGCCACATTACTGGAGTTCTCACCAGTCTATTTAATTGCTACATTACTCTGATTCACTTCCTTTGACTATCCACCACAGACTTCCTAGCAACCTGACTTGCTTTTTCAAAATGTAAGATTAGTTAGCTTTGTAGTGGAACTCCTTCACATTTGTCGGCTACTTCATCCTCGGTCATTTCCTAAAATCTATGTCTAGATGTATGCCCCGGAACAATGCCATCAACACCATAATCTCATTCAGATTGTTAACTTCAGTAACTGCAATATTACACTTATTTAGGAACCCCTTCAATGACTTCTGAGGCCCTTGAGAAAGGCTTGACAAGGACATCATGTCCTTAGGCCGAGTGGTATAGAGCCCGAACTGCTCTAAAAACTTCTTACTAACTCATCAAAAGTCGATATGGACTTCGATGTGAGTCAAGTAAACCACATCGACGCGACCTCATCCAAAAAGATATGGAACACTTGCAACTGACCGCATCCATTGCTCTAGCACCAACCATGTGCCATTCATACTTGAACAAATGTTGCTTAGGGTTAGTAGTCCCATTTTACAATGACATGATAGGCATCGTAAAATTCCTAGAATACTCTTCCCTTAAGGTATTCTCTGTGAATGGAGTTCTACTAAGCGCAAAACCCCATTCCTCATTCTTTTTCCATTTATTTTCCTCCAACAACCACTTAATCATATCCTCTATATACTTCTCGCTAGCCTGGTACACCAAAGGATGACTATCAAGAGTTGTGCCAAGTGTTTGACTCCTCAAATAGTCTTGATTTTCTTATTGATATCTAGGTTCTCCAATCTTTAGGAGAACCACTCCTTTAGTTCTTCATTATCATCTAGTTTACTCCATAGTGGCTGTTTGAACACCAACATCCTAAGCTTCAACATTGTGTCCATCAGCACCGCCAACATTCTGCAAATCGTCCTCAGAATCAGATAAGCTGACGACCTTAGCTCCCAGTCCCTCCAAGAGCCAAAAATTTAGGTCGGTACCAACCTGATTCTAGTCGTTATCGATCTGAATTCCCTTGGTAGGGGATCTTTCAGTCCCTCCAACGATCCTCCCTGCTGCACCACTAGTATGTTCCTTCTGCTTTTGCTTTCCATCTCTTTTGTTCTGACCAGAAGCGAATGAGTTCTCCTTTTTAGATCTAATAGTTGATGCCTCTCTCCTACTCCTCTTGATCCTTTATAACTACTGGGTTGGCAAGGCTATGCTGCATCCATTTTGGCAAGTAGAACCTTCTAATCATCCTCCATCTTTGGATTCAACTCTGCCATCATCTTATCAAATTCCACTCTTGTGACCATCTCCTGAGGGGCAGTTGGTCCTGCAAACTCAACTGCCGATTGATTAGTTTCATTATAGCGGGAAGATCCTTCATCCGTACTAGATACTGCTTCAGTTCTACCAGACTTCTTTGATGGTTCCATTAATTCTAATATGAAATTCCATAAAAATTTTGATAGAAAACCTTCAGGATCTAACCTCTGGACACTATAGTAGATAATAGATGGCTAGACCTACACCTGATAATCGCCTTTCTCAAGGAAAGCGCCAAAGACGTTGAACTAAAAATGGCACAATGCTCTAAAACGAAGTTAAATAGAGAGATCTAACAAAATAAAATTAGAAATATAGAAATTTTTTATAGTGGATTAGCAAATCCGATGCCTCTATAATCTTATTACTTAGAGATTTTGGTCACCGGTATAAGGATTTTACCGATTTAACATCTTAGAATAGGAAAAAGGCAACTTCCTTTATTATAAGGTCATGTAGAGAAAGAGACTAAAGAAGACAAAGTGCCAAAAGTCTTTTCTAAGTTGCCATATGCTCTATATTTATTGAGAAACTGTCTAATAGAATCGTCAGATCTTGAAATACCAAGTCCAACTTTAGCTTCGAGAATGTAGGAAGGGAGATAAGGCCGCTGGCTAATAAAATTATCTCAGTACCGATCAGAAATTATCGGTACCAACTTGATTTTATGATGGCGAGTTGTGCCATCTCACTTCACTTGGTCTTCTATTTTTGATTCTATACTTCTGAGCACTTTTGTCCTAGAAATCAGATTGTTACAGAGAGGTTCTGACATCTTCATTACTTGTCCTTTTCCTTCAAAGCTTCCTTAGATTTGTTCACCTACTCCTTTAGAAATAGGCCCTAAGATGATCACTTTAACTAGAAATCCATAAGCAATTGCTCTAAAATCCTATATAGTGCACAAAAAGTTCTCATTCCCGACCTAAAAGAGGTCAGTATCGACCTGTTTCCTTAGCTCCTATTGCACTCTCAACCCTTGAAACCACTTCCAATGTCATTCCAAGCATAACTCCAAATCCTTGAACCATTATGTCTTCATCCTTATGCCTAGATTCATATGAAAGCCGCATGGTCTAAAAGCTAGATAATGACCCTATTATTCTTACTTGTGACTATGACTTCATGCGTAGATATGACTATTTTATTTCGGTCTTGACTGCCATCGTCGCCAATCTTTGACTACGCCGTGGTTCATCTATTGCCACCACTTAGCTCCATCACTACCAATGTTGAATCAATTGATTTGATCTCAATCTGTTTGAGTTTAACCTTAATTCCTCTATTTCAACGCCGCTGTTAGCATCGTACCCTACCTTAGGTAGGTGGCGCCGCCTATTGTGGTTATTGGCATTTGAAACCTTTTGAAAACATTGGGGAACCACCCCTTCACTACACCATTATAAGATATTAACAACGGGTAAAAACCGTTGTTAAGTCCAAAAGCAACGGGTAAAAACCGTCTTCATTACAGGAGTGGTTGAATTTAGCGACGGGAGAAAACCGTTGCTTTATGTCCAAAAGGCAATGGGTATAAACCGTTGCAAATTGTGACAAAGGCAACGGGTATAAACCGTTGCGAATTGGGCCAAAGGCAACGGGTATTAACCGTTGCAAATTGGGCCAAATGCAACGGGTATAAACCGTTGCTTTATGGACAATAGGCAACGGGTATAAACCGTTGCTTTATGTCCAGTAAAAAACGGTTTAAACCCGTTGCTTTATGCCCAAAGTCACACATAAAGCAACGGTTAACAACCGTTGCACATAGTGTTTGCTCCTGCTCCTACAAAATCACATCTGTAACTCACTACTGCGTTACACGCATATCTCAGTATATATACCAGAATATCAATATATATCAAAATATGCCAGAATATCAAAATATTGGTACACAAGCACTATAAACATATCGCACATATACCATACATATAAAATTATCAAACTTATAATTACACTCATTGTTTTGCAAACAGAATGCTACCGTGCCGGAATATCTTACTTATTACACTGCATTGTTTATTACACTACAGTACAAAGATTTCATTAATTACACTACATTGTTTTGCAAGCAGTGAAGTCTACATGGTTCATTACAGGGCAAAGCATTCCAGTTTTCAGACTTCAATGTTCAACCTGGTTCATGTGTAACTCGAAGATTAAATTCAGAGGCAGTTCAACTTCATAAATCTGGAAAGAATATTCCAGTTCAAAAACAAAAAGCATCTACCTGATTCAA
Organism: Allium fistulosum; assembly: GCA_030737815.1. Classification (NCBI taxonomy): domain Eukaryota; kingdom Viridiplantae; phylum Streptophyta; class Magnoliopsida; order Asparagales; family Amaryllidaceae; genus Allium; species Allium fistulosum. Next base: position 958,888,454 of record CM060903.1, on the reverse strand, counting down.
AAAGTCTGAAACAATTTAAAACAAAGTAGAACCCAAGCAAAGAGCAAATCAAATAATGCAAAGCAATTCAAAGCAAACAACGGTTAGGATAAAGCAAATTTGATCAAGCCTCAATTTCCAGATTTTGAAATCTTTTTCAGGTTCTCTTTCCTCTCTGTCAAACTATCCAGGTGAGCAAACCACCCTTATAAATTCTTAAAACTTGATATATCTATTTTGCATGTGATAAGTCTTGAATGTAAATTGTGAAAGGTGCTTGCATGCTTGTATTTATGTATGCATGACTGTGTGTACGATTGTGTACAGGCAACATGCCTCTGTTTATATATGACAGGTTTGATAAACCTGTCTAAAAATTCATACCACCCAAAAGAATGAATGTTAGGCTTTGATCATTAAAAGGAAATTGCTTGAAATAATGTAATTTCATATATGAAAATAATTTCAGATAAAAACAGGTGCATTGCTATTCTTATATCACAGTTATGTACACAGGTTGCTAATGTTGTTACTTATCTTCTTGTTTAATTAAGAAAAGCATTAGATCTTGGGGTGCATGTTATCATCTGAACATCATTGATGTGGCTGAATTCAATTAGATTATCAACCCTCTTGTTTTTGGTCAGTCTTGAATAGACACTGGATGTAATCTGACTCAGTCCGTGTGACATAAGTATTAATTACCACTAATAGAAGTTGCATTGAATCTTGAATGCAATTCATTATCCAACTTTCTAGCTCAGACTTTGAAATGCAAAGTCAATATAATGTTTTATGCTTTGTACGAGTTGGCAACACTTCTTTCAAGTTGCAAATATATAATGTTATAATAATTTTTAAACACGGTTGTTTTTTAGTTTGAGAGGCATTGAAGGAGAATATAATGGGCTTCAACCTTTTTTTTGGAAGGTAAAAGCTTTACTTCCTAGTATTTTATAAATTGTCGATTATCTTGTAAACAAGACAGACCAGGACAAAATACACATGCATTTGCATATGCAAATTTCATATACAACAAACAAAAGAAAATCAGCAATATATGCAAAGAACAAGTCAGAAATATCAATACCTCCGACTAAAGATATCGTATCAAACCCTTTTGATGGCTCACATAACCTCCGATTCCAACATCCCCAAAGGTCTCGGTAAATTGTCGACATATTTTGGCGGTTAGCTCATCCGGCAATAAAATTTTGTCCAACAACACTTTTTCATATGTGGGTGGTACTGGTTTTCCATGAATTACTAATGCTGTGGAATCTCGGCATATAGTACTTGTTATATAAGCATTTCTGGAGTGAATATATGGAATCACATTTACAGAACCAACAAGCTCCCAAACATTTAAGAGGTAGTATATATGGGCACAAAAGCATAAGTGTGCGCATGAAATAATTTCAATGCAAGGATACGCATATATTAGAGGTGGTATATTTGCATGCTTCAGGGACACTACACACGCAAGAATAAAAGTTTTAAATCTTGGAACCATTTGCCTTTAGAAAATTATACATGCAATATATATCACGCATGCAAGAATTTCCACACAAAAATCAAAGTAAAACACACGTATAAAGCATGTAATTTGCAAAAATAACACACGCAGGTAACAAAGAAATAAACTTGCATGGTTCAGGGGTAGTGCATACGCAGGTACAAAAGGATTTACTCGCATGCATCAGGGACAGTGCACCAGATTTTTTTAGGATGAAAACTTATATAAACAAAAAACAAAACTCATGCTACCCAAAACCATTTCACAAACATGCAGCGATGGCCCAAGTTTCATAGCATATGAACTAGACCCAAATTTGCCTAATAATGACTTAGGTTTAATGCCAGAAGTGAATTACAGAGAATTTTTTTGGCAACCAGACAACATATATATTAAATGCGTGAGTTTCAAACTCACCTATCTTTACTCTACAACAGCTAGCAAATCAATTTAAAAGGGTGCAGAAGTTTAAACAATATCAGCCATTAATGCTTCGCTTGAGATGCTGAAAGAAGTGGAATAAAGGATGATGAAGTGATATCTTTATTTTTTTTACTTAAGTCAAAGAAATGAGTGCTGAGAAGTGTTTTGGGTACATATTCATTTAATGCCATATACACAAGTACTGCTCGGCTAGCCCTTAGCTGTGGCAGAGTAATGTAAAGTTCAAGTTGCTTTTGAATTAATGTTTTCACCCATTGCCTTGCTTCTCTGTTAATTGTTTACTAATATGTCTCAGCAATTGTAAACGTGATAACAAACTTGTTTTATTTCTTGACTAACAGCCTCACTATTGTTCAGCTATGTTAAATGAAAAATGTAAAAATGTGTTGAGATATAACTCAGCAAAATTTTGACGGTTCACTTTGTATTAAACATGTGGCAGCAAGTTATAAATTTGCTTATACGTGCAAGAAAATGCAGCGCACTCTCCCGTTCACGAAGTTAAGCATTCACTGACTTTGCAACATATTATTTTCTTCAAATTTTAATAAAATAGTACCTATTGCAATTACTTCGTTCTCAAAGTTCAGGATTTTACATCTTTGGTCGATTAACTAATTGTTCGGAGTGGCAAACTGAGAAGATGCGATTTCACTACCTACTTGACGATTATCTTGGGCTATGCTGAGAAGACGCTCCAGTTTATCATCCATATTGTCCAGCTTCATCAATTTTTGCTCCACATTTTGCAGTCGCTGCTCATATATTCCTTGGGCATGTTTGAGCCGGTTGCATGGAATGGCAACACTCTTAACTTGGCTAGGAGCTATATTGGTCCCAATACTTCGGCTCCTGCCCTTTACATCTTTACCAAACACTGATATAAAGACGGCTTCATCACCACCACTCATCGTTTCCTTTTCTCTTTCAATTTTGTCCTAAAAAGTAAATACATATATATTAATAATGAAAATTTAATTTAGAGGCGTTGTTATTTGTTTAACTTACAAAGTAGGAAGATGTCACATCTGACGTGCTGCCATCTTTTTTCTTATGCGTTTTCTCCCATACTTGAAGACGTGATACTTCTGTTCCCGGACTACTTGAATCGACCTGCATACAATGACCTAAAATTATATTTGGAACTAATGGTATATGCAATGTGATGCACCAATTCAATGACACATACCATTTCTTGAGTAATCATAGCGTGACTCTTACGTCCCGAATGATGACCATATTCGAGCATTGATCTATTTTGTTTGCCTCGCTTCCTTTTTTTCTTTCGCCTCGGGTTTTGATTCGTTTCTTATGAACTCATCCCAATCATCTTGAGCAATTTTCGGTGGAAAATTTCTCATTCTTTCTTCGTCAGTGATGAAATGGTCATAATGATTCTTGCGCAAATCATTCTTGTGTCTCCTAAAAGCCTCGGACATTTTTTTCATAATAAGGTCCTTTGATAGAGGATCGAGCTCATAATATTTCTGCATAACAAAAAATGCATGTAAACCATTTTTTATTTATGTATTGAAAGCATTATAAATGAATTTAAACCATCTAAGTTCATGTACACAGTTTACATTTCAAAGTATATGGATTTTTACATTTCAACGTATATAGTTTCATCAGTCTCTATAAAAAAGGGTGCATATTACAATCAGACGACTATATTTTACAAACAGAAACATTACATAAAAATGGTTATGAGATTGGAGAACTTATCTCCAATTGATTCCACACGTCTTCCTTGTAATTTGGCGGAACTTTTTTCCAACTTGGATATGAGATTGGCACATGATTTCTTACTAGTTTACCAATCTTCGTAGCGACCTTTGAACCATTTTTTCCGACTAGAGAACCGTAGTTGTCTATATCAACTTTCTCCCGTTTTAAAGTGGATGATTGTGAAGTTGTATCATTTGACGGTGGTGTGGCATCTTGTGACATTATGTCCTGCAAAGTCTAAAATCCTAAAATAATCCCAACAACATTATGACGTACATTTCTTCCCCTTCCGGCCCATCCCTGTATTGCTCCAAACGATCACTGTTAAGCTGCTGTACATCTGATATATGAACCAACGTCCCCTTCTAATTGTCTGATCCCACCAACTTCTCACCACATTATGAGGGTGAGAAACTTGTGGGATCAGACAAATCAGAAGGGGACGTTGTTTACTATATCAGATGTACAGCAGCTTAACAGCAATCGGGCATCACATGGATGGGCGGGAAGGGGAACATTCACTTTTATGCGGCAGTGATAAAGTCTTCCTACATCACCAGAATTTTAAACTTAAGCGGATTCAAAACAATATCTAAAATACTGACTGAAATAAAGGATGCAAATACAAAAATATATTACCTTAGCACTGCTGAACTAAAGGGTGCAAATACAATATCTTGAACTGCCTGTCTACCTACAAACACAAAGAAAGAAAGAATAGTCAAGCTGATCATATGTATGTATGTGTACATGTGTGTATGTATGTGATCATATGTAAGTACCTACAACTACAAACACAAACTGAACTCTTGCAATATATCCATCCTTATTTTGTTAAGCTACAATAACTGCTCTGAAATACAAACACAAAATATAATGCATCTATTACTATCATATAACACACCATTCTACATTTTACACCATTTTAAATAAATATTTTGTTAAGGTACAATAACTGCTCTGAAATACAAAGTTAACATATGCATTTGATAAGATCTTCTAATTTTTCATTGTCTTCAAAAGCTGATTGATAAACGGTGGGAAACTCAGTGTCATCCACATTTATGGTCAACCGTTTTGGTGTATGCAAAACCACAAACCATCCATTATTTTTTAAATCTTTTGAGTAGAACACTTGACTCGCTTCCGATGCAAGAATAAATGGCTCATCATTCACGCTATCTTTATTCTTCAATTTTCCCAAGTTAACTGTGATCAAGCTTGAAACAGAATCTATTTTACAACCATTGATCTTATCTTCGACCTTTACCCAATCACAATAAAAAACTGTTTGTTTGAAGTCAATGTAATCCAACTCAATTATCTGTTGAATGACTCCGTAATAAGTTGTTTCTGCTTCCTTAAAAATTTTATCCTTCCCACTCGCTCTAAATTGTGTAATTGCTCTCATGCATACACCACTATCCTGTGATAGCTTTCGCTCTTCATAACTCTTCGGAGAAAATAAAAACCCATTCACTTGGTACTTCATATAACTACGGGCATCAAACTTTGGCCCGTTAACTAACCGCCAAAGAGTTGAGTCAACATCGACGGTCTTCAACAACTACAACAAACACAATAAGTAAAAAAACATTGTCAAGGAGGTGTATGGTCAACTTGAAAATACGTTAAATATTTAATACATATACCTCCTCACGTAACCAAAAAGTGAAATTTTTAATAGCTTCCCCAGATGTACCCCCGCCACGAGTTTGAGATTTGGTGCTTTGAACATAGGAGTTATACCTCCTACGAAAAACACACAATAAATACTATATATATGAATTGATTTACAATAATAAGAATTCAGAACAAATTCATGAATTTACTTCTTCCATTCATCCAATCCGTCGTACTTATCAAGGACCCATTTACGCACTTGTTGAAATTGCACTTGAGTTAACGTTATATCTTTACCATTATCTGGTGCTATTTCATCAGCAAACTCATCATCCTCGTCTAAAAACGCTTCATGTGTATGTTTATGAGTGCCAGCACCTCCTTTTGGCATATACTCCATGCAGTAAAGACTAGCTTCTTGTACAATATCTCCTTCTGCAATACACCCTTCAATATATCTTTTGTTGCGCACATATCCTTTATATGTTTTCATCAACCTATGAAGATGAATAATTGTAAAATGTAGATATCAATAGCTATTTTAATCGAATAATTATGTACATAACTAAAATTAGTAATTTACCGTTCAAATGGGTACATCCACCTATATCTAACAGGACCAGAAATCAATGCTTCATCGGCTAAATGAACCATAAGGTGAATACTGATATCAAAAAATGCAGGCGGAAAATGTTTTTCAATAACACACATTGCTTCTACCAAACTAGCCTTTGCTTTTAGAAGATGTTCCATGTTGATCACCTTTGAGCACAAAATGTTATAAAAGAGACTAATGCGGTGAATAGCATTTCGTAGATTCTTATGTTGCGGAAAACAATGCTGAAGCAATACCGGAAGTAAATGTTGCATTATGACGTGGTAATCATGTGACTTCATATTTTTTAGTTCAGGAGGGTTGATGCTCACATTGTTATGGAAGTTCGAAGAGAATTTGCTCGGCACTTTCAAATTTTTCAAAACGGTGCAAAACCGTATCTTTTCTTCTTTGCTCAAAGTGAAAGTCGCATTTGGTATGGTTACTTTACTTGTTTCAGGATCTTCTATCACCCACAACTTTTGTTTTATACCCATGATTTTCAAATCCTTCCGTGCATTGATCCCATCTTTTGACATGTCTTTATGGTTCATAATTGTGTTGATCAAATGTTTCGTGACATTACCCGCCGTTTGTAGCTCGGTTGGTTTGGGAGCTGGGAGATGGGAACCAAAGGACTGTGTCCGGGCAGGTTCGAATCCCAGCGCCAAACCATCAGTGGGAGTTTCAACGTTAAGCATCCGTGTGCGACGACTAAATAAAAGCGGGGTAGACACACGGCGTGGGGTTTACTTAAGTGAGTATCAATGAATACCATGATCTTAAGGTTCCCCATGATCTCAAAAAAAAAAAAAAATTCGTGACATTCATCTCCGTATGCATAACATCAATATTATGTCGGGTCAAATTTGTTTTCCAATATGGCAAATCAAAGAACTTCGACCTCCTATACCATGCAGGAACTTCTTCATCGATTGTCTTTTTCCGTTTTCGACCAATTTCCGGTATGTTTTTACCAACTTTCATTTTTATATTCGCTACCTTTTTTTTCAACTTGATAACCAGTCAGTGGTTTTGGAAGACGCTTAAGTTCTTGCTCATTGTTGAAATTTGTCTTATCGTATCGAAACTTGTGTCCGGACGGAAGAATCTACGATGTCCCATGTAACAAATCTTCTTACTTTCAGGGAGATAAACTGATGTAGTTTCTTCTCCACAAATAGGACATGCAAAGTAGCTGTGAGTTGTACATCCCGATAAAGTACCAAGAGCGGGATGATCATGGATTGCCCACAACACTCTAGCTCTCATTATGAACTCAGATTTCTTAAATGAATCAAATGTAACGACTCCTTCCCATAATTGCTTTAACTTGTCTATCAAAGGTTCTAAATAAACATCAATATCCTTCCCCGGTTGTTTTGGCCCAGAAATCAACAGTGTTAACATTGAGAACTCTCTTTTCATGCACAAAGACGGAGGAAGGTTATATGGTACTACAATTACTGGCCAACAGCTGTAAGGGTTAGTTAAAGAAGCATTCGGACAGAAACCATCTGTTGCTATTCCAAGCGTGATATTTCATAGTTCAGCAGCAAGCGAAGAATCAAAAGAATCTGTAGTTTTCCATTGAGAAGTATCACGCGGATAACGCATTACGGTTGTACCGGACTTGGCACGACCATGCCAGGTCATTGCTTCTGCTATCCATGGTACAGTATATAGTCTTCTCAATCTAGAAATTAAAGGAAAATGTCTTAAGGTCTTTCGAGGTACTGTGGTAGCTTTTCTCTCTTCGTCGAATGATGTCTTATATCTTGGTGCGTTGCAATTTGTACATGAAACTTTGTTCGCATTATCTTTCCAGTACAAGATGCAGTCATTAATGCATGCATCATAAGTTATGTAATTCATCCCAACTTGCTTAATGATCTTCTTCACGTCGGGGTACTTTGACGGTAGCGTTTTACCTTCGGGGAGTAACTCCTTTATGAATTCGAGTAGTGCAGTCACACCATTGTTTGAAAAGCCGTATTGGGTCTTCAAGCTATTCAGTTTCACAATGGCATACAACTTTGTAATCTCTTTTGGACAAGAAGGATACAATGGCTCTGTTGCAGTTGCACTATCAAAAAATGATTTATCCGTAAACTACTCACCAATATTAGCATTATCATGCAACTGACTTGTAGGTTGAAAATGATGGAATCTATCTACATCATTGATCAAATCCTCAATCCTAATATGTTCGGACTCATCAGTATTTGTGGCATGACTAACCGGTTGTTGTTTTGGCTTCTTCGGTATTCTTTCCCCGTGAAAACACCACACGGTATATGATTGAACAATACCATATCTAAGCAAATGAACATGAATGTCATTTAATTTGAATGTATCTTCATTTTTGCACCGCGTGCAAGGGCATGAATACTTTTCCTTATTGCCACCATTTTCAGCAACAAATTTAACGAAATTTCTCACACCTTCAACATATTCTGTATTTCTTCGATTAGATTGATTCATCCATTGTTTGTCTATACTAAAAGACATACTGAAAGAAAATAACAAGAGCTAATAAGAAATCATGGGTAACAATATCTTATGGCTTTCCACCAAGTTCAACTCTGATATTAACTAAACAGATGTATATTCTTCTAATTTCACTTGAAATTTAACATTAGCATCAAACTGTTTTCAAAAAATTTGCCATTACAACGGCGCCATTTTGTAGCACCAGAGTAATGTCTATGCATTACCCCTCTCCAGATACTTGGCTTGCGCCATTAACAACAATTTTATCCACTTACTAAATATGGTCTCATATTTAGTAAAACAAAATTCATTGCATCAACTTATACCCTAGCAGTCACTATAAGCAGCTATGTCTAACTAGCATGCAGTGCAGTACAGTACATTACAATTTGTAAAACAAATCATATATAAATGTAAAAAGATCATCCCTTGTATAACCAATTGTTTCTTGGTTCTCTAACACTGTACACTTAAAACATCACATATGTATTCTGATGGTTCAGATTAGAAGGTGCATCTCTACTTTGGCAAACTGTTAAAGAGTAGTAGATATTGACTATAATCAATCACCAAAAACTTAATGAAACATTAATCCTAAAAGCAAGGGCGGCCCAAAGAATCGGTTGACCGAGCCCAATGTGAATTTTTTTGCCCCTTACTATATAACATGTCAATTTTTTTTATTTTCTTTTTCATATATAACCATAAAATCACATATAAAACTATAACATAACAAAGTACCAACTTTTTATACAAAAGTTGCCACATTAAGTGGGCTGCAATACTTATAGTCTCAAATAGTTTACAAAACAGTGTATTTAATTTTTAACGAAATGTATCAAGTTTACAAACTAGTGTATCTAGTTAAGTGTACAGGCAAATCATATTGGGTTCTGCCTAAATGTTTGCGGGTAGATCCATACACACACTGCAGGAAAAATAGTACATCAATGTAAGTATCAGTTCCTAAATAATTATTAGTTTTTTAGCTTCAGCTCTCAAATTTCAATTCCTAAACGATTATTTACAGAAAACTAGTTGTTTATAACTAAATACTAATAAGTTATTAGCTTCAGGCGTTTTCAAGGTTAATGAAATCTAAAGCAGTAAAAGGGCGACTCAATTTTAGAAAATTAGACAACTCAAAACAAGAAATTCGCATACTTAATTAGCAGTGGCAGTATAGAGACTGTAGCAGGACTTCAAATCAGCAGTAGAAAATATCGCGTAGGAGGCAAGCATGAGCCGACGATGGCTGATGGAATAGCCGAGTATGCAGCGATGATTATTTAGAAAGCGTTGATTTTTGAAACCTTAGTTTTTTTGGGTTCGAGCATCGCTAACATGGAGATTGCTATTGAGCTGTAACTGTGAAGTAAAACAGATTTTTGGTGTTGCCCGGCTCAGTTGGTTGCCCCATCCCACGGGCTTAGTGGGCTTGCCACTGGGCCGGCCCTACCTAAAAGATTTACGACGGTTAGTAACCGTTGCTAATTAGCCACGGTTGAATACCGTTGCTAATTGGAACGAAGCGCGCCAAAAATTATGGCGCGAAAGGATGAAATTCACCGCCATCATTTGTCTCCAAAGAAGCTACGGTTAATAACCGTTCCCAATTAGCAACGGGAAAAAACCGTTGCTAACTGAACCAAGACGGTTATTAACCGTTGCTAAATGGCAACGGTTAATAACCGTTGCCAAATGCGCGGATGGTTAGTTGCAAATCTCAGTATTTGGTGTAGTGCTTCGAAACCTTTATCTTAAACCTTTCGAGAGCATTTAGGTTCAAGTGAAACATGTGGAAACCTTTCGAAACATTTGGGTTCTACTTTCAACAGAAAAAAAGGGTCATAAATTAACTAAGTCAAAAGCACTCTTATGAAAGCAGTTCCTAAGTAAAGAAGTGATGATGTCGAAACCAACCCTTTGAAAGCATTGGAGAAGTGGCTAGGTTTTTAAAAAACAAAGTTACCCTTTCGAAACCATTTGCTTCGAAAAGTAGAAAGCGGTAGAAAGGGGTTTTGACCCCTTCGAAAGCATTTACTTAAAACAAAAGGCAAAACCTCTTTCGAAACCATTCTTTAAATCAATTTGACCTAGTCGGAAGCCAACTAAGTCAAAAGCATCCCTTTCGAAGGTAAAGCATGCTCATTTTCATTTGAAAGCAAAGTAACGCTTCGACCTCATCGAAACCCATTGTCTCGACCCAGTACCTTTCGCCTATATCCAATTCACTATGTACCAAGTCTTTGATACTATGTGCATTGGTTTCGAAGGCGATGGGGGCGAAAGTGCTCAATCGAAACCCAGGTGCCGAAAGTGGCGAAACGGCTAAAGTATGAAAAAGTAAGATTTTTAACTTTAAAAAGTAATTCTTTTCAACTAACCTGCCTTGTTTGTCAAAATATTATTGGTTGCTAATTTTCTTTACTAAAAGTACTACTAAAATTTTAGAAATAAACAGTTTAAATTATTTACAAAATACCCCTTCTCCTTCTATAAATATATAAAACGTTTAAATCTCATACCTTAAATAATTTTATATATTTATTAAAAAACTTAGAAAAATTCTACAAAATTCCAATAAATCATTTTTAATATGGTTTCTAACATATACAAATTTCAGACCCAAACATATATAACTTAGCCATAAATTACTTTAAACCCAAAATCCATTTTTACCTCACTAGAAAATTAATATAAAATCTAGATTAATTCAGTAAATTATGAAAATTGAAACCCATCTCTAAAAAAAATCATTTCTGATCTAAATCTAAAATCACAAGGCATTTGGATGTTATTTAATAGGGTTTTCACATCAAAACATATCATAAAATCTATGTGAATCAGCATAAATCATCAACAAACATATATATCCAATTTTAACAATCAAAACATGGCAAAACCTTGCAAGATAGGTCGGATTTAATCTAAAACCAAAATTAATTTAAAAACATGAGAGGTAGTTATTACTCACCTTAGCTTGAGATCAAGGAATTGAGATTTGAGAATGGATTAATGTTGATTTAGCTTCTTCCTTTAGCTTATCTTCCTCTTGTTCTTGCTTAATGGTGGTCGGGCTCTATTTTTATTTTTGATAATGAATGTGAAGAATGAACACGGCTTAAGGGTTTAGGGTATTAGAATGTGTCTTTTCCCTATTTTGCCCCTTATCTTACTCCCCTTATCTATTTCATTCTAATTCATTTTAGTTTATTTGTTAACATGGCATGACCACCTCTATTAATCACAAATCTCAATCCCCTAACCATTACATTATTTTATTTACTAATTAAATGTAGTAAATAATGTTACTCAGACTTAGGGTCATTACAGACTCCCCTCCTTAAAGAATTTCATCATCGAAATTACGATAAGGTACTCAACAAATCAATCAAAAAGGTAAAACATACCATGAAACAAGTCAGGATAAGCGTCTCTAATCATGCTCTCAGCCTCCTAAGTACAATTCCTCTCATCGTCACTCCACTGGACTTTAACTAATCTGACTTTCTTGTTCCTTAGCCTCTTCTCATCTCTTGTGACTATACGAACTGGCTTTCTAACTATAGTCAAATTCGGTTCCACTACTAAGTCATCTAACATAGTCGATGCAATAGTAGTCTTTGGATCTCGAATATACTTCCTTAGATGAGAAACATGGAAACATCGTGGAATCCTGCCAAACTGTTCAGTAACTATACTCTATATGCGACTTTCCCAATCTTTTTTATGATAGGAAATGATCCAACAAATCTCGGTACCAATTTCCAGAATTTCCCGAATCGAATTACATTCTTCATCGGTGATACCTTAAAGAAAACATGGTCTCTTACAGAGAACTCCAAAGCTTTCTGTCTTCTATTATCATAACTCTTCTGCCTAAATTGAGCTTCCTTCATTCTAGCCCAAATCAACTCAATCTTCTCTGCAACTTCTCTAACTAAGTCTAGACCAAGAAACAATCTATCTCTGGTCTCTAACCAACAAACTAAAGACTTGCATGGTCTTCCATACAAAGCTTCAAACGGTGTCATCCCTATATTAGTCTGATAACTGTTGTTATATGAAAACTCTACTAAGTGTAGGTGGTCTTCCCATGATCCTCCAAAATCTAGCACACAAGCTCGTAACAAATCTTCCAAGACTTTGTTATCTCTTTCCGTTTGCCCATCAGTCTGCGGATGGTAAGCGGTACTTATCTTGAGCTTGGTACCTAAGGTATCCTGTAGACTTTTCAAGAACTCACTAGTGAGCAAGGAATCTCTGTCACTTACTGTGCTACTAGGAATTCCATGAAGTCTATCTATATTCCTCATAAAAAACTTAGGTAAAATAGATGCCGTCTTAGTTGACTTAACTGGAATGAAATGGAACCTCTTGGTCAATCTATCTACTATAACCCATATACTTTTATTTCCCCTGTTTGACCTTGGCAACCCGTCTATAAAATCCATCGAGATAGAATCCCATTTCCATACTGGAATATCTAATGGCTGAAGTAACTCACTTGGCTTTTGATGTTTGGCCTTTACCTATTGGCAGTTCAAACACAGCTTTACCAATAACCCTACATTTCTCTTCATACCTTCCCAGTAGAAACTTCTCTTCATATCCTGATACATCTTGGTTCTTCCCGGATGATGGCATTCCTCAAGAACTTCCTTTCTAATGTCTCCCGCATTCGGAACACACAATCTTCCTTCCTTTCTTAACCACTCATTCTGGTCAAGACTAAAGCCCTTCAAGTCATCGCACTCTGTTCCATCCCTTAATTTCCTAATCCGTTCAACTAATACTAGATCCTCACCTGTTTAGAAGAAATCTTTTCAACTATCACCGGTCGAACTTCTAAACATGACAACACAACAGTTTCCTTACTAGACCTAGCTTCAGATCTCCACTGTATTCTACATGTCATCAATGCTTTCAAATCTTTCCACTCGGTTATCATTCCTAATAATGCATTCTGGTGTTTTCGGCTAAGTGCATCTGCAACCTTATTGCCTTTTCTCGATGTGTACTCAATGCCAAAATCATAAGTAGCTATAAATTCCAACCAACTCTGCTATCTCATATTTAGCTCCTTCTAAGAGAATAAATACTTCAATGACATATGATCCATATACAACTCAAATCTTTCTCCCAAAAGGTAATATCTCCATAACTTCAATGCAAAAATTACTGCAACCAATTCCAAATTATGGGTCGGGTATCTCACCTCATGCGGTTTAAGCTGTCGAGATGCGTAGGCAAATAATTTACCTCTTTGCATTACCACAGCTCCTAATCCTGTTCCACATGCATCTGTATATATCACTAAATCCCAATTCCCTTCGGAACAACTAACACTGGTGCATTCGTCAATAAGTGTTTCAGCTTTTGGAAAGCCTCCTCACACTTATCGGTCCAAACGAACTTCGCATCCTTTCACGACAGCTTGGTCATTGGTGCTACTATTCGATAAAAATTCTTAATCGATCTCCGATAGTAACCAGCTAATCCAAGAAAACTCTTTTATCTTAGTCGCTATCTCGGGTCTTTTCCAATTATTCACCGCTTCGATCTTAGTTGGATCTACAGACAACCATTTCTCTGAGACTACATGACCAAGATTTTAGTTTAAAGTTTTTCATAAACCTATGCTCTGATACCAAGTTGTAACATCCCCTATCTGGAGGCCCAAAGCTAAGCGCTACAGATGCTGTAGTCATCCATAATATTAACTTTCGGTGACCAAATATAGTAATGTTAATGGTATCCATAAAATCAGAAGCACTTGAATATGAAATAAAATCATCAAAAATTCAAACATTTTCTAATTACATCTCAAAACAACATGTTCATATCTAAGTTACATAATCCCAAATGTTTCCCAAGTCAGATCAAATGTAATTATTACAGAATATGCCAAGGACAACATATGAAGCCCCCTTGGTTGAATAGAGTACTAAATAGTCATAACTAACTTAATACAACAAAGTGGAAATAAAACAATACAACTCCTAAATATAGCTACCATCAACCTCTATGAGAAATGTGGATTACGGATCTTAAGGCTAGAATTAACACTAGAGGGGGGTGAATAGTGTTTTAAGAAATTACTAATTCTTTTTGAGTTTATATTAATTTGAACACAAATGTATGCAATATTCAGACACAGATATGATCACAGAAGCAGATATAAAGTAAAAGCAATAAAGGAAAGAATGCACCGGATTTTATACTGGTTCGGAGTTACCCTACATCCAGTCCCGCAACACAAGTATGGATTTCCTTTCAAAATCAATTCTTACAATTACACCCTCGATTTCAAGGCCACGAGGTACACCGCTCCAGATTCACAATCATCTGGGTAGAGATACTTGATTTTACGGGCAATAAGTTCACCCGATTGATTTTCCAGGCTATAATGACACCTTTTCTCGCTCGATTGAATACAAAGAAGTCTATAACTCTGAATAGCATTGGGATCTTGTTGAGATAGTGATAGAGAATCAAACCAGAGATGATCTAGTTAGATTCAATAGTGATTTTGGCAGAGTAATGGTAAAAATGTATATAAAGAGATATGGAAGAAGAAGAGGAGTAAAATTAGAGAAAATATGAATATAAATTCGTTTAAAACAACCCCTATTTTTAGTAGAACAATAGCCATGTCCATTCGTGAAAGGATATGATGAATAGACACTTCCTTTGAAATTTAAACTTTTGAAATCAACGGTCACCTTGTCGACAAGGGTTCCTTGGGGTTGTCGACAGGCCTAAGTTATTTTTGGTAATTTGTTTTTCTTTGAAAATAACTTTTATCTTGTATTAAAACTATTTTAAACTTTATAAATATACTTAACTATAGTTAAAATACATAAATAAGTATAGAGAATAATATTTTGGTACATATAAAATTTTACTATAATTTTATATTTAAATCTAAGTATAAATATTAAAAGTTAAATATATTATAATTAAAAGATAGTTTGAAACCAAGGATAATTTGATATTGAAAATAAAGATTATTTTGAGGCTAAAAGTATTTTAAAACCAGGATAGATGTTTTTGATTTAAAAAGGAAGATTTTTAAAACAAGATATAATTTTGTAAAACATTTGAATAAAAGTTAGTGGATACAAAACAATGTTCCACTAGATTTTTCGTAGGTTCCATCCTACTTAGGGTTCCATCCCTTTAACGGGCTCGAAGTGGATTCCATTCCACGAATAAAATGGATTTTAAGATGTCAGTGCTTTTCTAGGAGTTTTAACAAAATTCCTAACTAAATTACTAATCTTGAAATATTGAACTCTTGATAATCTTGATACTCATGAGTCTTGAATCTTGATATCTTCGATCTTGAGTTCATCAGTTCTTGAATCTCTATACTGTACAGTATTCATTCTTTGGTACATGTATATATATCCTGCATATACATATATATCTAAACAATAATGTTAGTATTTATATTTTATAATCTTATTCTAAGGTTGTTGTCATCAAAACCAACTTCTCAGGGACTAACAGCCTCCTCCTCATCTTCGGAAGCTTTGTTTGTCCACCTACTAAACCTGTAAACCCAAACTCTCAATCTACCTAAATCAATTTTGAGCACCCGAGAGTTTAAGGGGAAAACATAAACTTCGAGTCAGACATAAAGCCTGGTGTGAATAATACTATACATCTTGGTTATTTGATATTAAGTGAGACCATGCCGCTTAGCGGAATGGGTTTCCCCTCACTAATATCCTTTTAAAACAAATCTTTTGCAAATCTTAATCCTGCAACCAAAACTGGTTAAAACAATATCATGTAAGCATATAAATCAGGTAATAAATGGACTATCTGTCCGAACACTATAGTTTTGTTTGGCTAACTACTAACCTTTTGCTGACTCGGGCTTACCAGACAAAATAAACAAATAATCTAACTTCTGTTAGATACTCCTCTTCTGGATGGTCTGTCCCTAACTTACTTCTCCAAGGTCAACTAATCCTAATGGCTTTGCAGGCTCACAAATAACTTATCTCTGTATGTGTGTGTGTGTGTGTGTATATTCCTTTCTGTGTGTAACATCATTTTAGTCTTACCCGTGACAAAGCCCTACACACTGGAATTTTGGACTAAATTAGCTAGTGGATAATAGCTAATGTATAGGGCGAGACCCTATACCAGTCCCATCAGGTATTCTAATATCCGAGTCATTTTACTTAGGGTCATCTGGCCATAA
Organism: Allium fistulosum; assembly: GCA_030737815.1. Classification (NCBI taxonomy): domain Eukaryota; kingdom Viridiplantae; phylum Streptophyta; class Magnoliopsida; order Asparagales; family Amaryllidaceae; genus Allium; species Allium fistulosum. Next base: position 958,871,855 of record CM060903.1, on the reverse strand, counting down.
AAGTTTCCTTGAAAACATTTTCTCTCAAATTAATTTAAACCTTTAAATCATACTTGAAACAAGGAAAATATACTCTATGCTTTACTCAAATCACTTTGCCATGTTATATATATTTTACACAAAACTATGTTGATGAAAACACTTAAACCTTTGAAAGTACCCCTTTCAGATCCATTGAAAGTACCTGTTTCGAAACCAAGTAAAACCTTAGGCCGAAAGGCCAAAACATACCTTTCGAAACCATTCTTAACATACCTTTCAAAAACATTACAGAACCTTTCTTTCGAAAGATTTAAAACCTTAGACATCCTCTTATCAAAACAATATAAATATTGCCTTTCGAAAATATTGTAACCTTCCATTTAAAACCTTTCGAAAACATTGGGGAACTACCCTTTCGAAACCTTTATCTTAAACCTTTCGAGAGCATTTGTGTTCAAGTGAAACACGTGGAAACCTTTTGAAACCATTAGAAACCTTTCCTTTCGATACCTTTGGGTTCTACCTTCAATAGAATAAAAGGGTCATAAAACAACTAAGTTAAAAGCACTCCTTTAAAAGCAGTTCCTAAGTAAAGAAGTGATGGTGTTGAAACCAACCCTTCGAAAGCATTGGAGAAGTGGCTAGGTTTTAAAAAAAACAAAGTTACCCTTGCGAAACCATTTGCTTCGAAAGGTAGAAAGTGGCAGCAAGGGGTTTCGACCCCTTCGAAATCATTTACTTAAAACAAAAGGTGTAACCTCTTTCGAAACCATTCTTTAAATCAATTTGACCCAATCGAAAGCCAACTAAGTAGAAAGCATTCCTTTCGAAGGTAAAGCAGGCTCATTTTCATTTGAAAGCAAATTAACGCTTCAACCCCATCGGAACCCATTGTCTCGACCCATTACCTTTTGACTATATCCAATTCACTATGTACTAGGTCTTTGATACTATGTGCATTGGTTTCGATGGCGATGAGGTCGAAAGTACTCAATTAAAACCTAGGTGTTGAAAGTGGCGAAACAGCTAAAGTATGACAAAATCTGATTTTTAACTTTAAAAAGTAATTCTTTTCAACTAACCACCTTATTTGTCCAAATATTATTGGCTGCTAATTTTCTTTACTAAAAATACTGCCAAAATTTTAGAAATAAAGAATTTAAATTATTTACAAAATACTCCTTCTCCTTTTATAAATATATAAAACATTTAAGTCTCGTACTTAAATAATTTTATATATTCATCAAAACACTTAAGAAAATTCTACAAAATTCCTATAAATCATTATTAATATGTTTTCTAACATATATAAATTTTAGACCCAAAACATATATAATTTAGCCTAAATTATTTTAAACCCAAATATCCATTTTTTCCTCACTAGAAAATTAATATAAAATTCAAATTAATTCAGAAAATTATAAAAATTGAAACCCATCTCTAAAATATCATTTCTAATCTAAATCTAAAATCGCAAGGCATTTGGATGTATTTAATAGGGTTTTCACATCAAAACATATCATAAAATCTATATAAATCGGTGATATTGGGGGCGCGAGTCGTTTTCTTATCTACCATATTGAGGGAGATGATTTGTGCCTCACTAGGGTTGGTGAGACTGGTGAGGAGAACAAAAGTAAGTTTTATGATGTCAGATGGGATAGAAAATTTATTTACTCTCCTGTCTCAGAAGGTTATGATCCACGTCTAGTTGCTCACTTCTCAGGTTTTTCACATGTTATTGGTCCATCGTCGGATGTTGGTCGTGGTAGTTCTTCCTCCTCTGAGGGAGCTTAGTCATGGTGTTATAGTAGTTTAGGCATCTTTGTCTAGCTCCTGTGCCTTTTATTTTATTTTCTTTTGGGCCTTTCTGCCCTTTAGTTGTTCTGTGCATGTGCAAAATACCTGTTTCCCATTATTTATACAGTGGCATGGCCCACTATAAAGCCGGCTAGCTTTGCTAGCATAAATCATCGAAAAACAAATATATCCAATTTTAACAATGAAAACATGACAAAACCTTGCAATATAGGTTGGAATTAATCTAAAACCGAAATCAATTTAAAAACATGAGATGTAGTTATTACTCACCTTAGCTTGAGATTAATGAGTTAAGATTTGAGAATGGATTAATGTTGATTTAACTTCTTCCTTTAGCTTATCTTCCTCTTTTTCTTGCTTAATGGTGCTCGGTCTATTTTTAATTTAATGTGTAGAATGAACACGGCTTAAGGGTTTAGGGTATTAGAATGTGTCTTTTCCTTATTTTACCCCTTGTCTATTTGATTCTAATTCATTTTAGTTTATTTCTTAACATGGCACGGCTACCCTTACTAATCACAAATCTCAATCCCCTAACCATCATATTATTTTATTTAACTAGTTAAATGTCCTAAATAATGTTACTCAAACTTAGGGTCGTTAGAACTTCACTCTGGTGTCCCTATAAAGAGGTTTTGTGTCACCCCGAATGATAGTTCTATTATCATAAATCATACGATAATAGTTAAAATTAAGCATACGGTACCGTAGTGTGATGGAGCTCATTTTCCAATAGGACTACATTGGGCTTATTTTCAGCATAGATACCAGATTTAAATCCTACTCGACCTTGCTCATCAATCGAGTTATTAAGTAGTCATGAAACATAGACACTCCTTGAGTCTCTCCACGATGGGTGCAGGTCCATTTACATCAGATTTCATCACCTTTGCAATGAATTCAGCTTCTACATCAGAATCTACTACGCCGTCTACTTGTCTTTTTGACCTTAACTACCTCCTAATTCAACAAGACAATCTTTAGAGGTAGTATTTTTCATGATAGGAGATGGGGCTAATCCCTGGGTTGCCCTGATATCAACCATAAAGGCGCTTTAGTTCCTAACAACCCCTAACATTCTTCGGCATCTACTTTTGATGAAGTGGGTATCAGGAGAATCTACGAAAGGCAAGGAATTGCTTTTGAGGACGTTCCAGTTCCAACGCTTTTCATTGGGCACATGATCCACTTGAGAGGTATACAGCCAATAACCACTATACATGTCTGCGCTCCTTCTTTTAATCACTTTAATGGACTTTTCCTTCAGTTCGTGAAGCTTTTCCCTATTCAGCTTCACCCAAATAGCTACGCTTCTTTGAATAGCATATACATGGTCTGCTTTTACCATTTGGGTAGAGTACCCACATTGAAGGAGATTGAATACCTATATAGCTTTAAAAAGTGAAAAGAAAGCCCTTCTTTGACTTACTTGGAACCATCTAAGGGTTATCGTGTAATCATTTGTCTTTGAAACAAGCTCAACAATTTTAAAATTCAACAATTTTTTATTTATTGTCCATCCGGTTTCGCTCAGAGGTGGCTATCTGGATGTAGGTTCTACCATTACTCTTTCTCTTGCTGATGTTAGTCCTGTTCAAATTATTAATTTCATAATTTTACACAGACATTCCAAGGAGGCTCGGTAGTGCAGCTCTAGCACGCACTCTCCAAACTCTACAAGCCATTCCCGTCGAAGAGCGAAAATTTAAATTCCTTCTCGCAGATGAAAGGAAGTACTAGTTCCAGCTCATTGATAATGATTGTAGCCTTTGCCTTATTCCTACTGCTTATAGAGACCTAGCCTGCTCTAGAGGCTAAGTTTGAACCTTAGGCTGATGAGAACCAAGAAATTCCTCCCATCTTTTGGGTCTCTCAATTAATCAAAAGGAGGATGAGGTAGGTGACGGTGATGATGATAATGAAGGAGGAGATGATAATGATGGTGGTGATGATGATAAGGACAGGGGTGATGGTTGAAATGTGAAACTTAGTCACGAGTCCACAAGAGAGATGGGTGGTGATGGTCAAGTGCTGCTTATTCCCTATCATCCAAAGTTAAAGATCGTTTCGCCATATCCTGTTTCAAACCGCATTTGGCTCCAGCTAGGAAGACAACTCCTGCTCCACCAACAAGCGATATATATGGTTCATATGAGAGCATTTCAAATAAAATTCCTTCTTTTGGACTCGAAAATCTCATCCTTGACAATATTGATTCTCCTATTCATATGAATGCAAATGTGCCCTCGATTGCTGCAGGGAGATAACTCTGCATAATAAACTTCATGATCATGGTCCGTTGGGGCATTAGGGCATATTAGCATAACACATGACATCTATAGTAACCACACATCTACACTGCACATGCTGTTCCACGACTTCCAAATCTTAACTTAGTTGTGTTTTCCTTTTAGGTATAATAAGACTTACCCATCTCAATGAGCTCTAAGGTTACTCCTTAGGTTATTGCAAGCATGATTCTTCATGCCAACACTATGAGTCATTATATGAATCCGAATCGGTATGGAGTCATAGAAGAGAACAAGAAAAGCGGGAGGATGAAAGCAAAGATCGTGATGATCATGATCGAGGGTCACATGACCATTCTGGATTAGGTGGGACTTATCCTTCTCAATATCAAGCTCGCTCTCCTCTCCATAAAGTATGGACCCATACTCTTCAAAACCGATTCGGTTCCTTCATATAAGGCTCCAACTGCACCACTTGTCACATAACTAATAACCTCATCCCAAACATCGAAATAGGCTACTCAACCGTTTGGGTCTGCAACTTTTGATCCCTCCATACGAAGATCTAGTATAAAGCATGCTCCTGGTCATGTTTCTATGGCAGTGATAGAAAATGACTCAAAAACAAATATTGCCGAGCTATGAGTTTTCCTATCACTTTACTTTGATGGGATCAAGTTCACTTATCATTTGAAAGACAACCTTATTAATATGGACAAAGATATCACAACTTGTGTGAGATATGTGTACGATTAGTATTATACATGGAGAAGACATACATAGGCTCTATCTGACATTAACAGGGAGAAGAAGGTAGCTCTTTAAGAGAAAGAGATAGAAAATAAAGGCAATGAGTGAATCATTACTAAATTAGATAAGGAGGTAGAGGAGATCGAGAGGTCTCATGAGGCCATGAAGAAAAGTTAGACAGGGAAAGAAAATCTTTCGAACGTAAGCCTTAGATGCAACAAACTCAACTCGACTCTACACACCACAGGAGCCATAACTTTGCTTTGGAAAAATATGCTCTCCAGAAGACTATTGATGACAAACTCTGGAAATACAAAAATTAGATGTTGCATTGGAGCCGAGAAAAAGGTAAGGATGAAGCTCTTAGTCGGACCCAAGAGTATATGGAGAAAACACTCAATGCTCAACAAGCATACAAGACGTAGAAATTCATGCAAAAAATGCTGAGGAAATGATCAAGTTCGAAATAGATCCTACTCCGGTTCGCTTCTATGTGAACATTATTAAGTTTGGAAATTTAAGGTAGCTTGATGAGGGATACCTTAGGGCGTTATCCATGTCCATAAGAAGAAATAATCAGGTGAGAGAAAGAAAATCTAAACGCGGTCGACGAAGATAAATCAAAGGCCCGCCTCTTAGAATATTTTGATCTATATGCACTTGTTGTAGGCAAGATCATGTTAGACGTCGAGGCTTCTAGTTATGCTGATGTGCCTACTGGGATCCATCTTGAATCTAGCTCCAAAGATCTGGGTGAAAGTTCTACTCTCATTTCTTAGTGATTCCTAACGGACTCATATCATAATTGCGGCTGCTTCCAGTACGATCGCTTCTTCCAAATATTGCACCTAGATATTTTCAAAGGAAACTTAGTTTAGAAGGCAAGCTTTATCTAAGTATTGCACTTAGATATTTTGTATTAATTATGCAATGTTTCATTTAACTACTAATGCATAATTTAGTTTGTTATATGAAGGCCATTTTTGATCGCTTACCAGCTTTTATAGTTGTACATCATAACAATTATTATTTCCATGTATCATAACTTGTACATTGCAAATGGATAGAAGTTTATTGCAAGTCATTTCCATTTCCTTTTCATTATGTTTTTTTTCTATATAAGGTATATAACTGTTAAAAAACCTTATATAGATATCAGAATTGTTTGTGTCAAAAATGGTACAAACACCAAATGAAGTAAGACATATGAAAATTATCAAAGAAAAGCAAGAAATAGAAAAGAAAACACAATTTTTATTGTGGTTTGGCAAATACTCCGGCCTATATACACTTACACTTTGTTATTCGGTTTCTGTAACTTTTAAAAACCGTGATTTTATGGATCGGTGGAGATCCAAGGAGGATCTTTGGCAAAGTATAGAAACTCAAAAAAGAAGAAGAGAAAAAATCCCTTTTCAAGTGCACTCCACCATATTTATAGGCAAAAATCATCGAGATAATCCCCGAAAATTGCTCACGGTCCACCACATTGTGCACATTCTTCCACATAAATCTCAGTGTCAACTGATCCAAGATATCATGGATCGGTACCGATCCATGGCTTATAGATCGGTATCGAGCCGACTTAGAGTCGAACTCGAGGAATTTGAGTGTTTGCTTGGAGCTCGGCCTGAAGATCTCCTGAGATTTTAATGCTCGAGTTTTTCTTGGCTTGCTTAGAGTCCGACCTGAGACTTTTGTGTCTATGACCCGAGTTTCATGGACCGGTATCGATCCATGATCATGGTTCGATAATGAAAAATCATACTTGGGGCTTTTGCATAGGTTGCCTCGAGCCTTGCTTGGAGGTTTCCAAGGCTATTGTGCTTCGAGTTCGACTGGAGGATTTTGCAGATTTGCTCCTAGTCAGCTCTTCCAAAAACTTAAACATCTAAATTTTTAACTTTTTCGCTCATTTTTTTTATATTTTCTTTTTCTTTCCTTTTTATGATGTCTCCCAAGTCCTTTGGTCATTTCTTCATCGTTTGTTCATCCAATTCGATCATTTAAGCCTATTCGAAAAATACGACACTCGACCATAACACTTGCCCCCAAAGCACGCCTTGTGAATGAAAGTTGTACTTTTCTCAAGAACAAAAGTCAAGGTCAATGAATCACTAACAGTTGAATTTTCTTGCTATTAACTGACCAAATTGTAGTGAATCGTTCAGTTCCTTCGGATTCATCTGTAAATCAAAGGTAATTCCAAACTACTATAGCTAATAACTCGAGTCCTTGCTTGAGCATTAGTCACAAATCATCATCATTCTGTGTTCTCTCGGAATTATTATATCATAAATGGTAAAACAAGATCGTCCCATGTTCGTCCGAGAGTTAACAATCCATATATCAAAATCAATGTTATCCCATGCTTGCCTGATATTTAATTATCATGGGTTAAGCATGTATCGGATAATCAAAGACCAATAACTATGTAAGTTCATCGCCACCGATTGGAACGTAATTTATAAATCATCTGGTATCACCTAGTGTCACATTATAAGAACACTCAATCGAACTGAAGCAATAATTTTCATCAATCATCGCTTATCATAAGTTATTAATCTTGGTAGTGCATTGCCACTAATCGGAACATCATCTAGAAATTATTCAAAATCGCTCGGCATCCCATCATAAACGAGTTTGTTAGAATTGATAAGACGACTTAGTCTGATAAATGCTATCAAATTATCTCAAAGTCAAGTGGCATTTAAATCCAAGATCTAGATTTTGATTTCTCTTGATCGCATGTTCAATATCTAGGTTAGCTTTTGATGTCTTTGGATCGTTAGTTTAATCCTTGAACTCTTTGGATCGATAGTTTTATCCTCTATCTCTCTGAATCATTAGTTTAATCTTTGATCCCTTCAGATCGGTAGGTTAATCCTTGATCTCTCCTAATCGCTAGTTTAATCCTCGATCTCTCCGAATTGATAGTTTACCCTCGATCTCTCCGGATCATTAATCCATATTGAGTCTAATCTACTCACTCTCTTATTAGGGGACCCACTGACCGAGCAAGTCCATTCGCTCACTCTCCGGTGATGCGACTTACTATCATGCACAAGTCCATCCACTCACTCTCTACTAAGGGGACCTGCACCTCATAGTTCATCGCCAGTCTCTCCGATCGAGAAAACTATGTCCAATTAGTAGTGAATCATTCTCGAGGCGTAACCAATATCTATTGGTGTTTCACAATCAATATCAGTTATCACATTCGAGTGATCTCCAATTTTGGATATTTATCAAGCAATCAGAAGGTTTAAATCAAATACATCAATCAAACATCCCGAATATCTAATCCTATCGAGGATCACTTTAGATTTCCAACTCAGAGCATGCCTGCGGACCGATAACGTACATGAGTAAGCGTTCTAATCGCAAAATTGCATCATTCGTTCAAAATAAAAAGTAAGTAACGGAATCGAACCTGACTCTTGTCTATCATGATCATGGGGTGATCATTCTTGACTAATTTCCATGGCTGCATCCAGATATAATCAACACAGATGGTGGTCGCTCCTATGGCACTACTACAGGTTATGCTATGGTAATCTGATTTCTGACATAATATGGTGAGTGGTTACTTCAAACCTACTCTTTGATCTCCATTATGCCCCATGTTCCCGCGGGCTTTCCAACTTTAATTCATGTTGTTATGCATTTGCACTTTGATCCATGCTTCACAACTTAACATTATTCCTAAAACGCTCTCCATCCCGCCTGGATTCCAAGTCCAAATCAATCATGCCCCTGGCTTTAATGGATCGGTACTGGTTTATATTTAGGAATCGATACCGAGTTGTGGCGCCTATTCGGGGATTGCTCAACTTTTTTTCGTTCTATTTCCAAGTGCATTTGCTCTGCCTTTTGGCCTCTAGTTCAGATTTGTAGCTGGCTGTTCTTTACTGTCCTATCCTTTAGAGGGATCCATCCATCATTTCTTTTTATCACCTATCAATCTCTTCTGTATTTCTGTCATCATCTTCTCCATCTCATATCTGGTTATGTAGATGGAATGGGGTAGCTAGATTCTAAGGATGCCTTCTGATCGCCTCTTATCTTTATTGGCTATCTCCAACAGTAATTACCCTAGTTCATAGTCTCATCATCTTTATAAATCCAAGTTTTAGGTTACAAATCTGAGTCCTCTTAGTGAAAGCACCAAAAAATTTATGTCAAAAATGGCACAAACACCAATTGAAGTAAGAAAATTATCAAAGAAAAGCAAGAAATAAAAAAAAGGAACACATAATTTTTATAGTGGTTCGGCAAATACTCTGTCCTATGTCCACTTAAACATTGTTATTCAATTTCTATAACTTTTACAAACTGTGATTTTATGGATCGGTATTCTATGGTTCCGTGGCAAAGTCTAAGAACTCAAAAAAGAAGAAGAGGAAAAAAGACCCTTTCAAGTGCACTCCACCTCTATTTATAGGTTAAAATCTCAAAGATAATCTTCGAAAATTGCTTCACATGTCCACCACGTCATGCACGTTCTCCTATAAAAATCTAGAGGTCAATCGGTCCAAGACATCAAGGATCGGTACCGAGCTGACTTGGAATCAGACCCGAGGAATTTGAGTGTTTGCTTGGAGCTCGATACGAAAATCATCTATGATTTTATTGCTTGAGTTTTCTTTGGCTTGTTTAGAGTCTGACCTAGACTTTTGTGTTCGGCCCAAGTTTCATGGATCGGTACCGATCCACAGTCATGATTCGTTATCGAATGGTTGCGCTTGGGGTTTTTGCATGGGTTTCTTTAGGCCTTGCTTGGAGTTTTCCCAAGACTATCGTACTTCAATCCAACCTAAGGATTTTGTGGGTTTGCTCCGAGTTAGCTCTTCAAAAAACTTGAACATCTAAATTTTAACTTTTTCTGCCATTTATTATATTTACCTTTTCTTGCCTTTTTATGATGTCTCCCAAGTCCTTGGGTCATTTCTTATCGTTTGTTCGCCTGATTCGATCATCTAAGCTTGTTTGAAGACTGCGGCAAATTTGGCCGTGACAAGAATCTTGATAACATATTTCTCCCTTGATGTGGACATATATTTGGCTAATATATTTAGCTCATTTAGATTTATTTTTTATTAATTTTTGTTGCTTCCATATCTTATGTCTTTATTTTTTCTATACTAAGATGTAAATTTTTTTGAAGGTTGTTCATGTTAATAAATTCTACCAATCGTTAGTGATAGTTTATTGCATTATAGTGGAGTTTATATAGAACTAACATATTGGAATTTTTATTCTAACATCGAAATTTATAAATCAAGACTAGGTCATGTACACCAACCTCCAAAACTTAGGTATTACCATTTTGGAGGTTATTTTACTGTACTAATTTTCTACCTTTACACTATCAATATTATGGGATGTAGTAGAAGTTTAAAATATTTCAAATTTTTTATTAGGGGTTGTTTTTATCTCAAATACTAGCAAAACTTCACTTAAATGCCAAAGCCAACCCCTCAAGTCTTTTAAGTTGTAGGAGCTTCAAGTTAACTTTACTTTTGATAATCACACATTGCTCGTTCTTTGAAATAAGCTTACAAAATGTGAATTATGGTTTTGAATAAGCATACATGAGAAAGTCTGAGTATTTTGAACCTTTTTGATACTGTTGCATTATGCTTTATGACAGTTACCAAAAATAACATATTATTTATTTACTTTAGCATATGCATTACGATGGTAAAAACAAGTTTCTAATTAGTTTGTATGTCATATGTGCCAAGTAAAAAATATTTTAGTAATTACAAAAAAAATTATTTTGCAGCCATTAATTAGTTTTTAAAGAATTCTTCTATGGAGGCCAAGATATTTGCTTTATCATAAAATGCAAGGAATTTATGTGAACATAATAAATTTCACAAAAAAGGTTATATCCTATGATTAATAAAAAATTCAGATCTAATACATTTGCATCTCATCTTAACTAATTACTTTAAAAACACTCATCTTAAGGTTTTCAATTCCTTCATTTTAAAGCTGAATCCAAAATTTGTCGATGTCCGATTTTGTCCAAATATACCATTGGTTTCCAAGGAGTTACCACTTTTATTTGTTGCGAATTTATTGTAGTTTTAAATTATTTTATTGCTTTACTAGAAGAGTTGAATTTCTTGTTCGAGATGGGATGGATTTGGTTAATTTTTTGATCATTTTTTTATTAGACTCAAATAATATAAATGCAATCACTTATTAAACAAATTTGCTTTTCTATATTGGATCAACTTGATCTAAACGACGACAATAACTTTCATTAACTTTATACCTGATTTGAACAAACCAAAAAATGCTCTCTTTAATTAGTTAAATATTATCTTTACTAGCTACAATTATATTTTGATATTTTTAATTCTAAAAAGTTCAAAATCTAATGTACAAAAGAGGAGATTGAAAAAATTGAACCATAAACTTTATTTTATGATATATATAAAAGAGGAGATTGAAAATAATTGAAAAACATGATTGAAAAAGTGAGTGACGTGGGGCTTCTTATGGAGTGAACTAGAGGTGGGCATTTAACCGACTTAACCGATTTAACCAACCTTAACCGAGCCAATTTAACCGACAAAATCGGTTAACCGAACTTTTGGTTAACCGACTGATGTTAACTAACCATTTTCGGTTTGGTTAACGGTTAACAATATCAAGTCAGTCGGTTAACTGTTAACCAACCAAAAAACTAAGGTAGTGTTTGGTTTACATTTTTTAGTTTTAAGTTTTTGTCCATACAAAAATGCGCATGACGCATGTATATTGTGGAAAATGATCAATTTAGAAAACAAAGCTAATAAAGAAAATAGAAAACAACTTTTTTTTGTTTTTCATGTTTTGAGAAATAAGAGAAGCACGAGAAACAATGTTCCCTTCCATCATTCCTTCATCCCCTCCATGGTCCCCTCCATCATCCTTACATCCTATCCGACGTCCCTCCACTCCTCTCATATTCTGTAATTATTGTTGAAAACTCAAAACACAAAACTCATTTCAAACCAAATGCTACCTAAGTTTTTTTAGTCACAACCCATTTAGCCTACCTGTAAAGAACCTAGTCTCGAACAAAATCCAATAGCCAGTGTGCTCTTATATTTTCTTGAATAGTCTATTCTCTCCAGTCTTCAGATCTAGATAAAATATACAAAATGAGAGAAGTCGAAACCTAGATCTACTCGCTCATTTTGTCTGCTAATCATCGGCGTTAACAAAAAAATTTCTTTGCGCTAATCTCGGCGCTTCACGCTAGTGATGACCACCAGTAGAGCTATTGTAGAAATCAACGGTGTCAAGAAGGAAGAGAAAGCATGTGAGTAAATTACTAATTACTCGGTTGATCTACTGTACATATAAAAATTAAGTTCTAGTCTAGTTAGTTAACCGAATTCGGTTGTATTTTTATTTAATTAATTGGTAAATTAGTGATTTAACAAATGAAGCTGCTTTCGTTTGCTAAATATCCTGGATTCGCAGCTTTTTATTTAAAACTGTGTTCATTTTCTTTATGTTTTCTTAGAAAATCAAGACATATATATAATATATGTAGTAAAGTCACTTTCACATTAGTCTACTTTAATTTACTAAATTTTCTTTAATTTTGAGAACTGTATTTGTAAATAGAAAATTATTGTATTTGTAATAAGGTTTTACTAAATTAGTTGTAAATTTCATATACTGATTATTGAATTTGGTTCATTGTTAATCATTATGTTTTCAGTATACTAAAATATTGATATATGAACAGGAGAAAGAAAAATCATTTTCATCTGTTACTATTCTATAAAATAGTGATTAGCATGTTAAATGTATTTTAAAATACTAAATATACCAGATATATTGAATTGTTAGAGATACATCCTTAATATGTAATAGTAGTAGTCGTGTTTTAGACCGAAAGAGAGCACATTCGACGACTAACAAGTGAAAGCTGAAACAAATTTGCTTGTTTGTATAATGATATATATATACACTCAGTTTGCATCTATAAATTGTCTTGAACAAAATGTTTAAATTTGGATTTATCACCTGCTAAAGGAAGTAAGTGAGAGCTCGTTTCTTGTGATTTATCCCTTAAATGTGAATTGAATAAGTTGTACTTGCATACAGTAAGCCTTGAGTTCTAAATTGCAGAGCACGTTTTGCTGTGTATCATATTTGTATGCTAATATGTTTTGTTCAAGTTTAAAGTTTTAAACTCAAAATTGAAATTTTATATTAATAGAATAGTGCCTATGAGTACAATTTTGTGTCTAATAATAAGATTGTTGCTCGCATGCATTGCAATGGCTGACTCATGATTGTTACATGATGTAGGTTCCCATTCCGGAACAACTTTGCATCATGCTGCAAAACATGGACTTGACCAAACTGTGAATCTACACTTTCTAGTAGAGGTATAAAAAGCACATGGACTTGCATGGATAGAGAAAATTTTTATGATGTTTGTCAATTTCTTTTTTTAATGTTTGTATACCTTGTAAATATGAATGACTGTTTCATAGTCCGACTCCAAATAAATAATTGTCTAACAAACACATGAAAGCTAATTTAGTTATAAACTGTCGTTTTCATATTCAAGTTCTTCTCAGAGCTTTAATTCGGTTTTACTGAATCTAGTTAAATGAAATAGTCAAATTTGTTGTCTTACATCTATTCATGTAAATTAACTTTCATTCTAAGATGCACAAATGAATAAATAACATTGGCATCTTCAAAGCAGGTGTTGATCACTTTCATAATACAAAGTTTATGATTTTTGTTAATGGTGACTTGATGCATTCTTTATGATTTTCTTTGTTGTTATTCTATAAGATTGTCAACATTTAACTAGTATTTGTTTGTAAGAACAATTTATGGAATGGTGTAATTGTTGCTCATCCTTGAACTGCTTTATACATGATAGAAACACAGTACAAGTTCTTATCAGGAAATGAGGGTGACAAGCAACAACTGCAGTGGTTCTATAATGCATGTCAAGGAATTCCTCAGGTAAAAAACAAAATTTTACACCTCAAATTATGGGCACTTTATAGCAAAGTTTATGATTTCCAGTCAACAAGAATCCAAATTATTCTCTAACCACGAAAGACGGAGTAAGCGATAGTCCTTTTGAACATACATAGACGACTAACAAGTATTGTTGGAGGTACATATGGAATATGTAATAGTATTAGTTGCGTTTAAGACTGAAAGAGAACACATTCGACGGCTAACAATAGAAAGCTGAAACAAATTTGCATGTTTGTATAGTGATAGTGAAACATATACATACATACATGTATGTATGCTCAATTTGCATCTATAAATAGTCTTGAACACAAATATCTACACCTTAGTTCAACTATATATGTTCAGTTTTCATTTGCTTATAAGTGAACTCAGTCTATACCTCAATGCATATATATATATATATTTGTGTATGTGTGTGTATATATATAATTAGTTAAGTGAATATATGGTGTAGACTGATATAGACTATTACAATTATTAGGTATAGACTGTACAGTCTATACATACATATTATATAAGGTATATACCATATATCAGTCTATACCATATATATGAACTGTTATATATATATATATATATATCATTCTATACCATATATATAATAGTTCATATAGGTCTATATACCATATATATAATAGTTCATATATTGTGAACTGATTATATTTATGTACTGCAAACTGAGAATATATGTTAATATACAAAGAATATTTATAGAGATTTTAGATAGTGCCATTGTTGTGTAGTAAAGTTGTGTGTCTTGACATATTACAATTGTTGATATATATATATATATATATATATATATTACAATATATTTGTGTGTGTTTGTGTGTGCAAACTAATGTTGACTTTATGTAGCAGTATATATATAAATTAAAACATGTATGTTTTAATGTCATCCTTCAGTTCTCTATAGTTATACATGTTTACACTTTACACTTATATTCTTAAGTTAATTGTTAAATTATTGTGTTTACCTTTGTTTGACAGAGTTGGTGAACGGAAATGGAAGTGGGAGAGTAGAGACTTTGTAGTTGTATTAATGTACTCCAATGATCTATTTGGACTTTGGGATGAATTACTAATGTAATGCAATCACTGTAATGATGCTTAATTGCTTGTAATGTATGAACTGAGAGAGTGAGAGGTGAGAACTGTACTGAAGTATGAACTGAAGTGAAGTATAAATTATTGAACTGAATGTATGAACTGAACTGTAGTTGCAATTATCTCACCGTAATGATGCTTGTAATGTATGAACTGAACTGTAGTTGCAATTAGCTCACTGCAATGAAGCTCGTAATGTATGAACTGAAGCCAAAACTGTGATTATTTGCATGTATGTGTGTTTTTAATGCTGATAAGTGTATATATGTTGCTGTTTGACTAGTTAACCGGTTAACCATTTAATATAGACGGTTAACCGATTAACATTTAACTTTTTATATTAATCGGCTAACCGGTTAAATTAACCGGTTAACCACGGTTAATTTTAATCGGTTCAGTCAGCATACCAGAGTCAAATTAACTGAAAATCGATTAACCAAACCGTCGACGTTTTTGTAGTTAACCGAAAAATTTAACCGATTTACTCGGTTAACCAACCGCGCCCAGCCCTAGAGCGAATGGGTGAACAAGCCGTTAAATTCCACTTTTGAGTGGAGAGAAAATGGTTGGAGGATGTCAAAGAAGTAAGAAGACTCAAAAGGATGGTGAGGACAAGGGAGTTGATGGGTTCGATGATGGGATTGGGCAAAAAGGTAAGAAAAGACAGTCAAGAAATGTGTCTATTAAAATTTGAAAAAAGATTGTGCGAACCTCATTGACTCTTGAATGAAGACGAGCTTTCAGTAGGATGGAAATATCATCAAATACCACTTTTGAGTATTTGATGAATTCACTTTTGTAACAACCTGGTACTTAGGGGTAATCAATAAAAGATAATAATAATTATTTAATTGGCTAAAATGGATTTTTTTTAAAATGGATAATTTGGATTTGTTAGGAAATCAAATCCATGGTTTTAATGACAACAACTATACAATGAAAATCAAATGTACATATACATGGAACTTGCTAGAACAACATCACTAGAGAGACAAAAACATGGCTCAAAGAACGTTACCAAAGACTACAAGTCGATAGGATCAATGGAGCAATGACACAGATGCACAAACTCAACATGTACAAGTTTCAGACGTTTGGGTGCACTAGCCAGACGTCTGCAGAAATCCTTTGGAATTTAAAACAGAAAGGATCAGACGTTTGGTTAATGCACTCAGACGTATGAAAGTCTACTATATACAAAAAATATAAAGAGCCAGACGTCTGAGACATATTCCAGACGTCTGAGACATATTCCAGACGTCTGAAACTGAACTCGGTTGTTGACATTCAAATTACAACTGCCGCAATTGAAAAGACACCTTCGCTTCTCTTCGCTACAACTCTTCATCATCATCAGAAGCAACTGTAGAGCACTTGTTAATGGATGCAACTACTCAAGGAACCTCTCTACAACTATATATATCATCAAGAATCAAGAGAAAATATACACACCTGACTACCTTACAACTCGACTCTCTATCTTGATCATCTCTTGTTCTAATCATCAACTTGCTATCCAATCTGAAACTCTGAGATCATACACTTCTATATTCTCTCGAACAATATTGTATTCAATCATCCAAGAGATATAGGAAGTTCAATTGTACTACATAGTCAAAATCCGTGTAATAGAGAACACATAGTTGACAAATAAACTCTACTATTGTAAACATGTTCCTCCGGGTGAAGTGAGGGTTATTTGGTGAAAGGAAATTCCGAAGAGGAGCTTCGGGACTGGACTTAGGACGGGAGGTCCGAACCAGTATAAAATCCTGGTGTGCTTATTCTATATTTACCTATAATAATTCTATCTTAGTTGCATCATATAATCTGTCACATATACATGCATATACACTACACGATCCACCGTAGAACTTTCAGGATTTATTTTGGAATAATGGAAATTTATAATAAAATATTTAGTGTTGAAATTAAGGGGTTTTGACAATAATTATTTGTTTAAAAGATTGTAAAATAAATTTGGAATTGTTTAATACAGGATAATTAAATTTAAATAAGTTGAAATATGGAAACGTGAATTGATTATTTTAGAAATAATGATAAATTAAAATATGTAAATATGAAGTTTATTTTAATGAAGGGAATAAATTTTATTAGTATAGTTTTAAAATTAGTTGGTGGATGATTTAATTAAAATGATCAATTGAATAAATTAAATTATAGAAAATTATTTTGTAAAATAAATAAAATTGTAATTTATTAGAAAGTAATTTAGTGATAAGAGTAACTTTGTAACGGGCTTGAATATAAATTGTTGTATAGAAAGAAATAAAAATAAAGAATGAAGAAGAAAACTTAAAATAAAGCCCAACATAACTTAGCCCAACAAACCAAAACCCTAGCTCCAAGGTTTCTCCATCTCCTGACTATTCCATCTCCAGAGTTTTCTACATGATGTTTCTTCTTCATTTATAAGAAATACTCACACGTTTTCTTTTTCAAACTTTAGAAAAATCAACTTCATGCCTAAACCTTACTTCTCTAATAAATAATTTCAAATTCAAATATAAATCTATAAATCTCCAAATTCAGGTATGTGTTTCTCGATGTCAATATATACAATCACGCAAGAAAGCGGTTAGAGTTTCATTGAGGTTTTGGAATTTGGGTGCGTGTGATCAAAGAGGAATAGGCACATGATGGAATGCAGTGTATATGTGAATTTTTCACTCACAACTCTATGTTGAACCCTTTATATATATGAACATGAATCGAAATGATGTTTGAATATATAATGGTGTGTGCTGTGAACGGATGGTGGTTTCGTGCATATATGCGTGAGTGCATTACTGTGTTTGGATGTGTATTGCTATGTGTGTGCTTATATAATTCTCTTTATGTTTGTAAGTCTATGTGTGTGAGTTCTATGTGAGTGTACATGTGTAAATCTCTATGTGTGTGAGGCTGTGTATGTGCGTGCTGTTACGTGTAGATGTGTGTATGTGAGGCTGAAAGTGGTGTATGCAGGGTTGTATATATGAGTGCAGATCTCTATATGTGTGTGTTGTATGTATGTTGTGCGTGTGTTTGTATGTGTTGGGTGTATGTTTGAGTTTGCTTGTGTGTCTTGTGCACTTGCTATTGGGTTTGATGCATTTGTGTGCCTTGCTACACCATTATGTTTGGTTTTACTTATTGTTTTACACCTTGTGCTTCACTTGTCTTTGTACATTTATGTGCTTTGCTCCTTCTCTGATCTGGTTGCACCTTGTTGTGTTTTTCCTTGAGCTTTGAGCTTACTGAAATTGTGCATATCCTTTATAGTTGTGCACCAAGCTGGTTTGTCTTTGTGCATTTCATCTTGTTACTGTACACATGAAATCTGATGCACCTGTTTGATGTTGCACTTGTGTGTTGTACTTGTTTGTGTTTCTTCTGCTTGCCATATGTTGTGTGTGTGAACTTCTTGTCTGTGCCTGCACCGTTTTGTAGTTTGATAACTTAACCTTGGTCTCAACTTGTGGTGTTGTGTTTGCCTTCTTGTTTTCACTTGCTCTTGACTTCTGTTGTGAGCTGAAAGTTGTTTTGAGAGATGATGAAGTCTTGTAACCTTGAATTGTATCCCTTTTGCTGCTCTTGTATGCACACTTGCTATTGTTTTGTTTTGTGTGTCATGTTGAACTTGCTGGCCTGATTTTCTGGTTGTGCATCATTGTGTACTTTATGTATTACTTGTGTGTTTGCCGGTTCTTGTGTATTTGATGTTCACTTGCACTATTTTGTGCTTCTTGCTGTCTTATTACTGTGAATTTTTCATGATTTGACCTTCTGTGTTTGTGCACCTAGTCTTATGCACTTGGTTGGTTTGTTGTATGTTTGTGCTTAAGTTGGGTACATCGTTTTGTACTTGACCTAATATACTGCATTTGTTGTTTCGGCCTACCTCTAAAGTGTTTCTATACTGTTTCACTTTTGCTTGTGTTAATCTATTTAGCTGGATCTTGCATTATTTGTATTGACCTGTCCACTAATTCAAAAATATACATAATAAGTATACTTAAACTCCAACATCTACTTATATATTATTTATAAAAAACAATATAATATAAATTTTATAAATCAATAAATTGAATTTTATTGTATTATTGAATCAAAAATTAAAAAGGTTGATAAATTCTTATATATGAAATTATCAAATATTCTTATAAAAATTGGTAAAGATTGCATGACTTATATTATAGATTTTTAATAAGAAATTCTAAGACATATATATCTTTTTAATTGGATATTAGCTTATACTAATCAACTAAACAATGTTTACTTTAGTAGAATAATTATTATGTTTTCCAACTTAATGTCTATTATTATTATTATTATTATTATTATTATTATAATTATTATTATTATTCCTCTCTTTGATTTAAATATACGAATGATTCACTGTTGATATTGATCTCGGTAGTTTTGATATGATACGGTATTGACATCCTTCTATAGAATTTGTGTTATTGCTATTTTGTAATATTTTGTTTTAATTCTGTGTGACGAGAAATTTGAATAAACTAAGTTATAATACCATTTGGGATGGGGCATCCGGTAATATTTCTCCTATTATTCTTTAGACTCGTTATATAGAATATTGTGAAGATTGAGTGTAGTTTATAAGCAGTGAATAAACATTTGAATATCACGTAGTAGTATGAGATGCTATTGTGATATTTATTTGGTTATTCATTGTAAGTATATGACACTCACATGACGAAGATTTGAGGAGACTCACTGTGGTGAGTCGTGTGTGTTGTCATGTGTTGGTAATCACATATATAGCCATGTGTTGGTGATATTATCAAGCTGTGCGACAGCAATACGTACAGCCATGTATCGGAAATAGTATCAAGGTGTGTGGAAACAGCAAAATGATGGTTTTTCACTTTCTCATCAGCTTGGGAGTATGTTAGGGAAAGATTTCCCCAACGGGATTGGTGTTCTCATATTTGGAATAATGTATGTGCTCCGAAAATGGCAATGTGTTATTTGTTAGCAAAACTAGACAAACTAAACACTGAAAGAAAATTCATAGATGGGATCCCACTATTGACATGAAATGTAAACTATGCAATCAAAGTGAAGAATTTAGAAATCATTTGTTCTTTGAATGCTGTTATTCAACTACCCTTTGGCAAAGCATCAAAAGCAAACTACGACTGCAGATTCTCATACTCTAATAAATAACTGTGGAAATAAAGCATACAAGAAATTACTAGACATTGTTATCACTACGTTAATATGGCATTTTTGGATTGAAAGAAAATCCATAATTTTCAAAAACATTGAAACTCCATCCCCAGTTCGACTGCAACTCATACTCTTAGACATTGATCAACTTGTCCGACATGTAGGTATAAAGTATACAGATATCATAGGTAAAGAGGACAATTTTATAGAGTTTGAATTTCGAGTTCAGATCTATCCCAACAGCTCAACATGGAGTCAGGCTACCTTCGAAATTGATTCAGCCTATATGAACTCCTGCAGTGGCAGCTCAGTCCAAGCTCGAAGAAAGGCGGCTTAGATCTACATTGCTCTTTTGATTCCCGATTTATTGCATGGATTAGATTGGATATCTTGATCTCTTGATTTTGTCTTCGCTGCTATTAAATCATGGAGATGGATAATTATATGGGAGCGCTTCATTTATGACTTGCGGTAGAGGATGGCAGTGGGAGTTGAGAGGAGTAGTTAGAAGACAATTTTTTTAAGCAATGGTAGGACCAATATCTGTTGTGTTGTGTCTCCACCTTACTCATTTTGTTGTATTATTTGTCCTTTTATTTGTGGTATAAGGGAACGCACTATGGATTTTGAGTATGTGAACAAAATTCCACTCGTCCTAATGTTTGTTCCCTTAGTATCATATCTCGTATCTCCTTTTATAAATAAAGTACCAATTTAAAAAAAATAGTATCAAGCTATGTGGTAGTAATATATATAGCCATGTGTTGGCATTTCCGAGTAGCTATGTGTTAGCTATCAAGTGTAGATACTATGTGTCTATCTATCTTGTCCAACTTCCATTCTATTTCGAAAGTAAACCATATTGGCTAGTATCCACCCTGGCGATCTGATTGCGGTAGTCGCTCCCCACATCTATGACACCATTATATATATTTGGTCGTCTGTTGGCCTCTTGTCATGTGTCGGCATATATTGTTGTGTGCCTTAGCTGCATGCATTTGCCCCTTGCATCAAGTAGGCCAGTAGTCAGTTACTTATAAGTGCAATGTGTCTAGTCATGATTGATGCAGAGCATAGTCCTGTAGCATGTTTATGACATGAGGTGGATATTATCATAATATTGAGGGAAAGGTAACCGACGATTATAGGAGCAGTGCTAGACAGACACATGCGAGGCTCCTAGAGCAAGCAAACATGCTGTCAGTCTCCTGTTTGGTTCCCGTGTGTGTGGTTGATAGACATATACTATTAGTATTCATATCCGAGACTATGTCCAAGATATTGTAAATCCCCATATCTTACCTTTATGTGATCCATCGGCAGAAAGCCTATCCATTCTAGGCATATGACCTACTTATTATTGATTTTACTTAGACATTGCAATATGCTAGCACAAAACTTTTTATTGACTTCTGAATTCTAATAATGATTTGTAGATATGGATGATTCACCCGATCGATGTTGATTATATGATTTTTGATTTTGATACGTTTTGTTACGGGTGATGACATCATTATGCATAATTTTGTGATATTTGTGTTATGTGATGTTTCAATGTCCTTGTATGATGTTATAGTTATGTACTATATATTAACATTATGATCGTAGACTTGTGTTCATGCTAGTGTTATCATGTTATTATCTCTGGTATATACTTTATTGCCTATATTGATTAACCCTTAATTTCGACATAGTTCGACTCGTGTGTTATTACGTAACACTCAGGTTAGTCCGAGGTATTTCAGATACAGGTATACTGAGACCAGCTTGTGTCTGGGCATAGAGGAGACTAAGATGTGGTATTATTGCATATTAGTTTAGTATTATATAATTTCATGTATGTATATTCCAGTGTTGTATAATTGGACAAACACGTATATTTATTTTATCACTACGATTCTAACTCTATGTTCTTTGTGATTTATTTTATACCGTGTATCATTCTATCCTGGAGACATACGTATTTATTGCTTTGTATCGATACTGTGTACATATCATGGTGAGTTATATTCAATGTTTAAATACGTACCACTGTTAGCCCATGAGAATATTCATGTATGTACCTTATATTACCGTATTCTCTGTATTATTCGATAGTGTTACTCTATAGTACTCTTGGATACTACTAGATATTTAAATTAAAATAAGTTGAAATATGGAAATGTGAATTTATTATTTTGGAAATAATGTTAAACTAAAATTTTGTAAATATAAAGTTTATTTTAATAAAGAGGATAAATTTTATTAGTATAGCTTTAAAATTAGTTGGTGGATGATTTAACTAAAACGATTAATTAAATTAAATTATTGAAAATTAATTTGTAAAATAAATAAAATTGTAATTTATTGGAAAGTAATTTGGCGATAAGAGTAATTTTGTAGTGAGCTTGAATATAAGTTGTTTCATATAAAGAAAAGAAAAGAAAGAAAGAAGAAGAAAACTTAAACTGAAGCCCAACATAACTTAGCCTACCAACCCAAAACCCTAGCTCTAAGTTTTCTCCATCTCCCGACTATTCCATCTCTAAAGTTCTCCATTTTCGTGATGTTTCTTCTTCATTTATAAGAATAGCTCACACGTTTTCTTTTTCAGACTTTAACAAAAATCGATTTCATCCCTAAACCCTACTTCTTTAATAAATAAATTTAAATTCAAATATAAATCTATAGATCCCCAAATTTAAGTATTTGTTTCTTGACGCCGATATATACACTTGTGCAAAGAAGTGGTTAGAGTTTCGTTGAGGTGTTGGAATTTGGTTGTGTGCGATCAAAGAGGAAGAGTCAAAGGATGGAACGCAATGTATAGATGAGTTTTTCACTCATAACTCTATGTCGAGCCCTATGATTTTATATATATAAGCATGATTTGAAATAATGTCTGAATATATAAGTGTGTGTGCTGTGAACAGGTAGTAATAGTGTCATGCGTGTATAGTTTTTGTGTGCGTGAGCGCATAACTGTATTTGTATGTGTATTTATATAAGTCTGTGTGTGTAAATTCATGTGTGTGAGTTTCGTGTGAGTGTACATGTGTATATCTCTCTTTGTGTGAGGTTTTACATATGTGTTGTTACTTATAAGTGTTTGTATGTGAGGTTGTGTGTGCATGTGTGTAAGGTAGTATATATGAGTGAAGATCTCTGTGTTATGTATATGTTGCATGTGTGTTTGTATGTGTTGGGTGTGTGTTTGAGTTTTCCTATGTGTCTTGTGCACTTGCTATTGGGTTTGATGCATTTGCCTATCTTGTACCATTGTGTATTATTATACTTACTATTTTACACCTTGTGATGCACCTATCTTTGTACATTTCTGTGCTTTGCCCCGTAATGACCCGTATTTTACATATTGGATAATCGTAAAATATTTTTATTTTATTCGTATGACATCGTATGATACTATAATTTTGGGATATAACTCTTAGGGACATTTTACACACCTATGATTTTTCTTGAACTTCTATGTGATCATTTTAACCCTAAAAAAATTGTTTGAGCTATAACTTTTGATAGGAGAAGAATTAGGGTTTACAATAAGTTCCATTGCTTCAAGATGATGGTTTTTCATTTCGCAGAGTGGTCATAATAAAAAAAACAGACTTAAAGTTCGGGAGTTATACCCATTTTAACTTTTGAAAATTGTGGTCATAGTTAATTTGTAATTAGTGAAGCCCATTAGTCTAATTAGATAATACTATAAACAAAGGGCTGAAGAGTTAAGTTAAAAAATTTCCCTCTCATTCTAAATCAGGTCTAAACCCTAATAAGCCTTAGATCCATCATAATTTCATCCAAAATAACCTAAGTTGCTCTATAAATCGAACTAGATTGCGGAATAAAGATAAGATCATCAACTAGAAGATAGAGATCATCAATTTTCTTGATTTGAAGTGCATTCCATTGCTGTCCGGATTGTATCTACATTCATATTGGTTGAATTTGGTAATTGGCGAGTGGTTTGTGTCTTCTCACTATACTATGCATGTTTATATGGTAGAATCATAGGATTTAACATGTTTTAAATTGAATTTTGGCCATAAAACCTTTCCTAACTTTAATTACATGTTAAACTATGTATATGATCTAGATTGACTAAGTCACCCTTTCTCATGCTCATATATTCATGGTATATGTAGATCTATGTTATAAATTGACTTGTTTGTCTTATTTTGATGGATTGCATGTTTGATTAGATGAAATTTCTTGTTATTCTATGTTGGAAGATATGATTTGATGTTGTTTGCTAGTGTTGCGATTGCGTAGAAAGTTAGGTCGGAGAATTGAGCAAATTGGAGGCAAAGTTGGTCGAAGTTGGACGAACTTAAAGAAGAGGCTTCGAAGTATTGGAAGAGCTCGTGGTTTAAGGCGCATGTTCCAATTCATTGTCTACACAAGTTGGCGCTGAGTTGAGAGGTCGGCATCGACATGTGCTGTTTGGTCCATGGCGGTGGAGACTTTGGGGAGAGCAAGGATGTTGCTAGTGGAGGTTACATAAGGAGATGGATCAGTGATTGGCCAAGTGTTGGAGGATATGACGACCTTGTTCCTAAAATATGAAGTAGGGTGCTTCAAAGGGAGGACTTGTTCTATGATGACTTGATTTGTGTAGAGAAGTCAAGGTCAAAGCATCTGGGCTTGGAGTACTAGAAGCAAGGAAGGAGTGGAAGAAAACTTAGCCATAGATTAGCTAAGTAGAGAGGTCGGGGCTGAGTTGAGAGGTCGGTACCGACTTCAAGGTTTAAGTCCAAATGGGATAGAACTTTTGGATGGTGAAGTAGAGGTCCTGTAGATCGTGCTAGAGGTGTTGGCTCGTTCGTATCAGGTTGGATGACAATATAACAGCATGATGAAAAGCTATAGTTTACGAATGTTGAGTAGGTTTCGAAGATTGGGGCTCCTAAAGGAGTTGGCCTTATGATCGAGGAATGTGGAAGGGTTCCTCATGAATAATGGAAATTGGATTGAGCAAGAAGGGCACAGTATCCAAATGGAGAAAATATGGGCTTGGGTGTATGTACTAAGGAATTGTTGATGACCCAGAGAGTTTTCAGTTGTACTCGAAGCAAGGATATTGTAAGTGGGGATGCCCATGGTTCAATGAAGGGACCAGTATACCTTAAACCTGTTGCTTGGGTCTAGTGTCCAGCTTTGGGCTGCGAGACACGTATGCAGCTTTGGTCTGCGGGGTACGAGAGTATAACTGAGAACTGTGATTTCCATCAGTCCCTAGCTTGGGGGTCATACGAGTTGTCATATATTCAAAGCACATAAAGTGATAGTTAGGATTGTTTGATGGATGCTATGGTTGCTTTAGTTGCTCTCTTTAGTAGTCTATCACCCGTAGGTATTAGGGGATGTATGTATTGGAAATTGGAATAACTGGAAGATTGATATCCTTTATTTGGTTTGTGGTATATCTTTATGATATTGTAGAGTAGCATATTATAGTGTTGTATGCTAAACCTTTGGTTGTAGAGACAAGTCAGGTGTGGTTCATGTACTCTTTTTCCTTACTATATTTACCTATTTAGTATTTTGAGACTCATTTACCTCTCACACCAGACTGTTTTCTGACCCAGCGTTTTATATTTTGTCTTTTATTATCTTAGGTACTCTAAAATGAGTAGACCAGATAACAGGTCTAGATGATGCAGTATCTATTTGGAGGACGAGCTGAATGTGGCTATCTCGTATTATATACATATATGAAGTCTATGCTTATTCCCTAAGCAATGCTATAGAGATCGTGACCGTGCTTGCTTATTACTATTTGTTGGAGCAGTTTATTTGAGTTTACTTCTTGTATAAACTCTACTGCATTTGATGTATAACTTTGTGGATCTATTGCTCTGATGATGATTTATTTACATAGTTATTACTATCACTTATGTTATACATATGATATTATATTATATTCATGCGCTGTGAGATATGACATGTTACATGCTCTATTGGTTTATTTCAAGCTTGATGATCATCTTATATCGACCAGGCATGGATAGCACACTATTTATATACTATTGGTGCCTGTGGTATAGGGCGGTCGTCACATTTGGTATCAGAGCTTTGGTTACACGATTGACTGGTGTTGATACCATGATATAATAAAGAAGGGAAGGTGTTATCACCTTAGACTAGATTGAGAGAGAGAGAGAGTGTGTGTGTGTACGAGAGAGTGCGTACTTGTTATAAGTTTGGTTTTCAAAATATATAGTAATATAATATAGTACAAGTCGCATTCACGTGAGCACTATAGAAACTTTTCTTTATGAGAGGTTGATCATTCTTGTTACATATAAGGATGAATCTGCATACAAGAAATACTGTGAGATCGGCTTTAGAAGTGGAGGAAGGAGCAGGACCAGGAGCTTCTGCGCTTGATTTCCAAGTCATGTTCAATGCTGTGATGGCTATATGATGAGAAATTCTCCTAGAGTTGTGATGGGAAGAGGTGCTCTATTGCAAGCGCCTAGGACCGATTTCACCCAGTTAAGCTAGGATCACTCCACTTTGAGAGGGAAGCCATTCCAGGGAATAGAATCAGCCATAGAAGTGCAAGATTGGTTAGATACTTATAAGCACATCTTCGGAGATATGGAGTTGGAAGATGCTATGAATAGAAAGTTGGCTTGGACAACTTCAGGGTCGAGCCATGAATTGGTGGAATGTTTTTATTATATCTACTCCAGAGGATCAGTTTAGCTGGGATCAGTTGAAGGAAAGGTTTAAGGAGAAGTTTATTCCAACTACTCAGAAGTCAGTTCTATTCAGAAAATTTGCCGATCTCAAGCAGGGAGAGATGACAGTTTCTTAATATGTGGTAGAATTTAATGCTTTGTCTAAGTATGGAATGCCATTCATCGACACTCCATTGAGGAAGAATGAGAAATTCATCATTGATTTGGATGACTCCTTGGGGGTAAAGCTAGCGGACCATATAGATGAGCCATTTGAGAAGCTTGTAGAGAAGGCGCTTCGCTATAAGAGCTTGTATCCTAAGGCTAAGATTGCTATTGTTTTTTCTGTTTAGAAAGAAGAGCCAAAACCGTAACAAGGTGGTGAAGGCAAGAAGAAGTGGAACATAAAGAGAAAGCAGTCCCAAGCAAAGGGTGGTAAGAAGAAGGTAAATGGGAACCTACTTGCTTTGGATGCAAAAAAAAGGGTCATTTGGTTAAAGACTGCAAGACAAGTGAGAAGATGAAATGTTACAATTGTGACAATCCTAGGCATTTGAAGAAGAATTATCCAGAACCGGTGAAGGATAATCAGGTGGTGAAAGCGTATGCTTTAGACGCAATCTCGACTTCATCGAGTGCTCCCTCAGTGAAGGAGAAGGGGAAGGGAGTCGTCGTTCAAAGTATGTTTTCTATTGGTGATGTTCTTGTTTTAATTTTGTTTGATACAGGTGCTTCTCATTCATTCATATGTAGTGACCTGGTAGATATATTGGGATTGGAACCTAAGATAGTAGACCGACCCCTAATCGTTAAGAATCCAGTTTGAGGCTCTACTAGTCTTTACATGGTTTTTCTTAGCCTGGTTTTATCAAGTCAGGGATGTTCTTTGGTTTTTGATTGCTTTATTTTGAAATTTGTTGGGTTTGGGATTATCTTGGGTATGGAGTGACTTATGTGGCTATAGTGGATTGCAAGAAGCAGTTTGTGGCAGTCGGAGATGTGGATAGGCAAACAGTAGTGATTAGCTGCCTACTAGAGGATAGGGTGATGGTTAGCTTTCTATATTTGCTTGAGGTTCCACAAGAGAGATTGTTATCAGTGCCCATCGCTAGAGAGTATCCAGATGCCTTCAAGGAAGTAACAAGGTTTCCACCGCATAGAGAGATCGAGTTTCAGATTGACTTGGTAAAGGAAGCCAGACCGATAGTTATGCCTTTGAGGCATATGGCACCTGGAGAGTGGAAGGAATTTGAGGTGCAAGCGAATGACTTATTGAGGAAAAGGTTCGTTCAAAGAAGCACATTAGAGTGGGGCACACTTGTAGTGTTCGCAAAGAAGGCGGATGGCTCTTTGAGATTGTATGTGGATTATCGTATGCTGAATAAAATGATGAAGAAGAATAAATATCCGCCCCCATGCATTGATAACTTGTTTGATCAGCTGCACGGTGCGAATGTGTTCTCCCAAATGGATTTAGTGATCAGATTTCACTAGTTGAGAGTAGCGAAGGAGAGTGCGCCTATTATTGCGTTTCATACGTTGTCGGTTTTCTATGAGTTGTTGGTGATGCCATTTAGGTTGACCAACACTCCAGCATACATTGTGGATCTCATGAATCAGGTTTTCAGTCATTGGTTAAATAAGCTTGTACTTGTGTTTGTGGATTATATTTCGATCTGCGCCAGAACTGAAAAGCAGCACAAGCCGCACTTGAGGATTATGCTAGAGATATTTAGGAAGCACAAGTTGAGAGCGAAGTTCTCTAAGTGTTGCTTCTAGAGAGAAGAAATGGGATTCATAGGTCACGTTGTTTTAGGATAGGGTATACCTATGGATCCTACGAAGGCGGCAGCGGTCCAAGGTTGAAATCGGCCCAAGAATACAATGGATGTGTGAAGTTTCCTAGGATTGGTGGAATATAAAGATGCTTCATAAAGGACTTCTCGAAGGTAGTAGCATCGTTAACCAATTTGACGAAGAAAAATAAGACCTTTGTACAGGATGCAAAGTGTGAGCATGCATTTGTGAGTCTGAAAGAGAGGTTCATGAGTGCACCGGTATTGACCATTCCAAGTGGAAATGAAGAGTTAACGGTATACATAATGGATTGGGTGTGGTGTTAATGTAGAAGGGAAGAGTTGTCGCTTATGTGAGTCAACAGCTAAAGCTGCATGAAAGGATCACCCAACTTATGATTTGGAATTGGCAGCAATTGTATTTGCTTTGAAGATATTGAGGCACTATTTATTGGGAGAAAGGTTTGATCTATTTACAGACCATAAATCATGAAAGTACCTTTTCCCTCAGAAGGATCCCAACCTTTGACAGCAATGGTGATTGGAGTTTTTAGGCTCTTATGATTTCAGTATTTCCTACACTCCGAGAAAAGGAAATCCAGTCATGGATGCATTAAGTATAGAGTATATTGTTGTATTTGATTTCAGGCCTCACTATGAGCTAGAACCTGAAATGTTGGCGAGTTTATCGATCAGACCTACTCTAATTGAAAGGATCGGTACTAGTCAAAAACGAGATGCTAGGCTAGAGGAATTCATAGCAAAGATGGAGGAAGGTGTAGAATCTAAAAATATGAAGCAATACGAACTCGATTGACAGGGTTGGCTTTGTAAGGATGGAAGATTATTTGTTCCTGATGCTGATGGATTACGAGTGAAGTGCTAAGAGATTGTCATCATTCTAGATTGACCATTCATCCCGATGGTAACAAGATGTACCAAGATATGAAGCGAAATCGTTATTGGGAAGATATGAAGGGGGATGTTGGGGGCATTTATCTCAAAGTGTATAAACTATCTGTAGAGTCAGAGCAGAAGAAACCTAGTAGATTGTTGTAACCATTAGAGATTCCTAAGTCGAAATGGGAGAAAGCATCGATGGATATAGATGGAATGCTAAGGACTCGAGTAGGTATGAAGGCATTTGGGTCATGTTGATCGGTTGACCAAGAGTGCAAGATCTATACCCATCAAGTTGACTAGAACAGCATCCAAGCTGACATAGTTGTATGTAAATTGGATAGTACGATTTTACGATATGCCAAAGAGCATTGTGAGTGACCAAGACCCGTTGTTCACTAGTGGGTTTTGGAAGATCTTACAAGAGGCATTAGGGATCGAGCTGCATCTTAGCACAGCTTATCATCTGCAAACGGACGGGCATGCCGAAAGAGTAAATCGTTTATTGGAAGATCTTTTGCAAGCATGCATTATGGGTTTTAGAGGATTGTGGGATGATAATTTTCATTTGGTAGAGTTCACATACAACAATACTAATCAGCCCAGTATTGATATGACATCATATGAAGCATTGTATGCCAACCATGTGACGCTCCTTCATGTTGGTGGAAAGCAGACGAGAAACTGATATTGGGCCAAATATGAATAGAGAGACTTCAGAGAAGACCGAGGCCATTCGACAACGAATGAAAGCTGCTCAGGATCGATAGAAAAGCTATGCTAATAAGAGATGAAGATATTTAGAGTTTTCTATTGGAGATATGGTATTTCTAAAGGTTTCTCCTCTAAAGAATGTACTTTGATTCGGTAGAAAGTGGAAGTTGGCACCAACATTCATAGGTCCTTTTTTGATAGTCAAGAGAATCGGGAAGCTAGCATATATGATTGATTTACCTAAGAAGATGGTGGGCGTGCATAACATTTTTCACATCTCTTATCTACGGTAGTTTGTGCATGACTCAAGCGTGATGATTCTACCGGATCAGCTAGAAGATGTTAAGGTAGAACCAGAAGTTTCTATATATTGTGAGCCGCTTCGTATTGTTAGGTACAATACAAAACAACTTTGAAGAAAACGGTGAAGATATTTAAGGTACAATGGAGCAGAAGTGAGGACATTGTACATGTGAGATGGAAGAGAGCATGAGTGCTTCTTATCTAAAACTCTTTGAATGGTAAGACCCATCATTTATTGTGTTTACTTTCACCATTGTATAGTATATATGATAGGTTAGTATTTTGCATGCTAGGAAAGATTAATTGTACTATTGGTTGCATGGTCGCTTGTTTGAGATGTTTGATGGTTGCTTATGATTGATAGGCACGCAAGATGACCATGGTTGCTTATGCTTTGGGTTGTTTAGGGATCTCGGGGGCGAAATTCCAAAAGGGGCGTTGGAGAAAGTAACGACCCATATTTTATACATCAGAGGATTGTAAAATATTTTTATTTATTCTTATGAGATCGTAAGATTCTATAATTTTGAGATACGACTCTAGGGACATTTTACGTATCTATAATTTTTTCGAATTTCTATGCGACCATTTTAACCTTGAAAATCTTGTTTAGGCTATAACTTTTTATAAGAGTTGAATTAGAGTCTCAAATTAGTTCCATTGCTTCAGGATGATGGTTTCCAATTTTTTAGAGTGGTCATAGTAGAAAAACTGACTTATGGTTAGAGAGTTATGCCTATTTTAAGTTTTGAAAACCACTGATCAGAATTAATGTGTAATTAATGAAGACCATTAGTTGGCCCATTAGTCTAATTAGAGAATACTAGAAATAGAGGACTGAAGAGTCAAGTTACAACTTTTCCGTCTCATTCTAAATCAGGTCTAATTTTAGCCTTAGATGCTTTCTAATTTCATCCAAAATCGCTCAAATTACTCTCTAAACCAAACTAGATTGCGGATTAGAGATTGAATCATCTACTAGAAGAAAGAGATAATCGATTTGCTTTATTGAAGTGCAATTCCATTGTTGTCCAATCGGACCTACATTCACATTGGTTGAATTTAGTAATTGGTGAGTGGTTTTTATCTTCTCACTATACTATGCATGTTTATATCGTAGAATCATAGGATTTAACATGTTTTAAATCAATTTTTGGCCATAAAACTTTTTTTAACTTTAATTCCATGTTAAAATATGTATATGATCTAGACTGACTAGAAATCACCCTTGCTCATGCTCATATATTCGTGTTGTACGTAGATCTATGTTATAAATTAACTTGTTTGTCTTATTTTGATGGATTGGATGTTTGATTGGATGAAATTGCTTGTTATTCTATGTTAGATGATATGAGTTGATGTTGTTTTCTAGTGTTGTGATTGCGTAAAAATTTAGGTTGGAGAATTGAGCAAATTGGATGCAAAGTTGGTCGGAACTGGATGAAATTGGAGGAGAGGCTTTGGTGTATTGGATGAGCTTGTGGTTCAAGGCTCAAGTGCCAATTGATTATCTACACAAGTCGGCATCGACATGTGCTTTTTGGTCCATAGTAGTGGCGAATTTGGGGAGAGCAAGGATGTTGCTAGTAGAGGTTGCCTAAGGAGATGGATCAATGATTAACTAAGTATTGGAGGCTATGACGACTTGTTTCTAGAATATGAAGTAGGGTGCTTTAATGTGAGGACTTGTTCTATGACGACTTGATTTGCATAGAGAAGTCAGGGTCAAAGCACCTGGGCATGGAGTACTAGAAGCAAGAAAGAAGTGGAAGAAAACTTAGCCATAGATTGGCTAGGTAGAGAGGTCGTGGCCGAGTTGAGAGATTGATACCGACTTCTAGGTTTAAGTCTAAATAGGATGGAACTTCTGGGAGGTGAGTTAGAGGTCCTGTAGATCGCGCTGAAGGTGTTGGCTCATTTGTATCAGGTCGGATCTTGATATAACATCATGACGAAAAGTTATAGTCTTTGGATGTTGGCTCGTGTTTGGAGTAGGTTTCGAAGATGGTGGCTAGTAAAGGGGTTGGCCATATGATCGGGGAATGTGGAAGGTTCCTTGTGAATAATGGAAAGTGGATTGAGCAAGAAGGACTCGGTATCCAAATGGAGGAAATATGGGCTCGGGTACATACGCTAAGGAATCGTTGATGACTCGAAGAGTTTTCAGTTGTACTCGAAGCAGGGGTATTGTAAGTGGTGACACCGATGGGTCAATAAAAGGACTTGTATACCTTGGACCTATTGCTTTGGGTCTAGTGTCAAGCTTTGGGCTACGAGACATGTATCCAGCTTTGGCACTACACCATACCAGCCGTTTCGCAACACCCGAAGGCGGAAAATTCGCAACGGCTCTAAGCCGTTGCTATTAAGCAACGGTTAAAATCCGTTGCAAAATATTATACTACGGCTCATAGCCGTTCTAATTTTTGGAACGGCCCTTACCCGAGCTAAATTTGTAGTACAACCTTGCATACCCCGTTCCCAACTAGCTACGCCTGTTTTTTTCATTTTCCACTTCGATCCCAAAAAAAAGGCGGCGATAATTCTAGATCCAAATTTCGGCAGAAAAAATAGTAAATCGTGTTTATCTTTGCTGTGGAAGAAATAGTAAAGCGTGTTTATCCAAATATCGGCAGATCCAAATTTCGGCAGATCCATATTTCATCTCAGATCTTGTGACTAAAATGGTATTTCTAATTGAACGTTTTATTTTAGTTGAACATTTTATTTTATTTTGTTAACAAGTTTCGTTTTAAACAGCAAAGGGATCTTGAATGTCTTCTTCACGGTTAGCGCGGCCCGTGTTTGTAGCATAGTTCTGAATATAGGGTGTTTTTATCCACTGCAACCAGGAAGAGCTCGATTGTGTAGACGGTGAAGGAGTTGTAATTACTGAAGGACGTCAAGAATTCTTCATTTGATTGGAGTTCTTCAAATTTTGTGAAAGTTACAGGTATGACTGATTCATCCCAAAAATAATAATTAACTTCGTTTAAAGTACTCAAGGTATGATTAGTTCAGCCAACCCAATGCTTTTGCTGGAACTTGAACAACTTTCAAGCAATAGATCTACAAGTAACTGATTTTGGGTAAAATATCTTATTTTCGTTTTTCTTAAAGATGTATAATTACTAAAATAATTCCATGAATCGCCGACTATTTTATAGATATTAAACAGATTGTTCGTAAACTTGGTTTTTTTTGTTTTTTTAGTTTTTTTAACTACGGTCTGGCCCAAACTACTCACATTTACCTTAACACGATGTTTATTTTCAGAAAATCGAGTTCATTTAAACATTTTGTAATCACCGAAGTCAAATTCACAAAAAGGAAAAAAAAATTGGCAAAACGAGAATACAAAAATCAAAATTACAAACAATTTGATAACGAAATCAAAGATTGTGGAGCTAGGAAGGGGCGTTGTCTTGTGATTTGAAGAGCTGGTTGTCGAGTTGCAGTGGGTGATTCGAAGAAGGTTGCGGGTTTCGTTCGTTGGAGTGTGGGGAAACTGGCGATTGAGAATAACTTTGGTGGTTTGCGATGGTGGTAGAGGAGCGAGGCTGTTGTTAGCAGTGGTAGGTTGGAGATGGAGGTAAGCAGGCAAGTGATTGGGATGGTTCGAATTAGGTCGCGCGTAGGTTGCGATGCTGGCGATGGAGAAGTTCGAGCCATTGGGGGGTTCGAGATTGATTTCTGGTGAACTGGTTTGAACTCGAGTGGTTTCTAGTTTGAACATGAATGGAATTGTGGAGTTTTGTGGAGGAAAGGGGTGTTTGGTCAGTGTTGTGGGGAGCATGATGATGCAGCAGTTGCAAGATGATGGGTTGTTATGTTAATTTGAAGTTGTATGTAGAGTTGTGGTTGTATTTGCAGATGCAAGCAAGGAGAACTGTGGTTTTGCTATAGGGTAGGTGTGGTGAGAAGTGACAGCGGAGGACTGTGGTTTTGCTATAGGGTAGGTGTGGTGCACTGATATGCACAGTGTACAGTGGTGGAGCAGCAGCAATTTTGGTGGTTGGCTGAATGTAAAAGTGGGATGTTTGTACAGTATGAAGGAGGCAGTATGTTTGAGTGTGTTGGAGGCAGTTATGTTTTTGGTTAGAAAGAATGGACTGGAGATGCCCTTAGTTGCAATATGCGAATATAGGGTTCTTAATGTTGTTGTTAAAATGCATATAAGTGGATCGACCTAAGGATATTTAGAAGGTATAAACAAAGCAAATAGCAACCGTCAGGTTTTCCCCTCATGTAAATAGTTCAAAAATACAATAACAAACATTGGTAAATATATCAAAACACATGACTGGTAGTAGATGCATGAAAACTTCTAATTTGACGTTGAAGTGAACAAGTCTGCATGAAAAACTTGATGAAGAGGTACTATACTATGCTTCGTGTTTAAAAAATGATTACATACTTCTCATGAAATAAGATTTGGAGGATAGTATATTGAGAGATCATTGATTGATCTATGCTGATTTTGACAAATCTGTAAAACAATATTTTTTTCATGTTTCAAGTAATGTTTGTGTTCTAGTATGTCTTCCATGTTTAGAAAAGGTTAATTATCATGTAATTTCCATTAATTATACCGCTATATATAGAATAGAGTTTTAAAACTTACAGTATATAACCTAATATAGGTTATGATCACTGTATCTTAGGCATTTTAGTATTATAAATAATAAGTTGATGGAGTGATTTTACGGTACTGGTGATATTAGAAGTGACTGGCATTACATGGTTGGACTTACTTGACCTCCATATTTAGTTTGCCAGTGGGGATTGGAGGTGTGGTAAATTAACGTTTCTAATTTGTGTTATCACTGTTACAGTATTGCAGGGAAATGGTGAAGTTTAATGGATGTGGTGAGATGATGTTTGTACAAGCAAAGGGTGTGTTGCACTATGATGGTTTGTAGTTTGTTATTTGCAAGGAATGGGAGGTTGTGTATTTGAAAAGGAATGGCAGTGGAAGATGGGATGGTTTTGTAGTGTATGTTTGTATTGAATGTAAAGGGACATTTTGTAATTATGGGTGTGACAGCAACAAGCAGTGTATGAGAATGATCAAGGTGGTGGTCGGAGGGAAATATGTGACAGAGTGATGTAGGGGATTGAATGCACAGTGAATTGTGGTAGAGGAGAAGTAAGTCAGCAATTGTATAAGACTATGATAGTAAAAGCAAGTAGTGTGCACAAGTAGTTTGGGCACTGTGGTGGCAGCAAGTAGTGTTGAAGTTTTTTGGTAGTAGGATGGGGGATGTAGCAGTTTTTGGTGGATAGTTAGCAGGTGTGTATAGGTTAGAGAGGGCAGCAGTGAAATGAAGGCAATCTTGTGTTGCAGTTGTTCGACGAGGAGATGATGTTGTATGAAGAATATTGCTATTCACTGTGGTGGTGGTGGAGTGACTTGAGGAGATGTAGGCAAGTGGGCAACTGCTTTGAGATGAGAATGAAATGGAGTGGTTGTGGCAAGTCTATTCACCGATGTAATTGACTGAAGCGAAGTGAATGGTTGGTAGAAATGTGGTGGAGTAGTTATGTAGCGGGAGGTTTGGTATAGCTAAGTGTAGTGGATTTTATTGACAGGAGAAGTAGCAATTAGAGGGATGGTAAAGCTGACAGTGGAAATGATGGATGACAGGGCGTCTATGGTATTTGTGAGTTATATGTGTGAACTGTGGCAGTTGTGATTTGTAAGTTTGTGAAGAGGGATGTAATAGGGTGGTGTGGGTTGTTATTGAAGTAGAGTTGAAGTGCAGGGTTGTATGTGATGTGCAGGGTTGTGAACTTGATGGCCATGGCCAGTAATGGAGGATGCTATTGTGGTAATTGGCTATAGTTTGTAATGTGCAAGGTGGAAGAGTTGGCAGTGAATGGCAGCGAATGATTGTTGATAGTTAATGAAGTTATTGGCAGTAGTGATGTAAATGTAAAAGAGGCAGTTAGAAGTTGAATATGTTGTTGACAGAGTTGTATGAAATTTAATATGGTGGTAACAGTGAGTTAGAAGTTGAATATGTTGTTGACAGTATTTATATGAAATTTAATATGGTGGAACTGGTTTGTATGGTGGTAACAGTGAGTTAGAGGATGTGCAGTAATAGGGCTAGTGCACTGTGTGCAGTGAACAGTAACATTATCTCTTCTCTAGGGTTATCCTTTTTTCTTCTTCCAACATGATTAATAGGAGCGGAATTCAGAGAAATATATTTTTACTTGTTATCATCATGTAAAATCCATTTATATCATTATCAATCTGAGTGCATACAAAAATATTAACGCTATTTTTTTTTAAATTTAAAAAAAAACGAGCTTTAGTAAATTAGATAATTTGCATATCTTATTTTGAAACCGGGACATAATTGAATCTTGAATATAAAGGAAGAAATCAACATCATTATCATATTGCTATTTATTTTTAGTAGGGAATGACCAATGAATTTGTTCTCCCCTTAAACAAAGAAAAAAAGATAAATTATAATAATTAAAAATTCTCCTTTTTTCCATCCTGCTTACCCAAATCAATTCTTCTTTTCCTTTTACAACTCTCGTTATTTATACTTCACTTTTACAGGATGAAATTACTAACCACCATTCACTTATTTATCATTCATTTGCTTTGAATAAAAATTGTTAAATGGATAAATGATTTGGGTGTAAGGAATGGAAGCTATAATGAAAATTTTAAATTCAAAACTTTATAAGGGAATAAAATTTTAACTTGTAACGAATTTTTTATATAAGATTATTTTTCCAATATTACATTTTATTTTATTTGGAAATCTTTCCATTGCTTTCCATCTGTATGATTTTCAATCTATATACATATAAATATTAATATCGATTTTATTAGAATAAATAACAAAAATTAACTAACAAGATATCCACGTACCTAATTTTATAACTTGCTCAAAACATTAGATCTTAAACATTCTTCAAAGGGTCAATTTTATTGGCATACCACCTTTTGTCATTAATTAGAATCTCATTTCAATTGTTTGTATTAAAATACCTTTACAAAAGATATATTCACAAACCCTCTCTACTCTTTTCAATACTTGGAAAAGTATTAATATACTTATCACAACTATATAAATATACCCATAAAATTTGTTGCACTTTTTGGGCAAATAATAGTAAAGTTTGTGCATGTAATTATTCTTTAAGTTGCTCATACTTTCAAGTTTATAAAATGTTGTATATATTTTGGTTGGCAGATCAATATGTCTTTAGTTATAGATAAAGAGTGGATGAAAGAAGCCGATCAAAGAACCCCACGATATATGGAAGGAGTGCAGAAGTTTATTGATTTTGTTGTAGAAAATAGTGGCAATAAGGAAATCTATTCTTGTCCTTGCACACAGTGCAAAAATATGAAAATGAAAATTAAATTAGATGAAATTCATTTTCATTTGCTTAGATGGGGAATTGTCCAATCATATACTGTTTGGCATTTTCATGGGGAAGAGTCAGCAATGAACAAAAAACAACCTATTAGCCAAGCCATAAGTACCGATGACTCTGAACTTCCTAGGATGGAAGATCTGGTCAATGATGCCGATAGATTTCATCAATTTCAACCTACAAGTTTGTTGCCAGATAATATTGAGGATTCGCCTACGGTTGATGTTGATTGGCAGGCCAATCAAAGCAAGAAGTATAAATCACTTTTTGATAATGCAAAAGAGCCATTGTATCCTTCATGTCCAAAAGGGATAACAAAATTGTATTTCGTCATCAAGCTGAATAACTTGAAAACCCAGTATGGCTTTTCTGACAATGGTGTGACTGCACTCCTAGAATTCATAAAGGAATTACTTTCTGAAGGTATCACACTGCCAACAAAGTATCACGACATGAAGAAGATGATTAAGCAAGTTGGTATGGATTACAAAACTTATTATGCGTACATTAATGACTGCATTTTGTATTGGAAGGATGATGCAAATAGAGTTTTTTGTCCAGTTTGCAAACAATCAAGATATAAAACAACATTCAACGAAGAGAAAAGAGCTGCCAAAGTACCTCAAAAGACATTGAGACATTTCCCTCTAATTCCTAGGCTGAGGAGGTTGTATACTATACCATGGATAGCAGATGCTATGACTTGGCATGGTCGTGCCAAGTCTAATTCAGACGTAATGCGTCACCCATGTGATACTTCTCAATGGCGAGCTGCAGATTCTTTTGACAAAACATTTGCTGTTGAATCACGAAATGTCACGCTTGGATTAGCAACGGATGGTTTCAATCCACATGCATATCTAAGTAACCGTTATAGTTGTTGGCCAGTAGTTATAGTACCGTATAATCTTCCTCCATCCATGTGCATGAAAAGAGAGTTTTCAATGTTGACATTGTTGATTTCTGGACCAAAACAACCAGGAAATGATATTGATGTTTATTTGCAACCGTTGATAGACGAGTTACAACTGTTATGGAAAGGAGTCGCTGCATTTGACTCATTTAATAATTCTGAGTTTACATTGAGAGCTAGGTTGTTGTGGGCAATTCATGATCATCCTGCACTTGGGACTTTATCGGGATGCACAACTCATGGCTATTTTGCATGTCCTACATGTGGGGAAGACACTTGTTCTTACTGTCTTCGTGCAAGTAAGAAGATGTGTTACATGGGAGATCGAAGATTTCTTCCTTTCAAACATAAGTTTCGAGACGAAAAAACAAACTTTGATAACAAACAAGAATATCGTCGTCCTCCACGGCCATTGACTGGTTATCAAGTTGAAGAGAAGGTAGCTAATATCAAGATGAAAGTTGGTAAAGACAAATTAGAAAGCGGTCGAAAACGAAAAAAGAAAACCGATGAAGACGAAGTTGAGAATGTTCCTGCATGGTATAGAAGGTCCATCCTCTTTGATTTGCCATATTGGAAAGCAAATTTGGTCCGACATAATATTGATGTTATGCATACAGAGAAGAATGTCACTGAGCATCTCATTAGCACAATTATGGGTCATAAAGACAAGTCAAAAGACGGCATCAATGCACGTAAGGATTTGAAAAACATGGGTATAAAACAAAAATTGTGGGTTAGTGAAGATCCTGAAAGAAATAAAGTAATCATACCAGATGCAACTTTCACCTTAAGCAAAGACGAAAGGCTACTATTTTGCACCATTTTGAAAAGCCTAAAAGTGCCTAGCAAATTCTCTTCCAACTTCAATAACAATGTGAACATCAATCCTCCTGAACTAACAAATATGAAGTCTCATGATTACCACGTCATAATGCAGCAATTACTTCCGGTATTGCTTCAGCATTCTTATCCACAACATAAGGATCTACGTAATGCTATACATCATATAAGTCAAATCATTAACATTTTATGCTCAAAGGTGATTAAAAGAGAACATCTTTTAAAAGCAAAGACTAGTTTGGTAGAAGCAATTTGTATGTTTGAAAAATATTTTCCACCTGCATTTTTTGACATCAGCATCCACCTTATGGTTCATTTAGCCGATGAAGCATTGATATGCGGTCCTGTTAGATATAGGTGGATGTATCCATTTGAACGGTAATTTACTAATCTCATTTTTGTTCATCATCATTCGATTTAAATAGGTACTAGTTATTTATAATCGATTTATATTCATAGGTTGATGAAAACATATAAAGGATACGTCCGCAACAAAAGATATATTGAAGGATGTATTGCAGAAGGATATATCATACAGGAAGCTAGTCTTTACTGCATGGAGTATATACCAAAAGGAGGCGATGGCACACATAAACATACTCGTGAGGCTTTCTTAGACGAGGATGATGAGTTTGCTGGTGAGATGCCTCTAGATAATGGTAAAGACATAACCTTAACCTCGGTGTAGTTTGAACAAGTTCGTAGATGGGTCCTCAATAAGTATGATGGATTGGATGAATGGGAGAAGTAAGTTCACAAATAACTCATGAATCTCCACCATTGTAAGTATATAAATGTTTTGAAATGTGTTTTTTGCAGGAGGTATAACATCTATGTGAAAAGTAATATATCTCAATCTCAAAATGGGGTTTCATCCGTGGAAGATTGTCAAAGTTTTACTCTATGGTTACGTGGCAAGGTATATATTAAAGCTTATTTAATATTTCACGCGTACTTAAAGGTATCATACACCTTATTAATCAAACTTTTCACATATTTTAATTTTTTAGTTGGTAAAAACAAACGATGTTGATTCAACTCTTTGGCGCCTTGTGAATGGGCCGAAGTTCAAGGCGTGCAGTTATATGAAGTACCAAGTAAATGGGTTTACATTTTCCCCGAAAAAATACAAAGAGCAGATGGTAACACAAAACAGCGATGTATGTATGAGAGCAATCACAAAATTTAGAGCCAGTGGGAAAGATAAAAATTATGCAGAAGCTGAAACACTATATTATGGAGTTATTCAGGAGATAATAGAGTTGGATTATATAGACTTCAAACAAACGGTTTTTTATTGTGATTGGGTGAAAGTCGAAGACAAGGTCAATGGTTGCAAGATTGATCCTGTTTCAAACTTGATTACAGTTAATTTAGGGAAATTGAAGACCAAAGATAGGATGAACGATGAGCCATTTATTCTTGCATTAGAAGCGAGTCAAGTGTTCTACTCAAAAGATTTAAAAAATAGCGGATGGTTTGTGGTTTTACACACACATAAGCGGTTGACTACAATCGTGGATGATCTTGAGTTTCCTACCATCTATCAATCATCCTTTGAAGATAACAAAAAATTAGAAGATCTTACCAAATGCATATGTTAATATAAGATGTATTTCTTAATTTAATTGAGTTGAATTTCAAATGTGGATGAATTTAGAATTTTTTGATTATGAATTTAGAATTTTTCATGTATCACTATTTAATTATTATTCTAAATTCATGAAATCTGATTGATCAATTTTCAATACGTCTTTTACCATATGGAATTTGGAGTGACATACCCGGTTTTTCTTCATTTTCAGGTAATAATGATTATGTGTCATATTTATTACATGCCTAAACTACGTTTGTTGTTGATCAATAGTTGCTTTTGTTGCTTCAGTTACGCTTATATTCTTTATTAGTAACCGTATAAATTTTTAATCGATAACAATCAAATATCCTTGCTTGCTTTTAGTAGACAACCTTTAAAAAAATTGTGCTTTTTCTGCATACTTGCAGCAACAATGTCATAAGCCGCAGAAACGTCGATCCATTCAGTCGCGAATTCGTCATCTTCACAACCAGAGAAAGTTGAGACAAATGCATATGGTGTTCCAGTTTCTGATAATGCTGGGAAAATAGGAAGTAGACTTGATAAATTGGTACGAATGCATGTGCCGATATCATATGAAAGTTGGGATAAAGTACCCAACAAATGTAAAGATGACGTTTGGGCTGAATTGCGGGTAAGTCATTCTCTTTTTTTTCCCACTAATTCTTTACTGCAAACTGATATTTAACCTATCCATAAATATGTCAAAGGCAGCACATAATCAGGACACTACTGTAACTGACCAACTTGAATTTTCTAGATCAAGAACTACCGCATTCCACTAACACTGATGAATTAAAACATGTGGCAGTTGCAATTGAAGAATAAATTAACACTGAAGATATAATACGTGTAGCTCTATTCTCCATTCTAGTTAACTTCTGTTAGGCAAGTATATTGTTCCCTAAATATTTCAGATTAAGTGGGATTCTGTTTTAAATGCTTTTCAATTTTCTCCCAATGCGAATAATTTTTATTGGTTCCAATTACTATTAAACATGTTTATTGATTGCTACTGTTAAGGTGTCTGTACCGTAAACGTGTTAACAACCATTAACCATCATACATGCAACTTTGCTCAAAACTTGCATATAAACTTATAATTCTAAATGTGAAAACAATTATTGATTATCCAACTTGCTTTAAAATCATTCAAATTAAACATGTTTATTATTTGTGTTCTCATTATTGATGTTATCATGTGTATGCTTTAAAAAATTATTAAATTATGCCTGCAACTTAAGATTTATCACATCCAAGTATAACTTCGCTGTAGTAATCTCAACTTTAAAATCCTGTTCTTTTACTTTCTTGAAAAAAAATTAATAATAGCCTTAAGCAGTTCGTTTTTTAAGAAAGCTTGTAATAAAAGAATTAAAAGTATGAGAGTGTGAAAAGCTTTCAAATTTTGCTTTGTCCAACGCTAACCCAAAACAATCAGATGTTAACCCCACCACAACAATCAACATACTACAACTGGCCTTCAACTTGCTTTCATCACATTCAACCACTGTTAATCTACATCATTCCTCCAATTCAACTTGAAAAACCAAACCACATCTGCATAATCCATACATTTGCATACTACACTACAACGACATCTCAAACCAACTGTGGTTTGCGTTTGCATTTTCATTCAACACTGTTTTCATTTGCATTTTCATAAAAAAATAAAAAATAAAAACTGTTTTCTGCTTTCATAAAAAAAACAGCACATGTGCATTTGCAAGTTTACATTTGAGCATTGCATATAATTGTGCATTTTTACTGTACACCGCGTCTCTATTACATTTGCATTTCGGACCCTCCACAATCATCACTTACTTCTCCCTTGTTACATTTCCCCTTCTACAACAAAATCCCCTGTTAAAAGTGACATGCACTAATGATCAATGCTTATGTATTTACGTTTATTATCTCACCCAGTGTTATATTTTCTTAAATTTTTCACGTTAACCTATAGCTTTGACGTCCATGAAGTATTATCTCTTATAACTAAATTACATAACTTACAAGCGACATGCACTAATGATCTGTGTATTTACTTGTATTTTCTTTTTAACGTATTCTTTATCTTCAATATATACAGACATTTTATGAGCTAGAGTCGGATACAAAAGAGTTGTATTTTAAAAAAATGTGCGAATCATTTAGAAGATACAAAAGTGAATTGAGGATAGGGTACTACGACAAATTTGATAATGATGAAGCTAGAAGGAAAAACTGTCTGCCAAAAGTTAGCGTAGAAGATTGGGATAGATTCTTGAAAAATGAAGCAAAACCCGGCGCACGTGAAAGAAGAGAGCTAGACAAAAAAAATAGATCACAATACAATTATACTCATCATAGTGGTCATACAAGTCACGCCGTAGTAGAACATAAAATGGTACAGTTTTAATTTTTTGTTATTTCGTTGCATTTTACAAATTCGTTGAATGAGATTGTATCGGTAGGAAACAAACTCTTCGAATAAGAATCGGTTGGTTTGATAATCGTTGTTTCGGTTGCAGACAATTGAAAATCCAGGAAAAGAAATCATACGCCGTGAAGTGTGGGAGAAAATTCATACAAAAAAGGATGGCACCATATCGGATTCAAATTCTTCGTACTTTGTAAGTTAAACAATATACTGTTTTAGACGATAAATTAAAAATCATTTACTGTTATGACATATATGTTTACATGGTTTTTCGGCCTATAACTTATATGCACGAAAGTAAATATCTCAAGTATTATCATATTTTAGGGTAAAATTGCAAAAGCAAGGGAAACAATCAATGACGACGAGGAACTAGATATGCCATTGGATGAAGACATCTTGTCACAAACGTTCGGCAAAGATAAAAGGGGCCGGACTCGAAGTGTTGGAACTATAATACCAAAGACACAAGTTAAAGCATCTACTATTCCACGTAAACAACTCAGAAGGAGTAAACAAGAGTCAAGTAGATTGGAAATAAGGATGGAGAAGGTGGAGGGTTCTTTGGAGAATGTGAAGGGGACATTGAACACATTGGTCGACATATTAAAAGGATATGTGAAACAGATGCCAGACGTTGCTTCCAACGAAGGAGGAAGTGGTGGGACACATCATGAAAGTG
Source organism: Allium fistulosum (assembly GCA_030737815.1). Taxonomy (NCBI): domain Eukaryota; kingdom Viridiplantae; phylum Streptophyta; class Magnoliopsida; order Asparagales; family Amaryllidaceae; genus Allium; species Allium fistulosum. Next base: position 958,827,472 of record CM060903.1, on the reverse strand, counting down.
TTGGAAGAACGTCGAAAAATGTCGATGCTGCTAACCCGCTTATTTCGCATGTTCAGGAAAATCAAAAATGTGAAGTGTTGAACTTTGATCTAGAAGTCATCACAACAGGTATTGTATGCAAAGATTCGACGGCATCCATAATACATGGAAAACCTGTACCTCCTACACATGAGAAGTTGATTGTGGACAATATATTATTACCAGATGAGCCCACAGCCAAACAAAATCATCCTCTTGCTATGACCTTTGATGATGTTGGAATCGATGGTTATGTGTGTCATCCAAAGAGTTCAATTCGATATCTTTAGACGCAGGAGCAGGTATACATTATTATTATCCAATAAATTCAATCTGAATGGAAACCTATATCTGTTCTTAATATCAGAATCCTCCAATCTTAATATCAAAACTGAAAATTCTACAAAATCGGATAATTCTCTGATCTGTTCTTTGTTTCAGGTTTTTAACATTTGTTTCAGGTTGAAGATGCTTTCTCTGTGTACCTTTCTAATTTAGAAAAGCTTGATCCATGAGGTAACATTTTTTTGTTCACATTACTACTGAAAATAGGTTGTACACCTAGTCATTGTACTTCAGTTTATGCTATTTTTTTTCTTACAATAATAATCAATTCTCAAATCAGTGGTAATTTATATTTCTCCTGAGGTTTATAACAAAACCTGTCGGTACTACAAAATTACACTCATCAACTTGTTATGCAGTCATAATACAACAAGATGATATAGCATTAGTAGATGAAAACTTAATTATCTATATATGGTTGTTTCCTGCATAGTTAATACTGAGCCATACTTAGAAAACAATGCAGATTTCGATGAATGCTAGTGCATCAAATTTATGGTTTTTTAATTTAATAAGGTCATAAATTCAGTAATGAAGAATCTTTCAAAGCAGTTACAGAGAAAGACAAAAGTACATAAATTTAGTAATGAAGAATCTTTCAAAGCAGTTATAATAACCGAAGTCGTGCATAGACATTATTTTAGAATATTTGATGATAGTGGTAGATATCATAAGTAAATAATTGAATGAGTGAACGAGGTGAAGGCCGGTGAATTTATAAGGGGACTTGCACCCGACGTCAAAAGACTTACGTCGGATGTAAGGAATACGTTCCCATTAACTCTCTGAATTTGAATGGTCAAACGCTCCTTTCTCAACCGTTGATGCAAGTCTTATGTCTAACATAATGTCCTTAACGTTGGGTGTAAGAAAAACCAAACTCTAGGAATGGAGGGCATGGCATGTCCAAGAACTCTACTTGTTCCATCTCCCCAAATCCCTGATAATATTGTACTAAAAAATTTGGAAGTAGAGATGCAAGTAATGATATAATCCTAAGGTGTACCTCCATCACATCTTTCTCAATTCTTGTAAATGCCTACTTCCATCGGAGGCATTAGACAAAATTGTCCACTTTCTTCATTATATGCTCACAGATATTACCTGGAACTTTTACCTATACAAATCACTAAGAACAGATAGTTATGCACCATCGTTTACTCACCTTATGTTCGCTTATTTACTTATTTTCCTTACATAAATTGGTTGAAAATAGTAAAATCATCTATAAATCGCTAACCATCTTGTAAATTTCTTTATATGTTTCTGGAACAGTCGGGACATTATCTTGTTTTACCTGAAAACTACAGGCAACTTTCACAAGTTGCACACAAGTAAATGAGAAATACACAAACAGGAATGCTCTACAGTTATTTGACTTTACCAGAATGCTCTAGGGTTATTTGACTTTACCAGCAGTGATGATGTGATTAAAGTTATTCGCATATAAATTATAATTTTCAATATAAAGCCCAAGTACAAGCAACATGTTTAAAAGTCTAAAAGGGTTCTGATAGTATAAATTTGGCTAACAGTGATACAAATGAAAGCCTTTCCTTCCTCTTCAATGAAAAATCTCTGAGTAGGCTTCACAACAATATCACTTAGATTTTGAAGTAGCTTGCAAATCGCATGATCGATCTTTGCAATCCAGTTTGCCCCACCTTGCACTTACTCTTTGACATGGAAAGTTCAATTTTCCCAAGCTAAAAAGAAATACATGACGATAATGATATGTCTTCTAATCAACTTTTGTATCAAACATAGGAAAAGCTTGAACATCAAAATATAAGGTAGTAAATATGGGTTGGGTTAGTGTATTAACTCCAAATATACAAGGATAAAGTGTGCTGAAGTTTTTTTCAGAATTACTTGAGCTCAATGTTATGCAATATGTGAGCATAAACTCAAGTATTCAACTCTGAACTGAAAAATAGAAATGGACTGGGGATGTGATAATATGTAGACTAATTGGTAGTTTTTAATAAGTAAAGAATTCAGCATTACTTACTTCAGGACTTCCTTGAAATGATCAGCACATTCTTTACATGGATAAAGTCGAGATAGTATAGCCATCTTCATGTAGAAGAAAATAAGCAAACATGTGTCAATCATAAATATAATAATCAACAATAAATCATCAAGATGTAAGCATTAATTATTACAACATTCTAAAATTATTTTCTATTATCTTGCTACCGTAATAGGCATTAATTACTCTCTCGTTCTTCATGAGTAGATGTAGTTTGGAGTCGACTTACGAACACGATGATTCCAACTACTAAATTGAATACGAGAAACAGACATGGTTTCATACCTTTGTCATGCAGATTGTGTACCAATGGTGGCATATGCATCATTAATGCAGTAGATCCCATAACTAGCAATGAGATTAGAAACCATGAAGTAAGCTTCATGTTATTAAATTATGCGATGTAAGTGATATTAATCATGCATCATACTTATTTATATGATGATGTAAAGTGGTATTTTCAAGGAAAATTCAAAAGAATATTATCATATAGTTGACAGACACATAAAGTCTTTGGATGCTGCCTGTTCTTTTTTTTAAGTATTGAACAGAATTTCCTAGCACTTTTGCAGTGTTGAAAATGCATGGGAGATATATGCTTGTCACAAACTTCTTTACTTAAATTCTTACTATCAGTCTTATACCCCAACTTATGCTGGCATGAAACCTATGCGCTAGTGACCTCTTTATAAACAAACATCAATTTCTTGTTTTGTGTGCAGGCATGAAACTTATGCTGGTGGGAGCATTAGACGATTGGAGAAAGACGTTATGTACCGTATGTATTGTATATGCATGTAGTATTATGTAATGATGTCGTTGTTGTACTATGTATGCTATGTATACTTGTTGAACTATATAGTGATATGTGTTGATGTTGAACATTATAATTCAAACATTTGTTATGTTTGGTTGTTGTGTTTAATCTTTGAAAAATATTTGTTTTAATAATCTTTCTTCTGTGTTACTGTTAAATTTGAAAATTTTTGTATTAATTATGATAATGAAATGACTGTCGCTGGTGCAGAGAAATTTTTTGAATATTTAAAAAAAAATATTAATTAGCAACGGATTAAAGCCGTTGCTAATATTTAAAACACCAGTTATACATCTATATTTAGCAACGGCTATAAGCCGTTGCAAAATAAAATCCGCAACGGCTACAAGCCGTTGCTAAAGTATATTTTGCAACGGCCCTTAGCCGTTGCAAAAATATAATTCGCAACGGCTTAGAGCCGTTGCGAAATTTTTACCACTGCCCATTTCGCAACGGCGCGAAGCAGTTGCGAATTAATTTTTCAACGGCTTAAAGCCGTTGCGAAATGGGGATTCTGGTGTAGTGTGGGCTGCGAGGTACGAGAGTATAACGGAGAACGAGATTTCCATTAGTCCTTAGCTTGGGGGTAATACGAGTTATCATATATTCAGAGCATATAGAGTGAAAGTTAGGATTGTTTGATGGATGATACGGATGTTATGGTTGCTTTGGTTGCTCTATTTAGTAGGCTATCACTTTTAGGTATCAGAGGAAGTAGGTACCAAAGATAGGAATATTTGAAAGACTGGTATCCTTTATTTGGTTTGTGGTATATCTTTATGATATTGTTGAGTAGCAATTATAGTGTTGTATGCTAACTCTTTGGTTGTAGGGACATGTTAGGTATGGTTTGTATGCTCTTGTTCCTTACCATATTTACCTGTTTAGTGTTTTGAGACTCATTTACCGCTCACACTAGACCGTTGTTTGACCCATTGTTTTATGCTTTGCCTTTTATTATCTAGATACTCTTAAATGAGTAGACTAGATAATAGGTCTATGTGACCCGGTAGTTGTTCGAAGGATGAGTTGGATGTGGATATCTCGTATTATATATATATATGGAGTCTATGCTTATCCACTAAGCAACGCTATGGAGCCTGTGATAGTGCTTGCTTATTACTATTTATCGAGACAGTTTATTTGAGTTTACCTCTGTTGTATAAACTCTACTGCATTTGATATATAACTTTCTGGATCTATTGTTCTGATGGTAATTTTTCATAACCGTCTCTTCTGTTATATCAGTGATATTATATTTTATCCATGCATTGTGAGATGTGACAGGTTATATTTCATATTGTATTTCAACCTTGATGATCGTTCTTATATCTATCGGGCACGGGCAATGCACTTTTATTAACTATTAGTGCTGGTGGTATAGGGAGGTCATCACATGCCCCTTCTCTGATCTGGTTACACCTTTATGTGTTTTGCCTTGAGCTTTGAGCTTGCCGAAATTGTGCACATCCTTTGTTGTTGTGCACCAAGCTGGTTTGTCCTTGTGCATTTCATCTTAATACTATGCACATGAAATCTGCTACACCTTCTTGTTGTTGTGGTTGTGTAATATACTTATTTGTGTTTCTCATGCTTGCCTTATGTTGTATGCGAACTTCTTATGTGTGCGCATGTGCACCATTTTGTAGTTTGGTGACTTAACCCTAGTCTCGACTTGTGGTGTTATGTTTGCCTTCTTGTTTTCACCTGCTCTCGACTTCTATTGTGAGTTGAATGTTATTTTGAGAGATGATGAAGTCTTGTTCATTGAATTATATCCATTTTGCTACTCTGATATGTACACTTGCTGCTATGTTCTTTTATGTGTCAAGTTAAACTTATTGACCTAATTTTCTGGCTATGCATCATTGTGTACTTTATACATTACTTGTGCATTTTCCTCTTATCGTGTATTTTCATTTGCACTTGCACTATTTTTTACTGCTTGTTGACATGTTGCTGTGCATTTTTCATGATTTTGGCCTTATGTGTTTGTACACCCGGTCCTGTGCACTTAGTTAGTTTGTTGAATGTTTGTGCCTGACTTGGTTGCATCTTTTTGTACTTGAACTTGTGTGGTGCATATGTGGTTTCATCTTGCCTCTAAATTGTTTCTGTACTATTTCACTTTTGCTTGTATTGAGCTATTTAGCTTTACCTTGCATTGTTTACGTTAACTTGTCCACTAATTCAAAAATATACATAATAAATATACTTAAACTCCAACATCTGCTTATATGTTATATATATAAACATCAATATAATTTAAAGGTTATAAATCATTAAAGTCAATAAAGTGAATTTTATTGTATTATTGAATGAAAAATTAAATAGGTTAATAATTTTTTATCTATAAAAATTATCAAAGGTTTTTATAAAATTTGGTAAAGAATACATGACTTGTATTATAGATTTTTAAAAAGAAATTCTAAGACGTATACATCTATTAATCAGAGATTATCTTATACAATCAATTAAACGATGTTTACTTTAATAGAATAATTATCATGTTTTACCTCTTACCGTTTATCATTATTCCTCTCCTATATTTGATTTGAATATATGAATGATTCACCGTTGATATTGATTTTGTTAGTTTTTATATGATACGATGATGACATCGTTCTATATGAATCCGTGTTATTGCTATTTTGTAATATTTTATTTTAATTCTGTGCAATGAGAAATCTTAATAAACGAGGTTATAATACCGTTTGGGATGAGGAATTCTGTAATATTTCTTTGTTTTTCTTTGGACTCGTTGTATAGAATATTATGAAGATTGACTGTAGTTTATAAGCAATGAATAAACGTCTGAGTAAGTATCACATAGTGGTATGGATGCTGTTGTGATATTTATTTGGTTATCCATTATAAGTAGATATCACTCACACGAGGGGATTTTTGGAGACTCGCGGCGGTGAGTTGTGTGTGTTTTCATGTATTAGTAATCACATACATAGCCATGCATTGGCGATATTATCAAGTTGTGTGGCAGCAATATGTAGAGCCATGTGTTGGCAATAGTATCAAGCTATATGGAAGCAATATACATAGCCATGTGTTGGCATTTCTGAGTAGCTATGTGTTAGCTATCAAGTATAGATACTATGTGTCTATCTACCTTGTCCAATTTCCATTCTGTTTCGAAAGTGAACCAGATTAGCCATTATTGACCCTGGCAGCCTGATCGCAGTGGTTGCACCCTGGATTTGTGACAACATTATATATATTTGGCCGTATGTCGGCATATATTGCCGTGTGCCTTAGCTGTGTGTGTTTGCTCCTATGCTACCTAGGCTAGTAGTAAGTTACCTATATGGGAAATATGTCGGTTCATGATTGATGCAGAGCATAATCCAACATCGTGTTTATGACATGCAGTGGATATTATCATGATGCCGAGGAGAAGGTAACAGATGATTATAGGAGCAGTGTCAGACGAACACATGTGAAGCTCCTAGAGCAGGCAGACATGCTATCAGTCTTTTGTCTGGTTCCGGTGTGTGTGGTAGATAGACACTGTTTATATTCATACCTAAGACTATGTTCAGGATATTGTAAATCCCTGTAGCTTACCTTTATGTGATCAATGGGAAGACGACTTATCCATTCTAAGCAGACAGCCTACTTATTATTAAATTTACTTGGACATTACCATGTGCTAGCACAAAACATTTCATTAACTTCTAGATTTTGAGAATGACTTCTCGATATGAATGATTCTCCTGATCGATGTTGATTTTATGATTTTTGATTTGATATGTTTTGTTATGGGTGATGACATCATTATGCATGATTTTATGATATTTGTGTTATGTGACATTTTAAGGTTTGCATATGATATTACAGTTATGTATTACATATTAACATTGTGATCATTGACTTATGTTCATGCTAGTATTATCATGTTATCATCTTTAGTATATACTTTGTTACCTATATTAGTTAACCCTTAATTTAGACATAGTCCGACCCATGTGTTATTACGCAGTCCGAGATATTTTAGGTACATGTATAGTGAGGCCAACTTGTGTTTGGGCATATAGGAGACCAGGATGTGGTATTATTGTATATTAGCTGAGTATTATATAATTTCATGTATGTATATTCAAGTGTTGTATAATTGGACATACACGTATATTTATTTTATCATTACGATTATGACTCTGTGTTCTCTATGATTTATTGTATATTGTGTATTGTTCTATCCTAGAGACACACATGTTTATTACTTTGTGTCGATACTGTGTACGTACTGTAGTGAGTTATATTTGATGTTTAAATACGTACCAGTGTTAACCAAGGGAATATTCTCGTGTGTACCCCATATTACCTTATTCTCCTATAATCCGATGGTATTGCCATGTAGTACTCTTGAATAGTATGGATATAGAGGTGGGGTGTTTCTACTTTGGTGTTTGTTATTTTCAAAAATATGTACTGTTAGTTTGTTGTCTACTTTTGTTAACAAACAACTCATGAGTTCAGTTCTATTCAAATTATTACTGATTTTGTATTTTGTTATTACTTCATGTGTGTGTATATATATATATATGTTTTGTATATTTTGAGACAACTGAAAGCATGGTAAAAATGAACTGATTGCTAATTCAAAGTGCCTAAAAGATTGTAGTAAAATGAATGAACATCTAATCCAAAAGTTATTTTACCCTCTATGATAATGATCATGTGGGAAATAATTATGCTAAATTAGTTGGATAATGTGTGTTATGTAACATTAACCGCTTCCTCCTCACAAGCATCTTCAACTACTCTATTCCTTGGACAAAAGATGGAAATAACTTCCTTCTCCTTTGATTCGCCATGAACCAAATCCGGAACATCTGATGAGCTCTCATTTTCCTTGAATAAAGCCGAATCATCAAAGTAACATGACGAGAATTCATAACCTTCTTTGTTTTCGGATTCCAAATCCGATAGCCTTTTACATCGTCCATACAATTAAGCAAGACCCCTTTGAAATCTCAAGGCTCAAGCTTATCATTTCCCGGATCATGCACATACACTGGACTACCAAACACACGAAGATAACTCTAGTCAATGCTCTTTTTTGTTCATCATCATTTTTGTTCATCATCATTCGATTTAAATAAGTACTAGTTATTTATAATCGATTTATATTCATAGGTTGATGAAAACATATAAAGGATACGTCCGCAACAAAAGATATATTGAAGGATGTATTGCAGAAGGATATATCGTACAGGAAGCTAGTCTTTACTGCATGGAGTATATGCCAAAAGGAGGCGATGGCACACATAAACATACTCGTGAGGCTTTCTTAAACGAGGATGATAAGTTTGCTGGTGAGATGCCTCTAGATAATGGTAAAGACATAACCTTAACCTCGGTGCAGTTTGAACAAGTTCGTAGATGGGTCCTCAATAAGTATGATGGATTGGATGAATGGGAGAAGTAAGTTCACAAATAACTCATGAATCTCCACCATTGTAAGTATATAAATGTTTTGAAATGTGTTTTTTGCAGGAGGTATAACATCTATGTGAAAAGTACTAAATCTCAATCTCAAAATGGGGTTTCATCCATGGAAGATTGTCAAAGTTTTACTCTATGGTTACGTGGCGAGGTATATATTAAAGCTTATTTAATATTTCACGCGTACTTAAAGGTATCATACACCTTATTAATCAAACTTTTCACATATTTTAATTTTTTTAGTTGGTAAAAACAAACGATGTTGATTCAACTCTTTGGCGCCTTGTGAATGGGCCGAAGTTCAAGGAGTGCAGTTATATGAATTACCAAGTAAATGGGTTTACATTTTCCCTGAAAAAATACAAAGAGCAGATGGTAACACAAGACAGCGGTGTATGTATGAGAGCAATCACAAAATTTAGAGCCAGTGGGAAAGATAAAAATTATGCAGAAGCTGAAACACTATATTATGGAGTTATTCAGGAGATAATTGAGTTGGATTATATAGACTTCAAACAAACGGTTTTTTATTGTGATTGGGTGAAAGTCGAAGACAAGGTCAATGGTTGCAAGATTGATCCTGTTTCAAACTTGATTACAGTTAATTTAGGGAAATTGAAGACCAAAGATAGGATGAACGATGAGCCATTTATTCTTGCGTTAGAAGCGAGTCAAGTGTTCTACTCAAAAGATTTAAAAAATAGCGGATGTTTGTGGTTTTACACACACCTAAGCGGTTGACTACAATCGTGGATGATCTTGAGTTTCCTACCGTCTATCAATCAGCCTTTGAAGATAACAAAAAATTAGAAGATCTTACCAAATGCATATGTTAATATAAGATGTATTTCTTAATTTAATTGAGTTGAATTTCAAATGTGGATGAATTTAGAATTTTTTGATTATGAATTTAGAATTTTTCATGTATCACTATTTAATTATTATTCTAAATTCATGAAATCTGATTGATCAATTTTCAATACGTCTTTTACCATATGGAATTTGGAGTGACGTACCCGGTTTTTCTTCATTTTCAGGTAATAATGATTATGTGTCATATTTATTACATGCCTAAACTACGTTTGTTGTTGATCAATAGTTGCTTTTGTTGCTTCAGTTACACTTATATTCTTTATTAGTAACCGTATAAATTTTTAATCGATAACAATCAAATATCCTTGCTTGCTTTTAGTAGACAACCTTTAAAAAAATTGTGCTTTTTCTGCATACTTGCAGCAACAATGTCAGAAGCCGCAGAAACGTCGATCCATTCAGTCGCGAATTCGTCATCTTCACAACCAGAGAAAGTTGAGACAAATGCATATGGTGTTCCAGTTTCTAATAATGCTGGGAAAATAGGAAGTAGACTTGATAAATTGGTACGAATGCATGTGCCGATATCATATGAAAGTTGGGATAAAGTACCCAACAAATGTAAAGATGATGTTTGGGCTGAATTGCGGGTAAGTCATTCTCTTTTTTTCCCACTAATTCTTTACTGCAAACTAATATTTAACTTATCCATAAATATGTCAAAGGCAGCACATAATCAGGACACTACTGTAACTGACCAACTTGAATTTTCTAGATCAAGAACTACCGCATTCCACTGACACTGATGAATTAAAACATGTGGCAGTTGCAATTGAAGAATAAATTAACACTGAAGATATAATACGTGTAGCTCTATTCTCCATTCTAGTTAACTTCTGTTAGGCAAGTATATTGTTCCCTAAATATTTCAGATTAAGTGGGATTCAGTTTTAAATGCTTTTCAATTTTCTCCCAATGCGAATAATTTTTATTGGTTCTAATTACTATTAAACATGTTTATTGATTGCTACTGTTAAGGTGTCTGTACCGTAAACGTGTTAACAACCATTAACCATCATACATGCAACTTTGCTCCAAACTTTCATATAAACTTATAATTCTAAATGTGAAAACAATTATTGATTATCCAACCTACTTTAAAATCATTCAAATTAAACATGTTTATTATTTGTGTTCTCATTATTGATGTTATCATGTGTATGCTTTCAATAATTATTAAATTATGCCTGCAACTTAAGATTTATCACATCCAAGTATAACTTCGCTGTAGTAATCTCAACTTTAAAATACTGTTCTTTTACTTTCTTGAAAAAAAATTAATAATAGCCTTAAGCAGTTCGTTTTTTAAGAAAGCTTGTAATAAAAGAATTAAAAGTATGAGAGTGTGAAAAGCTTTCAAATTTTGCTTTGTCCAACGCTAACTCAAAACAATCAGATGTTAACCCCACCACAACAATCAACATACTGCAACTGCCCTTCAACTTGCTTTCATCACATTCAACCACTGCCAATCTACATCATACCTCCAATTCAACTTGAAAAACCAAACCACATCTGCATACTCCATACATTTGCATACTACACTACAACGACATCTCAAACCAACTGTGGTTTGCGTTTGCATTTTCATTCAACACTGTTTTCATTTGCATTTTCATAAAAAAATAAAAAATAAAAAACTGTTTTCTGCTTTCATAAAAAAACAGCACATGTGCATTTGCAAGTTTACATTTGAGCATTGCATACAATTGTGCGTTTTTACTGTACACCGCGTCTCTATTACATTTGCATTTCGGACCCTCCACAATCATCACTTACTTCTCCCCTGTTACATTTCCCCTTCTACAACAAAATCCCCTGTTAAAAGTGACATGCACTAATGATCAATGCTTATGTATTTACGTTTATTATCTCACCCAGTGTTATATTTTCTTAAATTTTTCACGTTAACCTATAGCTTTGACGTCCATGAAGTATTATCTCTTATAACTAAATTACATAACTTACAAGTGACATGCACTAATGATCTGTGTATTTACTTGTATTTTCTTTTAACGTATTCTTTATCTTCAATATATACAGACATTTTATGAGCTAGAGTCGGATACAAAAGAGTTGTATTTTAAAAAAATGTGTGAATCATTTAGAAGATACAAAAGTGAATTGAGGACAGGGTACTACGACAAATTTGATAATGATGAATCTAGAAGGAAAAACTGTCCGCCAAAAGTTAGCGTAGAAGATTGGGACGGATTCTTGAAAAATGAAGCAAAACCCGGCGCACGCGAAAGAAGAGAGCTAGGCAAAAAAATAGATCACAATACAATTATACTCATCACAGTGGTCATACAAGTCACGCCGTAGTAGAACATAAAATGGTACAGTTTTAATTTTTTGTTATTTCGTTGCATTTTACGAATTCGTTGAATGAGATTGTATCGGTAGGAAACAAACTCTTCGAATAAGAATCGGTTGGTTTGATAATCGATGTTTCGGTTGCAGACAATTGAAAATCTAGGAAAAGAAATCATGCGCCGTGAAGTGTGGGAGAAAACTCATACAAAAAAGGATGGCACCATATCGGATTCAAATTCTTCGTACTTTGTAAGTTAAACAATATACTGTTTTAGACGATAAATTAAAAATCATTTACTGTTATGACATATATGTTTACATGGTTTATCGGCCTATAACTTATATGCACGAAAGTAAATAACTCAAGTATTATCATATTTTAGGGTAAAATTGCAAAAGCAAGGGAAACAATCAATGACGACGAGGAACTAGATATGCCATTGGATGAAGACATCTTGTCACAAATGTTCGGCAAAGATAAAAGGGGCCGGACTCGAAGTGTTGGAACTATAATACCAAAGACACAAGTTAAAGCATATACTATTCCACGTAAATAACTCAGAAGGAGTAAACAAGAGTCAAGTAGATTGGAAACAAGGATGGAGAAGGTGGAGGGTTCTTTGGAGAATGTGAAGGGGACATTGAACACATTGGTCGACATATTAAAAGGATATGTGAAACAGATGCCAGACGTTGCTTCCAACGAAGGAGGAAGTGGTGGGACACATCATGAAAGTGTTGGAAGAACGTCGAAAAATGTCGATGTTGCTAACCCGCTTATTTCGCATGTTTAGGAAAATAAAAAATGTGAAGTGTTGAACTTTGATCTAGAAGTCATTACAATAGGTATTGTATGCAAAGATTCGACGGCATCCATAATACATGGAAAACCTGTACCTCCTACACATGAGAAGTTGATTGTGGACAATATACTATTACTAGATGAGCCCACAGCCAAACAAAATCATCCTCTTGCTATGACCTTTGATGATGTTGGAATCGGTGGTTATGTGTGTCATCCAAAGAGTTCAATTCAATATCTTTAGACGCAGGAGCAGGTATACATTATTATTATCCAATAAATTCAATCTGAATGGAAACCTATATCTGTTCTTAATATCAGAATCCTCCAATCTTAATATCAAAACTGAAAATTCTACAAAATTGGATAATTCTCTGATCTGTTCTTTGTTTCAGGTTTTTAACATTTGTTTTAGGTTGAAGATGCTTTCTCTATGTACCTTTCTGATTTAGAAAAGTTTGATCCGTGAAGTAACATTTTTTTGTTCACATTACTACTGAAAATAGGTTGTACACCTAGTCATTGTACTTCAGTTTATGCTATTTTTTTTCTTACAATAATAATCAATTCTCAAATCAGTGGTAATTTATATTTCTCCTGAGGTTTATAACAAAACCTGTCGGTACTACAAAATTACACTCATCAACTTGTTATGCAGTCATAATACAACAAGATGATATAGCATTAGTAGATGAAAACTTAATTATCTATATATGGTTGTTTCCTGCATAGTTAATACTGAGCCATACTTAAAAAACAATGCAGATTTCGATGAATGCTAGTGCATCAAATTTATGGTTTTTTAATTTAATAAGGTCATAAATTCAGTAATGAAGAATCTTTCAAAGCAGTTACAGAGAAAGACAAAAGTACATAAATTTAGTAATGAAGAATCTTTCAAAGCAGTTATAATAACCTAAGTCGTGCATAGACATTATTTTAGAATATTTGATGATAGTGGTAGATATCATAAGTAAATAATTGAATGAGTGAACGAGGTGAAGGCCGATGAATTTATAAGGGGACTTGCACCCGACGTCAGAAGACTTACGTCGGATGTAAGGAATACGTTCCCATTAACTCTCTGAATTTGAATGGTCAAACGCTCCTTTCTCAACCGTTGATGCAAGTCTTATGTCTAACATAATGTCCTTAACGTTGGGTGTAAGAAAAACCAAACTCTGGGAATGGAGGGCATGGCATGTCCAAGAACTCTACTTGTTCCATCTCCCCAAATCCCTGATAATATTGTACTAAAAAATTTGGAAGTAGAGATGCAAGTAATGATATAATCCTAAGGTGTACCTCCATCACATCTTTCTCAATTCTTGTAAATGCCTACTTCCAACGGAGGCATTAGACAAAATTGTCCACTTTCTTCATTATATGCTCACAGATATTACCTGGAACTTTTACCTATACAAATCACTAAGAACAGATAGTTATGCACCATCGTTTACTCACCTTATGTTCGCTTATTTACTTATTTTCCTTACATAAATTGGTTGAAAATAGTAAAATCATCTATAAATCGCTAAACATCTTGTAAATTTCTTTATATGGTTCTGGAACAGTCGGGACATTATCTTGTTTTACCTAAAAACTACAGGCAACTTTCACAAGTTGCACACAAGTAAATGAGAAATACACAAACAAGAATGCTCTATGGTTATTTGACTTTACCAGAATGCTCTAGGGTTATTTGACTTTACCAGCAGTGATGAGGTGATTAAAGTTATTCGCATATAAATTATAATTTTCAATATAAAGCCCAAGTACAAGCAACATGTTTAAAAGTCTAAAAGGGTTCTGATAGTATAAATTTGGCTAACAGTGATACAAATGAAAGCCTTTCCTTCCTCTTCAATGAAAAATCTCTGAGTAGGCTTCACAACAATATCACTTAGATTTTGAAGTAGCTTGCAAATCGCATGATCGATCTTTGCAATCCAGTTTGCCCCACCTTGCACTTACTCTTTGACATGGAAAGTTCAATTTTCCCAAGCTAAAAAGAAATACATGACGATAATGATATGTCTTCTAATCAACTTTTGTATCAAACATAGGAAAAGCTTGAACATCAAAATATAAGGTAGTAAATATGGGTTGGGTTGGTGTATTAACTCCAAATATACAAGGATAAAGTGTGCTGAAGTTTTTTTCAGAATTACTTGAGCTCAATGTTATGCAATATGTGAGCATAAACTCAAGTATTCAACTCTGAACTGAAAAATAGAAATGGACAGGGGATGTGATAATATGTAGACTAATTGGTAGTTTTTAATAAGTAAAGAATTCAACATTACTTACTTCAGGACTTCCTTGAAATGATCAGCACATTCTTTACATGGATAAAGTCGAGATAGTATAGCCATCTTCATGTAGAAGAAAATAAGCAAACATGTGTCAATCATAAATATAATAATCAACAATAAATTGTCAAGATGTAAGCATTAATTATTACAACATTCTAAAATTATTTTCTATTATCTTGCTACCGTAATAGGCATTAATTACTCTCTCGTTCTTCATGAGTAGATGTAGTTTGGAGTCGACTTACGAACACAATGATTCCAACTACTAAATTGAATACGAGAAACAGACATGGTTTCATACCTTTGTCATGCAGATTGTGTACCAATGGTGGCATATGCATCATTAATGCAGTAGATCCCATAACTAGCAATGAGATTAGAAACCATGAAGTAAGCTTCATGTTATTAAATTATGCGATGTAAGTGATATTAATCATGCATCATACTTATTTATATGATGATGTAAAGTGGTATTTTCAAGGAAAATTCAAAAGAATATTATCATATAGTTGACAGACACATAAAGTCTTTGGATGCTGCCTGTTCTTTTTTTTAAGTATTGAACAGAATTTCCTAGCACTTTTGCAGTGTTGAAAATGCATGGGAGATATATGCTTGTCACAAACTTCTTTACTTAAATTCTTACTATCAGTCTTATACCCCAACTTATGCTGGCATGAAACCTATGCGCTAGTGACCTCTTTATAAACAAACATCAATTTCTTGTTTTGTGTGCAGGCATGAAACTTATGCTGGTGGGAGCATTAGACGATTGGAGAAAGACGTTATGTACCGTATGTATTGTATATGCATGTAGTATTATGTAATGATGTCGTTGTTGTACTATGTATGCTATGTATACTTGTTGAACTATATAGTGATATGTGTTGATGTTGAACATTATAATTCAAACATTTGTTATGTTTGGTTGTTGTGTTTAATCTTTGAAAAATATTTGTTTTAATAATCTTTCTTCTATGTTACTGTTAAATTTGAAAATTTTTGTATTAATTATGATAATGAAATGAATGTCGCTGGTGTAGAGAAATTTTTTGAATATTTAAAAAAAAAATATTAATTAGCAACGGATTAAAGCCGTTGCTAATATTTAAAACACCAGTTATACATCTATATTTAGCAACGGCTATAAGCCGTTGCAAAATAAAATCCGCAACGGCTACAAGCCGTTGCGAAATTTTTACCACTGCCCATTTCGCAACGGCTCGAAGCAGTTGCGAATTAATTTTGCAACGGCTTAAAGCCGTTGCGAAATGGGGATTCTGGTGTAGTGTGGGCTGCAAGGTACGAGAGTATAATGGAGAACGAGATTTCCATTAGTCCTTAGCTTGGGGGTAATACGAGTTATCATATATTCAGAGCATATAGAGTGAAAGTTAGGATTGTTTGATGGATGATATGGATGTTATGGTTGCTTTGGTTGCTCTATTTAGTAGGCTATCACTTTTAGGTATCAGAGGAAGTAGGTACCAGAGATAGGAATATTTGAAAGACTGGTATCCTTTATTTGGTTTGTGGTATATCTTTATGATATTGTTGAGTAGCAATTATAGTGTTGTATGCTAACTCTTTGGTTGTAGGGACATGTTAGGTATGGTTCGTATGCTCTTGTTCCTTACCATATTTACCTGTTTAGTGTTTTGAGACTCATTTACCGCTCACACTAGACCGTTGTCTGACCCATTGTTTTATGCTTTGCCTTTTATTATCTTAGATACTCTTAAATGAGTAGACTAGATAATAGGTCTAGGTGACCCGGTAGTTGTTCGAAGGATGAGTTGGATGTGGATATCTCGTATTATATACATATATGGAGTCTATGCTTATCCACTAAGCAACGCTATGGAGCCTGTGATAGTGCTTGCTTATTACTATTTATCGAGACAGTTTATTTGAGTTTACCTCTGTTGTATAAACTCTACTGCATTTGATATATAACTTTCTAGATCTATTGTTCTGATGGTAATTTTTCATAACCGTCTCTTCTGTTATATCAGTGATATTATATTTTATCCATGCATTGTGAGATGTGACAGGTTATATGTCATATTGTATTTCAACCTTGATGATCGTTCTTATATCTATCGGGCTCGGGCAATGCACTTTTATTAACTATTAGTGCTGGTGGTATAGGGAGGTCATCACATGCCCCTTCTCTGATCTGGTTACACCTTTATGTGTTTTGCCTTGAGCTTGCCGAAATTGTGCACATCCTTTGTTGTTGTGCACCAAGCTGGTTTGTCCTTGTGCATTTCATCTTAATACTATGCACATGAAATCTGCTACACCTTCTTGTTGTTGTGGTTGTGTAATATACTTATTTGTGTTTCTCATGCTTGCCTTATGTTGTATGCGAACTTCTTGTGTGTGCGCATGTGCACCATTTTGTAGTTTGGTGACTTAACCCTAGTCTCGACTTGTGGTGTTATGTTTGCCTTCTTGTTTTCACCTGCTCTCGACTTCTATTGTGAGTTGAATGTTATTTTGAGAGATGATGAAGTCTTGTATCCTTGAATTATATCCATTTTGCTACTCTGATATGTACACTTGCTGCTATGTTCTTTTATGTGTCAAGTTAAACTTATTGACCTAATTTTCTGGCTGTGCATCATTGTGTACTTTATGCATTACTTGTGCATTTTCCTCTTGTCGTGTATTTTCATTTGCACTTGCACTATTTTTTACTGCTTGTTGACATGTTGCTGTGCATTTTTCATGATTTTGGCCTTATGTGTTTGTACACCCGGTCTTGTGCACTTAGTTAGTTTGTTGAATGTTTGTGCCTGACTTGGTTGCATCTTTTTGTACTTGACCTTGTGTGGTGCATATGTGGTTTCATCTTGCCTCTAAATTGTTTCTGTACTATTTCACTTTTGATTGTATTGAGCTATTTAGATTTACCTTGCATTGTTTACGTTAACTTGTCCACTAATTCAAAAATATACATAATAAATATACTTAAACTCCAACATCTGCTTATATGTTATATATATAAACATCAATATAATTTAAAGGTTATAAATCATTAAAGTCAATAAAGTGAATTTTATTGTATTATTGAATGAAAAATTAAATAGGTTAATAATTTTTTATCTATAAAAATTATCAAAGGTTTTTATAAAATTTGGTAAAGAATACATGACTTGTATTATAGATTTTTAAAAAGAAATTCTAAGACGTATACATCTATTAATCAGAGATTATCTTATACAATCAATTAAACGATGTTTACTTTAATAGAATAATTATAATGTTTTACCTCTTACCGTTTATCATTATTCCTCTCCTATATTTGATTTGAATATATGAATGATTCACCGTTGATATTGATTTTGTTAGTTTTGATATGATACGATGATGACATCGTTCTATATGAATCCGTGTTATTGCTATTTTGTAATATTTTATTTAATTCTGTGCAATGAGAAATCTGAATAAACGAGGTTATAATACCATTTGGGATGAGGAATTCTGTAATATTTCTTTGTTTTTCTTTGGACTCGTTGTATAGAATATTATGAAGATTGACTGTAGTTTATAAGCAATGAATAAACGTCTGAGTAAGTATAACGTAGTGGTATGGATGCTGTTGTGATATTTATTTGGTTATTCATTATAAGTAGATATCACTCACACGAGGGGATTTTTGGAGACTCGCGGTGGTGAGTTGTGTGTGTTTTCATGTATTAGTAATCACATACATAGCCATGCATTGGCGATATTATCAAGTTGTGTGGCAGCAATATGTAGAGCCATGTGTTGGCAATAGTATCAAGCTATATGGAAGCAATATACATAGCCATGTGTTGGCATTTCTGAGTAGCTATGTGTTAGCTATCAAGTATAGATACTATGTGTCTATCTACCTTGTCCAATTTCCATTCTGTTTCGAAAGTGAACCAGATTAGCCATTATTCACCCTGGCAGCCTGATCGCAGTGGTTGCACCCTGGATTTGTGACAACATTATATATATTTGGCCGTATGTCGGCATATATTGCCGTGTGCCTTAGCTGTGTGTGTTTGCTCCTATGCTACCTAGACTAGTAGTAAGTTACCTATATGGGAAATATGTCGGTTCATGATTGATGCAGAGCATAATCCAACATCGTGTTTATGACATGCAGTGGATATTATCATGATGCCGAGGAGAAGGTAACAGATGATTATAGGAGCAGTGTCAGACGAACACATGTGAGGCTCCTAGAGCAGGCAGACATGCTATCAGTCTTTTGTCTGGTTCCGGTGTGTGTGGTTGATAGACACTGTTTATATTCATACCTAAGACTATGTTCAGGATATTGTAAATCCCTGTAGCTTACCTTTATGTGATCAATGGGAAGACGACTTATCCATTCTAAGCAGACAGCCTACTTATTATTAAATTTTCTTGGACATTACCATGTGCTAGCACAAAACATTTCATTAACTTCTAGATTTTGAGAATGACTTCTCGATATGAATGATTCTCCTGATCGATGTTGATTTTATGATTTTTGATTTGATATGTTTTGTTATGGGTGATGACATCATTATGCATGATTTTATGATATTTGTGTTATGTGACATTTTAAGGTTTGCATATGATATTACAGTTATGTATTACATATTAACATTGTGATCATTGACTTGTGTTCATGCTAGTATTATCATGTTATCATCTTTAGTATATACTTTGTTACCTATATTAGTTAACCCTTAATTTAGACATAGTCCGACCCATGTGTTATTACGTAATACTCAGGTCAGTCCGAGATATTTTAGGTACATGTATAGTGAGGCCAACTTGTGTTTGGGCATATAGGAGACCAGGATGTGGTATTATTGTATATTAGCTGAGTATTATATAATTTCATGTATGTATATTCAAGTGTTGTATAATTGGACATACACGTATATTTATTTTATCATTACGATTATGACTCTGTGTTCTCTATGATTTATTGTATATTGTGTATTGTTCTATCCTAGAGACACACATGTTTATTACTTTGTGTCGATACTGTGTACGTACTGTAGTGAGTTATATTTGATGTTTAAATACATACCAGTGTTAACCAAGGGAATATTCTCGTGTGTACCCCATATTACCTTATTCTCCTATAATCCGATGGTATTGCCATGTAGTACTCTTGAATAGTATGAATATAGAGGTGGGGTGTTTCTACTTTGGTGTTTGTTATTTTCAAAAATATGTACTGTTAGTTTGCTGTCTACTTTTGTTAACAAACAACTCATGAGTTCAGTTCTATTCAAATTATTACTGATTTTGTATTTTGTTATTACTTCATGTGTGTGTGTATATATATATATGTTTTGTATATTTTGAGACAACTGAAAGCATGGTAAAAATGAACTGATTGCTAATTCAAAGTGCCTAAAAGATTGTAGTAAAATGAATGAACATCTAATCCCAAAGTTATTTTACCCTCCATGATAATGATCATATGGGAAATAATTATGCTAAATTAGTTGGATAATGTGTGTTATGTAACATCAACCGCTTCCTCCTCACAAGCATCTTCAACTACTCTATTCCTTGGACAAAAGATGGAAATAACTTCCTTCTCCTTTGATTCGCCATGAACCAAATCTGGAACATCTGATGAGCTCTCATTTTCCTTGAATAAAGCCGAATCATCAAAGTAACATGACGAGAATTCATAACCTTCTTTGTTTTTGGATTCCAAATCCGATAGCCTTTTACATCGTCCATACAACCAAGCAAGACCCCTTTGAAAGCTCAAGGCTCAAGCTTATCATTTCCCGGATCATGCACATACACTGGACTACCAAACACACGAAGATAACTCAAGTCAATGCTCTTTCCCTTCTGCACTTCCTTCTGAATTTTGTTACCAATTTCCGAGCATGGAATTTGATTCACAATATGCACCGCGGTTGACAATGCTTCGGCCCAAAATTCCTTAGACAAACCCGATGTCAATCTCAAGCACCGATCTTTCTCAAGTAGAGTACGGTTCATCCTCTCCGCAACACCATTTGACTGCGGATCTCCCGTTGTAGTAAATTGATTTCAAATACCATGATGCTTGCAAAACTCCAAGAACTCTCCGAAAACATACTTTCCACCATTGTCGGACCTTAGAATCTTCAAAAACTTGCCACTTTCATTCTCAACAAGAGCTTTCCATGTTTTAAACTTTACAAATGCCTCCGACTAGGCCTTCATTATATACACCTGCACCTTTCGAGAAAATTCATCTATGAAAGAAATATAATAGCTAGCTCCTCCTAAAGAAGCTACCAGTGCCAGTCCCTAAACATCCCTATGAACATACTCGAGAATCCTTCTCGAATCATGTTTTCCTTCACCGAACAAAACTTTTGTTTGCTTCCACATGACATATTCCTCGCAAAACTCTAGTTTGTTGAAACTCTCTCCGTCGATCATCTCCTTCTTCCGAAGAATATCCAAACTCCTCTCCGAGACATGACCTAAGGTCAAATGCCAGAACCTAGTCGCATCCAAACCACGAGAATTATCAACTCCCATACAAGTTTCACTTTCTATAGTCACACCTTAAAGCAAATAAACACCATGAGTCCTGGCACCCTTCATCACCACAAGCGCACCATTTGAAACCGCAAGCTATCACTCTCAATAGTGAAATAAACACCATGAGTCCTGGCACCCTTCATCACCACAAGCGCACACTTTGAAAACCGCAAGCTATCACTCTCAATAGTGACCTTACATCCTAAAGAATTCAACTGCCCCAAAGAGATAAAGGACTTACGAAGTCTCAGAACATAGCGTACATTAGTGAGAGTGCAAATCACTCCATTAAAAATTCAAATTTGCATGGAACCAATGTCCTTCAACTTACAAATAACAATTGAATTTCCTTCCTTGTCGACATAAGAAGAGAAACAATTCCTATTTGGCATCATATGACAAGACGCCCCAAAACCGAGTACCCATTTGCTACCCGAAACATCTGATGATATTACCGTCAAAACATCTATGTCTCCCTCACCAACACCACTCTCCACCACTACGGATGAAGATGCTACTTTCTTCTTTGCCTTCTTTTTGTTTGGACACTCATTCTTCCAATGACCAGGTTTCTTACAAATAAATCACTTTCCATTTCTTTCCTTTGACTTTCCTCTCCAACCGGGCTTCTTCATCTAGAACGTCCCCGATTCCCTTTCTTCTCATATCTCTCCTTCTCTACAAATAAACTGTGACCACTACTAGCACTACCACTTCCATCACTCAACTCCTTCATTTGATCCCACAACTTCTCGCTAAAAAGATCCGTTTTGACATCATTAAGAGTCAAAGTATCCCGGTTATATATCAAATTATTTGAGAAACCCGTATAATGGTCTGGCAACGAACACAACAATATCATCACCTTTTGTTCTTCCTCAATCTCCAAATCTACCACCTTCATCTTCATCAGCAAATTATCCAAGACATTCAGATGCACCTTTAGCGAACCACCCTCCTTCATCTTATAGGTAAAGAACGTTCACAACAAGATCAAACGATTAGTTAGTGACTTCTTTATATATAACTTCTCCAACTTGTCCCATATACCCTTAGCGGTAGTCTCACCACTAATTTCAGAGATAACATTCTCCCCCATAACAAGTTGAAGTGTAATGAATGTCCACTCTTCCATTTCCTCTCTCTCAACATAGGAGATGTCCCTCGGCAACAAATGTGTATCAAACACTACCTGATGCATTCGATTCCGTTTAAGAACCGCTTTCATCTTCCATTACCACTTTTTAAAATTATTATGGTCATTCCACTTGTCTATAACCAATTGTGATCCTGAAGCTGCGTACGATCCACATACATACGGCGCTACACCACTTGGACTACCTGAGGTATTAACTGATTTTGGCATTTCCACAACCACCTACCAACACCAAAGCTCTCATACCAAATGTTGTGGGAATTCTAACTCGAGACCACTCAAATAAAAATCCCAACGTACAGCAGAAAACGAGATCGTGGTAAAAAGTACAAAAACAACCAATCAATATCTAAACTCAAATCTCAATTCAATCCAAAATCAATTACAATCACCAAAAAAGTAATAAAAAACCAAAGCAGTAACGATGAAATGAATCACACATCGATTTATAGTGATTCTACTAACATTTTGTTAGTGTACATCTACTTTAAGAGAGAGCCTTTATTAATACCAATAAGAAGAGTACAAGAGATTGATTACAATAATTAATATTTAAATGGAACATATTTGTGAAGAAGAGAATTGAAGAAAACTAGGTTTTGATAAACCCTAGTTAATATAGGATAGAACCCTTGATTAAAACCCTGCAGTCACTCGCTTTGAATCTTTGAAAATAGCGTATATAGTGAACCATCATTCTTTGGTAAATACCCAATTTTCCCCTTGAAGCCCTACAAGCAAATACACAAATTCTAGGCTGAAAAAACAAAACCCACCGTGTCAGACGTCTGTCACAACCTCTCAGACGTCTATCGCAACTTTCGGGCTATAGTAAACCTGCTGTCAGACGTCTGAGGATTTCTGTTAGACGTTTGACATAACTTTCAGCCTATGCATCTTCAAATCGCGATAACTTGAGCATCGCGAACTCCAATTCACACGCCGTTTTCACCGTTATCAAACTATTCTCGACCTCTTCAATTCACCATATATTGTCGCCAAAATTCAACAAGATGATCATTAAAAAGAAAGAATTAAGATAATAAGGCCTTATGTACATTATGCATTCTGAAAATAATGAAAGCATGTACATAAAGCGATGCTGTAACTAAAGTAGCCAGCGTGCATAGAGTAATATTAGCCAGCCATTCTAGTTTTAACACACGCAGCAGCTAACTAGGAGTACAACTAGAAACTTGTGATGCTTCAAGGGATGGGACCAAAAGGCTTACAAGCATTGGGGATTCTAATTAGCTATACTGGAAAGATGGTAATGTAAGAGATGCAGTGCTATTTGGAGCTATAGCTTGAACGTGAAACTGGTAAGAGGAGGAAAAATACTGAAGTTGGGATGTGGACACAAGTAAAGTGTTGAAGCTAGTCTAATGATTCCTTTTGCCAGATCATGGGGAGAGAAGCCTGAAACATGCGGGTCCAAAGAAGATGGCAGGATGTGTGCTAGATAAATTGGTAGGAGGTGATGCATTAGGAGGGGGATGGTATGGGTCACATTCATTATGAATTGAAACTGAAGTGAGCTTGCAATGGTAGGAGTTGTTTGGTCATGTGAATAGAAATGGTAGGAGCTGGACAGAGAACTTGCACCAAAATTGATTGGGCACAAAAGGTGGACTTATTAGAATAGGTAGCAATAAAGCAAGGTTGTGCACGCAAGGCGGCAGCATAAGCAACTTGTAGCATAAACCATCACGAGGAGAATGGAATGAGATAGGAGTGAAGAACAACTTGTAGCATAAACCATCACGAGGAGAATGGAATGAGATAGGAGTGAAGAACAATTTGGTTGCCTGAAGAACATTCTTTCTCCAGCTTTATATTAGTAGAGATTTGTGGATTGTAGCATAAAGCCACACAAAAATTCTTCGAAATATGGAGCATTATAAATAACTTATGAATATTGATTTTTATGCACAAAATAGAAATTTTGAGATTGCTTATCCACTTGATACACAATTTTATAATAATGGGAAATAATTATCTCTGCGTGTGAGCAGGGCCGGCCTTTCAACTTTGATTTTCCTAGGCAAATATGAGATGGAAGCATAGTAAAAGACAGTTGGAGCAGAGATAAACACAACAACCAGACTCAAACCCAAGATCTTTAGCGAAAGAAGGCAACCAACAAACCATTGCACCAAACAATCTTATTGATCTATTGTCCTTTTATTGAAATTAAAAAGAAAATCTATAAGATATTTAAAAATTTGTTGCCCTCCTCTGATGTGTTGCCCTAGGCGGCCGCCATGGCTGTCTTGCCTTGGGGCCGAGCCTGCGTATGAGTTATTTAGAGGCTATCTTGAGTGTATATAATATATCGTGTGTTCTTGGTTGAGAGTTGAGACTCATTGTCTACTATTGTTATATTATCTTTAACTTGCAGATCAAAGCCTCTGGTAGTCAATCTCTAACATTTGGTGGTGATGTTTTTAAAGAAGTAGATGTGGATTCTATGATGAAAGCTGCGAGATTCATTAATCTATTACAACTTGGCTATGTTTTTGGGATAAATCTAAACATTCATTACTCAATTATCATACTATTAAAGTTTGAATTGAAAAATAAGAAGAGTCAGAAGATATAAATTTTGTATATTGATTTGTACTGAATTGTTACAATTATTTTTCATATCAAGCAATTACAAGTACAGCCTGTATTTATAAAATCAAGATTGTTGGGCCAAATATAAAAACAGCCCAAGACTTAAGTTAGCAATCCGAAACTTGATAAGCAAAAGATAAGAGCCGTTGGATGATCTTCAATTGTGTGGCTGATATACTTGAGACCGGGATTGTTAAGATCTGTGTTTGTTTGTGGCAGCAGACATATGAATGCTAATACTCCCCCTCAATTCAAACTAGGGTTAGGTCTCGAGCCATGGCGATAAGTGCGATTCAGCAGCAAGATGAAATCTTTTTCAGATCTGAGGAAGAGCTTGGTACTTTGTTAGAGATCGGCAGATCTGAACTCAGCTACGACTTCTGTGTCTTTTCTGGTTTGATTTCTTTGACCTTTAAATCTTCTCTTAGCCTGTGAAAGCTTGAGCTCGATAAAGCTTTGGTAAGAATATCTGCTTTTTGATAATATGTAGGAACATGACATACTTGTAGCTTTCCTTTAGTCACTTGTTCCCGAACAAAATGTAGATCAATCTCTATGTGTTTAGTTCTGGAATGCTGAATTGGATTGACTGACATGTAGATTGTACTTTGATTATCACACCATAAGGTTGCTTTGTCATTGTTGCTGATTTTTAGTTCGGATAAGAGTGACTGTAGCCACATAATTTTAGCTGTAGCACTTGCTACACTTCTGTATTCTGCTTCACTGCTAGATTTAGAAATAGTAGATTGTTTCTTTGAACTCCATGAAATTAAGTTGCCACCGAGATATATACAGTAACCAGTAATGGACTTTCTATCATCTAAATATCCAGCCCAGTCTGCATCACTATAACCCACTAAATTTAGATCATTGCCTTTTTTTAATATGAAGACCAAAATTGATAGTGCCTTTAAGATATCTGAGCACCCTTTTAATCCCTTTCCAGTGATTGTCCAGTGGATTCTGCATAAACTGAGATAATTTGTTAACACTAAAGGCAATATCAGGCCTGGTTATAGTAACATATTGCAGTGCACCAATGATACTCCTATATTGTTTGGCATTTAAAATAGATTCACCTTGATTTTTGGAGTATCTTTGGTTACTGATCATAGGTGTTGGTTGAGGTTTTGCATTGTCCATTTTGGTTTTGTTTAAGATATCTAAGATATATTTCTTTTGACTGAGAAATATATCTGTAGAGGACAATTTTAAAACCTCAATACCTAAGAAGTAATTCAGTTCACCTAAATCTTTGATAGAGAATTGCTTATGAAGATACTTGACTAACTCATTTATTTCATCAATGTTATCACCTGTTATAATCAAGTCATCTACATATATTAGTATATATATATATATATAGATGATTCATTTGTGATTTTGATGAAAAGTGAGTTGTCAGATTTGGTGAATTGAAACCCCTTGTTGGTTAGTGTGGTTTTCAGTTTGTCAAACCATACTCTAGGTGCTTGCTTGAGGCCATATATGGCCTTGTTGAGTTTACATACAAGATTATTATCTTGTATGTAGCCTTGTGGCTGCTGCATATAAATGTCTTCTTGCAAGACACCATTTAAAAAAGCATTATTCACATCTAGTTGTCTTAAGTACCAATTTCTATACAAAGCAATAGTAAGTACAAGTCTAATGGTAGAGGGTTTTACCACAGGTGAAAAGGTTTCACCAAAGTCAAAGCCATACTCCTGTGTATACCCCTTTGCTACAAGTCTAGCCTTGTGCTTGCTTATTGTACCATCAGGATTTTTCTTTAATCTGTAGGTCCACTTACAGTTAATAATATTTTTATTACCTGGGGGTGTGACCATATTCCAAGTTTTGTTTTTGACAAGAGCATTGAATTCTTCATCCATGGCTGCTTTCCAATTTTTGTCACTAGCAGCTTGAATGAAGTTTTCAGGTTCTTTGTCAAAAGAGGATGTTATAGTGTAGACCTTTGGCTTGAAGATGCCACTTTTGGCTCTTGTAATCATGGGGTGACCTGCAATGGGTTGACTCATCATGGGTGGTAATTCAGCTTGATTATTTTGCTGTATGTTGTTATCATAACTGCTAATTTCTTCAGCTAAGTCTTGATCCTCATTCTGACTGTAGTTGCTTGCTGTTGTGACAGGTCTGTGCTGACTCGAAGGGCCTTGCAGTTCACAACCTGACCTTGATGGTATAGTGTGTTGTGGATTTGAAGCACCTTTGTTGGCATCATCATCAACATCCTTTTGGATGTCAGTATACAAAGGTAAATGTGGGATAGATCTACTTGGATTGTAGACCTTTGCAGTAGTCTTTATATCTGATTTACTAAAAGGAAACACAAATTCATTAAACACTACATGTCTACTTATGATAATTCTTCCACTTTCATCTAGGCACTTGTACCCTTTTTGGTTTGTACAATATCCAAGAAAGGTACAAGACTTTGGTCTGAAGTTTAACTTGTTCTTATTGTAAGGTCTAAGACATGGGAAGCATAAACAACCAAAGGTTTTTAACATTTTATAGTCTGGTTTAGTTTTGAGTAATTTTTCTATAGGACACGTGTAATTCAATACTTTAGTTGGAAGCCTGTTAATTAGATAAACAGCTGTACTAAATGCTTCAGGCCAAAACTTAAGTGGTATTGAAGCATGTGCAAGAAGTGATAAACCAGACTCTACAATGTGTCTGTGTTTTCTTTCTGCTAACCCATTTTGTTCTGAAGTATATGGACAAGTAGTTCTATGAATTATACCTTTTCTTTTAAAGAAATCATCAAGTGGTTTATATTCACTGCCACCATCAGTTTGAAAAGTTTTTAGCTGACAATTTGTTTGTTTTTCAACCATAGTTATGAATTGTACAACAGCATTATATGTATCAGACTTAGCTTTAAGAAAGTAAATCCATGTGTGTCTAGAGTAGGAGTCAACAAAAGAAATATAATATTTGTACCCATAGTCAGAACTATAGGGTGCTGGACCCCACAGATCTGAAGCAATCAGATCAAGAGGTTGCTTATACTTAGTTTCTGAGTTTGCAAATGGCAGCTTATGACTTTTGCCAAGTTGACAATAAGTATATACATAAGGTGATGCATATTCATTAAAGGAAATTTTATTTTCTAAGAGTATTTTCCTAACAATCTTCTCATTAGGGTGTCCTAATTTGTAGTGCCATAACTCAAATGTGTTTATGCTATTTACAGATATCATAGAATTATTGCACACTTTATCTTCAAAAGCTGATTTATTTTGCCAGGATTTTACATCAAGCTGTCCATCAGTTTTGCACAACATTGTGACATTACAAGAATTTTCAGCTACATGCTTTTTACAATTTACAGAATTAAACTTGTATAAGCCTTTATCAGCTTCACCCTGCAATATAATTTCCCTAGTTAGCATATCTTTGATTAAACAATATTTGGGATAAAATTCAAAGAACACATTGTTGTCTCTAGCAAACTGAGACACACTAATGAGATTCTTTTTCATTTTGGGTACTCTTAGAAGATTATTTAAATACATCATTCTTTTTCCATTAATGTGAGCATCCCCTATGTGTGTGATATTTATACAGTCACCATTACCCAAAGAAATTAATTGTTTACCTTTATACTCCCTGTTGCCTGCATTAAGTTTTCCAAGCTGCTGGTTATGTGATTGGTAGCACCAGTATCTGGGTACCATGCATCATCCTGGACCTGATCTGGCTTGGTGCCTTCACTTAGCTGACAGCTTTTGATATCATTTGAGTCAGAATTACCTTGAGCTTGAACTAGATTAGCACTGCCATTGTTGTTGTTCCTTTGATTGTTTGAATTCTGCCCAGGCATGTAATTCTGATTAAATCTGAAGTAGCATTTTGCAGCAGTATGACCCATTCTTTCACAAATTTGACACTTGGGTCTGGTGTTATTATTCCATCTTCCCCTGCCTCTAGATCTGTTGGTAAAGCCTCCTCTCTGATTGTGTTGATCACCCTTATTTTGATTGAGATTCTTATTTTTGGTAGTGTAGTTTATTGATATTTCAGAATCAGTTGCTCTTTTGTGATCAATCCTTGCCTCATGTGCAAGAAGAGTAGACTCAACAAATTGCATATCAGGAATAGTTCTTTGAGTAGTGAGAACTGCTATGACAGATTCATAGTCTGTACTTAATCCATTTAAGACAGTCAAGACTTGTTCATCTTCAGGTACTTTTCGTCCTGCAGCTTCAAGAAGGTCATATAGCCTTTTAATCTTAGTTATATATTCTCTCATGGGTACTTCTTGTTTTCTAATGCTTTGGAGTTCTCTTTTGTAATGCATTAGCTTTGCACCTGATTGTGTGTTGAACACCCTTTCGGTAGTGAGCCAAATTTCATTTGCAGTTTTGCAACCTATTACTTGAGGTAGAAGCTTGGGGTGATAGATGCCATGAGCCAAGAACTTATCAATCTATCTTGCCTATGATACTTTGTGTATTCATTATTGCTAACTACCTTGTTTTGTTCAACAATGACAAATTTAGGAGGGATGGTTAAAGTACCAAGAATGTGTCCCTCCAAGCCATAGCCTTCTATGGCTGTTTCAACTTGTACTCGCCAGAGAAGATAATTGTCTTCGTCTAGCTGAACTGTAATCAACTGGCTTTGAGGGCTGATGATAGTCTTGATCAGGTTACTTGCTTCTGCTGTCAAATCTGGAGGAGCAGTGTTACCAACATTGCCAACTTCTGAATTGCTGTCGTTTGTCATGATGAATTGATGAAGAAAGTTGGAAGATGAGACAATGGAGAGAGTTTGCGCTTGCAGGTATGAAACTTCACTTTTCAAGAAGTGTGATGAATCACCAGTGAAGGTGAAGGACAGATGCAACCAATTTTAAAGTTGATTTCTTTAAAATCTGAGTATGGCACTGGCGAATTTCTGATTTCTTAATTAGAGAAGAGAATACTTGTACTGAATGAAAATTTTCCATAATATAGTTTCTTTCAAGAAATCTTTGATGCAACCAAGAACTTATTCTTTTCGGATGGCACTTGATTTCTTGATATAGACTATATGAAACCCCAAATGATGAAACTGAATCTGATGGGGAAAATAACACCAAATGATACTGTAAAAAGTGGATGGCGTTTCTAGAATACAATTGATTTACAGAGAGATAGATAAGAATTGAGAGGTGGATCGAATAGCTGTTAAGCCTTTGAATATTGCTCTGATACCATATTAAAGTTTGAATTGAAAAATAAGAAGAGTCAAAAGATACAAATTTTGTATATTGATTTGTACTGAATTGTTACAATTATTTTTCATATCAAGCAATTACAAGTACAGCCTGTATTTATAAAAACAAGATTGTTGGGCCAAATATAAAAACAGCCCAAGACTTAAGTTAGCAATCCGAAACTTGATAAGCAAAAGATAAGAGCCGTTGGATGATCTTCAATTGTGTGGCTGATATACTTGAGACCGGGATTGTTAAGATCTGTGTTTGTTTGTGGCAGCAGACATACGAATGCTAATACATACATCCAGATAGTTGATGCATAGGGAATAGTGATATTCTAGTCAACAATGTAGATATATTTTGAAAAACACTGAAAATAATAAGTGACCTATTTTTTGTATCATTTTAACTTTAATTTTTCTTGGACTCAGCAATTACTCAAGATGCTTTACTAATGAGAATGAAGAAATCAGTTTGGCAGAATGTAATCGACTTGAATCTTACAGGTGTCTTCCTATGTACGCGTCGGTATGCAAAATAAATAAATAAAATAAAAACAATAGAAGTCTCAAACATTTTTTGTATTTCATTAAATTTATTTACTAAATACGGCCTTCTTAAGTAATTTGTGCCACCTTTTGTAGGCTGCATGCAAATTGATGATGAAAAAGAGAAAGGTAAACCTAATCATTTTCTTTTTTATGTCTTTAGTCACCCACCTTTTTAAATATCTATGAAACAACCATCGACTAGTTGAGGTAAAGTAGTATAATGTGCTTTATCCCCAACATCTTCATGATTAAAACCTGGGCAATTTCTAATTTGGCTAATTAAAACATGAGAATTGGATCCTTTACTCTTGTTTTAACCTAGTAACGAATTTTTCCATAATTTAACATAAGAATAATTGACATAATATGGTTTATCTTAGTGTAAACTTGTGGTCATGTTTATTTATTTGTTCAACAATTGTTTGGTTAATTTAAAATTAATTCATAAAGGAAGAAATCAGTTGGCAACTCAATTTTGGACTCGGATTTAAATGCTTACTCACCAAAGAGTTCAATGTATCTTTGTATCAATCAGTATATTTATGTTCTGTGAGAAATTTTTGTGAGGTAAGCACTATTAGAATAGTTCATTATACTTGCATCAATCAGCATATTTATATGATCTTACACCAGGATAAATATATATGTATACTCAGGTGAATGTAGTCGCCCCTAGATTTATTGTATCTGATATGATTTCTACTCTTGGAGATGAGATAGAGAAAAAAAATCTTGCATGCTATTCCTCCAGGTAATTTGAGATGTTAATATTTTGGTTCCTAAAATTTGTGCAGTTTCATGTCTATATATTTGATTTTGCAAATAAATGATTCATACAGAGATTCTGAAAAGAATGAAACTGGATTTTATTGCTTGAATGTTACAGACTAGTATCTGATATTTGATACAATGAAAATGATGATAATTAGCAGTGTACAAATGTCTGTAATATATACAGAGTTATATGATAAATGGGCCAAGTAGATGCACAGCCTAGTTCTCTTTAAAGCTTTATAGAATGCTGGCTGAATTATGACCATTGATCTTGAGTATGAGTGCCTGTGATTGAATAGGAGAAAAGATAACCCTCCTTCAGATACGTAGACACATTACTGAAGCGTTCTATTTCTCCCCCTCAAACCCTACTTCGGCTAGGGTTTGTGGCAATTTACCTCTCAAATTCTCGATCGATCAATTTATGTAAAAACTTCTGTGAAAATTTGTCCTTAGTTATTCTGATTGGAGATCTGAGGAGATGCTGCTTTGGCAGAGAAATACGAAATGATTAATACTAAGGAAATCTTGGCATGCGATTCTTTGATTGGAAAAGTTACAATTGGAGCTTTCTCCTTAGTTATTGTGCTTGATGGCTTGAGAGTCTTTCCGAAAGTCTTCATCTTTGTCACTCTTCTGCTTGAGAGTTTGTGAACTGTTGTCAAAGCTTTCGACTTTGAGTTTCTTTCTGAACCAAGTGAAGTTTGTCTTTGACAGAGGTTTGGTCAGAACATCGACGGTTTGGTAAGTACACTACAACAAAAAGATCATATTACAACTGTATTTTTACAACTGTCAGAATTTGTTAGTTGTAATAGAGGTTTTTTACAACTTTTTTTTCCAGAAAGTTGTAATAAACTTACTTTCAACAACTCTTCTTTTTTGTCAGTTGTAATAAATGCCTATTACAACTTTTCTTTTTTGCCAGTTGTAATAGTTGTCTATTTTTAACAACTCAATGTTAAATAATAATAATAATTAATAGTCAAATTAAATAATTAACAAGCAATATCTAATATTTAGTAATTAATTTTTGATAATTAATTATTGATAATTATAATGTTTTTTAGGAAGATTTAGAGACTTATTTTCAACTGCTCTTTTTTCACCAGTTGTAATAAAGACATACTAAATATCAGTATAACTAATATTTTACAATTAATATTTAATAATTAATTATTGATAATATTAATACTTAATAATAACCTTACAAATTAGCAATTAACACGTAATAATTAGCTATTAATAATTAATATTCAATTATAACTAAGAAGTAACAAGTTATAATTAATAACAATTAAGAATTAATGTTTAATATTTTAATAAAAATTATTTTCAAGAAATTCATATCATATTTAATATAAATTTTCACTTGTTGATATAACTTATAATATTCAATTTTATAAATTTTGGGTGAAATTTTGATAAAGACCCATGAAAAATAGGCGGTAAGCCATGAAATGTTAGCACAAAAGCGTGAAATTTTGGGCGGAAAAAGTGAAAAATTGGCTCCACCATCTTTCGTGTCTTATATTTTACTCTCTTGTACGAGTTGGCCTCCTCCCATACTCCTCTCCCTAAATCAAAATCAATCCCAAATTTTTCTTCTCTCAAACAAAGTTGCTCCTTAACAAAATCAACCCGCCTCTTTTCTCTCTGCTTCCCCGCTTTGTGTCTTTAATTTCCTGGCCTAAAAATATAAGGAGATGCTGCAACGATGAGATGATGCGACAAGGAATAAACTCGATGCCTTTGATCTGGAGTTGCAGCGAAGAGAAGTTGTGGTGATGGGTTTTATAATAATGCCCGAACCACCTGGATCCACTATCGAGTGGTTTACCATCGCCTGGAATATTGATGCCTGACTAGATCTGACTATTACAATCTCCTCCGCTTGCTTGCATCTGAGTTTGGAGATTTTTGATGGTATTTGGATTGCTTGTCTATGTTTACAGTTGCACAAAGCTTTAACTGCCAAAGATTCTACATTGTTTGAGAATGGAGATGAAGCCACTATTGTAGATTTGGTTGCTTCCTGAAGCTTGCTTTGATAAAAAAATGTAGCTGCCTGAAGCTTGTGTTTCATAAACCCCATTTTAATATGATTTTGATCATTAAGTTGCTTTGGAAAAAAAACTGTGAAGCCTGAAACAATCACACTGTCTGGACTTGATGCCGTATTTTGAATGTAAGTTGTCAACATCGATGTGAATGTTTTTGTTGTTATTTGGCTTTGCGATGCGATATATAACTTAGGTTGCTGTTAATTTACAGTGATCTGATGATGTTATAGAGTCACTGGGTAGAGTCTCAAGATGGTCCCGGTGTGATGCTCTGTCTAGCTGATATTGTTGAGTTTATGTACTCGGCTCATTGATATTGTTAGTCTTGAAGAGAGTTGTATTACTATGTTGGAGTTGATAAGGTCAGGGATGATATAAAACGTGTTGGTAGTTTGATTTTTGAATGGCGCCGAGTTTATTCTGCACAGGTATGATTTACTATTTTGTTCACTGCTAATGAATTAAAGTCAAATGTTTTATTTTGATACAAACTATTTCAAGCTCTTTTTATACAAACTTTGTAATTAACTTAATACTGCCCTACATGTGCTTCTTACAATTTCCTTATTCATTTGTTAAAAGTGTTATTTGGACATGAATGAACACATATGCAATATATTATCCAGAACAGCTGTTGAAATTGTAAAATTATTTGGAAGTTTATTTTGCAGAAATCGTTACCGTCTACATACCAATTATTACTAGTCAAGCGGCTTAATTAATCAGAAAACTAGCAATTATATTATTCTTATCTCATGTATTTTTGGGATTGCATAAGAAATCCATAAATATATTATATCCGTGTTCCATTAGTTCTATAAGTGTCAAGTATTACAGTACGAAGCTCTAACTTCTTAGAACACTGGGACACATCATGTACATTATTGTTGCAGCGCTATATTCAGGTTGTGACAAAATAATTTTTTGAGCTACTTAGATTGTTGGTAATTGCTAGCTGTTTTTAACATGAGAAAATCCATAATTTTTCATTCCTGCAGAATCAAATGCATACTGTTTGTAGCATATTAACAACTAAATTATTC
Organism: Allium fistulosum; assembly: GCA_030737815.1. Taxonomy (NCBI): domain Eukaryota; kingdom Viridiplantae; phylum Streptophyta; class Magnoliopsida; order Asparagales; family Amaryllidaceae; genus Allium; species Allium fistulosum. The sequence goes on along the minus strand of CM060903.1, from coordinate 958,792,536 downwards.
ATAATTCATGGCTAATGTCTATTACAAATTAGTAAACATCGGTCAAATATAATTACAATAGCAACAACATGTAACTCATGTAATATTATGATATTCAACAAGATTGTCCAGCAATGCAATGACGGAGAGGTATTCATCCTTGCATTGCCTTGTTATAACTTCTGTGTGTGGTTGTTTGAAGGTGAAACTTGTGATACAGTGATACTGTTAATTAAATTATTTGTGGTCCATAAAAAAAGATACATTTAATTAAACCAAAATTTAGGCATTTTATGTTATTGTGCATTTCATATTTCATTGAGCATTTAAGGCATTTTTGTTTTTTGTTTTTGTGCACTTGTGATACTTGTGTCTTTGTTAATTTTCATTAAAATAAAAAAACAGAACAGAACAACAGTTTTACAAAAGATAGTTAGTTTCTTTCAAGTTGTTCATATTCATTTTTAATGACAAATGACAAATGACAAAATGATTTTTTTCTATGTTTCTTCAATCTGAAAATTCAACAGTGTATCTAATGTTTAATTACTTTTTAAATTAATTATTCTTTAATGGATTTTTGACCTAGTAAGAGTGCAGTTGACAAGCAATACACGTGTGGTATCTTCATAATTACTATTGGTTTCCAGTTAACTAAGGCTATCTGATTCCTTTTTCCATGTTATGAATGAACAATTGACAACCTGGCTCCATTTATGATTTTCTGGAATACAAATTTCTAAATGGGGCAACTTATTTGAGGAATTTTTTGACCCTTCTATGGCCTTAATGATAACATTTCAAAACGACATAAATAGAGATGATGAAATTTTCTTTTGTATAATGAAGTTTTATTTCTATTTCAGCAAATGTGTAATGTAACAGAGAGTATCATAGTGCTTTTATATAGCAGCATACATAAGTAAAATAATAAATAATACATATTTTTGTTGATGTTATACAGAGGTTTGTGCTATTCAGTCCACATTTTTAGTTGATGTTATACATATACCATAAATAGTCTAATGTATTCGTAAATTATTTTTGTGCAGTCACACCGTGAGAGCAATACTTTGACTGTTGAAGAACGGCCTGAACGGGATGCAAGGCATGCTGGAATTGAGGTCGGAAAATGTAAAATACTGAGTTGGCAAAAGCAAGTTGTTGCAGAAGGAATGGTAGTATCCACTGATCCTGATTGTTTGGTGCATTTTAAAAAACTAGGACCAGATGGTTGTAAAGTTTGGGTTGATGTGGTGGTGGATCCGGAAGCTTTCTTGTGGAGGCCGAGTTCCGAGATGTGTACTATTGGAGAAGCAGTTGGATCGACCGTGGCTTGGCATAAAGACTTTGTTGCCTTCGACTAGTGTATTTCCTTAGGGTATGTGTTGTTTTGGTACGGTTTTAGTTGGTGATGTGAACGGATACTTTAGATTGTTTTATTTGGTATGTATTGTGTTTTGTTAGAATTATATAAATATTAATATTTATGAATGAATTTGATTCAGTTATGTATATTTATAGTTTTTGTAAATTATTAAATGGTGCATGCAATTATATTTGTGGGTTTAAATGTTACATACCTGCTACAGCACGAAATGTTACATATCTACAAGAGTTACCAATAGTTGTAAAATGGTTATTTGCAAGGGTAAGAAACAGTTGTAATATACAATATCACAATGGTTATTTGCAACTAAAGAACACAGTTGTAAAAAATTGATAGTCTTTTACAACTTCTTAAAATACGACTGTTGTTCCACTGTTGTAATATATCTTTTACAACTGTGTTCCACCGTTGTAATATGCCTCTTTTGTTGTAGTGGTACAAGGTATGTGATTTACTGCCAATTTTCCCTTGCTTACCTGTTCTCGAACGAAATATAGATTCGGTTCAATGTGCTTTGTTCTCGCATGAAGAATAAGATTGGCAGTTAAGTGTGTTGTACTTAAGTTGTCACACCAGATGGTTGTTTTGTTCCCTGTTTTGATTTGTAGTTCATTCAGAAGAGATTCTATCCACATAATCTCAGCTGTAGCATTAGCTACGCTTCTGAACTCTGCCTCTGTGCTCGACCTCGACACAGTTGGTTGCTTTTTTGAACACCACGATATGGGATCTTGACCTAGGTAAATACAATAACCTGTAGTTGACCTCCTATCATCTGGATCTGTGGCCCAGTAAGCATCAGCATAGCCTATAATGTTTATAACATTGCTTGCTTCTATGGTTACGCCAAAGTTTAAAGAGCCATTGAGATATCTTAAAATTCTTTTTACGGCCTTCCAGTGAATATCTGTTGGACTTTTCATGTATTGGCTTGCCTTATTGACACTGTAACTGATATCTGGTCTAGTGATAGTTGCATATTGACAACTATGCTTCTGTACTGACTGTCATTTTGAATAGTTTTCCCTTTGTACTTAGATAAATGGACATTGCTTATCATTGGTGTAGAGATTGGGTTGGCTTGATTCATTTTGGCTTTGTGCAGTATTTCTGTGATATACTTTTTCTGATTCAACTGAGTAGTTATGTCGGATACCCTTTTTATTTCTATGCCCAAAAAATAGTTCAGATTGCCAAGATCCTTGATTGTGAATTCTTGGCTTAGATGCTTTATTAAATTATTGATTTCCTGCTCACTGTTACCTGTAATAATAAAGTCATCAATCAACATATATTAGCACATACATTATTAAGTTGCTACTGAATTTTGTAAATAATGAGTTGTCAGATTTTGTTGGATGATATCCCAATCTGATCATTGTATCCGTTAGCTTTTCGAACCACACTCTTGGTGCTTGCTTTAAACCATATATGGCCTTATGTAATTTGCATACATGATCTTCTTTTCCTTTCTGTCTGAAGCCATGTGGTTGTTCCATATAGACCTCTTCCTACAAAATACCATTCAGAAAAGCATTGTTAACATCTAATTGTTTGATGTTCCAATTTCTGTATAAGGAAATTGTAATAACAATTCTGATAGTAGTAGGTTTCACAACAGGAGAGAAAGTCTCATTAAAATCAAAACCATGCTGTTATGAATAACCTTTAGCTACTAGTCTTGCCTTATACTTAGAAATTGAACCATCTGCATTTCTTTTTAACTTATAAGTCCACTTGCAGCCTATAATATTTTTATTCCGTGGCTTGGGAACAAGATTCCAAGTCTTGTTCTTCATTAGTGCCTCATATTCATCAAGCATGGCTGCTTTCCAATTTTTGTTTTGCATGGCTTGATCATATGTGTTTGGTTCAACTGTATCTAGAACTGCATTGAAAATCTTTGGTTTGAATATGCCACTCCTTGATCTTGTAATCATGTGATGCCTGGTACCATCTGTATTTTGCTGATGACTAGTTCTCTCTATTTCTGATTGAGTATTAGTATCATTGATTTGTGAATTGACTTGTGTTAGATGATGTAAGTTGTGCACTTTCTCCTTGTTGAGATGATTGATCAGGTACAGAGTCTGAGTCAGTTTGAGTATCTGGTGATTCATGTCTGAACTCATGACTTTGAGAGTCAGGATAACTTGCTTCTTGTCTGTTACTCTGATGAACAACTTCTCCCTGAGGCTGTATCACTTCAAATGGTGGACTAGGTATTGGTGGTAAAGACTCTTTTGTACTATACACTTTACTTGTGGTTTTGATATTTTCTTCTCTAAAAGGAAAAATCCTTTCATTGAAAACCACATGTCCAGAAATAAAAAGTTTACCATTTCTATCTAAGCATTTGTATCCCTTTTTATTGATAGCATATCCTAAGAATGTACACGGGGATGACCTAAAATTCAATTTATGAGCATTATAGGGTCTAATGCATGGAAAACATAAACACCCAAACACCTTAAGACTGGGATAATCTGGATTAATATTAAATAACACTTCAATAGGACATTTTAGATTCAAAACTTTTGATGGCAGTCTATTAATCAAGTAGACTGCGGTAGCAAAAGCATCATGCCAAAATTTTAATGGCATAGATGCTTGAGCCAATAAAGTAAGCCCAGTTTCAACAATTTGTCTGTGTTTCCTTTCAATAAGACCATTCTGCTCAGATGTATAGAGGCATGTTGTTCTGTGATTAATTCCCTTTTTTTGAAAGAACTCCTTTAATGGTAGATACTCTGTTCCACCATCAGATTGAAATTTTTTGACCTTGCAGTTTGTTTGATTTTCTGCATGTGGTATGAATTGTAAAACTGCACTATGAGTTTCAGATTTTGACTTTAAAAAATATATCCACATGTATCTAAAATAAGCATCAATAAAAGAGATATAATATTTATATCCATAATCTGTGTGTACAGGGGCAGGACTCCATAGGTCAGTAGCTACCGATTCAAGTGGTTTGTTGTATTGAGTTTTTGAATCTATGAATGGTAGCTTATGACTCTTACCCATCTGACAATATGTGCATATGTATGGTAAATAAATATTATCAACAGAAATGTTACTCTTATTCAATACATGCTTGACAATTGTGACATTTGGGTGTCCAAGTTTACAATGCCACTTATCAAATGTCTCACTAGTTTCATACTGTTTGACTTCATAATTATTACACCAATTTCTTTTAAAGTCCGATTTTCTTGAATTATCCACACTGAACTTGTACAGCCCCCTACACTAATTACCCTGCAAAAGTATTTCCTTAGTTAGAATATCCTTAACTAAGTAGTGATGTGGATAAAATTCAAAATAGACATTATTATCTCTTGCAAATTGAGACACACTCAGTAAGTTTTTTCTGATAAGTGGTACCCTCAATAGATTATTAAGATATAGTTTTCTTTTACCCATGATATAAGACCTACCAGTGTGTGTAATTGCAACAGATTTGCCATTACCCATATGTATTGTATTCATACCTTTATACTCCTTGTTTCCAAGATTGAGATTAGTCAATTTGTTGGTGATATGATTGGTTGCTCCTGAATCAGGATACCAATCTTCATCTTGAATATGTTCTGTTCTTGCTATTTCAGTTTGAGAGGTTTTCATGTCTGACTGATTGCTTGTATCTTGTTGAATGTGTGCCATATTGGCACTGTAGTTTGAGTTTCTTTGATTGTTGGACCCCTGACCTGGAACATAATTAAGATTCAATCTGAAATAGCATTTTGCTGCTGTGTGACCAAGTTTTTCATAGATTTGGCATTTGGGTCTGTTATTGTTATTCCATCTGCCCCTTCCTCTTGATCTATTTGAATATGCTCCTCTTTGAGTGGGCTGATCACCTCTGCTGTTATTCTGGCCTTTGCCCTTATAGTTTGTAGCAAAATTGGCAGACAAATCAGATTCTTGTGGTTTCTTTTTATCAATTATTGCCTCATGTGACATCAAAATAGAATGCACATCATGTTGATGGTAAATTTCTTTGAGACGTTATAATAGCCACCACAGCTTCATATTCATCACTTAGCCCATTCAGTATAGTCATGATCTGTTCTGAATCAGAGACCTTCTAATTAGCTACTTCTAATGTATCACATATAGACTTAATCTTGAACAAATACTCTCTCATACTGTGACTATCTTTCTTGATATTGTGAAGCTGTCTTTTATGAAATAATACTTTTGTTGCTGATTGTGAGTTAAAAACCTTTTCAATAGTTGACCATATATCACTTGCAGTTTTACAGCCTATAACATGTGTTAGTAAGTTTGGATTTATAGATGATAACAACCATGAGCATATAAGTCTGTCTTGCCTGTGATGTTGAACATATCCCTCATTGCTAACAATCTTGTTTTCTTGATCAGTGATACACTTTGGGGGGATAGGAAGGGTTCCAAGAATGAATCCTTCGAGTCCATATCCTTGAATGGCTGTCTCCACCTGCAGCTTCCACAAAAGATAATTGTCTTCATTTAAGTGAACTATAATTAGTTGACTTTGAGGATTGATTACAGTTTTAACCAGTTTCTCTGCATTTGAAGTGGTGTGTTGAGATTCACTTCCACTAATTGGGGTTTCTGATTGGGCTTCTTTAAACATGATGATCACAAATATTCACCAGAGACAAAGGAAAAGAAAGGAAACAAAAATAGTAGCTTCTTGATAAGGGAAAGGATCAAGAACCAAAGACAGAGCACAAACAGGTTTGTTGCACCCAAAGATCTCAGATGATGATATCTTTTCTGATGAGTTCTTTTTGGAATGGCACTTTCTTTGATTTGTGTTTCTATATTCTTGACTCTGATTTCTTTGATTTTTGATGCTATTTCAAACTCAGATTCACTGAGGAATATTGTTGCAGCCAGATGATCAGAACTGGTGAGGCAATGATATTTGTTGGTTGAATCTTCTTCTCAAATGATGATATCTAATCTGATGAGAAGAAAAGATATACTTTACTGATGATTTCTTGTCTTTGATTTTCTGATTGAATCTTCTTGATGCTGTTAGGCCTATTGTGGCTCTGATACCATATTTGATTTTGCAAAGAAATGATTCATACAAAGATTCTGAAAAGAATGAAACTGGATTTTATTGCTTGAATGTTACATACTAGTATTTGATATTTGATACAATGAAAATGATGATAATCAGCAGCGTACAAATGTTGTAATATATACAGAGTTATATGATAAATGGGCCAAGTAGATGCACAACCCAGTTCTCTTTAAAGCTTTATAGAATGCTGGCTGAATTATGACCATTGATCTTGAGTATGAGTGGTTGTGATTGAATAGGAGAAAAGATAACCCTCCTTCATATACGTAGACACATTACTGAAGCATTCTATTTCTATATATACCGGTAGAATATGGGTTATGCACTGATAGTACACAAAATAATGATAAAGAACATATCTACTATAAGGCTATAGGTTAGACTTTATTTGTTAACGTATGGCACTGTATAATTCCTTCTGAACTTTGAAAAAAATTGTACATAAAGATTTTTCACATATACAAGTGCTAGGCCTAGCTAGTGGAGTGTTGGAAATGAATTATTTTCTGTTCCCCTTTTTTCAGTTTTCCTCATATCAGATAATGAGTTATGTGGAATCACATGATATACATTTCATATTTCAAAACCAACCGTTTTGTATGGTTAAAAGTTTTTACTTTCATTTTGAAAAGAAATGGTACGTTGATAGAAGAAAATGTGAGATATTTCAAAAACTAACTAGAAATATTAGAAGTATTTATATATAGTGAAAAATAAAAAATATGTATACTACCTATGAGACCAAATGCAAAATCCCAAGGGTGATCCAATGATAGTTTTTCCATTTTCCACAATTAAATAAGAACTAAGAAATAATTAGAAGAAGTGTTACAAGTCTTTGTCCTCCTCAAAAGAAGAAAGAAATAAGCAAGTTGTAGCGCAACTTCTTTTTTGCACTCAAATAAAATTCAAGTACTGAGTTGCATGATGCTTATTACAATTCATGCTTATAGCCATAGATACCCTGTAAAATATTATGAATATAATTGTATGAATTGTGACTCAGACAAAAATAGGAAAGGATATGGAATTATGTATACAATGTTGCTATTTTTGTTGCATACAAGAATCAATAATAAGAACTAAGAAATAATTAGAAGAAGTGTTACAAGTCTTTGTCCTCCTCAAAAGAAGAAAGAAATAAGCAAGTTGTAGCGCAACTTCTTTTTTGCACTCAAATAAAATTCAAGTACTGAGTTGCATGATGCTTATTACAATTCATGCTTATAGCCATAGATACCCTATAAAATATTATGAATATAATTGTATGAATTGTGACTCAGACAAAAATAGGAAAGGATATGGAATTATGTATACAATGTTGCTATTTTTGTTGCATACAAGAATCAATAATACCCGCATTATGGATTTGTACTGTAGTATTGAACCGAGGCAGTAGAGATGGAAATAATGGATTTTGATAACCAAACATATGGCTTTTTGAATTGAAAGAAAGAGTCTTCCTTTTCAGTTCGGAAGTAATGCTTGAAAGCAGCTCCCCATATAGGTAATTTCATTTATCATCCAAAAAAATACGAGTAAAGAGAGAGAGAGAGTAACAATAGAAATGTATATCTACCAACAGTTTCGGTTGTAAGTTAGATGTGTTATTTTAAATTTGTATTTGATCACTAACTTTTAAATTTCTTCATTATAGGTAATTAAAGACTTTTGGATGCAAAAATATAAAGATTGACATGTTCTTCAAGTTTTTGAAGCTCATTTGTGTTAGTAAGCATATGGGACTTTTTGATTCTGCATTTTGTTGTTAGTATATGGTACAAACTTTCTTTATGGATATTTTGTCTTTGTCTATAGATGTTGTGCCTTTGTCTATGGATATTGTGTGAAGTTGATTTATGGATGTTTTCTTTGTTTATGAATATTATGTAATCTTGGTTTATAAATGTTTTCTTTTCTAATGAATAATGTGTTACACTTAGTTTATCAAAATGATTAATAGTTGTGCTTATATGATAGTTTTTGAGTTTGATCCGAATATGTTATGTATATTAGCTTGTTGAAATATATTCAAATGTAGTTTAGTGATATGTGTGTATATAAATGTTATGATATTACAACAAAGTATAAATGCTAGAAGAATCTTACAATTGAAGAAATTTTTTAGTCCATGCTGTCATTACTTCTAAGAGTTAATGCATATTAATACGACAACATAATGTAATTCTGTGAAATGTTAGCAACATTTATCAACTGCCGTTGAAAATATTTTTTTGCCCGAGTAAATCATTTTGACAGTAAACTATAAAACCCTGTAATAAGTTAATAACAACAGTTATCAAAGATCGTAGAAAACTATTAAGAACTCAATGAAAACGCTGTCAAATTGGATTTTTATAGCATTTTTTCATTTTTTGTTACAAGTTCTGTATCTACGATAGCATGTTGTTATACAATGTTCTAATGACATTGTCATATCCTATTACAGTGTTTTCTGAACATTGTTAAAAGCATTTCTGGTGTAGTGTGCCCCCTCCTAGGTGGTAGGTTATATAATACTAGCTCAGGTCAATATTCCACTTCAGTAGCCTTCTCAAAGTCTCGGGTCGGTGCAGTACTTGTATCAAAGGTTGATGAATCAACACATTTACCGTATGGGCCTGAAAGTAGGGTCCTAACTTCCTAAAAGTAATCACCAAGTAGTAAGCTAGCTTCTCTAACTTTGGATAGCTCTTCTCTACTTCAGTGAGTCACTTCCTGATGTAATATACATGCCTTTGAATTATTGACTCCTCATGTATCAGTGCTGCACTTAATATGGGAGCAGACACTACCAAGTACATGAACAAGTACTCTCCCTTCAATGGCTTTGATAAGACTGGTGGCATCTCCATGTGGTCAAGTAATTCCTAGAAAGCTTTCTGACCTTCCTCCATCTAGATTAACTCCCTTTCTCTTTCTTGAGGGCATCAAAAAACAACTCACATTTATCTATAGCCATTGAGATGAATCGACTCAGCGCATCTACCTTTCTATTTAAGCCCTGCATTTCTCTCCTTATCTTTAGGGCTTCACCATCTCTCAATGCTTTAATCTGCTCTTGATTAGCTTCTATGCCCCTTAAATTTACTATGAAAATAATTTTTCCCTAGTACGACTTTTGGATGAAAATTTCAGCGAACTGAGCTTCATCTTGTACTTCCTAAGCACATCAAACATCTCTGAGAGGTCTCGCATATGGTTCATCGATTACTATGACTTCATTAGCATATCTTCCACATAAACCTCTATTATTCGTCTAATCCGATCCTTGAATATCAAATTCACTGATCATTGGTAGGTAGCTTTAGCTTTCTTCTGACCGAATAGCATCACTCGATAACAATATAGTCCTAAATCAGTGATAAAACTGGTGTGCTTTTGATCTGGAATGTGCATTGCTATCTGATTATGGCTAAAATATGCATCCATAAAGGATAATAGTTCATGTCCGGTAGTTGGGTCCACAAGTTAGTCAATCTTCGGTGACAAGAAGCTATCTTTTGGACATGCTTTCTTCAGGTCTATAAAATTGATACATGTTCGCCATTTTCCATTTGGATTTTTAACCAACACTAGATTTGATACACATTCAGGATACATAGCATCATAGATAAAATCATTCGCCTTTAGCCTATCCACTTCTTCATTCAACGTAGCGGATCGCTCTGGACTCAAGCTGCACCTCTACTACTTCACAGAAGGGCATCGTAGGTCCACATTCATTATATGGCATGCTACCTTCGATGATATTCCATACAAATCAGAATGTGTCCAGGAAAACACATCCATGTTTGCCTGAAGAAACCCTACTAGCTCTTTTTTCATCTTTAGGCTAAGCTGAGAGCTGATCTTTAGGACACGAATGTTGTCGTCCTCATCAATCGGAATGTTAAACATCAACTTAGCAAGGGACGTCCTTGCATCCTCCAGCTCTTTCCTTGGATCCATAGATTTGTGAATTTTACTATACTGTCCAAGTCACTACTTAGGAAGTGATTTCTTTGTGTCAGTCCTCTTGATGTAGAGAGTCTTCTCTGCGCCTTTTCCTTCTCACGTCGCTTTGCTTTTGCGAGATCTATGACGTAGCACTCACGCCCAATATTCTGATCTCCCTGGATAGCTCCTATCCCATTTTCGATAGGAAATTTCATTGTTAGGCACCATAGGACTAGGGCCACCCTAAAACTAGTAAGGGGCGGTTGGCCTAAGAAAGGGTTGTAAGAAGAATACATATCAATAACAAAGAAGGTCTGTATCCACACTCTCTTATGGTCACCTTCACCAAGCTACACCGATAAATCAACACCACCTTCAAGCTCTGTGGCCACTTCGGTAAATCCTAAGATACAGGATTTACATGGCTTCAGATCCCTTTCCATCCTTATCTGACCAAAAGTTTTCTTAAATAGAATATTAATCGAACTCCCACAATCAATGAGAACTCGTTTCACACAAGCTGGCCCAATCACGGCTGTTATCACTAAGGGATCAAGCATTGGTGCTAGCACCCCATCTACATCTTAATTCCTAAAAACAAAATCATCAGTCATCGTTTTCTGTTGCTTTATTGAAGCTTCATCTTCTATGGTAAACAACTTTCATGAACAAATGCCTTAATGAACATCCGTACCTTTTCCATATCATTCCAACTTTTCTCGGCTGGATGAGGTCCACCAGTAATGGGATTAATCACTATTCTTCTTTCAGGCTACCTAGGTCATTCTCCACTATGCCCAACCTGAACCTATTGAGCCATCAGCCCCTAGGATAGATTGTTTGTCTGGCCGCCTTCCTACAGGTCTTTCACATAATATTGCAGTTTCTTTTTCTTGATCAGATCTTTGGTTATATCCCTTAGATACAGGCATTTATTAGTATTCTGCCCATGAATCTCATGGAAGCGACAATTCTTCCCTGAGAGCTTTTCTCGTACGTTCGACTCCTTCCGAGCCGACTTCCTATAGTTCTCCATGCCTTATGTCACAAAATAATTTTTCTTGAAAGTTTCATTCAAAAGGATATAATCTTTAGGCATCAAATATCTCAGATGCTTCTTGGAGTCTGGCTTCTTTCCTTCAATGCCCCAATTTCCTCTCTTTTGATTATTGTTCTTGTTTCCAACATCGCTCTCACCAGTTTTATTTACATCAACGTTGCTCTGCACAACTTCAGTCAACGGCCTCCTACTAGCCTTTCCAACACTCATATTTGCCTCTTCCAAGCACAAAAATAGGGTCGCATTTCGATAGAATTTCTCCATGGTAGGTGGCTGCTTCATCCTCGGCAATCTGCCAAATTCCATGTCTAAGTGTATCCTAAGGATCAATGCTATCAACAACCATATATTCCTTCGCATTACTCACTTCAGTCATAGCAGAATTGAATCTACTTAAGAAATTTTTTAGAGTCTCCCCGGGGCCCTGACATCACATCCATTGGCCGAGCAGTGTGGAGTCTGAACTTCTAGATAAACTTTCTAGCTAATTGATCAAATGAAGATATGGACCTGGCACGACCGAGTAAACCATATTATAGCTACTCCTTCAAGGAATATAGGGAAGCACCTACATTTCATGGTTTTAGTCGCCCTACCAATATCCATGTGCCACTTTACTTTAAAATATGTTGTCTTAGATCTATCGTTCCGCTGTACGACAACATCGCAGGCATCACAAACCTTCTGGGATAATCTTCCTATGAAATATTCTTCATGAATGGGGTCCTACTAGGCAATGAACCCCAATCATCATTGCTCCTATGCTGATGCTCATTCACTAGCTTTCTTACCATATTAGTTGTATATTTTTAATCAACCGTATCAATTTGATGGTGATCATCACGGATAGCCCCGAGTGCTTAGCTCCGTAAACTCTCTTGGTTAGTTCCATGACACCTGGGTTCCCCTGTCTCTGGAAGAATCGTTCGTCTAGCCATTTACTATCTATGTTCTCTTTGTTATAGTCCAATAGAATCTGTTCAAACATCACCACCAGCAACCCGCTCATAGCAGCATCAACTACCTCTAGCAACTCATCATCCAATTTGCCAATCATGAGTCGGGGGTTCAATACTGAGTTGAGAGGGCTTGATCCGAGATATGACTTGTCAATTAGAGCTTTTCCTAAACCCATTTCTGATGACCTAGCTTCTCCCATTTTAACCTTTTGTTTACCACTTGTTCAGTTTCTGTCCGATGAAGAGAAACTCTCTTCTTTCGATTCAGAAGATGACAACTCCTTACGACTCTTCCTTGGTCTCTGGGGTAACTGAGTCATCGAATCAATACATTCCTTCATCTGCTTTAGAATAGCATTTGGCTCTCTATCATTTTTTATTCATTTTCATCATCATTCGGTCCAAATCAACTCTAGTCACCATCTCCAGCACACTTGGAATTTCAGCAGTAATGGGTTAATTTGTTTCTTTGTCGTGTTGAGAGCCTTCATTTTCAATGTCTTTGGTGGGCCTTAAGGCAGTTTATTTCTCCTTAGCGTTCTTGGTTGCCATAACTCTTCTATGACTTCTATTGAATTCAAGTAGTCAAAAGTATTACCACTACAAATTTTAGACATAACTTGAGGATGGATCAAATATCAAGGTAGACCTATGGGTAAGAACTTTAAGGATCTCTCGATGAAGGCACCATAATGTTTACTTTAAAATTGGACAAATGCCCAATCGATATATAAACAGTAGTAATTAAAATAAGGAAATTAGAATGAGGAAACTAACTCAATAGATTTATAGTTGTTCGACAAATCTTTGGCCTACATCCACTATCAACTTTTTTAATGATTTCTAACTTCCTTTACAATGGTGATTATACAACTTGGTTGCTTACAACTCATGTAAGAATCCAATAAAGTATGGGGACAAAATTTAATAATTCAGAAACTAAGAAATGGATCCAATTTTTGTGCACCTTTCCCCCTATTTATAGAAGAAGGTCAACGAGATAAAATCCAAAACCTTTTCCCTACGTTCTCCAAGTTCAGAAGGAGATACCAAAAAAAGATCAGGGTCGGATTAGAAATTAAGAGTTAACTCGGTAACGAGTCAAAGGCTTCAAGTCGGTACCGAGTTATGGTCTTCTTTAGCTTCTACTTTACTTTATTTTCCATTTCTTAAGTAAGTTAATTGTACGTTGAACCATCATTTGGCTTGAAGTCCTTGTATGCTTTCTCTTTGCATTATCTCCAACTTCTATCATGAGGTATGCTGAGTCATTATTCGTGACTTGGTATCGAGTCAAGGAGAAGGAGCACAACTCGGTACCTATTCATGACTTTAAAATGGGATTCTCTTACTTTGATTTTATCCAATTGACTTGTCTTGTCTGAAGAATGGCTTAGTATCTTCTACTGACAAGCAAGGTTCAACACCAATTCTTTGAACTTCACTTGAAATCTAGTTTCCAGACTTGCACTTATAGACTTCTGGTTTATCTTACGGCCATTCAGTGGTTCTTGTAAGAATAGTGGATCATATAATATGACTTGTATATTTATATGTGAAAGTACACTAACATACACACACACACACACTAAATGGAATAATATAGCAGATTATAGAAGCAAAGAATAAAAGCAATCACATCCAAGTTTTATATTGGTTCAGATCTCTAATCCTACGTTCAGACCCAAAGCTCCTCTTTGGTATTTCACTAACCAACAATCCTCGCTTCACCCGAAGGAATAGGCTTATACAAAAGTATTTCTTTGACAAGCTTGTGTTCTATATAACACGGATATTGAATGCTAGTACAATTCTTTCTATAATCTCCCTTGAGCATTTGTGAGTGTAAGTTCTTGGATTTGTAGGAAGTAAGCTTACCAAAATATAGATTTTGGTTGTAATTGATTGAGAGTATGAAGTCAATAATAGCACAAGAGAATTTAAGTACTTGTTGAAAATAGAGAGTAACAGTAGTTAGAGAGTAACAGTAGTTGTAAGTAAATCTCAATCTCAATCTTTTGATATATTTATAGATAACAAAGAGTTGTATTTCAAAGAGTATGCCTTTTTGAAGAGCTTCCTTTTGATCAAGAGTTGCAAATATCAAGGAGAAGACATGAATGTTTAATTTGAAAAAGAAGTGACCATTCAAAATTTTGCAGTTGCAACAGTATCAGACGTATGGCATTATGTCCCAGACGCTTGAGACCTTTCAGAGTTTGAAAACCGAAATTTATGCTAGACATCTGAGCTTGTGTTATTTGTAAAAATTGGAGAGTTTTTATTAAAATTTAGGTAACTGTTTATCGATGTGGTTTTGTGTGTGCCATGATCACTCAAGGAGATTGTACAAAATAATCTATGATGATTATACAAATATATGACCTTACTTTCAATAGTATGATCCATCGTTCATTACGATTGTCTTCGAGTCATGATATTGGTGAGTAGAGTGAGGTCTTTTATATACCTGTAAATAGATGAAATATATGTTGCATACGTGACTGTATAGTTGTTGTCATGAAAATCCCAGAATTAGGTTCTAACATTCTCCCCCCTTTTGATGATGACGACTATACAATCTTTTATGATGATATTAAAAAAACTGCTCCCCTTGAATATGTTATCCCCCTATGTATATGCACACAAATATTCTTTCCCTCTTTTTCATTATCAATAAAAATAATGTATAATGCGTATAAGTAAAACATAGGAAACACAAACATCACAGTTCATAATCACATCATGAAAACAGTACATAGTTCAACTTTACAACAATGGTTTTATGGACGTCACAAACTGAAACAAAAGTACACAGTATGAGTCAAAATAAACATGATGAAATCATAAACATAATAATGCAGATAATTGGAAAGTAAATTATTGATACCCTTGGTAGTCCTTAAAAGAGAAGGCGTCATAATTTTCATAGTATTCGAAGTAAGCAGAAGGGTCTGTCTGATAATCTCCTTGCCATTGATGCATCAAAGTACGATACTCCTCATCTTTATTAAATGATAGGCACTGAAAAGAGGCATAGTGCATGTGTTTATCTGATGGTGGATCAGACCAAGATTCCTATCCTTCTTCGTCTTCCAGTTCTTTCTGCATAATGTTTTTTGCCTCTATCTTGATAGGAAGTTCCAGCACAATGGGAGGATACATGAGGATGAGGGTCCGGAATATGTGATGGAGGTGGTGTAGAAGAAGGAGACGATGATGATTGACATTGATGACATCTCCAATGTCGATGACAAATCCTATTGAATTATCTCCAAATGTCATCATGCGGCCATCGATATATGTTATATTTGATAACATTTGTGCATTTCCTATGATATGCTTGGAACATCCACTATCGAGTATCCATTCTTCTTACTTTTAACTTTGTTTTTGAGTACCTACAAAATAATAAGAGTTTAATTAGTACCCACTTCCTCCGTTAGAGCCCTATGTGTTAGTCGAGAAAGGTAGCCATTCATAAGAGGGTTTGGGACCTTCATTATAAACAACATTTTTCAAGTATTCATCTATGTGTTTCTGCCTAATTAACTTGTTATTGTTTTGGGAATCCATATTTTAACCAACTTAAGTTTGAAGCTTTGATCTTAATCTTAGATTTTGGCTTCTTGAACTTAGTATATAATGTACTATAGTTCTTGTGCTTCTGCTTACTTGTAAAACCTAATCCGTTTCGATTTCCTGATGGTTTTGATATTTTAATCAAATTTTCTAAGTTTGGTTTTCCCTTATTAAATTTTGAAACGGTATTGGTAATTTGATCTAACTTATTCTTAAGATCAAAGTTTTCAACATTAGTAGAATCTAAGCTTGTTTTTAGTTCAAACTTTTCTTTTTCAAGTTATCATTCTCTAGTTTGCTATTTTCTAAATCATGTAATAAAGTAGCATTTTGAGAAGACAATCTTTTACATTTCTTTTGTGTTATTTCTAATTCCTCTTCTAAAATTGTTTTCTCGTCTTTTAATAAACTAATTTCTAGCTCTGCTCTATTCAATTTTCCTACATATCCCTTATATAGTTCCTAGGATTCTCTATATTTATCGTCTAATTCTATGCTAATTTCCAAAATTCCATCATATGTTAGTTTCGAATGTACCTCATCAGTGCAAGCTATAAAAAAACATTCTTTTGTTCCGAGTCGCTTTCACTATCACTATCAGAAGAAGACGATGAATGAGAATCATTCCAAGTTACTTGAAAGTCTCTTCGCTTTTTCTTGAATTTCTTGAATTTTATTTTCTTTTTGTCATTATTAAGTTGTGGAAAATCTTTTTTCATATGACCGAACTTGTCCATCCATAACATTTGATTGATATTTTTTTGATGAATTCGAATTGCCACCATTTTGAAATTTGGTCATCTTCTTGACTTTCTTAAATTTGTTGTAGTTCTTGGCGATAAACACAATTTCTTCCTCGTCCAAATCGAAACCATCGTTATTTGCTTGAAAGGCAAAATTCTTCTTTTCTGGATTTTACTCCTTTCTCGCTTGCAAATTAGCTTTATACGACATCGAATTTCCTATTAATTCTTTGACTTTGATTTGAAAAAGATCGTTAGCTTCTTCGATAGCTAACACTTTTATTTCCCATTCGAAAGTCAAAGGATTTACAATTCTTGTAACTAGATCAAAATCAGTGAATTTGACCCTAAGTTCCATGAGATTTGTAGTTTGGAATCTAGCATAGATGTTAGTAATAGATTCATTTGCTTTCATTTTAAAAGATGAGAATTGGTTTTGCAAAATAGAGATTTTGTTTTTCTTGAGTTTTGTTATGGCTTCGTGAGTTACTTGTAAAGTGCGCCATATATCATATGTAGTTGTGCAAAGCATAACTCGTGAAAACTCATATTTATCAAGTGAACAAAATAATAAATTCATAGCTTTAGCATTATTGGTTGCCATGTTCTCTTGCACATTAGTCCAAGTGCTTATGTTATTGGTAGATGATTCATATCTAGTTTGATTAGTTTGCCAAATTTCAAAACCATTAGCTTTCATAACACTTTGCATACGTGTTGACTAATAAGCACAATTAGACTCGGTAAATAGTGGAGGACGAGCAGTTGATTGACGTTCTTGAAATGTACTTGCCGTATTAAAAAAATTCAATTATGTGTTACGGTAAAATAAAATGACCTTTCCTTGATACCAAATAAAAGAACAGTGGATCATATAATATGACTGGTATATTGATATGTGAATGTACACTAATACATATACTAAATGGAATAATATAGCACATTATAGAAGTAAAGAATAAAAGCAATCAAACCAGAATTTTATACTGGTTCGGACCTCTCGTCCTACGTTCAATCCCAAAGCTCCCTTATGGTATTTCACTAATCAACAATCGTTGCTTTGCCCAGAGGAATAGGCTTATACAAAAGTATTTCTTTGACAAGCTTGTGTTCTATATAATACGGATATTGAATGCTAGTACAATTCTTCCTATAATCTCCCTTGAGCGTTTGTGAGTGTAAGTTCTTGGATTTGTAGGAAGTAAGTTTACCAAAATATAGATTTTGGTTGTAATTGATTGAGAGTATGAAGTCAATAATAGCACAAGAGAATTTAAGTACTTGTTGAAAATAGAGAGTAACAGTAGTTGTAAGTTAATCTCAATCTCAAGCTTTTGATATATTTATAGATAACAAAGAGTTGTATTTCAAAGAGTATGTCTTTTTGAAGAGCTTCCTTTTGATCAAGAGTTGCAATTATCAATGAGAAGACATGAATGTTTCATTTGAAAAAGAAGTGACAATTCAAAATTTTGCAGTTGCAATAGCGTCAGGTGTCTGGCATTATGTCCCAGACGTTTGAGAATTTTCAGAATTTAAAAACCAAAATTTCTGCAAGACGTCTAAGCCTATATGCCAGACGTCCGAGCCTGTGTTGTTTGTAAAAACTGTAGAGTTTTTATTATAATTTAGGTAAGTGTTTATCGATGTGCTTGTGTGTGTACTATGATCACTCAAGGAGATTGTACAAAATAATCTATGACTATCATACAAATATATGACCTTACATTCAATAGTATGATCCATCGTTCATTACGATTGTCTTCGAGCCATGTTATTGGTGAGTAGAGTGATGTCTTCTATATACCTGTAAATAAATGAAATATATGTTGCATATATGATTGTATGGTTGTTGTCATTAAAATCCAAGAAGAGAGGTTCTAACATTCTCCCCCCTTTGATGACGATGACTAGACAATCTTTTATGATGGTATTTAAAAAATTACTCCTACTAAATATGTTATCTTCCCTTATGTATATGCACAAAAAATTTCTCTCCCTTTTTGTCATTATAAAAAATAATAATGTATAATGTGTAGAAATAAAACATAGGAAATACAAACATCAAAGTTCGTAATCACATCATAAAAACAATACATAATTCAACTTCACAACAATGGTTTTACGAACATCACAAACAGAAAAAAAAGGTACACAGTATGAGTCAAAATAAAATTGATGAAAGCATAAACATATCGATGCAGATAATTGGAAATTAAATTATTGATACCCTAGGTAGTCATTAAAAGAGAAGACGTCATAATTTTTGTAGTAGTCGAAGTAGGCAGAAGGATTCGTCTAATAATCTAATTGCCATTGATGCATCGAAGTACAAACTCCATATCTTCATTAATTGATAGGCACTAAAAAGAGGTATAATGCATGTGTTTATCTGATGGTGGATCAAACAAAGATTCCTCTCCTTCTTCTTCTTTCGGTTGTTCCTGCACAATGGTTTTGCCTCTATCTTGATAGGAAGTTCCAGCACTATGAGTGGATACATGAGGATGAGGGAAAGGAGTATGTGATGGAGGTGGTGTAGGAGAAGGAGACGATGACAATCGACATTGATGACATCTCCAATGCCGATGACAAATCCTTTTGAATTATCTCTAAATGTCACTGTGCCGCCATCGATATGTTATATTTGATAACATATGCGCATTTCCTGCCATATGCTTGGAACATCCACTATCGATTATCCATTTCTCGTGCTTTTAACTTTGTTTTTGAGTACCTGCAAAATAATAAGAGTTTAATTGGTACCCACTTCCTCCGTTATGGTCATATGTGTTAGTGGGGGAAGGTAGCCATACCCAAGAGGGTTTGGGACCTTTAAAAATGTAATTATAATTATAGACAACATTTTTCAAGTATTCATCTATGTGTTTCTGCCTAATTAACTTGTTATTAGTTTTAGGAATCCATAGTTTAACCAACTTAAGTTTGAAGCTTTGACCTTAATCTTAGATTTTGGCTTCTTGAACTTAGTATATAGTGTACTATATTTCTTGAGCTTCTGCTTACTATTAAAACCTAATCTGTTTCATCTTCCTGATGGTTTTGATATTTTAATCAAATTTTCTAAGTCTTTTTTCCCTTATTAAACTTTGAAACGTTATTGGTAATTTTATCTAAGTTATTCTTAAGATTGGAGGTTTCAACATTGGTAGAATCTAAGCTTGTTTTTAGTTCAAGCTTTTCTTTTTCAAGTATATCATTCTCTAGTTTGCTATTTTCTAAATCATGTAATAAAGCAGCATTTTGAGAAGATAATCTTTTACATTCCTTTTGTGTTGTTTCTAATTCCTCTTCTAAAATTGTTTTCTCAACTTTTAATAAACCAATTTCTAGCTCTGCTCTATTCAAACTTCATACAAATTCCTTATTTAATTTCTTAGATTATCTATACTTATTGTCTAATTCTATGCTAATTTCCAAAATTTTATCATATGTTAGTTCTGGACATTATTCATCAGTGCTAGCTATAAAACAAACATTTGCTTATTCCGAGTCGCTATCACTATCAGAAGAAGATGATGAATCGGAGTCATCCCAAGTTACTTGAAAGGCTCTTTTCTTTTTCTTGAATTTCTCGAATTTGCTTTGCTTTTTGTCATTATTGAGTTGTGGATAATCTTTCTTCCTATGACCAAAATTGTCACATCCATAACATTTGATTAATGTATTTTTGATGAATTCGAATTGCCACCATTCTGAAATTTGGTCATCTTCTTGAATTTCTTAAATTTGTTGTAGTTCTTGGCGATAAACACAATTTCTTCCTCATCCAAATTGGAATCACCATTATTTGTTTGAATGACAATATTCTTCTTTTCTTGATGTTGCTCCTTTCTCGCCTGCAAATTAGCTTCATACGACATCAAATTTCCTATTAATTCTTCGACTCTCCGTTGAGAAGATCTTAGCTTCTTCGATTGCTAAAATTTTTCTTTCCCATTCAATAGTTAAAGAATTTAAAATTCTTGTAACTATATCAAAATTGGTGAATTTGACCACAAGTGCCATGAGATCATGTTGTATAGTTTGGAATCTGTCATACATGTCAATAATAGATTCATTTGCTTTCATTTTAAAAGATGTGAATTGGTTTTGTAAATTATAGATTTTTTGTTTGCTTGACTTTTGTTGTGGCTTCGTGAGTTGCTTGTAAAGTGCGCCATATATCATATGTAGTAGTGCAAAGCATAACTCATGAAAACTCACTTTTATCAAGTGAACAAAATAATACATTCATAGCCTTAGCATTATTGGTTCCCGTGTTCTTTTGCACAACAGTCCAAGTGCTTATGTTAATGGTAGATGCTTCATATCTAGTTTGAGTAATTTGCCAAATTTCTAAACCATTCGCTGTCATAACAATCCGCATACATGTTGACCAGTAAGCATAATTAGACCCGGTAAATAGTGGAGGACGAACAATTGACTGACCTTCTTGAAATGTACTTGCCATATTAAGAAAAATTCATTTACATGTTATTGTAAAATAAAATGACCTTGATCTGATACCAAATGTAAGAATAGTGAATCGTATAATATGACTTGTATATTAATATGTGAATGTACAATAATATATATACCAAATGGAATAATATAGTAGATTATAAAAGCAAAGAATTAAAACAATCACACCAGAATTTTATACTGGTTCAGACCTCCCATCCTATGTTCAATCCCGAAGCTCCCTTACGGTATTTCACTAACCAACAATCGTTGCTTTGCCCAGAGGAATAGGATTATACAAAAGTTTTTCTTTGACAAGCTTGTGCTCTATACAACACAGATATTGACTGCTAGTACAATTCTTCCTATAATCTCCCTTGAGTGTTTGTGAGTGTAAGTTCTTGCATCTATAGGAAGTAAGTTTAACAACATATAGATTTTGGTTGTAATTGACTGAGATCACGAAATCAATAATAGCACAAGGGATTTTAAGTACTTATAGAAAATAGAGAGTAATAGTAGTTCTAAGTAGTTCTCAATGTCAATCTTTTGATATATTTATAGATAACAAAGAGTTGTATTTCAAAGAGTACGTCTTTTCGAAGAGCTTCCTTTTGATCAAGAGTTGCAACTATCAATGAAAAGAAATGAATGTTTAATTTGAAAAAGAAGTGACCATTCAAACTATTGTAGTTGCAATAGTGTCAGACGTCTGACATTATGTCCCAGGCATCCGAGACCTTTTGGAGTTTAAAAACCAAAATTTCTGCCAGACGTCTGAGCCAGTGTTGTTTGTAAAAACTGGAGAGCTTTTATTAAAATTTAGGTAACTGTTTATTGATGTGCTTTTGTGTGTGCTATGATCACTCAAGAAGATTGAACAAAATAATCTACGACTATTATACAAATATATGACCTTAGTTTCAATAGTATAATCCATCGTTCATTACGATTGTCTTCGAGCCATTATATTGTTGAATAGAGTGATGTCTTCTATATACTTGTAAATAAATGAAATATATGACGCACATGTATGGTTGTTGTCATTAAAATCCTAGAAGAGAGGTTCTAACATTCTCCCCCTTTTTGACAACAACCATTATACAATCTTTCATAATGGTATTTAAAAAATTGCTCCTCCTGAATATGTTATCCCCTATATATATATATATATATATATATATATATATATATGTGCACACAAATGTTATCTCCCCCTTTGTAATTATCGAAAGAATAATGCATAGAAATAAAACATAGGAAACACAAACATCATAGTTCATTATCACATCACGAAAACAATACATAGTTTAACTTCACAACAACGATTTTACGAACATCACAATAAAACCAAAAGTACACGGTATGAGTAAAAATAAACATGATGAAAGCATAAACATAACAATGCAGATAATTAGAAAGTAAATTATTGATACCCTTGGTAGGCGTCATAATTTTCATAGTAGTCGAAGTTGGTAAAAGGATCCATTTGATAATCTCCTTGCCAATGATGCATTGAAGTACGATACTCCTTATATTCATTAATTAATAGGCACTGAAAAGAGGAATAGTGCATGTGTTTATCTGATAGTGGACCAGACCAAGATTCCACTCCTTCTTCTTCCGGTTGTTCCTGCACAATGGTTTTGCCTCTACCTTGATAGGAAGTTCCAGCACAATGAGAGGATACATGAGGATGAGGGGTAGGAGTATGTGATGGAGATGGTGTATGAGAAGGAGACAATGATGATCGATGTTGATGACATCTCCAATGCCGATGACAAATCCTTTTGAATTATCTCCAAATGTCACCGTGCTGCCATCTATATATGTTATATTTGATAATATGTGTGCATTTCCTGTCATATGCTTGGAACATCCACTATCGAATATCCATTTCTCCTTGCTTTTAACTTTGTTTTTGAGTACCCAAAATTATAAGAGATTAATTAGTACCCACTTCCTCCGTTTAGGGTCCTATGTGTTAGTGGAGGAAGATAGCCATACCGAAGAGGGTTTGGGACCTTTAGAAATGTAATTATCATTATAGACAACATTTTTCAAATATTCATCAATGTGTTTCTTCCTAATTAACTTGTTATTGGTTTTAGGAATCCATATTTTAATCATACTTATGTTTGAAGCTTTGATCTTAACCTTAGATTTTGGCTTCTTGAACTTAGTATATAGTGTACTATAGTTCTTGAGCTTCTGCATATTATTAAAACGTTATCCATTTCGATCTCCTGATGATTTTGATATTTTAATCAAATTTTCTATGTTTTGTTTTCCCTTATTAAATTTTGAAATGTTATTGGTAATTTTATCTAACTTATTCTTAAGGTTGGAGGTTTCAACATTGGTAGAATCTATGCTTGTTTTTAGTTCAAGCTTCTCTTTTTCAAGTTTATCATCCTCTAGTTTGCTATTTTCTAAATCATGTAATAAAGTAGCACTTTGAGAAGACAATCTTTTACATTCCTTTTGTGCTATTTCTAATTCCTCTTCTAAAATTGTTTTCTCATCTTTTATTACACCAATTTCTAGCTCTACTTTATTCAATTTTCCTACATATTCCTTAGTTAGTTTATTGTATTCTCTATACTTATCGTTTAATCTATGCTAATTTCCAAAATTTCATCATATTTTATTTCAGGATGTACCTCATCAGTGCTTGCTATGAAACAAACATTCGCTTATTCCGAGTCTCTTTCACTATCACTATCAGAAGAAGATAATGAATCGAAGTCATCCCAAGTTACTTGAAAGGCTCTTTGATTTTTTTTTTGAATTTCTTGAATTTATTTTTATTTTTGTCATTATTGAGTTGTGGATCAATCTTTCTTTGTATGACCGAACCTATCACATCCATAACATTTGATTGATGTTTTATTTGATGAATTCGAGTTACCACCATTTTGAAATTTGGGCATCTTCTTGAATTTCTTAAATTTGTTGTAGTTCTTGGAGATAAACACAATTTCTTCTTTGTCCAAATCGGAATCTTTGTTATTTGCTTGAAAGGTAATATTCTTCTTTTCTTGATTTTGCTCCTTTCTCACCTACAAGTTAGCTTCATACGACATCAAATTTCCTAGTAATTCTTCGACTTTGAATTGAGAAAGATCATTAGCTTCTTTGGTAGGTAAAACTTTTCTTTCCCATTCGACAGTCAAAGAATTTAAATTCTTGTAACTAGATCAAAATTAGTGAATTTGACCTCAAGTGCCATGAGATCATGTTGTATAGTTTGGAATCTAGCATACATGTCAATAATAGATTCATTTGCTTTCATTTTAAAAGATGAGAATTGGTTTTGCAAAATAGAGATTTTTGTTTGCTTGACTTTTGTTGTGGCCTTATGAGTTACTTGTAAAGTGCACCATATATCATATGTAGTTGTGCAAAGCATAACCCGTGAAAACTCATTTTTATTAGGTGAACAAAATAATACATTTATGGCCCTAGCATTATTGGTTGCCATTTTCTTTTGTACATCAGTTTTGGTGCTTATATCAGTGGTAGGTGCTTCATATCTAGTTTGAGTAGTTTTCCAAATTTCTAAAACATTAGATGCCATAAAAATTCGAATACGTGTTAACCAGTGAGCATAATTAGACCTGGTAAATAATGCAGGACGAGCAGTTGATTGAATAGATGATTGGCAAATATTTTTCGTGCATATATATAGTCATGATAATATGTTTTATTATTTAGGCATTGCTTTCTAAGATAAGCTCAATTAATCATTTTTCTAACTTGTTTATAAATTGTTTTCGATATGTAATGAAATTTCTAGACACCAATCCTTTAGCACTACCATTCTAGACACCCTACTATCAAGGCTATGAGCTTAATTAGTTAACCATAACATTAAAAAAATTATTGGATCTTTAATAGGTATATGTAATTTAATTCATTTAGAATTTTTCTAATTATTTTTAAATAAAATCAATATTTATTTGAATTTATAAATGAAATTTATTTTATAATAATTTTTGTTATATTTATATGTGTATCATATACACATATGTGTATGCATGCACATGCAATAGGATAACATGTACATGGTTTGATATGTCCATGTATAGGTGCTGGGATTTGCATCATGAGGGACATGTTAGCCCCTCGTGTAAACTACTGTATTGTCTAAATATAATATATGTGCATTAAATTATTATATAAATGAATATACATATATATATATGCATCAAATTATTATACAAATAAAATATACATATTCGCTGCAAAATTAAATTCTTATTAAATGGCGTCCTCCGTTCGCCTGGTGACTGCTTCCTCTCCGTTCCGTTGACTTCCTCCGTTCACCTCCCCTCTTTCACCTCTCCTCCTCTTGCTTCCCCTCCACCTCGCCTCGCCTTTTCTCACCTATTCCTGTTTCATCCCCAGGTTCCCCTTCATTAGATCTGATCTCCTCTTCTCCATCTATAACCAGATCTGGTAGAATTTTCAACGCTCTTCCTTATGCTATGCCGCTCCTACTTTCTGATTCCGACTTCACCCCTCTGAACACCTCCAAGTCTTGTAATCCATCTCCCTTTGTCTCTATGACACCGAAATTAATGTCCCGATAGCCAATCCTTTCTCTGCCTTTCTAGCATCGCCTAAAGTTGCGGTTTCGTCTGTTGCACCTGGGTCTGGTAAGCTCCTACCTTCTCAAGGTCTCGATTTGTATAACCCTAGCGTTGCCGCGCTTATCTTTGGTAAGCGGCAGGATGATGCATTGTTGAACGTTGGGGAATGCATTGCTTTAAGGGTCTGTGTGGATCATGTTTTGTCTGAACATAATGGTTCGGGAACTCAGACAAATAAATATGGTATTGGAATTTGCTCTGACGACGTTTGTATCAATTCCAAGGTTCGTGCTGAAGTGAATTTTAGCAATCTGGAGTTTGATAATGACTTGGTTGTGGAAGATAATGTAGTTAATGCCTATTCTAGGTTACTGAATGGCAGTATGCTGCCGTCTCTTGTTGTGCTTAAGCAGCAAGCTGCTACCCCTGCCTCGTCTTGTTCAAAACCATGGTCGTCTTTATTCACTTCCCTGCCTCGTAATGCGGGAGTCTACAATCCTATCAATTTTGTAATCGTGGAGGATAATGGTGTTACGATACCTCCTCATATTGTAATGCAAGCTGGTATGGACCATTGGGTGGATTATTTGGTTGGATTCTTTCTAGATCCTAATCACCACCTTCTTGAAGCGTCTAAAGTTTGCCGTAGGGCATGGAAACTTCATGGTGAATTGCATGTTAAGTTGGTTGACTCCATGTACTTTCTTAAGTTTACCTCCTCCGAGGAACGACGACATGTTCTTGAGGCCGAGCCTTCTTTTTTCGATGGAAAACCTTTTATTATTACTCCTTAGACTCCAACGGTAGCTAGTGCTCGCGAACAGGTTCTTTCTATTCCCGTATGGGCTTACTTTTCACATATTCCTTCTACATTACAACTGTTGCTTGGTTTGAATTGGCTTGCTTGTAAGATAGGCAAATTAAAATGTTTTGATTGTAATACAATAGCACGTGAGAAATTAGTGTATGCCAAGGCACTAATTGAAATTACCCCAAACAAGCCCCTCTTCCTCTATATCTGTTCAGCTTGCTATTGGGCATATTGTCGATGTCCGTGTTAGATATGGATGGGTGCCTGACATATGTACTGCCTGTCATTCTTTTGGCCACCTTGCCGTCACTGCAAGCATGCTGTTGAATCCGCAACGGCTCCCAAAGTTCCACTGCTTCGCCCCCCTCTCAGGAAATGGGTTCCTAAGGTTTCTCCTTCTACCTCTTAGTCTCTCAACCCTGATTTCCTTTCCTGGTATATATCCTCCTCCATGCTCAGTTGCTAGGCCTACCTGCTCTTCAAACCTTGATTTCGTGGTTCCTTCTGACCTCATAGCTATCCCCTTAGCACCTCCCGATCCAGTGCCCCAACAGTTATCTGTTGTTTGGGCTGAGTCCGAAAGGTGTTGGGTTGATCTCAAATCTGATATGAGATTCAAACCCTTAGAGGAATCTTTTTTTAGATTTGTTTTCGATGATTATCTCGACCTTAGATGCCTTCGTTACGGTATATCTGGTGATTCTTTAGTGATATCTATGGCTGGTCACATGCCAATTGGAATGCTGACATGCTAGCTGATGCATCTTGGGACCGATCGTTTATATACTCTCCTAATTATGTGGATTATGATCCTTGTCTTGCTATGCACTTTCGCCCATTTGTTGGGAATGTTCTTGTAGTGTTTTCCCAGAAGACAAGGGACTTAGGTGCTTCTTCCTCTTTGGAGGAAACCTAGTTGTCGGCTAATTTGTAGTAGTTGTGGCGTCTATGTCACAATCCTATGCTGTATTTTCTTATTTATTTGTAGCTAAGGTGTCTCTACCTGACTTCTGTACTAAAATGTTTTATTACGTTCATAATAAAAAGTGGACGGTCCACTATAAAACCGGCCGGCCTTGCCAAAAAATAAACTTTAAAATTATTTTAAATATATATTAAAATAATTTTAAACCTTTATCAAATATTATGAAATCAATTTTTTAAAATTTATATATATATATATACATAAATATATTATATATAAACAAATAACTAGCTAAATAATTTATATATATAATATTTTTATTAAATACATATTTTCTTTTGCTCACGGCCACGTAATTTTTTTTTATTTTTTTGGTTTGAATATTTTTTTAATAAATTATAGGCTATAAATTAAAAGCCATGGGGATTTAATAGTAAAAAATTATTTAAACATCATTTCTAAAATCAAAATGATATTTTATATCATATAAATCTTTTCTAGAATATTATATTATTTATGAATGTATTATACATACATTTTTTTAACTAGTTTTAAATCAAATAAATAATTTAACATATATACATATAACAATATTTTTTTACTTTAACTGCCGCATAGCTTTTAGGTGTGTGTATATAATTAAAAAAAATACATATATCAAATGAATTAATATTTTATAATTAGGTTAAATTGATAAAATCATCTAATAATGATAGTTTAATAATAATAAAAGAAATTTTTTATCAAGCCATGAGCAATAAGAAGACATATAAACAAAAAAACATTTATGCATGCATGCACACACAGAGAGTTTTATATATATATATATATATATATATATATATATATACACATCGACATGTGACAATACAGTAATATATCAGTTCATGATAAGGTCTATCAAACTAACATATGATCATTGAATTCGCCCCAAGAACGAGGGCGGATTGGGGCTGCGCAACCCCAAGGATATTTGCTCTGCTTTCGCTTGTAAACTGTGGTACGGATTTGGTACTAACGACTCTTTATGGTCCTCGTTCCTTCACGCTAAGTACCATAGGATAGCGGGCTCTAATTATACGGGTTCTCCGTCCTACGCTAGCGAGACTTGGAAGCACATGCAGTCAGTGAAATCTTTATCTGATTCCCATGGCGGTCTTTTAGGCTGGGACGGTGCCCCGTTTTCCATCCTCAGAGCTTGGACTTCGATTAGAATTCCTTCCCCCATCCGTCCTTTGTTTTCCTTCATCTGGGATTCTCGCTCTCCTCCAAAAGTTTCGACCCTGATGTGGCGTATCCTCCATGATGGCCTTCCATTAGACGAGAATCTCCAGCGGATAGGCATCCCCTTAGTTTCCCGTTGCAGTTGCTGCGACAGCGGGGAATCGGAATCCTTGAACCATTTATTCTTCGCTGGTTCCACAGCCAGATCTTGCTGGAACTTCTTCGGAAATTTGGTTGGTGTCCGAGGAATTACCAGATTTGTTAACGATCTACCATCAACCTGGTGGTCTAGGAACTCCAAGAAATCTCTTCGTTCGATCATTCATCGCTTGATTCCTTGTCTCCTTTGCTGGCACATTTGGTGTGCTCGGAACAAGGCTATCTTCGACAGTTCTCCTATGGAACCCGTGGCCATTATTCGGCGCGTCAGGAATGACGTATTCCTTGCTTTCCGAGGTCGGCCTTTCAGGGGACGCATGAGCCCCGGTATCCATCATCTAGTGGGTCTTCTGTCTATTACTTGTGCGCTGAGTTCCGCTAGAACTGGCGTTGGTTGAGTGTTTGATCCAGTCGGTGCGTTGGTCATCAGCCAACGTTCTAGACTCTCTCATCCCCCCCCTTTTTTTGGTTTTGATGTGGTTGCTGGTTTTTCAGGTTCAGGTTTTGTAGGGAGTTTTGGTCGTTATCTTTGGCTGGGGTTGTTTCCATTGGTTGCACTTCAGTTTTCCGATCTTCTTTTCGGCTGTTGGAATTCGGAGCTCTTCGGGTTTTGTTGTTTGGCTGGTTGGGTTTGCTTGAGGCCGCATGTTATGGGTCTCTAGGATTAGCGTGTTTTGGCTTGCGGATCTCTATTGGTATTATCTCCCTCTGTCGGTGGGTGGTTTTCTATCTGGTGGACTGGCCTACACCTTTTTTGGTGTAGCGGGGTTGATGGTTGAGCGGTTGTTTGTTACTTCTTTTTTCAGCTTTGTCTTATGGTGCTGCTGTTAGCTTAGCTTTTTCTTTTCTTTTGTTTTTTTCTACTGTTTTTTTTCGGGTTGTGGGAGGCATATTTTGTATGTCTTGCCGTGTTTTGTGAGCCGTTGGAGAAAGGCTTGTTTCTCCTTTTTTTAATAATTCTGGTTTTTAAAAAAAAATAAGCAATTAAGAATATTAATAAGTAAGAAGTATACATCTCACCAAGGCCTAGAGATCACACTTTTAAATGATGAAATCGCTTCTTGAATCGAGTTTCAAGTTCTAGTGTTGCTAGCTCCCGAACTGTTTTACCACTGATGATCAAATTAAGGTGTTTTAACATGATTTGTGCTTGGATATTTTGAGGTTTGGAAGAGGGAATTTCTGGCTAAAACTAGCAAGTAGGAAGAGGAGAAAAAAGACTCATTTGAATGAATAGAGAGCAGCTTATTTAAAGAGAGATAGGAGAGTGAAAAATGGATCACAATTCCTAATATCTCTCTTACCATTTCCACTCCTATTTACATTCAAAATCACAAGCCACATTATGTATGGCTGGCCTCCCTATGAAAGCATCATAGCCAAAATTCCTAGCACCTTTTGGGCCTTAAAAATAGTTCTAAGCCTAAACGATGTCATTGTATTTAAATCCAAATTTAAACGCGTACGATATCGTATATCGATCAATATATTTATTATAAATACATTGTTCAACATTGTTCAAAACATCAAATATAAATTATAATAATTAATATTTCATGAATATTAATTAATTTAATTAATTTATAACAATTACAAATTAATTTCAAGTGGTAAAAGGATTATTCATCGTTTCGGTTGTGTGACTCTTAGGTATAAATTTGGTCAGCGATTAACATCGAAAAATTCGAATATTTACGTTCACACACCACTTAATAGATGGTGTGACATTATGGTTCACTTACTTAGTTTTTGGTAAAATCCAATTTTACTTTACTAAGCATTACCGATAATGACAATTATTTACACCAGTTCTCTTTCTCAAAACAATATCACTTTGGGCATATGGAATTTGGTAATAATCAAAATTCTGATATCATCCATATTCAACTTTATAATCCAAACACAATCTCCTTAGTTTAATAATAATAATAATTAACTAAACTACTTTGACCAGTGATTTTGACTTTAATTCGACTTCAGTTAACCGTGATAGTAACCCTATATAACTGAGGAGATGAATCCTTTCTTGAATAGTGTTTCACTTCCAATACTTCCACTCGACCCATCTATAGTCACTTAATGGACATTGTGCCATGATTTGATTATAATCGAAGTGGAACTTTCATATTGAAGACCGACAATATTCTCAAGTCAAGAGAAATGTAAAATTAGTCACAATTATACTTTCTTTTTGACCTTAGCTATATTAACTAATAGAAAACTACCGATTAAGTCATTCTATAGTTACCCAATAACTATCAGTACGTAACCCCTTTGTCCCTCCAGCAGTCATGAGTAATACACTGCCCAACATTTAGAGAGCGTTACGTACTCTAGTCTCAACGATTGCATTGATATCCAGTCTCGATGCACTTGAGTAGATATATTAAAAATGATGTGTTTATTATAATTATGATACAGTACTCATGATCACAACTATTTGTAATTACTATCACAAACACACCATTTATGGATTTTCTAATAAATATATTTTAATTAAAAATTAACTTATCTATAAAACATTATAACAAATATATAATAGAAAGAAAACACTTTTATTATGAAAGACAATTGATTATAGAGTTAATTAATTTATAATAAATTATAGAATTGCCTCTAGGGCAAATCCCTAACTCTACCATTTTTGTTATTAAAGCTATGCAACTTTATCATTCATGTGGAGCTAGTATTATAGATGTTAACTTTCCACATGTTTCTAGAAGATTAGTTAATAAGTTAATTATTGATTTTATTAGTTCAAATCCTTTAATGAAAATGAATGATATTGTTCATTTATTTTAGATCAAGTACAATATAGTGTTAAATTACTCTTTTACATATACGAAAAAAATTGGCTCTTAAAGAAATGTATGGGAATGATTTTCTTTCGTATCATCATTTGAAACCTTTTTGTGAAGTTATGGCTATTTGTAATCCCAGCAGTATAGTTGAACTTTAAGTTGATCCTATTAGTCACGAAATTAAGAGGGTCCATTCGGTTTGAAGCATGCAAATATGGATTTGATTATTGTTGTCCTTCAATTTTTCATGAAGGGGCTTTTATGAGAGGTATGGACAAGGTTGTATTATATCTGTTACTGCTGAGAATGGTAATCAAGGCATGATTTAGTTTTGAAATTATAAGATAGTTGTTTGATATTTCAGTCAGTCAAATATTTACATGTTAAATATTTCCCATATTTAGCTAGCAAATATTTGTTGGAGATGCGATGTTGCAGTTTGTTCATTTTACCGATTTATTTTGTTATTTATTTGTATTATAATTGTTATTTTATTTACCTAGTATTTTTTGGTATATTTTAATTTCTTTATTATATTTGATTATTTCAGCTTGTTAAACTTTCAATGTCAAATATTTGCCTTATTTTTATAGCAAATATTTGACATACCTGTTTTGTTGCAATTTGTATATTTTGCATCTATTTTTATTTTATGAAGGTGGCAAATGTATTTTTCTTTATTTTAGATTTTTTCCACTAGATTTTGCCATTGTATCTTGTGAAAATGAACCTAATTGGTATTAGGTTTTAGCAAAGCTTGGGGAAATGTTATGTGATGATGATCTTGATTTCACCTTTGTATCAGATCAGCATCCTGGTATTTTCCTTGTTGTTCCTTAAGTCTTTCAAAGTTGAGCTCATGGTACTTGTTACTATATGTAGAGATTAATTTGAAGAGTTTTTAACAAAAATGTGTGCATAAGGTAAAAAGAAATGGATGTTTTTTTTCAAGTTGCTAATGCCGCTATAATAAATGTATTTAATCATGCTTTGTTTGAGTTTAGGACTATTGATGTGGATAAAATAGAAAGATTTTTTGCATGGTTTGCCTTCTGAAAAGTTTTCTAATTTTTTATTATTGAAAATTGATATGAGGAATTGTGTGAAAAGTTTTAAGCATTGGTTTTACAAGAAAGATATTTATCTATCACTACATGTTTAGGTAGAATTCATTTGAAGCTAACGAAACTTATATCTAACCGAAGTGAACTAAGTAAAACTTGGTATAGTCAACTGTTCCCTTTTATGGAAAAGCATGTAAGGGATTTATACCTTGAAAGTATTCATGGAAAGTTACTAGATCTACTGTTGATGTTTATGAAGTTCAATCAACACAATTTTATCGTGTAGATTTGAGTGTTCAATAATGTAGTTGTAACTTATGACACATTAAGAGGTTTCCATGTGCTCATGCTATGAATGCATTCTTGCTTTTGATTTGTATGTTTATTCTTATATTGAGGATTATTTCAAAGTATCCTATTTCTGAGCATCTTATTCTCACCCGATTCGTCCACTTGTTAATTTTCAAATGGAAGATGTTTTACCTAAAGATGTTGAAGTAAGTCCACCCAAGATAAGATATGGTTAAAAAAGATCTCCTCCTTTAGAACGAATTAAGTCAGTTAGTGAGGTGGATAAGTACAAATGTTGTAATTTGTGTAAGAAATTAGGTCATAATAAAAGTTCTTGTTTGTTAAGAAACAAAGTGTACATTTTGTACCTTATAGGGTTTATATTTTGAAGACTATTAATGTAATTTCATGTTCTATTTGATTGAATTAAATGATTTATTTTTTGGTATTATTATTTTATTTATTTTTTTCTTGAATATAACTTAATAATGTAACTTTGTTTGCCTGGCAAATAATGGCCTAGCAAATAATGGCCTAGCAAATATCGACCTGACAAAAATTAGCCTGGCAAAAATATACCAATCATATATTTAGTAGGTTGTGTTTGCTTGTTATATATGTATGTATGTATGTATGTGTGTGTATATATATATATATTTCATCATGATAATATGTTATATTGTTTAGGTGTTGCTTTCGAATATAAGCTCGGTTAATCATTATTCTAACTCAGTTAAACATAATTTTCCATATGTACTTGATTAGGCTGTGCATTTGGTTAACTTTTGCATCCATATGTACCTAATTGGGTTGTGCATTCAGTTAGCTTTTGCATCCATGCATACCCGATTAGGTTGTGCATTCATTCACTTTTGCATTCGATGATTAGCTCAGTCAAACACTGTTCTAACTTAGTCACAGAATGGTTTCTATATGTACCCGATCAGCTTGTGCAATCGATTAGCTTTTTCATCCATATGTACCCAATTTGGCTTTGCATCACGCTTGCATCAATATGTACCAGATTAGTTTGCGCATCCATTTAGCTTTTGCATTCATACATACCCATTTAGGTTGCGCATCCAGTTAGCCTTTGCATTTCATAATTAGTTCGGTTAACTATTGTTTTAACTTGGTTACAAATTGATTTCCATATGTACCCAATTAGACTGTGCAGCCGGTTTTCTTTTGCATCCGTACATGCCTTATTAGGTTTTACATTCGGTTAGCTTTTGC
This sequence comes from Allium fistulosum, assembly GCA_030737815.1. Lineage (NCBI taxonomy): Eukaryota > Viridiplantae > Streptophyta > Magnoliopsida > Asparagales > Amaryllidaceae > Allium > Allium fistulosum. The sequence goes on along the minus strand of CM060903.1, from coordinate 958,758,231 downwards.
ATCCATACATACCGATTAATTTGTGCATTCAGTTAGCTTTTGCATTCGATGATCAGTTCAATTAATCATTGTTTTAACTCAGTTATAGATTGGTATCCATATGTACCCGATTAGGTTGTGCATTCAGTTAGCTTTTGTATCCATACATACCCAATTAGTATGTGCATTTAGTTGGCGTTTGCATTTGATGATTAGCTTGGTTAACCATTATTCTAACTCGGTTATACATTGGTTTTCTTAGGTACTCGATTAGTGTGTAATCGATTATGTTGTGGTCTTGGCAATAAGCTCGATTAAGCAAAACCAAAATATTAAATGTCACTATTTTTACTAATTGTCAAATATTTTGCTGGGAAATATTTGTCAAGCAAATATTTTCCTACTAAATATATATCAGGAAAATATTTTCCTAGAAAGCAAATACTTGTCGGCCATCTATTTGAACTGAATTTACAAATTTAACATGTTATACTACAAAAAAAAATTCATTTGAATATATTATGTTACATTTCAAATATAAAGTATAGTACATTACATTTTGGTAAAAATATCTACCATTTAATATCCAACAAGTGTTTTTTAAACATCCAATATGTACATTTAACATTTAACATCCAACACTACATTACATTCAGTCAAGTTAGATAAATTGCAATAATTAAAGCATAATGTCCTGTAGCTATACAATCTCTAATACATTTCACAGTTTCACATTCTACTTTTCAACCATGCTTTTTATATGTGAATCTATCATATAGAATCCAAGCTCTTCTTTTTTGCATATCTTAATCTTCATATAAATCTACCTTTCCTTCTATCTCTATATTGTTTGTTTGATCTTCCATATATTGCATAATAAATATTGTATAGTAAATTCCACATCATTTCAATTTTTTTAATGTTCTTATATTTACGTTTGTAAATTATAAGCTTATACTTATAAATAGTATTATTATTGTGGATAATTCACAAAATTGACTTGTTCGTTTTGTAGCTCCGACGGTTATTTCCATTTCTTTCATAAATTAATTTCAGAACCTCTATTATTCTATCTCTCTTCAAATATTAAACAAGCCAATATATTTGTTTTATAGTTTTGGTTAAATATTACATGATGAATACTTGTCAGGAAAATATTTGCCACCAGACAAATGTTCAACAGTGGTAATTATAAATACATTTAAAACTCACCACTATTATTGCTTCATGTTTGCATTTCTTGGTCTTTGAGAAACATAGTGTTTCTAGGTTTTATCAATTATATTAAACTATAACAATGTACACTAACTTTTATTACGTAGCAGTATCAATATTTTTTTGCAATTCGTTGCTCTTTCTCCCACCACATTGACTACCAAAGCTTCATACGTTGATTTGTAGTGTTGAATTATTGATACCTGTGTTTATAGTTTTATTAGCTTTAAAATTTTCAAGTGATATGTATTTGCAGTGTTAATTATTTCATACTACCACAAAGGAATTTAAGTATATGATATCTTTATAATTTGTCCTTTAGTTTTGTTTTTGAAAAACAATCGATAACCTATATAGAAATTTGATTTAATATATTAGTTTTGTCATTTTCAATTATGTTTATAATATACAAGAAAAGAGTCACAGATCCCTGTTTTTTATGTTGTTATACAAAAAGTCCCTGTAGAAATGAATTTGTAAATTTGGTCCCTATTTTTCAAAAATAAAAAAACGCAAAATGTCTTGCACTTTTCTGACAGAAAATGCAAGATAACTTGCACTTTTTTAATTTTGAAATATTTTTCGAAATTTTCGAAATTTTAAAAATTTCGAAAAGCGCAAGTTAACTTGCACTTTTTATCAGGAAAGTGCAAGCTAGTTTGCGCTTTTTACTTTTGAAATATTTTTTGAAAATTTTAAAAATTTTGAAATTTTTGAAAAGCGCAAGATAACTTGCGCTTTCTAATTTTGAAAATTTTAAAAATTTTAAAATTTTTGAAAAGCGCAAGGTAACTTGCACTTTCTATCAAGAAAGCGCAAGCTATTTTGCGCTTTCTGATTTTGAAAATTTTAAAAAGCGCAAGCTAACTTGCGTTTTCTTATTTAAAAAAACAGGGACTTAATTTACATATTTATTTGTACAGGGACTTTTCTTGTAACACCATCGAAAATAGGGACCTTTTGTGCAAAGCCCCATAATATAATATTGAATTATGTACCTTTATGTCAATGAATCTGTTGAATAACATGCTAGTAATATGTACTTCTCTTATTTTACTGTCATTGTCTAGGTAATAGTATACAACTTTCTAGTTTTAATAATAGCGAAAGCATATTAGTATGTATTATGGTAAGTAGGTAAAAATATAATACATGAACTTTATTAATGGTATATGTGTGAAAGCGATACATTAGTACGGTAAATATTAACCAGGTAAATATATTCCATGCATACATACATTATGTAAGTTTGTATATTTGCATATTATATTTAATTAGATAGATTTTATATTTATTTCCGTTAGAAATGGCTGCTGGGGTTTCACACAACCCTAACATGTCGTCGGCAGAAACTTCTTGTTGGAACTCTCTACCAAATAGGCCTCCCGATGATGGCTTCACTGCTGTCGTCAATAAAAGGCCCCATAGGCTATTCCCTTTGAAGGATGTGGGTCCCGTTCAGAAACTGAATGAAAATTTTGTGAGAAATTATACACACACAAGATATGTGCACCTAGGAAATCAACATGAATTTCCTCCACTTCACTCGACCACTTGCCAAACCAGTGCTGTGTCAGCAGCTATTAACTCAGAACAGTCAGGAACTGCTCTTGCTCCTAGGGCATAGAACCAAGTTATGGTGGAATTTGATCTGTCAACGTATTCTTTGATCAACTATTTTCCACTGAGAGATTTCAATAACTTCATATGTGCCAAAATGGACTCACAAACAGTGAACAACGCTAGGGAGAAATGGAGGAATGCAATTACGTTGTATGTCATGGGTCCCAAACCCTATTATCGTTATTTCAAATCTTGCATCACACGAGTTTGGAAACCCACCTGTGAATTTCAGATCTATTAAAAATATAATGATTTTCATCTTGTTAAATTTGAAAAACAAGATGACTATGAAAAAATTCTAGCAAATGATCTGTATTTTACGAAGAAAGATCGATGATTTAAAAGAAGTTGAGAAAGGTGATGAAATTATCAAATGAGTTTCTATAATCAATCCGGATTTGAGTTCTGTTGCCAGGGCTAGATTTAAATTTCTGGCGATGAAGCGATGGGTCGAATTGCCTCTGTGCTAGGAATCCCTATTAAACTAGATCAAGTAACTAAAAGAATGATTCATATTTCATTCGCTCGCATTCTTATAGAGATTGATGCTAACTTCCATTCTCAAGCCAAATCCCTGTTCTAGATGAGAATGAAAATCTAATATGGCAAGCAGTTGTATACGAATGGCGTCCTAATAAATGCGATAACTGGAATATCTAGGGACAGGCTAAAACTAAATGCAGTTTAACTGAAAAGTGGGTTTCGAAACAGCCTACAACTATCAAGAATGACATTTCTTCAATGCAAGTTGATGATATGACCATAGGAGGCAACAACACTTAATCACACATGGCGCAAGTTCAGTTGATAATCACGTACATTCTCAGAATGTAGAGGCTATAGAAGGTATTAACATTACCTCACAAATTAGTTTAATAACAATAGATGTAAACCAAAAGAAGGCGTCTAGTAGTGCTAACGCACAAGTCCAACCTTAATATACAACAAAAGGTTAGAAAAAACTCTTGTTTCCAAAGCCTGCAAAAATAGTTTAATGAGAGTTGGCCTAACTCTGCAACAACTAGCTCTATAGCTGATACGAAAAGCGACAAAGTTGGGAAAACCGCTAATCAGAGCTTGCAAACTGAAACCAATATGCAAAGTAGTAGCAATGATAGGTCAGGAGTGGTCTCTTAGCAAATGCAAGAAGATAATGTAAGCCTCTGCAACAAGTCGTTGAAGCAATATTATTTCAATGAGATATCAACAAAATTACAATAAATGAATGCAACAAAAGCAATGCTCGAGACTTACCAAATGAAGAGACGGTAAGGAGAAAATAGCACAATCTTGCACTCCAAATTTAAGTACACCCAAACAGCACCTAATAAGGTGTAATATACAACAAGGTTCAAAATTTTGGTTTTCAGTTCCGTTCCAGTCAATAGAAATTTTTAAACTTTTGGTCCCATTTCGGGAATTTCGAATATCCCGTTTAAATTCCGGTTTCAGATTCCATAGCATTTTGAAACCTTTTGCAACTATAATTTATAGGATTAGAAGATGGTTGTACTCTCATTGTATTTCTTTATTGATATCATTTGTATTGATATCCCTTATAAGAACAAAACAAAAAAAAAAGCCCAATAAGAAAAACCCAATAAAACTTGCACTTTGCTGTAAACCTAAAATATTTACTTTTTAACTCTAAAATCAACGTTCTTAAACCTTAAAAAGTCGTCTTCCTTATACTCCATTTCTTCTTCTTCGTTTATCTCCTCCTCCCTCTCCCACACAATGTCTCTCTACCTCCGCTCAATATTTTCCTACACAAGCTCATATGTATGCTCGATATCCTACTTCAAGCTTGATGTTCCAACCTGCAAATTCTCTTACTCAATGTAACCCTAAAATCAACAAAGCCCGAAAATTCTTACTTGTTGCTCCATTCTTCCATTTATCTAGTTGTTGGATATTGCTAGCTATGAGGCAAGTAATTAATTAAAAGCATATTTTTTTTTCCTCTTATGCTAAACACCGAAACGGAGTTTGAGACAAATTCCGGTCCGTTCGACACCGGAACCGGACCGAGATGGCCGAAATTCCAACATGCCGGATGAAATCTCGAACCATCATATACAGGATGAGGCTCCTTTCGAATTCAAAGCGACCATCTCCTACAATGTTATGGATAACCCTGAGTGGAAAGGTATGATTCAACAAATAAAATCAAAAGCATGTAAATCAAAAAGGTCAAAAACGTCCAGCGTGACTTCTCCTTCCAAGGAAAAAACAAAGAGCGAAAATTCCCCATTTAATTAATGTCATTTACATTTTGGAATGTTAGGGGGATGAACGCATCCTCCAAACAACTAGATTTAAAAAAAATTACTAATACTAAAAATTTCTCAGTTATAGCCCTATTGGGGAATAAACTACAACAGCGGAAAATACCTAAAATAGTGAACAAAATAAAACAAGGCTGGGCTTTTTTCAATAATAGTTCTCTCAACCAGAAGAGCAGAATTCTCCTAATATGGGATAATAATCAGTGGAGTTTAATAATATTATTCACAAAGAAGATCAATTTATCCATAGCTATATGAAACAAGTTGGGGTTCTAGAACTTATATGCATATGCATCTATGCACACAGCTCGACAGTGGAGAGACAATAACTTCAGGAATATATTAAAATGCAAGCAAACCAAATAAGAATGCCATCGTTGATAGTAGGATATTTTAATTCCATGTTATATAATGGTGATAGAACTTATGAAGGCTCTACAAATGTATTGTAACAACCCGAGATTTCGTACCAATTAATTATCGTCTCTAGACGACTAAATCTGGTTGTTAATTGCTGATGGAAGTTTTTTTTTTAATCGGTAGAAATTCTTTTACAATTTTGATTAAAAGAGTATACGTGTTTGCGCCAAAATTGGTCACAAACCCCAAGTGTTGTGAAAGCACCAGTGTATGAATACAGATTAACAAATATTCAAACACAAATCTCAGATCTAAGCAAGCAACAAACAGCAATCCAGAAATAATGAATAGTGACACACGATTTATAGTGGTTCGGCTATCTCCGGCCTACGTCCACTTCAAGGTTTTTATGATTTTATTGCTCGATGTTTGAAGATTACAATTTCTTACTGCGTAGTACAATAGACTTTATGATTATAATCTGAATCTAAGGTAGCAATGGTGATCTGGAGTAAATCTGGCAGAGTCTGGGCGCTCTTTAGCTTTCAAAATTGTCCGACCCCCTTTTTGAATGACCAGGGGATCTATTTATAGGTGTAGGAGGCTGATATTTCGCCTAAATTGAAGGGAGACCAGTTCTGGCACGTGAGGGGGCCCATACGCCCGCTTTCAGGAAATTCGGGCCCACTTTGGGATCGATTCGAAGTCCATTCGAATCGATCAAGAAATTGTCCAATCGAGCTGAAATTTGGTGTGGACATCCTTCAACATGTGTGCAAGCTACTGTGAAAATTTCATAGCATTTGGACTTGTAGATTTCGAGATATGATCGATACAAGTTGTATTATTTCGGCAGGCACTCTGGCTCGAATCGATTGGTTCGAATCGATCTCTTCGAATCGATCAGAGCGCATGCCTGTGTGATGACGTGTTGCGAATTCTTAGGATCGATCCACCTTTGTCGCCGTGTTGAGCGAGTCACTTTGCAGATTTCGTCATGTTGATCTCTTCTTCCCTTGAACTGCGCATATTTCACGTTCGGATCCATCTTTTGCATCTGGTTCGAGTCCATAACTTCATGTAAGTTTGATCGTTTCCTTCGTATTGATCGATACAATTACGATCGATACGAACTTTGCTCCTCAATTCTTCGTATCCACAACTTCGCATCCACGAAGCCGACTCCCCATGTATCCTTCTTGAACGCTTTCTTCGCATCGATCCACAAGCGATTGGTACGAACTACCCAGCTAGAATCCAAACACTTCCTTTTCGTATTGATCCAATACCGATGGATACGAAGAACATCCGTGCATCCATTCCATCATGTTACATCGATGCGAAGTACATTGATTCGAAGTAACTTCCATGCGCCTATCTATTTAATCCAAATCCAGTCATTGAGTCGAGACCCACTGATCTTTCCCACCTGATCGATACGAACGCACAGTTCATATCCATATTGATCGATACGAATAACATCACTCTGAAGCGACGCCGATCGATACGAACACGCTGTTAACCTTCACCATCCCATCGATACGAAGTCATTGAGTCGAACCTGTACCGATCGATACGAACGGTATCGATTCGAGGTCCTTACTTTCCGATCGATACAAACAGTATCGATTCGAACCACCATATAACGATCGATGCGAAATGCATCGATACGAACCGTGCCTTGTGCACTTCAACCCATCCATATCTTATGCATACGACCTCCAATTGACCTAAAAACCGAAACGTAGTTCCTCCTAGCCTTGATCATCATTCTCAATTGATTCCGTCTTGACCAGAGCTTGGCCAAATTTTGACAACATCCATTGCAGCCTTGTTTCCAATTGAACTCCAATCCTGATATCCATCCTTCCTTGCCAATTTTATTGATATTCCAGCTTTGACCAAAAGGTGGGATAACATTTGCCCCCCAAAACATGCCTTATGATAATAAGGCGTGTTTTGAATAATTCTGTATCTGATATCCAAAGTCCATAGCCAATTCCATGTCCATCCGAACTCGAAGACCGAGCCTTTGATCCATTCTTATCCAATAGCCAATAGCCGAATCCAGGACCTTTCCAGGTCGGTATCCAAATCCATAACTTCCCCGGGTTCTTGCCAAGCGCAATCCACACCTGACGACCGTGGTCCAGTGTCCCTGGACGTTGAGCTAACCTCTCCGGGTTCTTGCCAAGCGCAATCCACACATGACGACCGTGGTCCAGTGTCCCTGGACTTTGAGCTAACCTCTCCGGGTTCTAGCCAAGCGCAATCCACACATGACGACCGTGGTCCAGTGTCCTTGGATGTTATATAATGCCATGGCTTAAGTCCTAAGCCGAATCTTGGTCGCTCCGGACCCTTGTTGAGCATAGTCCATACTCAACGACCTGAAATTATAATCGATAAATAGAGGCCTAAGTCCTAGGCCGAATCCTGGTCTCTCCGGACCCTTATCGAGTACAGTCCATGCTCGATGACCTGAATGAGTCACTTTACCGCGTTCGGGCAAAACGACTCACCCCTTGCCAGGCATAATCCATACCCGACGACCGTTTTATCAAAACCCAAACAAAAATCCAGTCAAAATCCAATCCAAAATCCAAGTCAAACCAAAAAATCAGAAATCCAAACCAGCATCCAAAACAGAAACCAGTCATCCAAACGAAAATCCAAAACAGAAAGCAAACAAAACCAGGAGTTCAAACCAAACTCCAAAACCAAACCAGAAAACCAAGTGTCCAATCCAAAACAAAAAACAGATTTCGCAAACCATAGCTTCGTGATTTATCATCATTCAGAGCATGCCTAGGGGGTATCTCCGTCCCCGTTCATGTGTAAATGACTTAGTTGCTCGCTAATGGTTTGTTACTTATTTCCTATTATCCTGGTCAATGGATAACCAACCGACCGTCATTCCTGGGCCTCACATCATCATGGTTTGAGGTAGGCGGTGGTTGCTCCTGCTCCACCGCTGCATTCCGTACCCCCATACTGCCTCAATTGTCCATTCCTCACATGCTCCTCAATTATGTCCTTCAGATGCCTGCAGCTGTTGTTATCATGTCCATCCAAATCATGGAAGAGACAATGCCTTCCTGATGCCTTTTCCCGTTCGGACGGTTCTCTCTTAGCCGGCCTTCGGTAAGGAAGGCGATTCCGGGTTTCCATGTATATCCGCTCCAATGTCTCGTTTAATCCTGTATACGTGGAAAACTTTGGATCCTTCCATCGCTTCCTAGCTTTTTCAGAATCGTCACCCAGCTTCCTCTTTCCTTTGTCTTTATCTGGGTTTCCGTTGGATGGTCCTCCACCCTCAGTCGCATTCACCTCCTTTAACTTTAAATCAATACATGCGTCCTCTTGCAGAAGGAACCTTTCAGCTTCATGGAAGAATTCCCCGAGATCCAGTGGCGGGTCTCGTACTAAAGATACCTTAAAATCCGAATCCTCTCTGACTCCCGACACCGCCGCCATCAAAACCATCGATGGATCCGGCCGATCCACCGAAGCAACCGCCGCATTAAATCGAGTTAAAAATGCTCTAAGCGATTCATCCATCCTTTGCTTTACCGATGTTAACGTCATCACATTCTTAGGTCTTTTGATATGAACCCGAAACTATCCCAAAAACTTGTCCACCAACTCCCTCCAAGTCCTAATAGATCCTTCTCCCAGCTGCCTAAACCACATTGCAGCTAGATCTGTCAAATACAACGGGAAACATCTGGCCATCACTTCCTCCGATGCCCCCAGCACTTCCATATATCTAGTGTATCTCATCAAGTGATCAGTCGGGTCAACCTTGCCATCATATACTTCCACGCTAGGTAACTTGAACTTAGGTGGATTCTGAGCTATCCTGATTTCCCGAGCGAACGGACTCCTGTTTACTCCTTCCAAATCTCTATTAGTCAAGCCTCCACGCATAGTCTTCCTAATGATTTCTGCTAATCCAGCGTTGTTTGTCAGGGGTTGCCCCCCATGCTCCCGAGGGAACTCCGGCACATATTCTTCATGTGGCTCATTAGCAGCAACGTTGGCTCCAGCTTGTTGAGCTCCATCTGTAGGCCTTCCAGCATCAGATCCTGAGGGTCTGCCCCCATGTCCTTGTTGATTGCCTTCTGGATCTGCATTCTGACCTTGGACCTGACCTTCATTGGTTTCCGCAATCCTAGCTCCTTGTTCCACATTAACAGCCGTTGTGGCTGGTCCTAAGTTCTGCATCCCTGCAACTCTCATTTGTTCAAAGAAGGTCTGCATCATATCCTGTTGACTCTTCAACAATCTCTTTTGCAATGAATTTGTCATAGCTTCCATTTCGTCTCTAGTAATGTAAATCGAAGCTTGTCCTTCTCCAGCTCCGGAGGATGCCTCTTGACTTCCTCCTTGTTGGCTTCTCTCAGCTCTTTGTCTTCTACTTGTTTGTCGAGTCATTGTCTTTCAAATCTAAACTCTTCACGCTTTCCAAATCCGAACTTCAATCCGATGTAGCGGGTGCTAGTCCTTCTCAGTGAAAGCACCAAAGTGTTTGTGCCAAAATTGGTCACAAACCTCAAGTGTTGTGAAAGCACCAGTGTATGAATACAGATCAACAAATATTCAAACACAAATCTCAGATCTAAGCAAGCAACAAACAACAATCCAGAAATAATGAACAGTGACACACGATTTATAGTGGTTCGGCTATCTCCGGCCTACGTCCACTTCAAGGTTTTTATGATTTTATTGCTCGATGTTTGAAGATTACAATTTCTTACTGCGTAGTACAATAGACTTTATGATTATAATCTGAATCTAAGGCAACAATGGTGATCTGGAGTAAATCTGGCAGAGTCTGGGCGCTCTTTAGCTTTCAAAATTGTCCGACCCCCTTTTTGAATGACCAGGGGCTCTATTTATAGGTGTAGGAGGCTGATATTTCACCTAAATTGAAGGGAGACCAGTTCTGGCACGTGAGAGGGCCCATACGCCCGCTTTCAGGAAATTCGGGCCCACTTTGGGATCGATTCGAAGTCCATTCGAATCGATCAAGAAATTGTCCAATCGAGCTGAAATTTGGTGTGGACATCCTTCAACATGTGTGCAAGCTACTGTGAAAATTTCATAGCATTTGGACTTGTAGATTTCGAGATATGATCGATACAAGTTGTATTATTTCGGCAGGCACTCTGGTTCGAATCGATTGGTTCGAATCGATCTCTTCGAATCGATCAGAGCGCATGCCTGTGTGATGACGTGTTGCGAATTCTCAGGATCGATCCACCTTTGTCGCCGTGTTGAGCGAGTCACTTTGCAGATTTCGTCACGTTGATCTCTTCTTCCCTTGAACTGCGCATATTTCACGTTCGGATCCATCTTTTGCATCTGGTTCGAGTCCATAACTTCATGTTAGTTTGATCGTTTCCTTCGTATTGATCGATACAATTACGATCGATACGAACTTTGCTCCTCAATTCTTCGTATCCACAACTTCGCATCCACGAAGCCGACTCCCCATGTATCCTTCTTGAATGCTTTCTTCGCATCGATCCACAAGCGATTGGTACGAACTACCCAGCGAGAATCCAAACACTTCCTTTTCGTATTGATCCAATACCGATGGATACGAAGAACATCCGCGCATCCATTCCATCATGTTACATCGATGCGAAGTACATTGATTCGAAGTAACTTCCATGCGCCTATCTATTTAATCCAAATCCAGTCATCGAGTCGAGACCCACTGATCTTTCCCACCTGATCGATACGAACGCACAGTTCATATCCATATTGATCGATACGAATAACATCACTCTGAAGCGACGCCGATCGATACGAACACGCTGTTAACCTTCACCATCCCATCGATACGAAGTCATTGAGTCGAACCTGTACCGATCGATACGAACGGTATCGATTCGAGGTCCTTACTTTCCGATCGATACAAACAGTATCGATTCGAACCACCATATAACGATCGATGCGAAATGCATCGATACGAACCGTGCCTTGTGCACTTCAACCCATCCATATCTTATGCATACGACCTCCAATTGACCTAAAAACCGAAACGTAGTTCCTCCTAGCCTTGATCATCATTCTCAATTGATTCCGTCTTGACCAGAGCTTGGCCAAATTTTGACAACATCCATTGCAGCCTTGTTTCCAATTGAACTCCAATCCTGATATCCATCCTTCCTTGCCAATTTTATTGATATTCCAGCTTTGACCAAAAGGTGGGATAACAATACGGGCTTTATAAATTTGAATTTTCGGCCCATCCATTTTGATGCCGTATCGTTTGAAGTATAATCGATCCCTCTTTTCATTTGCATTCGTTCAAGAACCCGACCCCTTTCATTTTTTGTTCAAAAACCCTAAACGAGATAAACAAAATAATGGCGGCTCGTCCCTTCTTCATCGTTCGAAATTAGGGCATAGGAATCGAAGGAAAGGCTGCAATGGGACGAGCTTCGCTCGTTTTCTCCGATCAACCTCGCGATGCCGGCTTCGTCTACTCGAACGAGTTAAACTGCGAGTTGGGTTTGGGTCTTCGGCGAAGGTGAGTAATTTTTAATTACTCACATCTAATTTAATCTCATTAATATGCGATTTTGTGAATTGATTTACATGGCTTTGATGGTTTTTGATCTTGTTTGAACGATGTTGATTTTGTAGTTGTCTGCATTCTCATGTTTGGTTCGATTTTGGGTTACCCACGGCTTTGTTGATTTTCGAAATCGAGTTCGACAATGTTATTTTGCTCGACTTTGTTTATGCGATATTTCGATGCATTGGCCAAGTTTTGAAATTTGACTTCTCTGATCATCTTCTTCTGGTTATCTGTGTTTATCCCTGACTTTGGTCATAGTTCAGTGATGATCACCTGACTTTGTCTTCACTGACTTGTTCATGCCTCCACTGTTTCACTTGTACTCTGATGTTTGAACTTGATTTTCGTGATCTCCACGCTGTTAAAACTTTCCCTTAATATGTATTGATATTTTTAGAAATTTCTTCATACCCACGGTCTTGATTTTTTTTAAAACGTTCGATCCTTTCTTTGAACGATATACCAGAAACTTTCCTAAAATATTTTTGACTTTGACTATTTCAATTTGTTAACTCTTGATTTTCTTAACTAAAATATACGGCTTTGACTTGTTTCTGGTTCTGGTCATCTTCTCTGGCCATTTGCTTTTGTGACATTTATCTACTCGAATCATCACTTGACTACAGTCATGACTAACTTGATTTCTGACTTTTTCACTGTTGTCTTTGATGGTGAGATTTAGTCTGCATTCCAGTTTATTATTCTCTCTGACCATCTATGTTTATACCTGACTTTGGCTTCACTGACTTGTTCATGCTTGATCTTGACCTTGATAGAATTCACTTGTGCATATTTTCCTCAGTTTATCCCTGTGTTTAACTTTGCGAACTGCTTACTGTTACGATGCTTCATGTACAGTTCCACTTTGTTCATTACAGTTTCATTGATACATGTTTTCTAGCCACTGTGATGTTGAATCTATACTTTGTGCACTTTTCTGGTTTGATGTGCATGTGCTCACTTGATCATGGTTGCAGTTGATACATCACTATTCATGTAGATATCCACTGTTTTGACTATAGCTTGACTTGAATATGCATTAGAATTGTGTATTGCACTGTCTTTGATCATTGTTTTGATCTGGTCATTTGAATTGTAGCTGTTGTAACTAGACTTGACCTTGTAGTCTTCATTTTGTTGTTTCCTTCACTTGATATTGTTGTGGTTCTTCTGTTTTGTACAGTTTCATTGTGACTTCGAGTTACAGTGCTTTATTATTTGTACTTGTGTATTGACCAGTTGCTTGTAGTCTTCACTTTTCACTTCTGCCTAGTCTCTGACCTGATCATGTCTTACACATTTGAGTGCCTTGAGTTGTGTATTCTTTATTGTGCACTGACTTGTATACTGCACACTGATGTCACTGGTGCATTGCTGTACTCTGTTCACTTTTCACCTTTGGTCTCTGATGCATGCATTGCTGTTGAGTTCAGGTGTACATTTTGATTTTGGTCGAGACCATCTGAACTTGAGTTGAATCTGATTTGGATTTGACCTTGTGAACATTTGTGAATTTTCAATGTGTACATGTGTGCACATTGTCCATGTCTGCCTGCTTTGACATTTGAGGCCGTGGCATTGAGATTTGAATCTTCATTTGATTTTGGTTCGTTGATCTTTTGTGTATTTCAGGTAGTAGTGGCGAGGCAGTATACGCGTGCGTATACTGCAGCCCTACCAGAATTGATGCTTTAAATTGATTATTTTGTGTTGTCTAATTATCTTCTAGATAATTAGATTATGAGTTTCTAAATATTTATTTAATAATCAGATTTTGTTATTAATTGTCGTTTAGACAATTCTGTTGTTTTTCTGAAATTATCTGCATTGGTAATCTTTTATATCTGTGTTATTATTATATTTATTGTCCTAAACTATTATAGCCACTGTGTAGTAGCTTTGATTTTGTATCGGTATGTCAGATTTCCTCCTGAAATAAAAATGCATGTTATACTATCTGACATATCGGTGCTTGCACAAAGCAATTACACGGATGGTCGCTCTTCAACAGCCTTATTCTCCATGTCAGTTGACAACATTACACCGTAGTGTTCTTGGCTAGCGTGGGCATAGAGGTGGGGCGTCACATGTATCTTCGATCTTGACTTTTTCGATTGTGTTATTTCTTCAAATATAGTTGAATTGTGTTTATAGTAAAATAGATCATCTATTTGTTAACTATGAATGTTTTAACAACTTTCCAAATTTTATAGTTCGTTTTGCTAACCATTATTCAAGTGATCATACTCCGACTAACTTTATCCAAGGCATTTTTCAAACAATAGCCCTTTAGATATGATAATACCTGGAGCTTATAGGATGGGTACAAGGAGCTAGTCGACATAAACTTCCAACGTTAATGTTTTGGCAACACACTTTTCAATTTCTTGCAGAAATTGAAAGAAATTAAAATGGTAATCAAAATTTGGTAAAAATCTAGACCCAATTTCAACATGAAATGCGATAACCAAAGATGGAAAAATGATCGCTTCTATAACTTGCTTATCCAAAATCCCATAGACTTAGATTTACAACCAGATACAGGGAGGGAATTCTTCAACTAAATAATATGTTACACATAAAATCGAAGTTTGTAGTGGATCAGATTCCAGACCCAAGTGATAAAACGTCCAATTTTTTTCACTCTAGGTTTGCTGATCATTCTTTAGGTATCAAAAAGTTTCAACTTATCGATCAAGACAATAATGTCTCAAAATCTACTAACAACATCACTAGAGAGGCAATTACATTCTATGCGGAGTTGTACAATGGTAACTCTATCAACATTAATTTTCCTTTTATCACATGTAAAAAGATTTTAACAGATCATGCAAGATTAGGCAAGGAAAGGCCATTTGAAATTGAAGAACTAAGAAGGCGGTTTTTCAAATTGATGATAATGGTAGCCCAGGCCATAACGACTATGCGGCTAAGTTTATAAAATCCATTGGGACTTAATTAAAATAGAACTTCTAGAAACCATGAATGGTGTCTATAGTTCAGGGAGACTAATCAAAGAAGTTAAGAACAAAATTATTTGCTTGATTCCTAAGAAACAATACCCCTAGTATCTTACAGATTATAGACCAATTTTTCTATGCAATATTCTTTATAAAATATTGATAAATTCACTCTGTGGTAAATGAAATTACTGTTCAATGAACTCATATCAGTAAATAAAAAAGCTTTTATCTCTAAAAGAAATATAAATGAAAACTCACTTTTAGCACATGGATTAGTTAGAAGTTTCAATAAGAGGACAATAAATAATCTATGTGTTAAAATTGACTCCATAAAGCTTATGGTAGAATCAGTAGGGAATTTATTCTCCACATGATGAGAACAATGGGATTTTCCAATAAGTTCTTAAATTTGGTATTGACATGCATCTCCCCTCCATCATTATCTTTCATGATCAATGGTCAACCACAGGGCTTCTTCCTAAGCAATAGAGGTTAAGCCGGGGGACCCTTTGTCTCCATACTTGTTCGCTATTGCTATGGATGATTTCGATGGACATAAAATTGACCAGAGGCATATAAAACCGATTTATAAAGTAAAGCCAATTTTAATACATTTATTATACAATAATGACAATGCTAATAGTGTGACTGTAATCCAAGAAATCATGGACATGCTGAAAAATACAATAGGTTTGGTAATACGCGAATAAAAATTAATGGCTTTCTTTGGAAATGGAGTTCAAAATTAGGAATAAAAAATAAATATCTTGAGATATCAATAGGAAATCTCCTAATTATCTGTTTAGGGATCCCACTATCCATGAATAAACTTAAAGCGAAGGATTTTGGACCCTAACAATAAGATTAATAAAAAATTCAATAACTGGAATAATATATTTTTAAATATAGAGAGACGAATTGACCTAATAAAATCATCTATATATATACACAATTATTGAATTTTGGATGCGAACTTGTCCGCTTCCCTTTAGCATTTTAAAGAAAATTTAATCATCATGTGCTAATTTTTAATGGAAAAATAAGGCGCATAACATGAGTTGGTCTGATGTGTGCAGACTAAAATTAGAAGGTGCTCTAGGAATAAGAAGATTAGCAGACTTACTCCAAGTAATATACATCAAATTGCTTTGGAGATACTTATCTTCAGATAGTCTCTGAGAAACCTGGACCCAAAATTGATACTACAAAAATAAGAATTTCTAAATTGTTCAGCCTCATAACAACTCATCAACCATTTGGAAAACATTACTAAAAGCAAGACAAATCAGTAAAGGATGTATCACTAAGAAAATAGTGGATGGTAACGACACCAACTTGTGGTTGGAGTCATGGGTTAATGGTTATTCTTTAGTGGACAACCTGGAATGGAACGCTATGACCACAATGGGAGGCCCCAACAGAAGAGTCTATGCTCTCTTATCTTGAAGAGAGTGGAGTACGAAATCTTCATGTTTGCCTTTCAATATCTACCCAAAAATACTCTCCTTTAACAAGGAGGTAGCCAAAGATTATGTGGCAACATGAACCTCCCGACACATTGATCTAAAACCTAGTGTGATTTTCGGACTCGCGTCGTTCCAAGAAATGCAAGCTGTCGAGGGTTTTTATAACATTACAAAGACTAATACAAGCAGTTATAATCTAAGATATACTACACTCTATGAACTCACAGGGAAAGGAACAAAATATATAACACAAAAAAATATCCATCTCACAGTTTCATAAAATCATTACGTGGTCCAATACAAAGTACATTGAAAATATACTCCAAGTTTGATAAAAGAGATAAAATATATCGATAAGATAAATAAATGTATGGAGAGTAAATATGGTAAAATGTAGTCTCCAAAGATAATCTCGACTCTCTAAGTACCAAGAATGTACTAATCACCTGCTGCCATGTCCACTTATGGTGGGGGAAAAAAGAAGGAAAAAGAATGGGTCAGACAAAAGTCTGGTGAATGAGTACACGTTTAATATATGATGATCATGTGCAATTAACTTCAATACTACTTTAGGTGATATAGGATGTGATAAAAGGGTCCATGAATTCCTAAGGTCCTTTACCCTATGGTCTGGTCTAATACACACCTACACTATAATCTGTGTAGGCTACTACAAGGATCGGGGATCGAACCTCAGATATAACGATTAGCCATCGCTCATAGAGCTACTTAATAAGCAAACACCTCCCTCTTGGCTACTAACTATGGAAACACCACCACTAGGCTATTGTTTGATGACTAATTTTCTATCGGATTAGAAAATAGCCGAAAATTTTAAATTAAAAATTATACACAAGCGCACGGTGTACAATTCTAGTATATGGCGAGTACGGGTCGATCCGCAGGGAATTGTTTAGATTTTGAAATTTCCATTCAATCAAATTAAACTAAGATTTAAGAGTGTTGTTAGCTACAAAAATTGCAAAAACTATCTACTACAAAAATGAATGAAAACTATGAGATTAGAAGATAATTTAGAGATAAATCCACTCTCATGATCACATAAATCAACACAACATGAAATTATGATCTCCCTTTTGGTCTTTAGTGAATTTAGTTGATGTGTTTATCATAAGTATGGCCTATTTGTGCTATTAATTAGCCCAACATAAGCCATCAAACTATAACACACCCACTAAATTACTTTTTAACTCTCATGAAAATGACAATGAACTTGAAAATAAAATTTATTCTAAGCATGATCTATTAACCATTGTTTAGAAATATAGACCATCAAATTTTGATTGTAATATTCACTTCATTAGCATAATCATATGTAGATGAAGAGGTAATTTGTGTTTGTATTTGTTTAAGAGCCTATTTTGTGTCAACAACATAGGCTATCAAATTCAAAGCTAAAACAACAAAAAAATTACCCATTCAAACATTGTCATTAAACAAAAAAAGATCAAAAATTAGCAGAATGTTGAATCTACATGATTAAGAGAGCTTCATTACCCCTAAATTGAAGGGGTTTAGCCTCTCATATTTGTTATCATTTCAACAAATGTAGCATTCAACATGAAATAAAAACAAGAGGAAAATGCAAGCTAAGCAAAATGAGAGCTAATTAAAGCAAAATGAAAATTAATCTACTTGCATAAATTAAAACTAACTACTAACATGAAAGGTAAAAGAGCATGTAAATAGAAAAGAGAATGAATTAAAATTGCATAAAAAGAAAATTACATGAAAGAAGAAAATGGCTAAGTAGCCATGAAAAAGAAAGAGAGCTTATATTTATTTTTGAGCCTAAAACTAAACTAACTAAAGAGGAGGCTCAAAGGAGGCTAAGAGCTTAATTACATGAACATATAGGGTATTTATACATGTTTGGAAACCCTAATCATATTTTTGGAAACTACCCAAATTGCCCTTAAGGAAGTACGACCACCAAGTTATCATTAGCATGAGATAATCCTCCATTAAGTGTGCATGTAACTTTAATGGCAATTTAGCATGTGCATTAGCTCCTAATTGTATATCATGGTAAGTGGGTAGGTGGGGTCCTCCACGATTCATGAAATGAATTATTTTCATCTTCATTTGCTTGTCTTCTCTTAAGCATGCATATTTTCATGTGGACCTCTTCATATTTCCATTTAAATTCCTACAAATAAAATAAAATGCCCAAATAAATATTCTCAAATTAGTTCACACACAAAAATGACCATTTTTCCCCTAAATGAAGATGAATAAATGATGATTTTGAAAATAATTTGAATTTTGGTTTAAACATGTTAAAACACCCTATATGCTCATTTATTTAATTAAATTCGATTAAATATGGAAGTAAAAATATGCACATTTACGTGCACATAAAATACCCCGACACTTATCTTTGTATTCGTCCTTGAATAAAGAAAAACAAAGATAAATCTTTTTTTGTAGAGAGCACAATTGCATTGAGCGTATGAAACAAGCCGTTAAACCTCTAGGTGTCCCTATTAGGACGAGTGTTGTCTCGTAAGGGTTTTCAGAGGATACTAACCACAAAATCCAAATGCAAAGTGACAAATTCTTAAATGCAAGATTTATTTACAAAGATATGAATGTAAGTTTTTGAAAATATTTACAATGAAGAATTTACTTTTAAATTAACATGAATAAGTTAAATATAAATTTTGGTCATCATCATAAAATTTTAGTCATTTTACTTGTCAAAATTTCCAACAAAAATTAAGTTATCATAAAAAATGGACAATAGTTTGGCTAGTTATTTCGGTTGATAACACAGTGCAACTATGAAATGGATCCTTATTTGACTATCAAAGTTTTTCAAAGTGGTACTTTCATTTCTTTCAAAAACCAAGTCAAATCAAATAAGTAAAAATAGTGCTTGGATTTCAATTGCCTACTCTCTCTATTTTTTGAAAATTTAATTGATATTAACAATATTTACATATGCCTAACTCGGAAAACTAAGGCCGGATATATTACCCATGCACTGCCTTTTGGGCTTACGTGAGGGGAATATAAAGCATGACGAGTGCACACACAAGTGTGTACACCTATCGACTGGAGGCGTTATTAATGAAAGAATTTTTTACATACATACACCTAACTTAGATAAACCGAGGCTAGATATACCGATCGTGCACTGCCTTTCGGGCTTACGTGAGAAGGGTATAGAGCATGGCGAGTGAACACACTTGCGTGTAAATACATGACTCTAGATGTTCATAAAATATATACATATATACAAAAAAAATTTCTTTTGTTTGTTTCTTTGTTAAATATTTTTTTTTTAAAGAGAGAGTTTTGCAAAATCATCTTAGCACCATTTAACTTATAAGATAAAAAATGTTATATCCTTTACTTTAAATTCACCACATTTTAAAAAAAAAGATTTTCCATTAGGATATACTTCATAATTATCACCTATGAACCTTCCTATATACAAGATAAACTACGGTTACTTGTAATCAAACTTTATTTTTAATTTTGTTAAGACAAAAAAAATTTCAATTTTTTTTAAATTGAATAACCAAAACCATATATTTATCCTATAATGTTTGTTTAAAAGTAAATCAAAAGCAAATTTATTTTGAGATTTTTTTTAAATTTTTAGAGTTTTGGGAGGAAAATGAAACAAATTAACCATGAAAAACTAAAAAGAAGATGAGACTCGCCCACACTTGATTTTGACTGTGTCCCCACAGTCAACCCAAGTGCAAGGTGAAAAATAAAATAAAAACAAGACCTATATTTACATGAAAATGAAAAGATTATTATTTACATGACATCAGAAAGTATATCGTTAAAGAGTAAATGAAACGGTCTTCCAAAGACCAAATCATTTGTCTCGTCAAGTATGAGAGACACAACTTAAGCTCGGAAAACTAAACTATAAAATATTTCAAAGTCTAATGTTGATTTGGAAAAACGAATGTCGTTTTATTAAATATCGTATAAGTTATTTTATTTTCGATGATTTTTGGGGTTGATAGAAAAATCGGTTGAAATTCAAGTTTATTTTCACCAAATTGAAATTCAAACTCATCATTGAAAACTTCTTCAGAATTATTGATTTTAAAATCAAAATGTTGATTTAAATCTTCCCCATCAGAATTTAACAACTCATTTTCAAAAAGTCCCAAGAAATCGTGTTTATTAAATTCATCTTCCGTTGTTGAATTATTTACAACTTCATTGCATGTATCAATTTCAAAATCTAAAGTTGTAGTATTCAAGTTTTCAAAATTGGAAAAAGGAAGATCGAATTTTAAATTTGGTTCCACACTCTCAAAAGAATTGAAATCCAACTCAATTACCATATTTTTAACAACTTCATTAAGATTGTTGTTTTCAATTTCAAAAGTTGTTATTTGACAATCGTCAATTTTGGTAAAAGGAGGATTATTATTTGACTCTTCACACGTTGGGAGTTGGTTTTGTTGCTCACGTTGTTTCAGATATGTTTCAAACAATAAATCCGTGTGTTCTTTATGAATTTCATCCATTTGCTCAAAAAAAATCAAATTTATAATTATTAATTTGAAAATTTTCGATTTGAATTAGTTGCGAACTAAAATTGTCCATTGCACCATAATCGAGATTAATCCCATCGCCAAAATCATTTAAATAGCGATTCACACTTACTTTTTGAAATTCGTTTTGGAGTTCGAAATTGAATTGGCATGGGTTATAATCAAAATCATTTGAATTTTGAAGTGAATTCAAATTTTGATTATTTTGAAAACTTTGACTTGAGTTATTGCACAAATATGAATGACACAAATCATTTATCCTTTTATTTTCTTATGTAGATAGTTCAAGTAAAGACGAAATCATATAAATGCAATTTTCAAGAGTTGAGAGTTGGTCATAATTTTGAAAATTTTGTTCAAAATTCAAATTGGTTGTACAATAGTTGTCATTAAAATATCCATAAAAATTTGGAGTGAAATTATATGGATTATATTGATTTTCACAACTATTGTAAAAATCTGACGAATAAGAAAATTCGGACATTTTCAAGAATGTTTTTTTATAAAGGAAAAATATTTACTAAAAAGAATTTATTTTTCAAAAGGGAAATTTGATTTTTGTTTTGTTTTTTGGATTTTCATTTTTTTAAAAGATTATTAGTTTTCTTTTTGTATTTCTATGAAAAAACTAACTTAAAAGTTTTTTTGGATTTTTGATTTTGATTGAATTTTTTTTAAAGGATTTAAAAACAACGTTAAGAAATATTTACAATTTTTTAGTTTTGGATTTTGATTTTTTTAAAATATGCATGAACTAATGCAACTAAATGAATACAAAGGACGTTGTTACAAATTTTCTATCCTTGGTACCTCCTAAGCCAAAATTGTATAATCACACTTTGTTTTAAATCAACAAAATATTTCTTAGCCAGGTAGTGGGCAGGAATTATCACTGCACCACGAATCACCGTAGCATTGCAACCGAAGGTTTAAGTACCTTCAAAAAAACAACGAATATAATATTTACGAATCACCATAATATAATGGTTATTGCTCTACCGTAGCCTAAACACCAAAAAATAAAATTGTTTAAGGAAGACAACTGTCAAAATACAATTAAGCCTTAGGTGACTCGCGACAGTAGCGGCGACACCCTTAAGTCAAATGTCTAACCATTATTATTAGTCAAAATTCTAAGATGAAATGCAAAACTGAAATTAAATGTGTATTAACAATGCAACTACGAATGAAAATTATTTTTTTAAATACAAGCAACCAACAATGCAAACTAAAAATAAAAACACGAGATGAGGGCACGATACCAGAGTGTGCAAAATTTATTAGCAATTTATTTTAAAAGCAGCAATTTTTTTTATAAGCAAGCAAGCAATTTATTTTTCGCAGCACTTATTCTCTTTCTGATTTCCTGCTTTGGCGACCTGAAACTAAAACAAGATATATACAGTTTTTTTCTATATATGTTTATATATATATCAAAGAAGAAACTAAAACAAATGAAAACAAAATTGAAATGAAACTAAAAAAAACAAATGAAAATAAAATGAAAACTAAAACAAGAATAATTTTCTTTATTTGTTGTTGTTTTTTTATTTGGAAAGAAACTTAAAAAGATACAAAAGTTCTTTACATTTTTTTAGAAGGCAAAAGGAAAACTTAAAACCAATCTAATTCAACCCAAATAAGACATTTCTTTTTATCAACCAATTTTTAAACAGAAAATTTTGCTTTCTATAGAAACAAAAGCCAACCTCTTTTTCACAGATTAAAACTGCACTTTTCACTAATTAAAAACGTAGTGAAAATAAAAGATTCCACCCGGCCCAATCAAACAAGAAAATGCACACTTCAGTTACATCTCACACTTAAAGTATAAACATCTCACTCACAATTAAACAAGAAATTTCTCAAATTCATTCAGAGCAAAACCGCAACTCACAATTCACCATTCACATATAAAAAATTCACACTTTAAAATCATGAAGAAGCTAGATGGTGAGGTTACGGTCACAATTTTGTGGGTGATGAGTTGCAGTCAGGTAACGATTTTGGGTACAAAGTGATCGATGGCTGATGCGATTGGTCGTAGGCGATTTGGAGATAGGGTTTGCGGCGTTTGAAGTGGGAAGAGAGGTCTGGGGAGGATCGCGGGTTTAGGGCAATAGCAGAGGGGAATTGAGGAAGGCTATGGTGCATGGATTTGGGTTTGCAGTGGCATTCGAAGTGGTGATTGGGGGTTGCGATGATGGTTCACTGGTTGGAGGAGGAAGGAGGTATCTGCTATTAAGTTGTAGCAGGTGGTTGCATTGGGATTGATGTGGTTTGTTTCAGGGTACACAGTAATAGGGAAGATGTGCAGCAGTGGTATACTGGGGGGTTGATGGATAGGGTATGATATGTAGATGGTGACTAGAGTGATTGATGTAGACGTGTGCACTGCGATGATCAATGGAGTGGACAGTGGTATATTGGAAGTGATGTATGTTTTGGGTTATTGTTGTGGTTGTATGGTTCAGTTGTAAAGGTGTTGTTGGTAGAAGATGGAATGTGATATGCCTAACACTACTACTATCACACATGACAACAGTGCACCGAGCAACACACGTCCCAGGAGAATAATTAGAATGCCAAGGAAATTCATGGATTAAAATTGGGATGCAGGTGGTTAGAAAAGTGGCGTACTACTTTTTTCTTTTGTTATTTCTTTTCCTGTATTTTCTTTTGTTGTGCTAAAAAGGTGGTTGTAGGCAACGATACAAAGTTGGCCACGTGTCAGAAGTTGTTAGGGAATTGCCTTTATAATGTACTGAAAATCAGAGAAATGATATAGAAGAATATTATTGCAAATTTCTCTCTGTCTGCTCTTCCTTTTCTATCTTCTTCTTCCTGATTCCTTAATTTCCTTTCTCTTAATTCCCTTGCTTATCTATAATCGCATCAATTTGGTGCTTTCACCTCCGATCTCTCCTTCCTTGCTCCCGTCATATCCAAACTCCACCACAATGACTAAACTCGATGATGCCCTCAGCCAAATCGCCAACCAGCAAGATTCCATCACCATAATCCAAGCAAACCAAGAAAACCACAACGCAGAAATGGCCGACATGAGAAATGCCCTACAAAACCTTACCAGATCCATAACCAAACTCACCCAACGATTTGACAATCAATCACCACAATCCCCACATAACCAAACATCCACAACAGTCCTACCACCTACACCCAATCGACAACCACCATTACTATCTTCACCTAATCAAGGCAGAAACCCTAAAGTAGCACTAATAACATTTGATGGCAATAATCCACACGACTGGATTTTCCAAGCAGAGCGATATTTCAATTATTATTCAACTCCTGAAGACCAGAGAATCGAACTAGCTAGTTTCCATATGCAAGGTCAGGCTCTGACATGGTTTCAGTGGATGCATAGGAACAAACAGCTTCTGTCATGGCCAGCATTAGCAAAGGCGATAGAGCAGCGCTTCGGACCCCCTACTTTTCTTAATCCTCAGGCCACGTTATTCAAACTGAAACAACTCAGTACCGTAGACCATTACCAAGCTACCTTCGAAACATTGTGCAATCGTATCACCACATTAACACCTGACTCCATCCTCCAATGTTTTATCTCCGGCTTAAAACCACACATCCAGAATGAGTTGCTGCTCCTCAAACCCAATTCCATATCTGATGCTATAGACATGGCCAAATTAATTGAACGCAAATATACAGACCAGCACAAACAATCGTTCCACAAAACGACCCAACAATTTTCCAAACCCACAAACTACACAAACGCGACACAACCATTTCACCAAACACCTACCACTCAAACTCCTAAACCAAATATCCCCATCAAACAATTATCCCAAGCTGAAATGAACGCTCGTAAGCAACAGGGTCTCTGTTTTAATTGTGATGAAAAATACCAATGGGGCCATCGATGCAAGCCAACCCATATACTCATGATTATCCCTGATGAAAACAATGACGACACAAGCCCCACCAAAGAAATCGAGCCTGAACCACCAAACCCAATAGAAACGACCGATGTTACCAATCAAACCCAAGATATGTCTCAGGAAATATCATTTCATGCCTTAACAGGCTCTGCTCATCCACGAGCAATTCGATTCTCTGCGAGGGTTAATGGAAACCCAATTTCTGTTCTAATCGATTCCGGGTCCACACATAATTATTTGCACCCAAAAACGGCAAAATTCCTAGGGCTGGAAATAAGTAGCGCAACCTCCTTCACAGTCACGGTAGGCAATGGCGAAAAGCTACGAAGCGCGGGTTACTGTAAGAATGTCAAAGTGGATATTCAGGGTAACATATTTATCATTGATTTTCATTTACTAGAAATCTTTGGATCTGATGCTGTATGCGGCATCCAATGGTTGGAAAAGTTAGGCCCCATCACTATGGATCATAAAAAACTGACGATGTTATTTGAGTTTAAGAATAAGCTCATTTGTTTAAATGGGCTAAGCCCAATCCCAGAACCATCAGCCATTTCCGTTAATCAACTGAAGCGTTTAGATGCTACTGCCTCTATTTCAAATTTTCTTTATCTCCAGATCGATTGCAACTCTGAATGTTCCGAGCCAAACAAACTACACCATGACCACCCACAAATTCAAAATCTACTAACCACATATTCCCACATTTTTGAACAACCTACAAAACTACCACCAAACCGACAACAAAATCACCACATCAACCTCATTCCCAATGCCACACCAATAAACACCAAACCATATCGATACCCATATTTTCAAAAAAATGAAATCGAACGCCAAATCCAACAAATGCTAGATTCCAAAGTTATACAACCATCGACAAGCCCTTTTTCCTCACCCGTCCTCCTCGTCAAAAAAAAAGATGGCTCGTGGCGATTTTGTGTCGATTATCGAGCACTTAACGCCATCACTATCAAAGATCGTTTCCCAATTCCAACAGTCGATGAATTATTAGACGAGCTTTATGGTGCAACAATTTTCTCTAAACTAGATCTTCGAAGCGGCTATTTTCAAATCCGTGTCCATAAGTCCGATATTCACAAGACCGCTTTTCGCACCCACGAAGGCCACTATGAATTTTTAGTGATGCCGTTCGGCCTAACAAACGCCCCATCCACTTTTCAAGCAACAATGAATGATATCTTTCGTCCACACTTGAGAAAATTTATACTCGTCTTCTTCGACGATATACTCATTTATAGCCCCTCCTTGAACGAGCATCTAGACCATCTCCGCACAACCCTCCATATCCTAGACCAACACAATTTTTTCGCCAATTTGAACAAATGTAGCTTTGGCCTCACCAAGCTTGAATATTTGGGACACATAATTTCTGATAAAGGTGTACAAGTAGACCCAAACAAAATAGATGCAATGATTAACTGGCCAACTCCCAAATCAATTACTGCAGTACGTGGGTTCTTAGGCCTCACCAGCTATTACAGACGCTTCATACAAAATTACGCAGCAATCTCCAGCCCATTATCCGATCTTTTGAAGAAAGACAACTTTGTCTGGGGCCCACAAGCCCAAAAAGCATTCGAGCTATTGAAAACCGCTGTAACCCAAACCCCTATTCTTATCCTCCCCAATTTCTCCCAAATTTTCACTGTAACCACTGATGCGTCAGCCACCGCGATTGGTGCTGTTCTGGCTCAATCCGATCGTCCCATCGCTTTCTTTAGCCTAAAACTTCCTCGTCACCTCCACAAATCATCCGCTTATTCAAGAGAGATGTTTGCAATAACCTCTTCTATAAAAAAATGGCGGCATTACTTGTTAGGCCGACCCTTCCAGATCTATACGGATCACCAAAGTATTCGAGAATTAACATCACAGACGATTCAAACGCCGGAGCAGCAGAGATGGCTTTCAAAACTTCTGGGATTTGACTTCACTATTCATTACAAACCTGGCAAGCAAAATAGAGTGGCGGACGGACTATCCCGATTCACGGAGGCAGCCACGCTTCAGGCAATTTCCGGACCAACCTTTCCTATATTGACAGATATTCAAGAGGCCCTACAACAAGACGACACAGCGAAGTCCACCATAGCTCAGTTACAAACAGGTAATTGTTTGAACCCAAAATTTCAATTCCGCAATAATTTACTTTATTGGGAAAACCGTTTGTTTGTTCCTGACAATGCGGAGCTGAAAAATCGAATTATCACTGAGTTGCACGCATCTAAAATCGGTGGACATTCTGGAATTAAAGCGACGATAGCCAGAGTAGCAAGTAATTTCTATTGGCCGGGCCTCGCTACAACTGTACGAGAATTTGTCAACAATTGTCAGATCTGCCTACAGGTGAAACCAGAAAACACACCCTATAAAGGATTATTGCAACCGCTTCCAATTCCCACACATATATGGGAAGATATCACTATGGATTTCATTACGAACCTTCCACCTTCAACCGGCCGAACTGTAATCTGGGTGATAGTGGACAGACTCTCGAAATATGCTCATTTTTGTGCTTTACCAACAGCAGTTTCAGCTTCGCAACTGGCCTCCTACTTCTTGCAAGAATATGTTAGACTACATGGCTTTCCTAGGTCCATCATTTCAGACAGAGATAAACTATTCACAAGCCAATTCTGGAGAGAATTGTTTCGTCTACACGGAACAAAGTTGCGAATGAGCAGCGCCTACCATCCACAAACGGACGGTCAGTCCGAAGTAGTGAACCGATGTTTAGAAACGTATTTAAGAGCAATAGTAGGCGATGTCCCAAGCAAGTGGGTTAAGTGCCTCCCATGGGCTGAATGGTGGTACAACACCACAAAACACACATCTATTGGCATGTCCCCCTTCCAAGTGGTATACGGAAAACCCCCACCCATATTGTCTGATTATATCACCAACAGAACATCCTTACCTGAATTATCAGAATGGGCTTCTTCAAGGGATAAACTGCTGCATATAATAAAATCCAATTTGCAAAGAGCACAAAATAGAATGAAGAACCATGCGGACCAACGTCGAAGCGACAAACAATTTCCAGTAGGCAGCTGGGTGTTCCTCAAACTGCAACCATATCGCCAGCAAACCATTCGAAATAACCACCATAAGTTGTCTAAAAAGTATTACGGACCATTTAAGATTGTTGAACGTATAGGCCCAGTTGCATACAAACTTCAACTACCACAAGATTCTCGCATTCATCCGGTATTTCATGTCTCATTACTTAAACTGTGTCCTGATCCGGTAGCAGCACAGCAGCAACCATTGCCAATCAGCTTGGAAGATCATCACAACGACCTTGCGGACAAGGTCGATCTTGAAGGGGTGGGTGATGATATGCCTAACACTACTACTATCACACATGACAACAGTGCACCGAGCAACACACGTCCCAGGAGAATAATTAGAATGCCAAGGAAATTCATGGATTAAAATTGGGATGCAGGTGGTTAGAAAAGTGGCGTACTACTTTTTTCTTTTGTTATTTCTTTTCCTGTATTTTCTTTTGTTGTGCTAAAAAGGTGGTTGTAGGCAACGATACAAAGTTGGCCACGTGTCAGAAGTTGTTAGGGAATTGCCTTTATAATGTACTGAAAATCAGAGAAATGATATAGAAGAATATTATTGCAAATTTCTCTCTGTCTGCTCTTCCTTTTCTATCTTCTTCTTCCTGATTCCTTAATTTCCTTCCTCTTAATTCCCTTGCTTATCTATAATCGCATCAGAATGGCTGCTGTATGAGGAGTGCAGTTGTATGCAGTATGGATATATGAATGTAGGAACCAGTTGCAGGAGTGTAGTTACAGGAGGTTGATCATATAGATGATGTTACAGGGTGGTTTGGATTGAAATGTGGAAGGTTGATAATGTTGCAGAGGATATGGAATGGTGATGATGGCTGGTTGTTTAATGACCGGAGAATTAATGGCCAGAGAAGGGAAGTGGGTCAGTGAAATGTGAAGGCAGTTGATAAAAATATGCAGGGTAGTGAAGTGCTTTGATGGTTTAAATGGTTGTGATGAACTGTGGCAACAGAGTAGAGATGAGGTGAGGGAATGATGGTTTGCAGCAGTGGGAATGACAGTGGTGGAAGAAATAGGTTCAGTGATGTGGTGATGAAGTTTGTAATGTGGTATGTATTCTGTGTGATATGTTTAGTGAGTGTGCAGTAAGGCAGATATGCACAGTGGCAGTTCAAACTTGTAAATTGAAAATGCCAATTGTAGAGAGAATTAAACATTGTAATGAAAATGAAATGCAAATTGTAAATGAAAAAGAAATAAAATGTTTTTGTTTTTGTTTTGAAATTGTGTGTATATATATATTTTAATATGCAAATGCAAATGCAAAAAACAAATAAGAAAACAACAAACACACAATAAAAATGCAATCAAAAATCAAACAAACACACACAACACAATTTTTTTTTTTAAAATGCAAGTTAACACACAAAACAAACACACAATAAAATCAAATAACAAATAATTCGAAGAACAGAAATTAAAATCAAATTAATTCCCTGACAACGGTGCCAAAAACTTATTTGACAACTAATTTTCTATCGGATTAGAAAATAGTCGAAAATTTTAAATTAAAAATTAACCGCAAGCGCACGGCGTACAATTCTATTACGTGGCGAGTATGGGTCAATCCACAGGGAATTGTTTAGATTTTAAAATTTCTATTCAATCAAATTAAACCAAGATTTGAGAGTGTTGTTAACTACAAAAAATTGCAAAAACTAACAACTACAAAAGTGAATGAAACTATGGGATTAAAGATAATTTAGAGATAAATTCACTCTCATGATCACATAAATCAACACAACATGAAATTATGATCTCTCTTTTGGTCATTGGTGAATTTAGTTGATGTGTTTATCATAAGTATGGCCTGTTTGTGCTATTAATTAGCCCAACATAAGCCATCAAACTATAACACACTCAATAAATCATTTTTTGACTCTCATGAAAATGAAAATGAACTTGAAAATAAAATATATTCTAAGCATGATATATTAACCATTGGTTAGAAATATAGACCATCAAATTTTAATTTTAATATTCACTTCATTACCATAATCATTTGTAAACGAAGAGGTAATTTGTATTTGTATTTGTTTAAGCATAGCCTATTTTGTGTCAATGACATAGGCTATCAAATTCAAATCTAAAACAAAAAAAAAGTTACCCATTCAAGCATTGTCATTAAGCACAAAAAATAGATCCAAAATTAGCAAAATGTTGAATCTACATGATTAAGAGAGCTTCATTACCCCTAAATTGAAGGGGTTTAGCCTCTCATATTTGTTATCATTTCAACAAATGTAGCTTTCAACATGAAATAAAAACAAGAGGAAAATGCAAGCTAAGCAAAAAGAGAGCTAATTAAAATAAAAGGAGAATTAATCTACTTGCATAAATTTAAACTAACTACTAACATAAAAGGAAAAAGAGCATGTAGATAGAAAAGAGAATGAATTAAAATTGCATAAAAAAGAAAATTACATGAAAGAAGAAAATGGCTAAGTAGCCATGAAAAAGAAAGAAAGCTTATATTTATTTTTGAGCCTAAAACTAAACTAACGAAAGAGGAGCTCAAAGGAGGCTAAGAGTTTAATTACATGAATATATGGGGTATTTATACATATTTGAAAACCCTAATTATATTTT
Source organism: Allium fistulosum (assembly GCA_030737815.1). NCBI lineage: Eukaryota > Viridiplantae > Streptophyta > Magnoliopsida > Asparagales > Amaryllidaceae > Allium > Allium fistulosum. Next base: position 958,727,570 of record CM060903.1, on the reverse strand, counting down.
TGGAAACTACCCAAATTGCCCTCGAGGAAGTGTTGCCACCAAGTTATCATTAGCATGAGATAATTCTCCATTAAGTGTGCATGTAACTTTAATGGCAATTTAGCATATGCATTAGCTCCTAATTCTATATCATGGTAAGTGGGTAGGTGGGGTCCTCCATGATTCATGAAATGAATTATTTTCATCTTCATTTGCTTGTCTGCTCTTGTGCATGGATATTTTCATGTAGACCTCTTTATATTTCCATTTAAATTCCTACAAATAAAAATAAAATGCTCAAATAAATATTCTCAAATTAATTCACAGACAAAAATGACCATTTTTCTCCTAAATGAAGATGAATAAATGATGATTTTGAAAATAATTTGAATTTTGGTTTAAAATGTTAAAACACCATATATGCTCATTTCCTTAATTAAATTTGATTAAATATGAAAATAAAAATATGCACATTTACGTGCACATCAGCTATCATGGGGAACCGATTACCCCTAACTACGTCTACCCATTTCTCACTAAGCCTAGAGAGGAAGAACCCGAAATGCCGACTCGCCGGTGTGCCTCATCGTCAGCACCAGCTTTCACCTCTTCATTATAGTGTTGGCCTCTTATTACATGCTTTGGGATCCTCTGTTGAAACTGTATCACATTGCATCAGAAATCGTGCATACTAGGACTCCTGTTATGTCGGGCCCACTCCATCAGGCATCCTCGTTGGCGCTGTGCCTCCACCATGGAACCTCCTGTGAATACCATTTGCGAAATAACATCGCCGCTAATTAATTACTCGATTCCAAATTCGATAAAGAACATTTACCCAACACCGCAATGACCTAGCATCCTCTAATAGGAACTAGCTGCCCTACCACTTCTAACATATATTAAATAGGCCGACAAACAATCGTCTTTTAGGTTATTTTGGTATTACTAAATTTGGGCCTTAGGCTAAGGTTTGGATTCTGCAATTTATACGTCTATCGGTCGACCGCTAATCCTAATCGATTGACCGTTGGGGATCAGGGTTCAACCAATCATAGGCAAAAATTAGGGGTTCTTCTAATTTTTAATATCGATTGATGATTTTGATTTAATTTGTGTCATTAATAGCTTATGAATCCTAATTACTACGTTGACCAGTCCATGTTTTCAATTTCAATACCAATTTGTTAAATCTAGGGTTTACAAATTTAGGGTTTATTGATTTTAATGTTATAAAATTTAATAATAAAAGAATAGGTTTAACAGTTTGCAGTGATTCCAATTCCTATTCTAGATTACAGGTTTAAATTTTGGGTTTATAATGTCATCCTAGATCATTGAGAATATATCAATTTTAACTATAAATAATCACCTTATTAAAATTGTTCCCACTCAATTCGAGCCTAAGCTCTTCCTATTTGCCTTGCTTGAAGATCGCCCTTCCGTATTCTAGCTCCGCTTGCTCCGCCAAGAATCAATTGCTTGTGTTCTTCTAGGTTGATTTTATTTTGATTTTTATTTTAGGTTTAGAGGAGAGACTAGAATTGGATAGAATTTCATTATTGTGAACTATCATGCGAGATTTAGGGTAGATTAGGCTTGAATTTATAGGGATTAGTAATTTTTTTTAAGAAGTTGGATCTAGCCTAGAGAACCTTCAGGGTCATCACTCATGCATATCTTAGCTTGGCCACGAAGTAATTAATCACAACTGTTCAAACGCATCATGATGCGGCTAATTACCCTCAATTTAACATAGGTTATAGTCGACTGCTAACCCCCATGGAATAACCACTATCGGTTGACCTCGACCCTCTTGGGTCAATCGGTCCCTTTATTAATTTGTGAATTTTTTATTTTTTATTTTCTATTATATTTTCTATTCTTCCAACGCCGTAACTTCTCCATGCTAACTTCGATTTTGAAGTATTATATATGAAAATCGTCCAGAAAATGGCTATGAACACAATTGTGAAAGTTTCATAGCCAAATTCGGATGTCTATGAAAAAAATATTTTTAGTCCTTGATTTATTTAGATTTAATTTTCTTATTAAATTTCTGTTAAATTTATAAGGTGTAACATTCTTCCGCTTTTAAAAGAATTTCTTCCTTGAAATCTCAAAGGATGAAAACAATTTGTTTCAGTGTCGCTTTGTACTATGCTTTAGAATACGAATGGGTGCACAATGAACAAGTGACTCTCGCTCTATCTCAACCTCCTCTAGTCGACATGGTTCGACTACAGTAGCTATATCGCGTAAGCACTTCTGCAAGTGTGACACATGGAAAACATCATGTACCCCTGCTGACTTCTCGGTAACTATACTCTATATGCCAACTTCCCCTCTCTAGTAACTATTGGGAAAGGTCCTACAAATCTCGGTGCTAGCTTCCCTAATCTACTAAATCTCATAACATGCCTAAGGGGTGACACCTTCACAAATAGCATATCACCTACTGTGAACTCTAACTCCATATGTCTTCTGTCAACATAGGATTTCTGCCTATCCTGAGCGGTCTTTATTCTCCTACAGATCAATCCATATTCTTCGATGTCTCCCACACAATGTTTAGCCTACTAATAATCCTATCTGTGGTGTCCCACCAACACAATAGTAATCTCAGAGTCTATCGTATAATGCCTTGAATGGTGCCATCCTATAATGTTAGCATGATAACTATTGTTATAGGTAAACTCCACCAATGGTAAGTGATCCTCCTAAGAACCTCCAAAGTATAAAATACACATCTGTAGTAAAACTCCAATACCCGATTTACTCTCTCTGTCTGTTCGTCAGTTTGCGGATGATATGCGGTGCTTAAACTCAATGCGGTTACTAAAGTCTCTTATAGACTCCTCCAGAACTTGCTGGTGAAAAAAGAATCTCGGTCGCTAATTATACTAGCGGGAACTTCATGTAACCTAACGAACTCTCTCACATATATAGCCACCAATGACGTCGCCGTCCTCATACTCCTCACCTTTAGGAAATGAGCGCACTTGGTTAAATGATCGACTACCAATATTATCTCATTCCCTTTTCTACTCCTTGGTAAACAATATATGAAATCCACAGAAATACTCTTTCACTTCCATTGAGGAATATACATTGGTTGCAACAATCCTCTCTACTTTTTCTACTCCGCCTTTACCCTTTGGTAGGTCATACATCTAGCTACATACTCTGCTACTTGCTTCTTCATACCAGGCTAATGGAAGACTCTCTTCATGTCACTATACATCTTGTCATCATCGGGATGAATGGTCATCCTAGAAAGGTGAGACTCAGCTAGTACCACATCAATCAAATCCATACTACCAAGAACACAAAGCCTATCATCCCTCCGTAACCATCCTCTCGGGTCAATGACATAATGCCTCAAATGATTCGATGACTGTCCACTACCAATTCTCACAATAATGTCTACAAGGGACTCAACACTGCATGTTGTCTACTCAAAGCGTCAGCCACTACTTTACTCTTGCCTATGGTATATGAGATATCAAAGTCATATAATGCAAAAAACTTCATCCACCTTTGCTGCCTCAAGTTCAAGTCCATTTGGGAGAACAAGTGCTTCAAGGACTTGTGATCCATATATAGCTCAAACCGCTCTCCTAAAAGATAATGTCTCCATGACTTGAGCGCAAAGACAATGGTCGCTAACTCAAGATCATGGGTAGGGTAGTTTCTCTTATGGGCTTTCAACTGCCTACTAGCATAACTCACCACCCTTCCTTCTTACATCACGACCGTGCCTAACCCCATACCAAAAGCATCGATATTAACTGTAAATGGTTTCGTCCCAGCAGGTAATACCAAAATTAGTGCACTACTCAACGCCTCCTTTAACTTAATAAAAGCATCTTCGCATTTAGCATCCCACGAGAAAACTAGATTCTTCTTGGTAAGATGGGTCAGAAGGGTAGATATCTTCATGAAGTCCTTAATAAAATTTCAATGGTAGCTCGCCAAACCAAGGAAACTTCTCACTTTCATGGCAGTCTTCAGAACATGCCAATCCTGACCGCTGCCACCTTGTTGGGATCAACCGCCAATCCCCTTTCTGAGACGATGTATCTTAAAAAGCATATCTCCTTTCTACAATCAAAAACTTCAACTTTAGCTTATGCACATGGAGTGTACTGAGCACTTCTCCTAAATGTAATGCATGCTCCTCCTCGCTCCTCGAATAGACTAGGATATCATTCACCAATACCACGAAGAATTGGTTTAGCAACCCCTTAAATACTTGACTCATCAAATCAATAAAGTTGGCGAATGCATTAGTCAGTGTGAAGGGCATAACTAACCACTCATACAATCTGTCGGGTGTATGGAATGCTATATTCTAGATATTGTCCTCAGCTACATGCAACTGGCGAAGTCCGATAGCCCAATCAAGTTGTGAGAATAGCTTAGCTCCAACTAACTGATCAAAGAGATTGTCTATATAGGGCAGTGGATATCGATTCTTCTTTGTTAGTTTATTTAACTCCCTATAGTCGACACAGAGTCTCAAAGAACCATCCACCTTGGTGCTCCCCACTCAAAAATGATCCTCCTGATGAAACCCTTCTCTACCAACTTAATAACATGCTTATTCAACTCACGTCTTTCCTTTAGAGCTATATGGCTTGATGATAAGGCGATGGGTCTTGCATTCTCAACAAGATAGATCCTAAATTCGATCTCTCCTTGGAATGGGAGACCGGTAACCTCAACAAAAACATATGGGAAATCTCTAACTACAAGCACCATATCTAGCTCATCATGTGATTGGTAAAAGGAATATAAGTAGCTCAATATAACTGACCCTTAGGGATCGCAACAAACCTCCAAGCTATGTCCATTACACATGCTCATTCTAACGACCTTCCTATTACAGTCTAAAATAGCCATATACATCATCATCCAATCCATGCCCAATATCAACTCAAACCCACAGAATCCCAATACAAAGGCATTACAGTCGAACTCGACTCCAAAAATAAACGATTTCAAACCTTTAAACAACACGGACAACTAGGTCGATCCTTCTACAGGGTTTGGCACAACTACAGGGTCTGTGACTATACTAGTGTGTAGTGTAAGTTATCAATAACTCTACTAAAAATGAAAGAATATGAAGCCTTAGTATCAAATAAAGTGCGAATATATAAACCAGAAAGATTCAACACACCTTCAATCACCACTTTCTTTCTCTTATCCACCACTGGCTGCGCACTCAATCTAAGGACTGCCTTTAGTGCATAAGCTAGAGCCACCTGAGTAGAAGTTTGAGTGAAGCTTTCGGTGGTGTTGTACAAGCTAGCTTTAGATGCCCATAATGATTGCAAATATAACACTTAACCTTTGAAAGATCTGTCGTGGTCCTTCAAGAAATGCCATTTCCTGCCACACTTCCTACGGTGCATATCCTTCTTATGTGCCTTTTCTTTGAGCCCATCACCACCTTTACACTATTTCTACTACGCTTTCCCACCAGCCTTCTTGGGTTCCTCTTCCATGGCTACCTCCTTGAAGATAGTATTTAGGAAGGCCATCTCCACTCTTATATATAGCACTTATAGGAATATGACTCAAAGTTAAACCTTGAAGAGGTTGGTTCATCCCTTTAGTAAATTTAAGAGCCTTCTTGTGTGGTGCGTCAATCAGTCCCATAACAAATCTAGCTAGCTCATTAAACTGGTTGACATATTCTGTAACAAACAGATTTCCTTGATTCAAGTGAATGAACTTTCCAATTGTATAACTTTCTCCGTCCTAGATAGGAACTTCATTACAAATCGCCTATGAACTCTCCCCAAGTGATCTCCCCTTCGTCGGTCTCATCCTCAACTACCTTCCACCAGCTCAATGTCTCACCCTGTAACTGCCATGTAGCTAACTACCTCCTCACCTTGTCAGCCAATCCTATCATACCACAGATCCACTCACAAGCATGCATCCATGTCCAAGAATCCATATGACTCTGTCCCTATGTATGGATTTCCTCTAAGATTTGAATAATCTTTGCATAGCATAACATAGTCTATAGCGGTAGGTGGGTAGGCAGGAACTACACATGTCGCTCTCTCCGTGGGCTCTCTAGTAGGATTTAGCTCGACATGTCGCCTTGTTTGAAGGTACCGACAAAACCATATCGGAATATTCATGCCCGGGACCTCGAATGCGTCGCTGGAGCCTGAATCTATGGGATCACTTATCTTTTATTTATGAATTTAAAGAATTTTTTAGCAACTTTCACAGATACTATAGGAACGAATAAGAGAGGTAAGATGGGCATGAAAAAGAGAGATTATGATATGTATAAAATCTTTGAAAAACGTTTTGGATTGTATACATATATATTTTAAAACCCCTTTTTGAAAACTTTTGGAAGATTTCTTTGAAAACCTTTTGAAAAACTATCTTTTTTCAAAAAAATTAAATACGTTCTCTCAATACAGTCCTAATCCCTAAGGATCATTGAACCTAGGCTCTGATACAAACTATGACAACTCGAACGTCCCGACACACCGACACAAAGCTTAGTATGACTTTCGGACTCTCATGTGCCGAGAAATGCAAGCTGTCAGGGTTTTTATAACATTACAGAGAGTAATACAAGCAGATATAATCTAAGATATTCTATTTCAGAACTTGCAGCGAAAGGATCAAAATATATAACACAGAAAAATACCCATCTCACATATTTAGAAAATTAGTACGTGGTCCAAAACATAGTACATAGAAAATATCACTCCAACTTTGATAAAAGAGATAAAATGTACTGTAAGATAGATTAATACATGGAGAAAAAATATGATAAAACGTAGTCTCCAAAGATAAGCTCGGTTCTCCAAGTATCAAAAATGGAATAATCACCTACTGCCTTGTATACCATTGTTAAGGAAAAAAGAAAGGAAAAACATTGGGTCAGACAAAAGTCTGGTGAATGAGTATAAGTTTGATATGTGATGATCATGTGCAGTTAACTTTAATACTACTCTAAATGACATAGGGTCTGTTACAATTGTCCGTGAATTCCTAAGGTCCGTTACCCTAGGGCTCTGGTCTAATACATACCTACACTACAATTTATGTAGGCTACTACAAGGATCGAACTATGGATCGAACCTCACATCTAAAGATCGACCACCACTCCTAGAGCTACTTAATATGCAAACACCGCCCTCTTGGCTACTAACTATGCAAACACTACCATTAGGCTACCGTAGGGAACCGATTTCCCCTAACTACGTCTACCAATTTCTCACTACACCTGGAGAGAAAGAACTCGAAATGCCAACTCGTCGATGTATCTCATCGTCTGCACCCGCTTCCACCTCTTGATCGCAATGTTGGCCTCTTATTGCATATGTTGGGATCCTTTATCAAAACTATATCACGTTGCGTTAGAAATCGTGCACACTAGGACTCCCGTTATGCCGACCTTACTCCATCAAGCATCCTCATTAATATTGCGCATCCACCGTGGAACCTCCTATGAGTGCCATTTGTGAAAATATATCGCCCATGATTAATTACTCGATTCCAAATTGGGTAAAGAACATTTATCCAACACCACAAGTACCAAGCATCCTCTTATACGGAACTAGCTTCCCTACTACTTCTAACATACATTCAAATGCCTTTAAATAGGCCTAGAACCAATCATTGTTTATGTTAAAAAAAATTATACTAAATTTCGGCTTTAGGCCGAAGTTCAAATTCTGCAATTTTCGCATCTATTGGTCGACCGGTAATCCTAATCGATCGATCGTTGGGGATCAAGGGTTGATCAGATGTAGGAAAAAATTAAGGGTTTTTATGATTTTTAATATCGATCAATGATTTTGATTTAATTTGTGCCATTAACCGTTTACACTTAACCCTAATTACTAAGTTGACTTGTCCATGGTTTCAATTTCAATACTAATTTGTTAGGTCTAGGGTTTGTAGATTTAGCGTTTTCTGGTTTTAGTGTTTTACAAGTTAGTAACAAAAGAATAGGTTCAATAGTTTACAGTGATTCCAATTCCTATCCTAGATTATAGGTTTAAATTTAGTGTTTTTTACATCATCCTTGATCATAGATGGTAGATCAATTTTAACTGTAAATAATCAACTAATTAAAATTGTTCCTACTCGCCTCAAGCCTAAGCTCTTCCTATTTGTCTTGCTTGAGAATCGCCCCTCCATATGCTAGCTCTGCTTGCTCCATCTAGATTCAATTGTTTGTATTATTCTAGGTTGATTTTATTTTGATTTTCGAAGAATTTTAGGTTTAGAGGAGAGAATAGAATTGGGCAGAGTTTCGTTACTGTGAACTATTATATGAGATTTAGGTTAGATTAGGTTTGAATTTATAGGGATAGCAATTTGTTTAGAACGATGGATCTAGCCTAGAGAATCTTCAGATTCATCACACATACATATCTCAGCTTGGCCATGATGTAATTAATCACGACCATTCAAACACGCCACGATGTAGTTGTTACCCTCAATTTAACACAGGCTACGGTCGCCCGCAACCCCCATGGGTCGATCACTATCGTCGACCTATGGGTTGTGGAGTAATGGATCTTAAGGCTAATTTAACACTAGAGGGGGTTCATAGTTTTTTTAACTTATGTAAATTTTTTAGAATTCTTTCAAGATCAATATTGAATCATAGATTAACAACACAGAATTATACTAACAATCAGCTACAGATGCAATCCAAAATAAATATAAAAGCAATAAAGTAAAGTAAAAGTTAGAGAGATGGCAGTGGGGATTTTATATTGGTTTGGATTTCTCCTACATCCAGTCCTATACAATTGCTTATATAGATTTCTTTTCAAATGTCAATCGTTAAACCAGGTAGAAGGCAAAGCAGATTACAATCTCAATTTCGAGGCTACGAGACACACCCTCCTGCATTTTGAGTCTGGAGCAAACTCTCTTGATTTGATCGGGCTACAAGATCACCCACTAGATTTACTAGGCTACTAAGCACGCCACTTGATTTGAATGGACTACAAGCACACCCAAACAAACACGAGTAGAGTTGATAGTTTTTCCAAAGACAAATTCTTGTACTTTCGATACAATGGATCCTATAGCCTCTTGGATAGAACTTTGATCTTTGAAATGAGAGAGAGATGTTTCCAAAATAGTAAGAAAGTAGTATTGAATCAATAAGCTAAAGCAGAATTCATTCTATATGATTTTGAATAGAAGAGAGTATATCTTTTAAGAGAATTTTCAAGAGAGTAAGGAATGGGAAGAAAATAAGTAATTAATTAGTTAAAAATACTTTTGCACTCCCTTTTATACAGTAAATAAACAAATGTATCCTTTCGTAAAGAGTTGTGTCCAAAGAACACTTCCATTCAAAATTAAAAAACCATCCAACGATCTATATGCCATCATATACAAAACAAGTATTGTCGACATATCTTAGTAATATTTGAAAATACTTTCTTTTAAATTGTTTTTGAAAATCTTATACTTTGTAAAATAATTTGAACATAGTTTTTAAATATTTTGAACTCTTAAAAACTTTTATAAAATAATTTTTAAAAATATATTTCAAAACTAAAATAATTTATTTATATTTAAAATATCAAAGATTAGAAATTGGAGATAAAGATCAGAGATTTCTATCAAGGACTATAACAATGTATTCTATTGACTCTAAACACCAAGTTATAATATTAGGATCTTCATTTCTTTGTCTTTGAACTCTTGAGTCTTTATATCTTTATTTTGAGTCTTTATACGGCACAGTCTTCGATTCAACACCTATGTAATATTCTGTACTATCTATTGTATAACTTGGCAAAAATTAGTATCTATATTTTATATAGTTGTTGTCATCAAAATCAATAACCAAGGTATTGACAATTTCCCCTTTTTGATGATGACAACCATTAAATATTCATGTATATAAAACATGATATAACTCCCTATGAGTTACACAACTCCCCTTAAATATATGATTGTATATACTTTATGTTTTTCTCCTCCTCTTTGCCATCAACAAAATGCAAGGGTCCCCCTAAATGATATTCAAAATCAAGAATTAAGTGCTATGCTGATTGATAAGGATTTACTTATATAATTATTATTGGACTGAAATGAAATACTTAAGGCATAAAATAGGGATATTAAATGTGACATTATCAGGATGTAACATGTGAGACATAAATAAAGAAAATACTGTATATTTAATATGATATAATCATGATATATATTAAGTTATAAAATGATCAATTAGGTTACATATTAAATAATAAGGACAATAAATAGGAAAAGCAAACTTTATTTATTTATTATATTTATAATACACACAATCAAATTAAAATCTAATGCTTAACTAATCAAATCCTAATTATTATACAATCCATATAATCGCACCAAATCAAACTTATTGTAAAAAACCCAAACCAAAGAGTATTAATTACTTACATATAATGAGTTTAATATGCACACTTACTAATTAAAACAAGTAGAAATCTCGATATTCCTAGGGAATTCAATCCAACTATTAGCGCCAAAATTGGTCACTAACACCCAAAGGCCAGTGAAAGCACCAATTCATAGTCACAGATAACAGATAGAGTGTATGTCGAGAGCTTAAATATGAAGTACAGTAAAAATTAAAAAGAAAGTAGTAATAACAGAGGATTTATAGTGGTTTGGCCGACTCTGGCCTACATCCACTCCAAAAATTTCCTTTTTATTGATGCTAGAATCAATTACAGTTACAATCCGGAGTTTTTAAAACAATAATGATAGAGTAGCCTTAGTGAAGAAGATTAAGGGAGACAAAATGAAGATCCCCTTTTCTAAAGCTCCGCCTGCTGTATTTATAGGCAAAATCTGGGTTACTGGGCTTTCGGAGTGATCCGGGCCCATCAAGACCATAGTCGATCCCGAATCCATCATCACTACCGACCCTCAGTTCAGAGTATGCTGATCCGAAGTTGCCCTAGGCACCGACCCGAAGTTAGGTGAGCTACGAACCAAAGTAGCCGACCTGATACAACAAACCGATCCAATCTCCCATACACTGACCTGAACTCATGGCCGACCGAAAGCGTGACCGTCGCCGACCCGAAGTAATTCTTGCTTCCTCCAATGCCGACCCAATGCTGGAATCACCATAGCCGACCCAAAGTCTTCACTACACCGATCCAAAGCACGTCGACCTAATGCCCAAGCTCCTACGCCGACCCCTTAACCTATTGCCGACCCTAATTCGAGACTTAGGCACCGACCCGAAGTTAAGGGCTCTATGACCTAAAACAGCCAATCCTATTCAATATGCTGATCCCAAGACTCCAACATGCCGACTCCTTTCCAAGCTACCGACCCGAAGTGGAAGAGGTACCGATCCAGAGTAAACCAAAACATGCCGATCCCTCCATTCATGCCGACCCAGAGATGCTGACCTGATCCATTCCCTTCCATGTCGAACCTATCTCCAAATATTTGCCGACCCCGGGCGCTCTTCGATGCTGACCCGATCCATTCCCCTCCATGCCGATCCTAGAACGAGATGCTGATCCAAGCCAATCACTCCATGACCCGAAGTGTACTGGGTGCCGACCCAAAATCCTTACCGACCCCATGCAAATATGCCAAGCCCTTAATTCCTGCCAACCTGAAGTAACACCGATCCCTCTGAAATATGTCGATCCGATTCAACCCGAAGTAGACCCCAATTTGACCCAAAGTAAACACCATGAAAACTTGAAGCAAGCCCAAGTCTGACTCGAAGTAAACTCCAAACATCCCGAATCACCTCGATTTTTCTCGAAACTCCTATTTCGAGTATCCCGCGTCTTTTTTCCATCGACTACGCCAAATCTCGGCTTCATAATCATATTTATCATCCTTGATTGATCATTTATCCATCTAGTCGACTCAAACCTATCATATTCCAGCCTCGATAACCGAGCAATCGATTTAGTTAAATCCGCATGTCTACGGCCTTGCCAAAAGGCGGGTTAACACCAACCTTCAAATCCAAAGATTGGATTTACTTTAATGGCATCTCAGTCTTCATTGCCTTTGGTGTCTGAACATTTTGGCTTGGTATTTGAGTGTTTTGGGTTTTTGGTTTGATCATCTTTAACAAAAGAGGAAATTAACCATCGAAGAGCATCAAAATGCTTCTCTTACACTTTTATCAATTGCATTTGGCTTAGTTCCAAATGCCTTTGATTTGTTAGAATAAAAGATAGAATACCTTTGAATTATTGGAGTGTCTCTTCAAGGTTTCTACAAAGTTTTTGGTGTGGAAAATACATTTGGTTAATAAAAATGTTGAGAATGAAAGGGGATGGAAAATGAACAATGAATGAATTTTTTTTGGAAGAAATAGGCATAAATAGGAGTGAAAAGTCGTTTGAAATATTTGAATTAATGGTGGTTACAAGAAGATAACATGACTAAGGAAACACAAAGAAATAAAAGCTAGAAAAATACAATGGATAACTAGATAGAAAAAGATAATTAAGAAGATGAGCTTCTGTCAAGTTTCTTCATAATCTTTCCAAAATATTTATCCACTTTGTTGGAAAGATTAGTGGATTTCTTACTTAACTTCTTTTGATTTTTGACAGTCTTTTGTTAATTGTTTAGAATTCATTTGTTTAAGCTTTGAGATTTTCTCTCAAAACTTTCAAGAGAAGTTTTACTTCTTCCTCCTCCTCTTCTTCACCTTGTCCTTGAATTCTATAACTTTCTTCTTCACCTTCCTCTTCTTTAATTTCGTGTTGCTTCCCTTGCTGGTCATTCTTTAATTTGGGGAAGAGTCTCATAAGCTTCAAAGTAGTAAGGAATATACATAGAGATACACACCATGATAAAGTATGTTCTCAAGAAATGTTCTTTTGAAAAAAAACCATTTAAGATGACTCGTGCCCAATTGATGTCATAATTTCCATAAATCGCAAAAAAAGCTTTAAATTTTTTTTTAGTTGTGTTATTGTAATTACCCATTCTTAAAGTGATGCATTTTCGTAAAATGAGACTCATAAGTCTCGAAATTGGTTCAAGATTTATGCGTCTGAAATCAAATCTTTCGTCACTTTCAAAAATATCATGAAAATTTTTATGATTTTGTTCAACAATTTTAAAGGTAGAGAGGTCAATTCCATAAAATTTGCAACCAAGTATTTGACCCAAAATTTAACAATCTGAAATAATTATAGTGCCTTTCACATTACTCTAAACTTGTCCCTCTTCTCCTTCTAAAAATTTTCCATTCAAATTCGCATAAAACATTTAAACTAAATCCGGATAACAAAAGAGATCATTTTGAGAAGAGTTGAATAAACTAAGAATATCATTTTGAAAACAAAGACCTTGAAGAACATAAGAAGAAAAATCATCAAACTTTGCAAAACTTCATGGAATTTTTTTTCCGGAAGTAGCTTATTCGACATAAGTGTCGATGGCTTATTTGTCATTGAAAAGGAAGCCTTTCGTCCTTTTGCAAGTAAATGGTTTTTGGTTGGCTTGAGGAGGTCATTTTTGAGTAGTTAAGGAGATAAGAGAGTAAAGAGATATTTAAAATTTTGAAATAAAGTGAGTGAATGGATAAAGATAGGATGATTTAATAGAAAGTGAACTAACATTTTAGTTTTGAAAAGATGCCTTTTTAGTTTTTGGAATAAATGCAAAAGAGTGGGTAATTCAAATTTTGACTTTTGAAATGAAATTTCAAAATTATGGCAGATATGTCGATATATGGACTTTGAGTATATCAACATATAGGCTGAAAAATCCAAAAATAAAACTAGGGTAAAAGGTACACACACTTGTATATATCCAATATTATTTTTAGTCTATATTTTATTCCTAAATTTAAAAGGATGAAATAAAAATTAAATGTAAAAATTACCACCTTTTACTCCTTTTCTTTGATTTGTTCTAATTAATCTGCTATTTCCATGAAACACATGTTTGCATCCTCAGTGTCCAGTTCATTGTCGCTTGAAGTAGTATCTAAATCATCTAATATTAATGTGTAAGCCCTTTTCCTTTTCTGGATGAATCAGTAATTAGTGAGATCCTTGATTTATTTTGATGCTTACGGTCTCTTTGCAGATGACCAGGTTCATCGCAGTTGAAACATCTAATTGTAGTTCTATTTCCAAAAGTCTTGTTTTTAGATCTACGAAAGTTGTTCATCTTTATATACTTTAGGAACTTTCTAAAATTCAAAGTTATAAAGACAATTTTATTATCATTGTCGCCACTTGAATCTTGATCATCAGTTATTGCATTGAAAGCGATTGATTTCTTTTATGTTGCATTGCTTTCTTTTCTACCCTGCAATTGTGCTTTATAGGACATTAAATTACCTATTAACCCTTCAATATTTAGAGTACCAATGTCATTTATCTCTTTTATTGCTAATGTCTTTTGATCCCACTCCGAAGGGAGTGAATTGAGACTTTCCTAACTTGGTCCTCTTCAGAAAAGTTTTTACCTAATGATACTAAAGAATGTATTATCTTGAAATCTACAATACATGTCAGAAATATACTCATTCTGATTCATTTTAAATAATTGAAACATATTATTTAACATGGAAATTTTAGTCTGTTTAACTTTACTAGTGCGTTCATGTATAACTTGCAATGTTCTCCAGATTTCATATGCACACATAAAAATTGAAACTATATTAAATTCATTTTTTATCTAGTGAGCAAAATAAAATATTCATAGCCTTAGTTATTAAGTGCTTGTGTCTTTCGGTTAGTAGTCCATTCTAAAAAGTCGGTCTGAGGTTCAGTGTACTCATTCTACATAATTTTCAAATATCTAAACCATTTGACTGTTGATAAATCTTCATTCAACATGATCAATAAGTGTAATTACTTCCTTTAAAAAGTATAAGTCTAGCAGTAGATTATCCTTCTATAAAAGAGTTAACAAGTGACTAATGGTGTTGCTAGCAATTTATACTTTTCAAAAATCAGATTACAGGTTTTCGAAAATATGGATCTAAAGGATAATTTAAAAATAGAGCGGGGTTAATAGTGTTTTCTAACTTATGTACTTTTTAAAATTCTTCCAAGATTAATATTAAATCAATATTAACAACACAGAAATACTAACAACCATTCATAGATGCAATCACAGATAAGTATAAAAGAAATAAACTAAAATAAAAGTTAGAGAGATGACACCGACGATTTTATACTGGTTTGGATTTCTCCTACATCCAGTCCCATACAATTGCTTGTTCAGATTTCTTTTCAAATGTCAATCTTTAAACCAGGTAGAAGGCAAGCCAGATTACAATCTCGATTTCGAGGCTACGAGACACACTTCTGTATTTCGAGTCCGGGGTAAATTCCTTTGATTTAACCGGGCAACAAGATCACTCATTATATTTATAGGGCTACTAAGGACACCCACTTGATTTGTACGGGCTACAAGCACATCCAAACAAACACGAGTAGGGTTGGTAGTTTTTTTAAAGATAAATTCTTGTACTTAGAATACAATGGATCCTATAGCCTCTTAGATAGCACATTAATCTTTGAAATGAGAGAGAAATGTTTCCAAAATAGTAAGAAAGTAGTGTTGAATCAATACAATGAGGTATGAATTGATTCTACATGATTTTGAATAGAATAGAGTATATTTTTCTAGGGAATTTTCAAGAGAGAAAGGAGTGGGAAGAAAGTAAGTAATTAATTAGTTAAAAATTTGTTTGCACACCCCTTTACATAGTAAATAAACAGATTTATCCATTTGTGAAGAGTTATGTCCAAAAGACACTTCCATTCAAAATTTAAAAAACCATCCAACGGTCTGTATGTCGACATATACAAAACAAGTATGTCGACATATCCTAGTGATTTTTGAAAATACTTTTCTTTTAATTTTTTTTGAAAATACTATACTTTGTAAAATAATTTGAACAAGTTTTTAAATATTTTTAACTCTTAAAAATTTTGTAAAATAATTTTTAAAAATATATTTTGAACTCACAAGTCAATGCAACAAATCTTGTTTTAATTCCGAAAACATCTCATGCTTCCTCTGTAAGATCTTTCAGACCTTTCTTTTGATGCAATGTAATGTACAAGTGTATATCAAAAATTATAGCAAAAAGACTTGTTACTGTTCTACCTGGCCTAATATCACCTAATCAAGTAGCATTTCTGCCTAGCAGGAATATTTTAGACAATGTTCTCCTAGCACATGAACTTCGTTTTGGTTATGGTAGATCAAACAATCCCACTGTTGCCATGCTAAAGCTAGACTTAAAGAAAGCATATGACTCGGTTCACTGGATTTTAATAGTCGGAATAATGGCTTTAATGGGTTTTCCCAAGCCTTTTGTTGGATGGGTGTTTGAGTGTATTTCTTCACCTTGCTTCTCTCTCATACCCAATGGCCATTCTGTTGGCTATTTCAAGCGCAAACAGGGAATTCGACAAGGGGATCCAATTTCCTCTTAGATTTTTATCCTTGTCATGGAAGTTTTCATTAGACTGATCACCCAGAGGTATAACTCCAATCATATTAGGTTCCATCCGAGGTGTAAAGATCCTGAAATAACATCTTTAATGTTTGCTGATGATATAATGATATTTCAAAACCACACTTGCCTTCAATTTAGTGTATTCTTTCAACTTTGTCATCCTTTTCTACTATGACTGGCCTCAAACTTAACATGTCAAAATCAAGCATAATCATCTCTGGTATTCCCATGAATCTGTCATCTTAATTGTCTTCTGCTTTTGGTCTTCAGCTAATGAATCTTGATATGACCTACCATAGTTTGCCCCTCCTCACTTCTCGAATTTCACTTGCTGAATGCCTACCCCTTTACAACAGAATTACCACAACCTTGGATAGCTGGGCAAATAAGATGCTATCTCAAGCTGGCTGCCTCATTTTAATTAAGTCTGTTAGCTTCTCCATGACTGTTTACTAGACCAGAGCTTTCATTTTACCTAATAAGCTTTTGGGCCTGATCAGAAGTGCATGTTGAGGGTTTTTTTAGAGTGGTAGTATCCATATTAAATAACCTATGCCTTGCTCTTTCAACTTATTTAAAATGCTAAGGTGAAAATGAGGATTGGATGTTAAGAATTTATGTCTTTGGAACAAGTCTCCATTCAGCACCCACTTTAATTCAATTTATCTAGGAAGGGGAGCATCTGGGTGAGATGGGTCTCGGTGCATAAGATTGGTTTGAAAATTTTCTTGTGTATGGAAGTTCCTCAGTCCTGCAGTTGGACTTGGAGAAGATTACTTGGTTTAAGAGAAACTTTCCTACCTAACATTCTCATGAAAATGTCTGATCTTTCCCCTGTTAAATTCTGGTATGATCCATGGGGTGCTTATGGTACGATACTATTTAAACACTTGAATTATCAAAACATATTTCAAACAGTAATTGCAAAGGAAGCTAAGCTCTCTGATTTTATTATGAATGGCCACCTTCATCTGCCATACTCATCAAACCGGGTCAAAAGAGCTGTATGGGATCTCTTGCAGGCAAAAACATATCCTTCTGTCTGTCAACATCTTGTTCTATGGAAGGGAAAATGACATACTATTGCCCTTGTATACAAACTTTTATCTACGAATGAAACATATCCAACTTGCAGATGGATGAAAATAACTTGGAGCACTGACACTAGCCCAAAGGAAAATCTTATGTTTTGGAAGGTGCTAAATAAGGCTTTGCTAGCTAGGGATGTGCTGCTATGGTTTGGGCTTGATCATGGCAACTGCAGTTTTTTTGTGGTGATAGCAATGAGTCATGTAATCACATTTTATTTGGTTGTGATGTGAATCTTATCCTATAGAGAATGATGAGGTCATGGCAGGTGACAACTTACTATCTGGACCTGATGAAATCAACTGGAACTTGATTTATAAGTCGACTAGATGGAGAACTGCAATGTCTCGTCTCATTACACTTTGTGTCAAGAAATATCTTATTTTGATCTGGAAAGAAAGAAATTCGATATGTTTTGGAAAAGGAGAGGCAGTGAAACACTTTGGAAAATCTTGAAAAATGAGATCTTGAATGCAATGTTGGGAGTGGCAGTTTTTTCTGATGTCATGATTTCTGCTTGGAGTTAACCACGTCCTAGCTTCGAGTTCATCTTATGGTTTTGTTGGGTTCTTCTTCCTATGTGTGTCCTTGTGTGTATGTTTCTCTTCTTTAGTTTTTTCTCTTGTGTGTATCTAGCTTAGAGCATGTTTTGAGCTATGTTCATTTTATTGTTGCTTTGCAATAAAATCTGGTAGGGGACCAGTCAACCCCGCTAGCCTTGCTAAAAAAATTATTTTTATTTAAAATATTAAAGATTAGAAATTGGAGATAAAGATTAGAGATTATTATCAAGGACTTTAATAATATATTCTAATGACTCTAAACACTAAGTTATAACCTTGGGATTTACATTTCTTTATCTTTGAACTCATGAGTCTTCATATCTTTAGCTTGAGCCTTTATACTATATAATATACAACTTGGAAAAACATTAGTATCTATATATCTTTAGCTTGAGTCTTTGATTCAATACCTGTGTAATTGTTTGCACTATATAATATATAACTTGGAAAAACATTAGTATCTATATTTTATATGGTTGTTGTCATTAAAATTAATAAATATGGTATTAACATGACCTTCGACCCTCTTGGGTCGACCTATCCCTTTATTAATTTATGGATATTTTTATTTTTATTTTTTATTTTTTTTCAATTCTTCCAACGTTCATAACTTCTTTGTACTAACTCCGATTTTGAAGTGTTATATATATATATATATATATATATGAAAATCGTCTAGAAAATCGCTATGAACACAATAGTGAAAGTTTGGTAGCCAAATTCGGATATCTGTGAAAATTTTCTTTTTAGTCCTTGATTTATTCAAATTAAATTTTCGGAGTATTATAGGTTACTGGAAATGGTTACCTGATGCAACAGAAAAATTCTCTTTGAAGTCCACATGGAACACTATTAGAGTAAGAGCTCATGAACTAGATTAGTATAAAATTATATGGAATAAACACTGTGCACCGAAAATGTCAATTTGCATGCTACTAACTAAGCTCAACAAATTAGATACTAAAGATAGGTTAGCCAGGTGGAACGTTGAGATCGACTAGACATGTGTTTTACGTGAACAACACGCGAAAACAAGTACTCATTTATTTTTTCCTATGAGTACTCAACGAATTTATGGAATTAATATAGTAGTAGAGTACAACTTCAAAACGTATATTACTCAATAGATGATATTTTTAACCAAGCAATAACATCATGCAAAAATAACCACAAAGTGGAGACCATTTACAGTATTACAATTACAAGAGTAATGTAGCACACCTAGAACGAGAGAAATAGTATATGTTTTAGAGGTGTAAAGATGCCATACCAGATTCAACAAGTACCTGCTACCCCAGAAAATATGGATCTTCTGCAAGCTTTGATTGTCAAACCGGACATGGTCTATGCTGTAGAATTAGTATCACTAACTTCAGGCTAGCTATGGAAGCTGCTCGGTCATCAAATCGGCAACCTTCACATCGGTTCCAGTCAATGCTATTTTGACTTTCCAAGCTGAAGAAAAAAAGAGATTTTGTGAGTTGCCATTTTGGGAAAGTTCTACTTAGAGGAGTAAACGTATAGTTGAATTTAACTTTGAAGACCAAAGCAATTGTAATGACCCGCAAACCCGTACCCCTTGAATCGACACTATTCTCCAACATATCGACTCAAAGTGGAACAGAAATACGAACCATTGTGTTAAAGAAGAAGGAGGTAGAAGAAAAGAAAACAACACAGCAGAATCTCACATCGCAGCGGATTAAAATATAATAGATAATAACTGATCTTTACAGAAAAGAAAATACATCTGTTTATATATTACATCATCAGAGTACAGAATCAGAGTATTGTACAATCAACATCACAATTCAGGACAGTTATAATAACTTGTCCCACACAGAATACACAACATACACAACACAACGGAATATACATCATATACGTGTGATACGTCTCGCCATCCAGCTCGTCTCCTAAGCTCCACAGCATCATATCCAGTACCTTATAATACTCGGTCTGACTCGAGCATTATAATAAAATAACACCCGAGTCAGTCTAGAAAACCAGCGTGAGAAAACACACTCATTTGGATTATTAAAGTTTTCCAACCCCTTTGAAATCAAAAGCATCTCGTAAGACCACGCCACAAATAAACATGTCGGGTTTTTACCTTACGATAGCCAAAACACTTTTATCAAATCCGTCTGATATTATAATAGTGTCTATTGAAAGTAAAATAGAATCTAGCTGAAATGCTTGCATCTCACGTTTCAGCAATAGTTGGGCACAATCAAAACCGTACTGGCACGTAGGGAGAATGGATTTCCATCAATGACTAGGCACTGGGGTACCACCTGTCACAGTACCTGGTCTAGATCAGCGTACCGAGGACCACGCCCAATCCCCTGCAACACAAGACCGGAACTACCTAAGGGTAATTCCAAGTAAGATCACCCCACGGTTGGCACGACCAACCGCCACACAGCCGAAATAAAAAGGGACATCTGTACAGGAATGATCTCACCCTAATGGGCGCTACCCACATAGCCTTGCTGCATAACCCCTGATTTTCAGTCATTCCCGGTTGATGAGGCTTGAGGCTAAGCGTTACCTTTATAGACATATCCCTTAGAATGCCCATCGCCCACGTGACGATGTTCCGAAAGCATTCATCCATACAAGTCCGTCCCGGGTTCGAACGGAACCGAAGGCACTATTCCTACTACATCCATTTTGGAATCACCCTCAGGATTAGTAGCGACTAGCCCTTGCACTTCACTGCTCCATCTTCGATTCCAAACTCGTTTTCCCCACGAAAACGTACAAACCGGATCGAAGTGGTTTTCGAGAAATTAATCCCGATCCCGGTTTCTTCGAAACGATCAGCACATTGGCCTATATTGATAGTCGGTTATTTAACTATCAATTAACATTCACAAACATCCATCAAACAATAAATAATTTTCCAAATTATTTATTAACCTCAAAATATCTTTGCAAGATATATTTCCATTTTCAATCCTCTGAAAACAGTTTCAAACCATCTTCCTCTCACGGAATAAATTTCCCAAATATTTTCTATTTCCACTGAAATCACCAAGTAAAAACACTTTAGATTTTTAAAATTATTTAAAACACTATATTAGAAAATGTACTTTAAACAAACATTTAAATTAAAACTACTTTAATACTTTATTCAAAGATATGTACTTTAAGGATATTCAAAATAAAGTTACTTAATAAAATATAAAACTAGATTTTTATCCTTTAAAACATAATACCAAGTCATCTTTAAAAATAGTTACTACTAAATAAATTTGAAAAATACTCGCTTTAAAATTTAAACTTTAAAAAATAATAAATTTTCTAAAACATATTTTAAATCAACTTTGAAACTTCAACTTATACTTAAGAATTTGCTTTGAAAACGTACTTGGCTATCCAGGAAAAAATATTTCTCTCACACATCTTTAAAAATAAATCACTATTTATTTTTAAACAAATTTACCCATTTCTTTAATAAATTCCCACCGTGAATTTATTCTTCCAAATATCCACTGATATATTACTTCACCTTTATAAACCCAGTTTATAAATTCCAAGGTCTCACTTCCCTTTAAAAATTCCGGTTTTAAACCCTTAAATCAAATTCTCAAATTGATTTCTAATTTATTTCTCTTTTAAATAAATTCCCTTACTCCATTTATTTCGAAATTCATTAACTTCAGATCTATTCCTTAATTATAATTCAAAATCTTTTAACTGAAATTACCAATTTCATATTTTTCCCAAATTCTCTTTTTATTCTTCCCAATATATTCAAACCTTGAATTTTAAAATAAATTCTTCATTCCTTTGAATAAGAACACTTGAGTTTAAAAATTCATTCATTTCCACTTATTCAAAAATCTCATCCCTCATACTTGGAATTTTTCTATTTGAATTTAAAAACAACTTTTATCCTTTTTCAATTCATTCCTTTAATTTATCCAAATTCTCAATATTTATTTACTTAAAGTTTCCTCTTTTATTTTCTTTCAAAAATCCAAATCTATATATTTTGATAACTCAATGTCCAAATATATCCAATCAAACCATAGCATCCAACATTCCAGTTATCAATATAATTCATCACAGAATGTCTAATAATCATAACATAGAATATTAAACAATCTAAATAATTTTGAGGAATCCAGTTGGATCCCTCCAACCTGTTTCCCTGCATCCACAGATGTTAGCACAATACCAATTCCACTTCGAGGTGGAATATCGCGGTATATGGGTTTATATAATATCATCCGCTATTATGCGACGCATAGTGTCTCATCCGCTATATAATGCGGGAAAATCAACAACTCCAATATATACTATATATACTACTATATATAATATAGCACAACAAACCAATTCAATCATTCAACGTATTATTTAAATTTAACCATTTAAATTTAAATAAAAATCCAGAAGAGTGAGATTAACTCACCTTTGCTTTTTATTTGCAATCCCTTTCCAATTCGACCATTTCTTCACGGTTTCAGACCTTGTATAAACATTTTATATGATTTATTAATATTTAAATAAATCAAACAATTAAACACTATTTATTTTTATTTTTTTTAGCTTATAATTTGATTTAAACTAATTTTCCCTTGAAATCTTTAGTAACTAAAATAATTAAATAAGCTAATTTAACAAGTTAATCTCCTTGAATCCATTATTTTAAAATAAACCACTTAGTGAAAATATGTATATGTATTTTTGTTTTTATATAGATATATTTATATTATATATTTTCCATATAAATATATATACTAAACATAGTTAGCATTTGAGAAATGAAATAATATACTTTACTGTCATATATATATATATATATATATATATATTTCTTTCTGTTTATACACAAATTTATTATATTTTAAATTAAAACAGAAATCTATACCTCACTGGAAAAAAAAGAACGGCCCAGGCTACCACTTCGATCGTCACCACAACCAAAATGCTTGCGATGAACTTCGGCCCCACGCGAATTCCGCAATGTCAAACCCAGTCGCCACTCACGCACGCGCCAGCGTGGATTTTCCCCAACGCTCGAAATTTCTCCTCATCGACAATCGCCAGAGAGCTTCCCGGCCTCCAACGCTTCGTGCGATCACAAGAATTCGACCCACTCCAACTCGTTTCCCCCTTCCATGCTACACGACTTCACGAGTGACTTCGAGTTCGACTCGATCTCGAATCTTCGAGGCGAATCCACAAATTTACTTAATAGGAACGAACGTGATTGATTCGTTTGTGAAGGAGAGTGGAGCGAAGTACAGCAGAAGAAAGGGTTTTCAATGTTCGGCCATTTGAGTTAAATATTTTTCCCCGATTTTGAAAAAGAAAAGACTGAAGGGAAAGGAAATTTATCGAACGACCATTTTATTTTCTTCTGTGATTTAAAAAATCTGTTTTGCGTGCGATTTAAAAAAAAGAATGGGGAGACACGAAAAGACGTTGGCGTGCAAAAGAAGGCTTCAGTGCTGAAGTGTTAGAAAAAGTTTGAAAAGGTTTTGATGTAAACAAAATCTCAACTGATGTTGACTAGAGTATAAATATATATATTAATTCAAATTTAAATCGTCTCGATAAATGCAACTCAAAATCATGACATCGTATCGAGGCGTGCCGCTAGGCATTCATAATGTTATACCACTATTCCGAACACAATGGAAAAGGTTTCGAGTCCTAATTCGATCGTATGGAGAAGATAGCTTTTTGGACTCAGTTATAATATTGAATTCGATATAAATTTCAACGTGTTTATATATCGTACGCTCACACAACAACTCCAATCACTACGAAAATTGAAATCCGATAATACTACAATATTACGAATCCTATGGAGCAGGTTTCGTCGAAATATGAGACTATGCCTCGGAAGTCTATTTTAAATTCAATTTAAACAATATATTTTTAAAACTGAATAAAACACCTTTAAATTCAATTTTAAAAGTTTTATCACCTTCAGTATTATTAATATGAATTTTACAAGCCTTCAAATTATTTTTAACAAGCTTAAAAATCAAGATTCAATATTTTACCCAATTCCGATAATTAAATCCAATATTTAATTATCCAATAAATAGAGATATTTGAAATTTAAGTTAAAAATTAACTTCTAAATATTTAAAATCAATTAAATATTCCAATTTCAAATATCCAAAATTCTGGGTCGTCACAGCAATGCCGTGTTTTTTTCATTTAAATAAATGTAGTGGGTCTTGGTAGTTGCTATAGTTTTCACTTGTTTTTCTTATTTGACTAGCCATCTGCTACACCCACTTGTACCGTGTTTGCTATACGGTTGCTTTTGAGTAAGGCACCTTGACACTCCAACACCTGTTTGGAACACGAATAAAACTTATACCTCTATTTTCAGCAATATATAAAGTACCGTATTTTCAAAAAAACATTTTATTAGAATAATTTACATATTTCCATTTGCTTGGTAAAAAGTTTTAAGCTCAAAAATCTGCTCTTATGTAAGCCATTTTCTTGCAAGCTTGCAATTTTCAACTAATATCTTATCTTCTTTGATTTCAGACCTGTCATGATCAGATTTTATGCTTTTGTCCAATATCACTTTAGGCTGAGCTTTTTCATCTTCTTCTTTGTTGATACTACTTTTTCCGGATTTCCTTTTGTATTGTCTTTTTGTGTAGGAAATTCATAATGAAAAAATGGATTTTTTTTTTGTTTTTTCTCTTTTTGATAGCGAAGGAGAACTTTTCTTTGTTTTCTTTTCAACATTTTCTCCGCACTTTTAAGCATGATTTTATAATTTTTGACCACTTTTTGTTGGATGTTTTTCGATCTTGAATTAATTTTTGGTTGCTTTGCTGGCTTTTATTTGACGTTGGTATATGGAAAGTTGGGTAGTC
Source organism: Allium fistulosum (assembly GCA_030737815.1). Classification (NCBI taxonomy): domain Eukaryota; kingdom Viridiplantae; phylum Streptophyta; class Magnoliopsida; order Asparagales; family Amaryllidaceae; genus Allium; species Allium fistulosum. The sequence goes on along the minus strand of CM060903.1, from coordinate 958,702,581 downwards.
AATATCAGATCGATCTTTATTTTGGTTATCTGTTATAATCGTATAACTAGTGCATGTCAAATATTTGACATTAATTTTTTTACATAAAAAACTTTTGGTTTATATGATATACCTTTTTGTACTATTTTTCTTGCTTTTGAACTTAGACTTCTTGATGTAATATGTTTGTCGTGTTCTGACTTTCTGAATTTCTACAATGAATGTACCATTAGTGTTTGGCAATTATTTGACATATTGAAATATTTATGTTGGTTACTTACCGTTTTTGCTTCAAAGAGTCTTATTTTTTTTTTAAGTTCTTTCTCTGTTTGCTTTCTTATACTTTTTGTTTAAAATTTTCTGATTCTTGAGTCAAATTTTGGCCGCTTTCTTGGCTTTCGCTTGACATTAGTAGTTTGATAGTCAATACTTGGTATGCCCTTTTTTATTTTCTATAAAAGTTGTGTAATTGATATATGTCAAAATTTTAATATAAATTTTTTGAGAAATTATCTTTTTTATTAGAAGATTTACCTTTTCTTTGCTGTACTTTTGACTTCCTTCTGCCCCAAGCTTCTTGAATTTTAATTTTTGTTGAATTTGCTATAGTTATAGTAACTAATTTTTGCGAAAATAATTATTTTTGAACAAAAGATTCTTCATCAAATCCTTGGTTAGGAAACATATGTATGTCAAACATTTTCCAAGCAATTATTGGATATAAAAGTTTTATGTATTTGGATGTTGTACCTTATATTACGAAGGTACCATTTTTTCTTGATTTATGTCCTTCTCTTTACTGTTAAAATCTTTTAGATTCATCATTAACTTATCCGATTTTTTACCTGGTTAGCCAAAAGTTTTCAAATGTTAAATATTTTATTTTCTAACACACGTTTGACAAATTTTATTAGGCAAATATTTGTCAGGCTGAATTTTTATTGGTAAATTTGTTTGTTTGTAAACTTTACCTTTTTGTGTCCATTTTTTTCTTCGGATGATATTTTGCTTTTGTCTTCAGCTTTCTCTTTTTCTTCATTGCCTTTTGTTATTTTCTGCATGACGCTTATTTCACATTGACTGATGTTTGGGTCATCACTATCATCTATTTCATTCATTGTACATATTTGTTCAGTTGCATTTCCTTTTCTAGTTTGAATTTCCACTACCTTTCCAACTTCAATGTTTTTGTTTTCATCATTTTTATTATCATCGTTTATTTGATTTTTATCAACCTCATCTCCATCTACACTTTGTCATCATTTTCTCCTATTTTATTAGCCCCATCACCATTTGCATGTTTATCATCATTTTCCTTTTTTCTAGCCTTATCTCCATCTATATCTTTATTATCATCTCCATTGTTATTACATTGTCATCTCCATTGTTAATATCCTTATCATCATCATATTTATTAACCTGATTTTTTTTCTATTCATTTTTGTCTTCATCTTTCGTAACAACCCGTATCTTAATGAGGCAAAAATTTTGCCAAATCGAAAATTCAAGTCCATTAGAGTATGGATCATTGGTGTTGACATCTTGTAAATGACAAAAGCATATCAAAGCACTATTTATATAAACTCACAACGAAATAGTAAAGTATAATAAAACATATAATTACCGACCAAGGCTAATACCTCTAATATTTGGTGCAATTTTTAGTGCCGAGCATGCATAAAGAAATCTGTCCTTCCACCGTTCCTACCTTGTACCAGTATTTGTCTCTCGAAATCTATTTTGTAGGTTGTAATGAGGAGCGGGTCAGACAACGTTTTGGTGACTAGTAAATTACATACTTTATACATAATACTTATGTCGACTGTCTTTCACTATTTGTTATGTCAACTATTTCGACTTAGTCATCTTGACTTCATGTACGCGTACGATACGCCCCACCTACTCGAGGTATACAATAACTACATATGTATATAAGTACCATAGTCCCCACATGGACCATGATACTTTCCCAGCTAGTATCTTTGATACTGCACCACGCCAGGTATCCACCATTTTTGTCTAGGCCAAATTACCCGTATATAACGAGGAACTTCCCGTTGTGCCAAATAACGTCATTATAACTATTTAACCATTCACTACTCATCTTTAGATTCATGTAGGGGTTATCTAGAATTGCCTTGTAACTACAAACAAACTAATAAGCAACTATGAGGTGGTGCATGTCCCATACGTGATCTACACTAGTAGAAGGTGTAGTCCATATAGGCGTAATCTGTGCCTTTCTACCGACTGCTCCAGTACCGATGACGCTCTCGACCTATGGGTATAGATCTACTCCTTACATATATGGTACCAATGTAACGACCCAGTATGTTCAACCATTCGCATCCATTATAAGTGTATAGGTAGACACTCATGTCGGAGTTGAATTGCTCAAAATACCGCGTTGTAAATAAAATTTGGCAAAACTCAACATATACAGTAAATAAAATAATTACAGATCACAGACACAGAGTAATATAACAAATCTGCAGCGGAAACAAAGGATAGTAGTTCATGAAGCTACTATATATATATATGACAGAGTTAAACAAGATACAACAGAAGTCTCGAATACAATAGATGTCTCAATACAATAATCAAATACAAGATCTGAATACATCACTGGAATCAACAGAATAACTGAAAGCAGGATCGATAGATTGCTGGATCTCCAAGCGAAGCTCCAACTCCAAAGGTGAGTCTCAAATGCTGTATCACTCAGTCTGACCCGAGCATAAAGCAAAACACAAAACACTCGAGTCAGGATTAACATTCTTATATTAATAAATCCAACTCAAGTGAAATATCAACTGAAATACAAGTAACTTAAAGGATGTTTGGGATAACCATCCCCTAAGGATCCGTTAAACTATTTACTATGTAGTAATATTCGCTATTATAATAGTGTCTAAATAAGTAAAGTATAATCATATCGGAAAATAGCGTTAAGGGGATGGAGAACCTTAACGCGGTCGGATCTTAAAATCATAATCGTAGTAAAGCTCGATATGGTAGGTGACACGGCACAACTAGGCAATGCCAGGGTAGATATACCAATTACGCACACGGACTGATGGATACGCATAGCAGCCACTACCGTTCCACCTCGAACAACATTCCCAAATCGGAGGATGGCCATCTAGTCAAATCATAAGTAAGAGTATAATATCGAAGAAATGCGTCCGAGAAGAGGTGCTACCTCACTGGTCCGAGATCGCTCCTGTTTTAGCCACCTTATGCCAACTCACGGGAGTTGGGTCCACGTAACATACCTTAAGAACGTCGCCACCATCCTACTTCATTCTGGAATCTCCACCGCGTACACGGTTGTCAAAGTGGTTTTCGGTATCGACAGAGAGTATGTCCATATCCGATCCCGGTCTCTTTGCCAACCAATCGTTATTATAACACCGTGGTCATTTCAAGTTTATACTTCAAAACTGAAATGTCATTATCATTTCAAAATCCAATTTAATACAATATCATTTCACTTCAAATATATCCATTTCCAAAATCATATTACTTTCCAAAGTTATAATGCTTTCGAAATCATAGTCTAGAAATCACGGTATTTTGGAAATCATAACACTTTCCTTTTTAAACAGTTTAGATATTAAAATTTCGTTATAAAATAAATTAGTTTCCTCAAATTTCACAAATCGATTCAAATTAACTCGAATTCCAAAAATTTAATTTAATCAAATCTCAAATCATTAGTTTCAACTCGATTCAGCTTCTAAATAAACCATTTCAAATTATCAATTTCAAATACGTATCTAAACCATAAAAAAAGCCATTTCAAATTTGAATATATTTCAAAGCTTTTAAATATTCATCATTTCAAAACTAAATTCGATAAATTTATATACATATCAAATTCACTTTACAATTATTTAGTTTTGAAATATTAACTTAATCATTTCCATAACATCTAAATACAATTTCAATTTACAATTTAAATAAAAAAAAGATCTCATTTAAATATTTATACGTTTGAAATATCCATTTAAGTCACCCTTTCAAATTTCAAGTTGTAAATCACTTCTTTAAATTTCAAATTCAATACATTTCAAATCAAACTTATTTAAGTATAATTCTTAAATAAATACAATTTCAATCAATTTCAAATCATTATAAATTCTATATTTAAAAATATAGATATTAAATATTTAAACATATTATTTATCAACTTTATTAAATCAACTTTAATAAATCTTTAAAATCAATCTTAATCAAAACCATATATTTCTTTTTCAAAAACCAAAGAAATCATTTTCAAAACGTTTATATATAGACCAACGGTGCCTGTATAAAATTTTCTATCCTATGGTCAAGTGATACGGATATTTATCATTTCAATCCGCAATTTAAAACATATTCGGGTATATATCTTTTCAACCCGAAATCCCAAATTCAATTCAATTGAAAATCGTTTGGGTTTATCATTTCAACCCATAACGATTTCCTCCTATTCTACAGATCGTTCGGGTATGTATCATTTCAACCCATAGTGATTCTATACTAACAGGGAACTTGCAGAGTGATAACAGATATGATAATAATATAACAATAGTAACATGCATATAACATCAGTATAAATAACAGATAATGGTGTCAGATGTCACAGGTGAACAAATACAGATAATGACATATATAACAATGTAAATAACTAACATCAACATATTTCAATTGACGTTTCAATTGAAATTAAACTTAATAAATATAAGAATATTAATCGTGAGTGATTGCTCACCTTTCGAGGCTAGATAGATTTGACAATGGAATAAGTTACAACCCAAGCAAGAATTCCAAAACGAAGCTATATTGGCATGATTTGACGGACAAGCTGATAAATGGGAAATCGATAAGAACGATTAGAATCAGTTGATACAACAACAATGATATATATTTATTATTATTATTATTTTCATGAAATCAATATTAAATTTAAAACAAATATTAAAATAATATGTACAAAAAAATAAAATCATTGTTTTAAATTAAACACATATATCAAGTCAAACATATATACATTAAATTGAAATAAATACTCACATATTAAATTAACCCATACTATATACCAAACTCGACTATATTTATAACTTATATATTATACTTAAAGATTCATTCTTATTATAAAACCAATATTAATTTAAAACACAACACACACACACATATATATAGCAAAAACCAAATTCACTTTATTTTATAGTATATTATTTATATTACAGAATATGTACCAGTAACTAACATACTATTTATATAACTGTACAAAGCTGCACAGTAGAAACTGTATATATATAATTTAACAACTTAAAATATAAAATCAACAAACTATGTACACATGTAGAATCAATACTTCGTAAAACTAATATAAACTTATACGTCATACAACAAACATCAATTATGAAATATATAAGTATAATACATATACAGTTATACATTTATATATATATACAATAATACGTACGTTTCAAAAACCCGAACACATATAAAATATATTAAAGTCAGTCTTTAAAATAGCAAGTTACGTTATTATAAATTATATATATGATACAACACATATAATACCAATTTATATAAAACATATATACATCTATCTTATACATATATCATACAAACCTACCAGATATGTATTTATAATACCGATATAAAACTGCAGATTTTATGTATATCCAAAACTAGCTCAGTATATATAAACTAATATATCCTCTGAGCAGAACAACAAACTAAACTTTATATAAATTATACTATATATATAAACCTCTTAAAGCACAATCAAAACCCATATATAACTTTACACGTATCAATAAATATAGATATATACCTTGCTGTAAAATATCTGAAACCGAATCATAATATGTAGACTAACGCATATACACTTTATTATGAACTTACAAAACAGGACACTATATAACATTACTAATATATAAACTAGACTGTTAAATAAATTGACAGTATAACAACGGTTATATATATATATTTTTCATAAAATAATGTGCTGCTAACATCACCTATATACTATTATAAACACAAAAATACATTTACCTAATTGCCTCATCTACTACTGCATGGCAAACAACAAGGAGAGGAGCAGTGAGATCTCGGCAAGAAAAGGAGCTGGAGAGAGAATGGCCAGAGAGACCCGTGGCAAAAGGTGGAAGGCGCACGCGGAGAGGTTCGGTCTGGGGTTTCGGTGAAGGGCTGACGTGAGGTGCAGGTTGTGAGGCCGAGGCAGAGCGATGGGCGGTTGCTGGAGATGTGATGCGGAGAGGATCAGGGTGGAGATGTCGAAGTGGTCGAAGCCGGTCTAAGTGGAAAAGGAGGCGGAGGTGGAGCACATGCCAGGCACAGCGGAAGAGATATGGGCGAGCATGGTTTGTGGCGGCACGTGGGGATTGGGCTGAGCAGTTGGGTTCGAGTGCGGTGGGAGGAGGGCGGATGGAAGGGATGTGGAAGATTGGCATGAGAGAGGGAGGTCAGTGTGGGTGTGAAGGTGGAAGTGAAAGCAAGTCAGGTGGGTTTAAGGAGGAAGAGGAAGTGATGAGGAACAGAGATCTCAAAAAAAAAAGAAGAGGAAGTAAAACCAGAGGCCACGCAAATATAGGCTAAATCAAAGGACAAAGTGCACAGGTGACCGAGAATTCAGGAAGACAAAACGCAAGTGATTGTTGAATTTTTCACCGTTGGCAATAAATGCAAAATAAATAAATAAAATGCAACAGAAGGACGATTGATTGACGCGATTAAAGCTATTGTGGTTTCAAATTTTTAAACGCCAAAGAAATCAAATGGTCACGGATCCGGTACCGATACGGTTACCGGTTTCGTGGATTCCGTTGTGTACTGGACTTCAAAACACAGAATAAATATACCGCAGAGATCAGCACGACGAGACGATGAAAACGGTATACAGATATCAGTGGTACGATCATCCGATCGAAAGTCGATAATCGGTACCAGAAATGCTGCTATTCTAACCGAATTAAGATAAACGGAGCAACAGAAGTCCAAATTTGACGAAACGAAAGATGACGTCTCACTCAGAAGATGATTTACAAATTTTCTATGTAAAATATTTAGGTTTGGAAAACATTTTATTAACATCAATTTTAACTGATTAAATTGAAGTAAATTTACGCTAAATTTACGCGCGAGATAATTTTTCATGTTTTCAGACGAAAATTTACCAGTTGCTATCTTTAATTAGACGCATTCCAAATATCAAATTTATATTTCAAAATATTATTATTTAAAATTTCACACAAATTCAATTGATTAAATAAATAAAACCACTGAAATTTACGGGTCGTTACACTCTCCCCCACTCAAAACTTTTCGTCCCCGAAAAGGAAGGAGGTAGGAGAGTAGAAACAACCAGAAAGAAATTAGATTAAAAGACAAGATAAAACAATTAATTTAAACCATAAAATTTCAAATTAAACTAATTAATATTTAACAATTTGGTTTAATTCATTTGAGTTCACTTAAGTTAAATCAATCTATCTATTCTAAATTCATTATCTTATTATCTAGTCATTCTCAATTAACAATTTCTAAATCAATCAATTTGTATAATCATTTATTATACTCATGTTTTATTCAACAAATTTAATTCTTTTATTTTAAATTATTATTAACTTTATTCCACTAAATATATCCTATCATATATATTTAAACAATATAAATTAATTTAAACCATATAAATTTCAATTTAAATTAATTTATATTCAATAGTTGACTTTAAATTCAAGGTATTTCCATAAGTTAATCTAATTTCATTTTTTTTTTTTCAAAACAGATTTTATTTGTCTCATCTAATATTCAATTAACTTATAATTCTTATTTATTTCAATTAATGTTTATAACTAAATTTTAAGTGTATAACATTTATTATAACCACTCAAATTCTATTTATAAAGGTCATTTTATATTGTATACTATCCAATTACATTTTAACTTCTGAAAATTTTAGGTAAGTTATGTTGGGATGTAATGGAGTATAATACAAATAAGATTTTACAATTCAGTTATTCCTAGTTAACTATTTATCCAAGAATTTTGACTTTAGTTTATAATTGAAATAATCTTAAATCTAAAATTTTAGAATTTAAATCTCTGATTTACTTCAAACAATTTAGAGATATATATAATATTTTTATATAGAATTAAATTTTAAAATTAGATACCTATATATATATATATAAATCAAATTATACTGAAGAAATTCAAATCAAAGTATATTTTTTTCAAAACAAAACCGTAGCAAAGCTACAGAATAGTCTTTCCACTTCGAAACTCGAAAATGAATGTCGATGATGCGGTCGTCATCACCGAAATTATTTTCCAGCGACAAAGAGGAGAGCACTGGTTTAAACACTTAAAATTCTTTGAAAACCATTTTATTCGAAAATACTTTAAATAATATACATTTAAGACTTTAAAACAAAGTTTGAAATCACCAGAAATTTAATTCTTAAATTCTCAATTTAAATTCATTTCAATTCCAAATAAATTCAAAACAGTTATCATTTTGCAATAGTCAATGACTTACAAAACAATAAAATGATAATCAAATATTATCATTTCAACAACCAAATTATTTAACTTTTAATTCCAGAAAATTTTTCTTATATTTTTATAATATAATCATACAAATTTATTTCATTTATCAAAATTTAAAATTTATATTGTGTCAGTTTGCTCTATTCAAGTGTTTTGGAAATCCTATCGATAGCGTTGATCAGACGAATCGATCGAAAACCCAAATCAACATCAACAACTCAAACAACACAATATATAAAACATTTTAATATTAATACAAATACCAATACACTCCCTCACACGATGATTCCAGAATTGGATTCCGACAAAAGGATAGAGATCCAAATATAGAGGGACCCTAATCCAAGAAGATTATAATCTAAAATAGATAGACTCGAAACGAAGGTTAGATGATTGCATTACAAATAGGAAGATGGATAAAGTTGTATAAATCGCGGGCAACCTTAACCGGGTCAACCGTGACTTCATAGACAAGATCGATGTAGGATTCTGAAACAAATCGACATTCGATTACCAGAGGTAGAATTCGGGTATAGCATAAGATAGCAGCATCGTAAACCGAGGATACAGAAATCTCCGGTGAATCAATACTGATTGTAAAGGAGTTTCACCCCAGTATAAATTATTTGAAGATTGGCGAGACCGCCGATTTTATTCTAGAAATCATTCGAAGCGGAGTTATGGGATACTCCAAAATTAATTAAAAACGAATAGGAGAGACAAGAATGAACTTTGGAACCGAAGTGAACGTCCAAAAATTCAAAGGAACCGAGTCAAAGAAGAAGGAATTCAAGCTCGAACGAAAGTGATTCCGTAATTGAATTTACTACATATGCTGAGTTTTGCCTAAAACCAGAGCTCTGATACCACATGTAACGACCCAGTATGTTCAACCATTCGCATCCATTATAAGTGTATAGGTAGACACTCATGCCGGAGTTGAATTGCTCAAAATACCGCGTTGTAAATAAAATTTGGCAAAACTCAACATATACAGTAAATAAAATAATTACAGATCACAGACACAGAGTAATATAACAAATCTGCAGCGGAAACAAAGGATAGTAGTTCATGAAGCTACTATATATATATATATATGACAGAGTTAAACAAGATACAACAGAAGTCTCGAATACAATAGATGTCTCAATACAATAATCAAATACAAGATCTGAATACATCACTGGAATCAACAGAATAACTGAAAGCAGGATCGATAGATTGCTGGATCTCCAAGCGAAGCTCCAACTCCAAAGGTGAGTCTCAAATGCTGTATCACTCAGTCTGACCCGAGCGTAAAGAAAAACACAAAACACTCGAGTCAGGATTAACATTCTTATATTAATAAATCCAACTCAAGTGAAATATCAACTGAAATACAAGTAACTTAAAGGATGTTTGGGATAACCATCCCCTAAGGATCCGTTAAACTATTTACTATGTAGTAATATTCGCTATTATAATAGTGTCTAAATAAGTAAAGTATAATCATATCGGAAAATAGCGTTAAGGGGATGGAGAACCTTAACGCGGTCGGATCTTAAAATCATAATCGTAGTAAAGCTCGATATGGTAGGTGACACGGCACAACTAGGCAATGCCAGGGTAGATATACCAATTACGCACACGGACTGATGGATACGCATAGCAGCCACTACCGTTCCACCTCGAACAACATTCCCAAATCGGAGGATGGCCATATAGTCAAATCACAAGTAAGAGTATAATATCGAAGAAATGCGTCCGAGAAGAGGTGCTACCTCACTGGTCCGAGATCGCTCCTGTTTTAGCCACCTTATGCCAACTCACGGGAGTTGGGTCCACGTAACATACCTTAAGAACGTCACCACCATCCTACTTCATTCTGGAATCTCCACCGCGTACACGGTTGTCAAAGTGGTTTTCGGTATCGACAGAGAGTATGTCCATATCCGATCCCGGTCTCTTTGCCAACCAATCGTTATTATAACACCGTGGTCATTTCAAGTTTATACTTCAAAACTGAAATGTCATTATCATTTCAAAATCCAATTTAATACGATATCATTTCACTTCAAATATATCCATTTCCAAAATCATATTACTTTCCAAAGTTATAATGCTTTCGAAATCATAGTCTGGAAATCACGGTATTTTGGAAATCATAACACTTTCCTTTTTAAACAGTTTAGATATTAAAATTTCGTTATAAAATAAATTAGTTTCCTCAAATTTCACAAATCGATTCAAATTAACTCGAATTCCAAAAATTTAATTTAATCAAATCTCAAATCATTAGTTTCAACTCGATTCAGCTTCTAAATAAACCATTTCAAATTATCAATTTCAAATACGTATCTAAACCATAAAAAAAGCCATTTCAAATTTGAATATATTTCAAAGCTTTTAAATATTCATCATTTCAAAACTAAATTCGATAAATTTATATACATATCAAATTCACTTTACAATTATTTAGTTTTGAAATATTAACTTAATCATTTCCATAACATCTAAATACAATTTCAATTTACAATTTAAATAAACAAAAGATCTCATTTAAATATTTATACGTTTGAAATATCCATTTAAGTCACCCTTTCAAATTTCAAGTTGTAAATCACTTCTTTAAATTTCAAATTCAATACATTTCAAATCAAACTTATTTAAGTATAATTCTTAAATAAATACAATTTCAATCAATTTCAAATCATTATAAATTCTATATTTAAAAATATAGATATTAAATACTTAAACATATTATTTATCAACTTTATTAAATCAACTTTAATAAATCTTTAAAATCAATCTTAATCAAAACCATATATTTCTTTTTCAAAAACCAAAGAAATCATTTTCAAAACGTTTATATATAGACCAACGGTGCCTGTATAAAATTTTCTATCCTATGGTCAAGTGATATGGATATTTATCATTTCAATCCGCAATTTAAAACATATTCGGGTATATATCTTTTCAACCCGAAATCCCAAATTCAATTCAATTGAAAATCGTTTGGGTTTATCATTTCAACCCATAACGATTTCCTTCTATTCTACAAATCGTTCGGGTATGTATCATTTCAACCCATAGTGATTCTATACTAACAGGGAACTTGCAGAGTGATAACAGATATGATAATAATATAACAACAGTAACATGCATATAACATCAGTATAAATAACAGATAATGGTGTCAGATGTCACAGGTGAACAAATACAGATAATGACATATATAACAATGTAAATAACTAACATCAGCATATTTCAATTGACGTTTCAATTGAAATTAAACTTAATAAATATAAGAATATTAATCGTGAGTGATTGCTCACCTTTCGAGGCTAGATAGATTTGACAATGGAATAAGTTACAACCCAAGCACGAATTCCAAAATGAAGCTATATTGGCACGATTTGACGGACAAGCTGATAAATGGGAAATCGATAAGAACGATTAGAATCAGTTGATACAACAACAATGATATATATTTATTATTATTATTATTATTTTCATGAAATCAATATTAAATTTAAAACAAATATTAAAATAATATGTACAAAAAAATAAAATCATTGTTTTAAATTAAACACATATATCAAGTCAAACATATATACATTAAATTGAAATAAATACTCACATATTAAATTAACCCATACTATATACCAAACTCGACTATATTTATAACTTATATATTATACTTAAAGATTCATTCTTATTATAAAACCAATATTAATTTAAAACACAACACACACACACATATATATAGCAAAAACCAAATTCACTTTATTTTATAGTATATTATTTATATAACAGAATATGTACCAGTAACTAACATACTATTTATATAACTGTACAAAGCTGCACAGTAGAAACTGTATATATATAATTTAACAACTTAAAATATAAAATCAACAAACTATGTACACATGTAGAATCAATACTTCGTAAAACTAATATAAACTTATACGTCATACAACAAACATCAATTATGAAATATATAAGTATAATACATATACAGTTATACATTTATATATATATATACAATAATACGTACGTTTCAAAAACCCGAACACATATAAAATATATTAAAGTCAGTCTTTAAAATAGCAAGTTACGTTATTATAAATTATATATATGATACAACACATATAATACCAATTTATATAAAACATATATACATCTATCTTATACATATATCATACAAACCTACCAGATATGTATTTATAATACCGATATAAAACTGCAGATTTTATGTATATCCAAAACTAGCTCAGTATATATAAACTAATATATCCTCTGAGCAGAACAACAAACTAAACTTTATATAAATTATACTATATATATAAACCTCTTAAAGCACAATCAAAACCCATATATAACTTTACACGTATCAATAAATATAGATATATACCTTGCTGTAAAATATCTGAAACCGAATCATAATATGTAGACTAACGCATATACACTTTATTATGAACTTACAAAACAGGACACTATATAACATTACTAATATATAAACTAGACTGTTAAATAAATTGACAGTATAACAACGGTTATATATATATATTTTTCATAAAATAATGTGCTGCTAACATCACCTATATACTATTATAAACACAAAAATACATTTACCTAATTGCCTCATCTACTACTGCATGGCAAACAACAAGGAGAGGAGCAGTGAGATCTCGGCAAGAAAAGGAGCTGGAGAGAGAATGGCCGGAGAGACCCGTGGCAAAAGGTGGAAGGCGCACGCGGAGAGGTTCGGTCTAGGGTTTCGGTGAAGGGCTGACGTGAGGTGCAGGTTGTGAGGCCGAGGCAGAGCGATGGGCGGTTGCTGGAGATGTGATGCGGAGAGGATCAGGGTGGAGATGTCGAAGTGGTCGAAGCCGGTCTAAGTGGAAAAGGAGGCGGAGGTGGAGCACATGCCAGGCACAGCGGAAGAGATATGGCGAGCATGGTTTGTGGCGGCACGTGGGGATTGGGCTGAGCAGTTGGGTTCGAGTGCGGTGGGAGGAGGGCGGATGGAAGGGATGTGGAAGATTGGCATGAGAGAGGGAGGTCAGTGTGGGGTGTGAAGGCGGAAGTGAAAGCAAGTCAGGTGGGTTTAAGGAGGAAGAGGAAGTGATGAGGAACAGAGATCTCAAAAAAAAGAAGAGGAAGTAAAACCAGAGGCCACGCAAATATAGGCTAAATCAAAGGACAAAGTGCGCAGGTGACCGAGAATTCAGGAAGACAAAACGCAAGTGATTGTTGAATTTTTCACCGTTGGCAATAAATGCAAAATAAATAAAAAATGCAACAGAAGGACGATTGATTGACGCGATTAAAGCTATTGTGGTTTCAAATTTTTAAACGCCAAAGAAATCAAATGGTCACGGATCCGGTACCGATACGGTTACCGGTTTCGTGGATTCCGTTGTGTACTGGACTTCAAAACACAGAATAAATATACCGCAGAGATCAGCACGACGAGACGATCAAAACGGTATACAGATATCAGTGGTACGATCATCCGATCGAAAGTCGATAATCGGTACCAGAAATGCTGCTATTCTAACCGAATTAAGATAAACGGAGCAACAGAAGTCCAAATTTGACGAAACGAAAGATGACGTCTCACTCAGAAGATGATTTACAAATTTTCTATGTAAAATATTTAGGTTTGGAAAACATTTTATTAACATCAATTTTAACTGATTAAATTGAAGTAAATTTACGCGCGAAATAATTTTTCATATTTTCGGACGAAAATTTACCAGTTGCTATCTTTAATTAGACGCATTCCAAATATCAAATTTATATTTCAAAATATTATTGTTTAAAATTTCACACTAATTCAATTGATTAAATAAATAAAACCACTGAAATTTACGGGTCGTTACAACCAACCTTGTTGATATAGCACCGAGCCTATGCACACCATCCCATTTTGATTGCTTAATGCAATCAAGGAAATTATCACTTGGTTAATATTCACATACCCCACAAGGATTGAAGTAGACCTTACTTGGCCCTTTAACACTTCAACTGAGGCAAACCCCACTTTGGAATTCCATTCACCTATACATGAACGTATAATCCCATGGGTCCTACAGTTGGAGATGTCTCGCATCAGTACAATGTACACATAATTGATGGTAGCCCCTTTCATTGGGTAGATTTCTATTGTGTAACACTACTGACCTCGCATTCTAACCCATACTATTGACACCGTCATTTATAATTAATTTGAATATTGGCTAGGTCCAATAATTTACGTTCGTCATAAATGCATACTTAAGGCTACATAAAGTTTATTGATTTACTACACCTCTTATATTCAACTATTGGTATTCGGTTATTTTTAGATAACTTACTTCTTATTTCATTAATGTCATTTACTGCTTATTTCTAATTTAATAGATTAAATATCTTTTATTGCTTAATTTTCACTTAGCATTATTAGATATAGCTTACTGTTCATATTCAACTATTAACTATCTTTCTTTGATTACTATAACTTCTTAATTCCCCATTTCTTTATTTATATTTCATTACTTATTACTTTTTCCCTAACTCATATTAAATTACATATGTTAGATTGATAATTAAATTATTATTGTTATCTTTACTTACATTACGTTGGTTTATTCTTAGGGATTTCTATATTTTAATGCGTAGGAATTATATCTTCCCAAAAGGAAACGTTAACATTATAATTTTCCATAAAATATCTAAAAGGGGACTTGTGTCATGTGTGGAATTTCAAGAATTCCAAAATATAATCTCGATTTCAATGCTATGAGACACACCCTCCCATCTTACGAGTTTGGGGAAAACTCTCTTGATTTACCAGGCAACAAGATCACCCACTTGATTTGAACGGACAATAAGCACACCCACTTGATTTGAACAGGAAACAAGCACATGCAAACAAATAAGAGTTGAGTTGTTGATTTCCAAATACAGATAATTGTACTTAGGATACAAGATATCCTATAACCCTTCTGATAGCTGTTTGATCTTTGAGTTTGTAAAGAGAATGCTTCCAAAATAGTAGATAGTTTGTAGAGAATCAATCTAGTAAAGTATGGATTAATCCTATGTAGATTCTAAAGAATATGGAAAAGAGTTTTCAAGAAATATTTCAAGAGAAAAAGGAGTAAGAAGAAAGCAAGAAAATTAGTTAAAAAATTAGTTTGCACTCCTCTTTATATAGCGAATGCATAGAAGTATCCATTCGTGAATAGGTGCATCGAAAAGATACTTCTTTTCAAAAATTAGAAAAGCAACCAACGGTCACGATGTCGACATATCTAGGAGGGGTATGTTGACATACCCTTGTCAATTTTGAAAAATGATTTTTCTTTTAAATTGTTTTCAAACTTCTATATTCTGTAAAATAATTTTAAACATAATTTTTAAAAACTTTGAACAAAACATTTATAAAATATTTATATAAATATATTTTGAATTTAAAATAATTTATTTTAATTAAAATATCAAAGATAAAAATTTTATGATAAGGATCAGAATATGCTATCAGGGACTTTAATAATTTATTCTAATAACTCATATTAATGTCTTGAACTCTTCAAGTCTTCTGTCTCTAAACTCATGAGTCTTGATCAACATCCCTAAATATTCATTCTTCGTCTCTATACTGATCAATCTTCAAGTTCAGTCATTTTGTACCTATGTAATATTCAGTATATGCTATACAACTTGACAAAACACTAGTATATATATTTTTATGGTCGTTGTCAACAAAATTAATACATGAGGTATTAACAATCGCCTCCATTTTTATGATGACAACCATGTGAATATTCATGTATATAAAATATAATATAACTCATCTTGAGCTAAATAACCCCCCTCCCTTAATATATGCATGTGCTATATTTTATATGTTTCACTTCCTTTTCATCAACAAAAATAGATGAGAAACCAAACTCCCCCTATATATGATATGCATATGAATTATGGAGTCAAAATCAATATTTAAATACTAAATCTTGGAGACATTTAAACAAGACAAAAAAAATTATTAATAAATTAAACTATTACACAATTCAAACAATCCCTAACAAACAAATTCAATCCATAATATTATATACAAAGTCATACCAATCCAAACCGAACTAATTTTTTTACAAACTAGTCAAGTTTAAATATATAAGTTTTAAAACATATAATTGCAAATTATAAAAAAAATAAAAACATTAAATTTTCCTTGGAACTTCAACCCATCCTTTAGATCCAATGATTGGATTTGTTTTGATAACATCCCAATCTTCTTGTTCCGCGTTCGAATGTTTATTTATTTGTAACTTTTTCATACGGGGTCAGATTCATGCGAAATGAGCGCATAGGATTCGCATCGACATCGTCTATGACATGGAGTTGGATTGGATTTGTTTGACTCTGAAAAAATTTCAATTTCAAATAAAGGTGAGTGATTAAACCCGCTCACGAATACTAAAATATATTTTATGTTCGTTAAATTGAAATCATGAAGTGATTTAATTTTATTAATTGTTGTTTGGTAATTTAATCGACAAGGAAATCGACATAGAAATTGACCTGTTAGAAATTTGAATTAACAGTGAAATGGAAACTGAAATTGAATAGCTAGTTTGACTTCCAATTTAGATAACTAGTTGAATATTGTGATATTTTGACTGATTTGGATGTTGATTGTGATGGATGGCTATTGGTTGATAATTTTGGATGATTGGGTGTTTGTGTGTGTGTGTGTGTATATATATATATATATATATATATATATATATATATATTTATCATGTTATCACCCTGTATATTATTTTACTGCATATAAATTGTTATTTTAATTATTTTGAATAAATTAAGAAATACGTTGAAATGATATATACCTATGAGACTTTGATTTGAATTGAAATGATATATATCCATCCCTGAAATTAAAATCCAAATAACTGATCGCTTGGCCATAGGATAGAAAATTATATACGGACACCAAATTGCTTAAATTAAATGGGTTTTAAATTCTTGAATTCGAATCTATTTAAACAATTTATTTTAAAGAAATAAAAATCTGATTTATAAAGATTGAAATATTTTCAAATTTGAGCATTGAAATATTGAAGGTGAAATTTGTAAAATAAATTGTTTTAAAGAATTAAATTGAAATGTGAAGTTATAATCCACATATGACTTGAATTATGGAAATTGAATTGTTTTAAAGGTTTGAACTTTATTTGAACTTGAAAATTTATCTAAATAAAAGTGATATAAATGGATATTTCAAATTTGGGCTCCGAATTGAATTATTTTAAAGATTGAACATTGAAGTTAAATTTGATTTAAGTGATTTAAATCGGTAAATTAAAATTGGACTTGAAATTTGTATAAATTGAAATGGTTTAAGATAAGAATTGAATTAAAATTTAAACCATTGAATCGAATCGTTGAATCGAATTTGATTTGAATTGAAGTTGATTTGAATTGAAATCGAAATTGAGTCGAGTTAAATTGATTTGAGATCGAAGATGATTTGACTTGTATCAGTTTGATTTAAATTGGCATACACTCTATCAATGTTGGAACCACTTTAACAACTGTGTATGCGGAGGAAACTCCATAATAAAGTGGTTATATTTGGTGTATGTTGCTGGATTTGTAGAAAGAGAACGATAATGGATAGCCCCGACACTTGTGTCAATTTGAAATGACTAAAACAGGACGGCTTGAACCAAGCCAAGTGGGCTAGCAACCCCTAGCAGACACTTGTCCATTGGTTTTTCTTGTGGACTCGATCCATACTATTACCTTTGTTGTTGGTTTTGATTGGTGCACCTTGATTTGGGATAACCTCCCTTTGACTTGATATAGGATGGGTGGATGCAATGGGCGGTCGTTGCGGTGATGCGTTACCACCAGCCTGGCGACTCGAACTGGTAGCATACTTCCTTGGGAATTGCCTCACATGCCATGTCATACTTTTATCCTTATACGAGACCACTATGAGTTTGGTTTAGTGTTTTCATATCATGGCACATCCCTATCTACCAACGTTCTACTGGTTGTGTTATATGCAAACTGTACGACAATGCTTAAAAACGCATTAAGGGGGATAAATGTAAAGCCTTAACGCTAGGAAAAATATTTATATTATTGAATAGAGATTACATATATAGTGTATTCTTCTATATATAGATATTTTAATGGATCCTTAAGAGATGGAAAATCCTGTAACATCTCTTGAGTTATTGCATGCACGTTGTACACTGGATAGGAGATGTAAAACCCCATAAACATCTCTAACGCTATTACACTCCTGTCATATGTGATATTGATTTGACTTACATAAGGACATTTTAGTTCTAACTCGAGATTGTTTTACTTTATGCTCGGGTCAACCCTGAGTATTTCAGTGCATTGAAGATTATTATTCTGGAGGATGAAGACGAAGATTGGTATATTCAGTGTACTACTAGTATTATTCCACCACATTGTTTGTTCCGCTGCATTATTCTATTGTTCTATTATATATATATATATAACTCTGATAAATGTTGCCAAATTTTAATCAAATGTATAATATAAACAGCTTCATAAACTGCTATTTGATTATTAAATTTTGTCATTCCGTTAGGAGATTCTATGTTGTTTTCTTCTTTTCTTATTTTTTTTAATAAAACCCCATTGATTATCTGTGTTTCGGATTGTTTTGAGTTGGACATGTGTGGTTTATTGTCGACTTAAACCTTTCGAAATGTGGGTCATCACATATACTTTTGCTCGTTGACCGGGTAACCTAAGCTTTGGTACCAAATATAATAACCCTCTCTGGAAAAGGCCTAAATTTCGATCTAGAAAAGTCCCATCAAAACTTAGATCTGTTCTAAAACTGGTTGTTGGTTGGTAAAAATAACAAAATAGACCTATTTATCTATTCTTTCAGGACTCATAGCGGAAGGAATAAAATATAATAACAATATTAGTATCCATTTATTTCAAATCATTTCAAATGTCATAAAATATTACATAATGTCAACCATTACAACATTTTGTTTTAAAATACATTTTATGGGTACAATAGGAAATAACACAAAAGGATAGATAGTAACTACCACAAGCTTCACTCTTGCCTTCTTCAAGCATCATCAACTCCTTCTCCAATTTGTGTTGTAATAAGGAGGGAGTTAGAACAATAAGTGTCTAGTGAATAGATATCTCGAGCCTTACTACTTCAGCACTTGGGTAGTATAATTTAAATAAGAATATGTCTTACATATATAAAACCATTTAATACTTCATATAAGGAAAGGAGGCGGGTCCTTGATCAACCGCTTAATACCTTTCATTCCCGAAGCAGGTTTCTAAATCGCATAACCCATAACAAACGTCATAAATGTCTAACAATGTGAAAGATAGTACCCAAGCCACTTAATGCCTTTTGTTGGAAAATAGGCAAACTATAGTCATTTAAAACCTCAATTAAGGCAGATCCCATCATTTAATACCTATTCCAAAGGTGGACTCCTAAATGGTGACTATCTAGCTGACATCACATGGAATCTCTCGAGCCACTTAATACTTCTTTATGGAAAGGCAGACCCTCAATCAGTCACTTAATACCTTATCATGAAGCGGATCCCTATCGAGAGACCACCTAATGTGCCTAATAACTAGCCCCTTGGCCATTTAATACTTCATTTGAGGAAAAGAGGCAGACCCTCAAACAACCACTTAGTGCTATAAGACCCCGAAGCAGGCCCTTCATAGTATGACCTATACTCATAATGACGTCTCACATTAGTCTGACTATTCGTTGGAACTGGTAGCTAGATTAGCTGGGCATATTTATCATACAGAATTTGGGACTAACCTCGCGTCATTATAAATAATTATCATAGGAGATCTCTCACATCAGCCTCAAATTCACACCACTAGTTGCTAGATTAGCTGGGCAGACTTCTATGTGCCTATTGACTGACTTCGCATCCCTATGACTTAGCCATAATTTAAATACTCTCTATATATGATAGTCACCTCACTGTTCCATAATTAAGGCCTTATAAGGAATCTTCCTTATTACGCCTTAAAATATTAATTACTTTCCTAAGAGGGATTTAATGACAATTATTACCTAATTAAATACACAATTATACGTTCATTATGCTAATACTTATTATTCTATGCATGTAGAGATTACGCTCTAACTAACGTTAAACGTCAATTCCTTTTTACCGTAATAACGCAAGTCTTTACTTTTTCTTCCATTTTACCAGCAATGTCCAAATTCCAATATCCATAACAAGGGATTCTAATATCCATAACAAGGATTCAATACTCATACAAAAAATCGTAATAAATAGACTTGTATATAGAATCTAAATCCAATTTATCTCATATTAAAACAACGGAATAAACCAAAAATGGAAACTTATAATTTAATCAATTCTACACTCTATTCAACTTCTTTTACATGAATTTAGACAGCAAAAATTCTATTAAATTTTATAGAAATAGAGAGCCTAAACCATGAATAAAGATTCATCCTTTACGCACTATTTCTCAATTAAATCCCTTAATCAGATCTAGAGAAGAAGAATAATAAATGGAATAGAAGGTATAATGCATAAACTATAAAATCCACAAAACTCCATTATTTTAACACAAAACAGTTAAGTTTTCAATCCTAAGAATTGACATTTCGCTTTGGGGGAATTTTGGAGAATTTTAATAAGATGTTTTCCTAATCAGTAACTCCACAAGGCATATATCAAATCCAAATTATACTATTCAACTACAAAAATAGAAAAACTAAAATTTCCACTTACACTTAGTCCTTAGCTTTGCTTCTCTCTGGATTTGCAACGCCCATTATAATCTCCTTCAGATCTCTTCTTTTTGATATATACAATAAGGGATTTGTATATATATATTAGATTCAAAAAGGTTGGAGGAGAAGAGGTTCAGAAATCAAATGATAAACAAAGATAGGTATATAGGATTTTTTATTTGAAACCCTAATGGAGTTTTTTGAATCTAAGAAGAGATGCACTGGCAGAGCTTCGCTGATGTTTCCAAAGTGTCTGTGAATAAAAGTAAGAGGTTTAAGGTCTTATTTTTGGTGGTTGAAATGCACCAGAATCGTAGGATGAAATTAGGTTGAAAACGGATAAATCTGGAGCGTACAAAGCAACCAAAACCCAAGTCGTCACAAAGGAAGCGGTCGACCTCTTCATTCCAAATGGTCAACCTCTTAAAGTCAAGAGGTTGACCCCTTTCCCCTATTTTGGGAAGGTTGTTTAATTTCAGTTGTCGTTTATTTAATTCCCTAATTACTATTAACGTTAATTGTTAACTTTAACGTTTTCCTAACCCCCAAGTTTAATCACAGTTAGTTTCAAATTTCAAATATGGGAATTAATTATTTTATTTGAATTTGAATTCTACTTAAATTATTTTAAATATGAAAACTTCAAATGCCTATAACTTCTTCGTTTGAGCTCTGTTTTCAGCATATTATATATGGAAATTGTTCAGAATTTCACCATGAATGCAACGGCATAATTTTTGTGGTCAAATTCTAACTTTCACAAAATTTCAATTTTTATCCCTATTCTAATTAATTGAATTTATGTTAATTTACTTATTTAATTAGGGTTGATTATACTAGGTGTTGCATCAATTACCTACAAACTTCCAAACACGACCAACCAATCCCATACACAAACCCACTGCCTACAGCCAATCGCGACCACTGTGGCCACAATCAACCAATAATCACTCCTACCTAAAACATCACCAACATCTCCATACAAGTCTTCAGCATAACCTCCTCCACAATAGCTAGAACCAACCAAACACCACTCAGCCATCCAACGACCATCTCCCGTCTGCAATTCACCCGAAACCAACACCCTGCTCCTTCATCATTCAATTAAACTTTCACCAACATAGTAAACAATTTCATCAACACAACAACCACCAACAGCCATCGACCAACAAACCCGCAGAACCAAACTCATCAAACCCCTACACCAATCCAAAATGTGACCTCCCTTCGACCACTGCAACCAACATCCTCCAACCTACCTTCAAACCACCAACCTAAAACAAACCCAAACCACTTCATCAACTCATCTACAGTACACCAATCGCAAACCAATTCGCCTATAGAACACCAATCACCCGCAACCTTTATCTGCCACCACTTCACAACTCAGCACTTCAACCTGAAATCGAGTCAAGCTACGATTTCACCTGAAACCCGATGCCTGATCGACACCCTCTGCCAAATCCCCACCTCCGATCTCGAACCAACCTACAATCGAAGCAATCAATCTGTAACCATATCCTCAACATATCGACTAATCGCGACCACCCCACCACCACGGCGACCCAAACTCCAACCCCAATCGCAATTTCCAAATAATCTTAGCGACTTCATCTCAACGATGAGTGATAGCAATTGAAGTTAGCGACTTTGGAATTGAAGTAAGCACGACTATATAGAAGCAGCGAATTGGAATTTTGTTTAGGGGTTTTGGTTGTATTTGTCGGAAGCAGTATGGATTCAATGGGAAGAATGACACGCTTTAGGAACAAAGTGTGGTTATAGTGATAATTCAGGGTTGGAGCAAAAAGTTTGGGATTGGAACCAAATTTGAATTAAAAAACTTGGGTTTGGAACCAAAAAATAAAAACTTGTATATGTCAAAGAAGAGAGTTGCAAAAGAAATTTTATAAATGCATATGAAAGCAATATTCTGTAGAAAAATATTAAATGTTAATTATAAAAGTAATTATTTAATAGCAATTATTAATTATTTAATATTAATTATTATTAATTTAACATATTTATTACAACTTTTTAGAAAAATTGTTGTCAAATATTTATTAGTGAGATCACTTAATAAAAAAGTTTGTGTAAGTCAAAGTTTACAGCTTTTAGAAAATATTTCAGAGTGGAGTCAAACTTTTTGTTATTTAAAACTAAATAAACTTGTATATGTCAAGGAAGACAATTGCGGAAAATCTTATATAAATTATTAATTACTAATTATTAATCATAAGTCTTAATTATTAATAATTAATTATCAACTATTTAATAGTAGTTATTAATTATTAAATATTAAATATTACTTCTTATTTATTAGTTATTAATTATTACTTTTTATTTATTGGTTATTAATTTATTTAAGAAAATTTTAATTTTTTTGAAATTCTAGATATTATTGTTATCCCGTCTTTTGGCAAGGCCGCGACACCAAAGAATTGACTTAAAATGGAAGATAATCAGTCCCGACGACCAATTACCTACAAAGTTCACTATGGATGCTGGTAAATTATGTCCGGGTCTGGATTGAGCTACAATTAACATGACACGACAATCAAAGCTTTGAAAGCCAACGTTCCAAATTTCAAGTCAATCGGAGTTAGTATGCTCAAGATATGATCGATGAAAATCTAGCAAAGCCCTTAGTTCGTTTCCATCAAGCGATGCAAACAGAAGTGATGCGAGCAGAAGCGATGCGAGCAGAGCAGAAGCGATGCGAGTAGAGCAGAAGCGATGTGAGCAGAGCAGAAGCGATGTGAGCAGAGTAGAAGCGATGTGAGCAGAAGCAATGCGAGCAGAAGCGATGGGAGCAGAGCAGAAGTGATGCGAGCAGAGAAGATGCGAACAGAAGCGATGCGAACAGAAGCGATGCGAACAGAAGTGATGCACACAGAAGCGATGCGAGCAGAAGCGATGCGAGTAGAGAAGATGCGAACAGAAGCGATGCGAACAGAAGCGATGCGAACAGAAGCGATGCGAACAGAAGTGATGCACACAGAAGCGATGCGAGCAGAAGCGATGCGAACAGAAGCGATGCGACAGAAGCGATGCGAGCAGAAGAGATGCGAACTCGACAGCCTTCAACAAATTCAAACTTGCATCGGTCATAACTCAAAATCTACAAGTCCAAATGCTACCAAATTTTCACAAGAGCTTACGTACGACCTCAGGAATGTTCATGATCGATCTTGGCTCGATTGGGAAAGATTTGGATTGATACGAATCTCATTCATATCGATCATGGATCGAGTCGAAACGTACAGGGATCGATCCCGTAGGCCCACCCACATGATGGAAGGAGTCTTCCAAAGTTTGAGACAGATATTTCCAGCCTACACCTATAAATAGCAGCCCAAGAGCTTCAAAAAGGGGATCTTTTGGCTCTTCTATGTCGTTACTCTGCTAAATTCCATTGTAACTCGGATACTATCAATTGGACTCTTGTAAATCAGTAGAGCATCATCAATAAAACAATAACTCTTCAAAGTGGATGTAGGCTACAACGCCGAACCACTATAAATCTTGTCTTTCTACTGCTTTCCTTTTAATTTTTTGAGTGTTCTTCATATTTAATTCTATTACATACAATCTATCTATGATCTGTGACTGTGATTTGGTGCTTTCATCTACAATTGGGTGTTTGTGACCATTTTTGGCACAAACATTTTGGTGCTTTCACTGAGAGTTGAACTAAGGGATTCTATAGCTTGGATTTTGGATCTGAAGGCTTAAGGACTTAGATCTAGAAAGCAATGGTGAAGCAATCAGCGAGGAGACCAAGAGCAGAAAGGAGCCACTATGAAGGAAGTCAGGAGGCTTCCTCAGGAGCGAATCAGGCCTCAGTCTTCATCACCCGAGACGAGATGGAGATGATGATAGAAGCTAGGCAGGAGGGAATGTTGAAAAGGCAAGAAGAGATGATGCAGAACCTACTCTAGCAAGTTGGACAAGCTAGAGTGCAAAATCAAGAGAACGCCACGGCAAGGGGTGCTAGAGATAGGGATCAGGAGCATGGAACAACCAGGATTCAGAATAGAGCAGGACCATCAGGAGCAGCCCATGAGTTGGGGGACACTCCCCAGGAGCATGTTAATCCAACCTTGGGCAGGATACCAGGCGGAGCTGTTCAACACGGCATTGATAGAGGAATGGATGCCCGTCCAGGAGAGTAGATTCCAGGATTCCCTCGCGAACTCGAGGGGCAGATTGGAGGCAACAGACAAGGACTACAACTTGACGACAGTGACAGATTGGCGGAGATAGTCAGACGAGCCATGAGAGGCGGATTAGTGAATAGAGATCTGGAAGATGTTAATAGGAGCCCCTTCGCTCCCACAATTTGGCAGGCCAGGAATCCACCAGAATTCAAGCTACCGACATTGGAGATGTATGATGGAAGGACAGACCCTGATGTTCATCTGACGAGGTATATACGGCATATGCAAGTACTGGGGGCATCAGAGCAGATCATGGCCCGATGTTTCCCACTGTATTTGACGGACATAGTATCATTATGGTTTAGACAATTGGAGAGCATTTCGATTGGAACATGGATTGAGTTGACTGAAAAGTTATGAGGCAGTTCAGGATTCATATCTCGAGGCCTAAGAATGTGATGAGTCTGACGACACTGAAGCAGAAGACCGGAGAGTCTTTGAGGAACTTCTTAACACGATTCAATGCAGCAACGACATCAGTGGATTGGCCAGATCCATCCATGGTTCTGATGGCAGCTGTATCTGGCATAGCCGATGGCTCAGAATTTAAGAATTCACTAACGAGGGATCCACCTATGGACTTAGGAGAGTTTTACCATGAGGCGGAAAGGTTTCTGCGACAAGGGGATGCAAATACTGAGAGAGAGGAAGGAAAGGGGGTTGATGTTTATGCAGTCAAAAGCGGAGATCCGCCCGGAAAGGATTCAGGCAAGGAGAAAGGGAAACGGATAGCAGAGGACAATTGTGATGAGCCAAAGCGGCCTCGAAAGGAGCCGAGATTCACCTCTTATTCAGAGCTGAGCGAGACATTAGAGCGAATCTACCAAGACACTAAAGGGCAGGTTCCCTACCGGAGGCTAATGAGGAGGGATCCGACCAACAATGAGAGGAAATCGGACAAGTACTGCTTATTCCACGAGCTAAGCGACCATAGTACAAATGGTTGCAGACACTTGAGGGATGAGATAGAAGGGCATATCCGGAATGGCGTGCTATCACAGTACATGAGAAGGCGAGCAGCAACGATAGAGCAAGAATGACCACCATCTACATCAATTGGGGACGGCTCAGGATCAAGGCATTAGCTTGTCATCAACTGATTGAAATAATGACGAATAAGTCGTAAACTCCACACTAGTGCGGTTAAGTCGCTTACACATGTATAGGATCATGACGGTCCTTAGGCGTACTCTGAGATGACTATCAACCGCATTAGTGTAGGTGTCTGCACTTTGACGTCTCTACTTTGCTTTTGTTTTCTATTCTTTGCATCTGGACTTGATTTGGTTGAACATTTTGGTTGTAAGACTCATTTTGAATGTAAATCTGGTATTTGTAGTTCCATAACGGCTAAGTCACTTACACATGTACGGGATCGCAAACGGTCCTCAAGCATGCTCTGAGATGGCGATAAACGGCCATAACAAACAATTCAGAAACTCACTCGAACGTGAAATCCGACATTAATGATACTAAGTCCCACCGGGCACACACAACTCGCCACGAACGGCACCCGACCGCGAATGATCACCATTCGCCACGAACGGCACCTCGACCGCAAATGGTCACAACTCACCTTGAACGACATCCGACCTCGGACGGTCATATATCGCTATGGAAGATAATCAGTCCCGACGACCTATTACCTACAAAGTTCACTATGGATGCTGGTAAATTTTGTCCGAGTCCAGATTGAGATACAATTAACATGACACGACAATCAAAGCAATGAAAGCCAACGTTCCAAATTTCAAGTCAATCGGAGTTCGTATGCTTAAGATATGATCGATGCAAATCTAGCAAAGCCCTTAGTTCGTATCCATCAAGCGATGCAAGCAGAAGCGATGCGAGCAGAAGCGATGCGAGCAGAAGCGATGCGAGCAGAAGCGATGCGAGTAGAAGCGATGCGAACTCGACAGCCTTCAACAAATTCAAACTTGCATCAGTCATAACTCAAAATCTACAAGTCCCGACGCTACCAAATTTTCACAAGAGCTTGCGTACGACCTCGGGAATGTTCATGATCGATCTCGGTTCGATTGGGCAAGATTTGGATCGATACGAATCTCATTCGTATCGGTCATGGATCGAGTCGAAACGACCAGGGTTCGATCACGTGGGCCCACCCACGTGATGGAAGGAGTCTTCCGAAGTTTGAGACAGATATTTCCAGCCTACACCTATAAATAGCAGTCCAAGAGCTTTAGAAAAGGGATCTTTTGGCTCTTCTATGCCGTTACTCTGCTGAACTCCATTGTAACTCGGATACCATCAATTGGACTCTTGTAAATCAGTAGAGAATCATCAATAAAACAGCAACTCTTCAAAGTGGATGTAGGCTACAACGCCGAACCATTATAAATCCTGTATTTCTACCGCTTTCCTTTTAATTTTTTGAGTGTTCTTCATATTTAATTCTATTACATACAATCTATTTGTGATCTGTGACTATGATTTGGTGCTTTCATCTGCAATTGGGTGTTTGTGACTATTTTTAGCGCAAACAATTATTATTAATTATAATTCTTAAATATCAAATAATAGATAGTAAATATTACATATTAATTATCAATAATTAATTACTTTTAATTATTAGTTACTAAATACTAAACTATAATGAATTATTAGATAAAAAATTTAAAACCATAAATTAATTAAATATTAAATGTTAAACATTAATTACTAAATATTAATTATTAAAATTTAATTATTAATTAATTAATAGTAATTATTTAATTGTAACTATTAATTATATTTATTAATTATTAATGTAATTAATTAACATTAACTTTTATTTACTAATTATTAATAATTAACTATAATAAATAATAAATATAAAATGATTATAGATAATAATTAGTAGTTATAAATTATTTATTGATAATCCTCAATTATAATAAATTATAAATTATGACGTATATAGGCTGTCAAATGGCGCTAGTTGTAACTAACTAGTTGTAATAGAGTTATTTATTATAATGTATATTAATTAAATATAATTCTAAACAGTATATTAATTATTATTAAACTATAATAAATTAGTAAATATTAATTATTTAAATTAATATATTAATTAATTAAACACTAAATATTAAAAAATAATTATTATAAGTTAATTATTAATTATTTAATCTTAATTGTTAATTATTATTATATTTATTAATTATTAGATGTAACTTGCAAATTATTAATAATTAACTATAATGAATTACTAAATACAAAAAATATTTATTGGTTATAGATAATAATTAGCAAGATAGATTATTTATTAATAATTAATTAGTTTCTACAATTAGTAACTATAAATTATTAATTTTTAATTGCTATTTAATAGTAATTATTAATTAGTTATCATTTATTTATTTATTATTAATTTAGTAAATAATTTTTTTTTATTTTTATTTTTTATTAGTGCGAATTATTTCATATTTCAAATTAATTATTAATTATTATAAGTTAATTTTTATTATTTTGCTTCCTTATTATTATTTAATTATTATTTATTTAATTAGTATTTGATATTATTTTTATTTATTATTAATTTGTTTTTATTAATTAATTTTTAATAATCATATAAATAATTATTAATCGTTAATCGTTAATTGTTAATAGAAATTATTTCATATTTTAAATTAATTTATTATTATTTAATAGTATTTATTAATAAAGATATATTAATTTTGAAATATTATTATTTAAGAATTATTTATTTATTGTTAATCATTACTGTTATCCCGCCTTTTGGCAAGGCGTGATCTCATCGACCTGGCTAGAAACAGATGGATATTTGCCTTGAGAATCAACTATATACAATACTATGGACGATGGTCGAACAGATCGGACCGAGTTTCGATCGAGGTGCAATCAGTATGAAGCGGCAGGTATAGCCCCATGAAGCTACATTTCAAATTTCGAGTCAATCGGAGGTCATACGCTCGAGGTACGAACAAAGCAAGGATTTATATGAATTGATCAGAAATGATCCATAAAATAGCACAAATCAACGAAGATCGATCGATATCTCAAAATCCCCAAAGCCAATACACTTGTAACTTTCAAAGCATCAACATATTGAAGAGTAGAGCGCACATGATCGATCGTTGGACATAACTACCAAATTACACTCTTACCGATCGTTCACTACTAATCGTTCGGAACGATTGGTATAAGACTGCCACTGTGCCATATTCAACCAAGATCGATGGATATGTCGCAATATACAACTCAGAATCCACAACATTTTAGGAGCAAGGTCTAGAGGCATGTGGGACCTCTCACAAATGATCATACGTCAATTAGATGCAAGAATAACGACCGGTATAACTCTTACCGATCGTTTCAAAATAATGAAATATGACCACTGATCGTTATGGTGGCCCCCTATGGACCTGGAGAGCGCTCTAGCGAAATCTTAGCGAAATATCTCATCATCTCACCCTATAAATACAAGCCCGTTGGTTCGTTTTCAAGATCTTTACGCTACTTGTTACTCTAGACTCCATTATAATCAAGTGATATCTTTGTTCTTCTATTGTAATCAGATTCATAAGAGAGTAATAAAGCATAATCTTCAAAGTGGACGTAGGCACACAACGCTGAACCACTATAAACCTTTGTGTCTTTGATTACCACTTATTCTTTGTTTCTTACTTATTCATTTACTTAGTTTAATTTTACTTTTCTTCATTTACTTCTCTACAAAAACTATTCTTGGGTGTTTGTGACCATTTTTGTTGCAAATATTTTGGTGCTTTCACTGAGAACCTTGATTCTCAGCTTATTAGAATCCATTTGTTGCTACTAGATTGCATAAATCCCTCGAAGGAGATCCATAGTTATCTAGGAAGTTTGAGCATTCTACTCAGATTTGCAAAAATCTAAGCAAAGCTATCAACAATGGTGAGGAACACTAGATCTACTTCTTAGAACGTGGAAGGAAACGAGAACATTAATATCCAGCAAGGAGGCCTGAGCAGTCAACCAATGGATGTGAATGCAGAACCAGTTGAAGTCCAGAATCCAACGAATTATATTATGAGAGCTGAATTCCAGAATCTAATGAGAGAGCTAATGAATAGCTGTCAATAATTAAATCAGCAGATTCAGGCCAATATCAACATAACGAACTAACTCAGTCTACAACAGCGAGGAAAAGTTAAGAGGGACTCTAGCCCTTACTCGGGCATCGGAGAGTTCTAGTTCATTGGATGAGTATCAAAGGCATAGGCATCGCAGAATAGTTGGATATCACGTAGAAACTTCGAAGCGTCAATAGGCAGATCATCGTGGTCTGCTAGGAACAATCAGTGTCGATCCCTCCTCCAGAGAAGGGAACTTATTTATGCACGTTGGGATTCAAATTGGAGCTGTTGCGGCCGATTTGGATAATGAAGTTTGGTTAAAGGTTAACCGAATGCTTTCCCGGAATGACAATGAATTGAATTTATGAGATATACATTGGGAAGATGTTGGACCAAGAAGGCGTGGAACAGATTGTAAACCTCGACTGGACCATTCACATGAGGTGGAACATGACCGCCGCTTGGTATTGACGCCAAAAATGGGCGTCAACATCCAATAGAATCTAGTAGAGATTAAATGAAGAATGAAATAAAAACTAATCAAAAATCATAAAGAAACACACAGATTTTTATAGTGTTTTGGCAATCTTGGTCTACGTCCACTTCATATTTTTATTTATCTTCCATTTGATTGTGATTACAAGAATGTTTTGATCAGTTGGGATCCATTAGTACAAAAGTGAAGAATAAAAATGGTAAAACCTCGATAGAGAAAGCAGGATCCCTTTTCTGGTGCCATGCTTGCTATTTTTATAGGGGAAGACGTGATCGGATTGGAATAAAATTTTGGCAGAAGGTTTGAGAGACCAAGACGAGGCTACCCAAAAATTTGCAAACCCATCGGGGCCTACAATAGGGATCGGTACCCATCCCTATTAATGCACAAAAATTGGCTGCGGTCCCTATGACGCATGCCGTAGGATGTTAGCTACTTACTCCCCAAATTTCGTACAATTCCAACGTACGGTTTGTGAGATATCGCATTTTTTGTGAAGTAGTATTGCTTGAATTCTGATTTATGCTAGATACTGATCCCTCCAACTTGCTCCAAATGCCATGCGATCCCTATGGGGTGTTCCATGCATCTTAATTAGCTTATACTCCAAGTTTCATGTTGGTAGAATCGGTAGATTTTGAGTTATTGACCGATCGTTGTAGCTATATGTAGTAAAAGTTGAATATGGAT
The DNA here is from genome assembly GCA_030737815.1 of Allium fistulosum. Lineage (NCBI taxonomy): Eukaryota > Viridiplantae > Streptophyta > Magnoliopsida > Asparagales > Amaryllidaceae > Allium > Allium fistulosum. The sequence continues at coordinate 958,670,751 of CM060903.1, read as the reverse complement.
GTTTCCTTTTATACCGATCCCTTTTATGCCGATCCCTTTTAATAAGTGAAGTAATTTGCCCATAACTTGAGCATACGAAATCAAAATGACTTAAAATTCAAACTGTAGCCTCATGGGGCCTTCCTTGTCACTTTATATCGATCTTACCAAGTTTGAGACAAAAATTGAGGACATGTACTGATCCCCTAGGGAAAGGGATAGGCACTAATGCCCCACCTAGGGGAGCATTATTCCATACTCTGAATATTCTGGAGAGTCTATCACTTGGCCTCGGCTAATTGTCGCTTCATGTCATTGCATGTGCTTGATCTCTGAGCCTAATAATCATCTCTCCGAGCTGTCTTCATCGATGATCGTCTAGTTTAACTTGTCTATACAGTATGAATATAGCCGGGCCAAAAGGTAGGATAATTGTTGGCAACAACTATCTAAACACTGGACCTGTCGGCTATAGTCAGATAGTTAGTGAGAGAAAGCTAAGGTATGACCAATGATGACTGGGAATTATCAAAAAGACATACCCCATTCACTGCTAATGTCCTGCATGCAGAGTATCCAAGGAGGTTCAACATGCCGTCGAGACCTGCCTACGAGGGAAAAACCGACCCCAAGCAGCACATCATGAGATATGAATGGCTGATGGATTCCTCACGAGCAGATGATTCAACCACGTGTATATGTTTTCCTATGACTCTCTTTGAAATAGTAACGATATAGTTTACAAGGCTACCCCCGCGATCGATCTCTAGATTTGATGATTTGGCAACAAGGTTTGTGGGGCGAGTGAGCAGTTTCGAATGCACGCAACTCGCCCCAAGGATGGAATGTCCCTGTCCAGTGTGATCCAGGTCCTAGGAGAATCGTTGAAAGATCATTTGGAGAGATTCCATATAGCTATTACAGAAATCAGTAATCTGAATGACCATCCAATACTGATGACCGTAATAAGATGGATTGATCCAAAATCTGATTTTGGCAATTGGTTAGCTGGGATATTATCGAAAAGCTGATTCGAGAAAGGAAGCTACAGAAATTTGTAAAAACCCCGCAGGATGGCGAGCAGGGGACTTCCGAACCCAATCGAGAACAAGCACCGCACAAGGCTGAGGAGCCTGCACAGACCGATGGAAGGTTGGTAATTAATACAATAGTCAAGGGACCACATACGGCTGATAAAAGTTGGCATGAGATGGAGTGCTATGCTAGCGCGATTAAGCATGCGAATTTTGAATGCTGTTAAAATACGGAAGATGGAGCTCTGGCAAAACATCAACATACAATGGAAAATGATATCGTGTTTAGAAATAGAGATGCATACAAGATGGAGGTTCCAACGATTAACCCAATGGTCATTTCAGCCATGATCGGCCATGCTTTTGTGAGAAGGATATTGGTTGACCGTGCAAGTTCTGTAAACATAATTTTCAAAAAAGCTTATGATCAGATGAGGATGGAAGCCAAGGACTTGAAACCGTCTAAAACTCGCATTCATGGCTTTAATGGTGCTACAACTGAAGCTGTTGGTTACATTGAATTACCTATAGAGTTGGGAGAAATTGACCGTAGGAGAGTACGTATTCTGCATATTGTTTTTTTGGATGTCGACTCTCCAAACAACACTTTTTTGGACCGATCTTTCTTAGTTGAGTTCCAGGCAGCTCTTGCCCTATGGTGTTTGACTTTGAAGTTCCCGACAGATAATGATGTTGGAGTTATTCATGGTGATAGGCGGCCGAACATGCATGTTATGTAGCTGACTCGAGGGATGCTCAACGGAAGGAGAAAGGTAAGGGTGTGGAAAAGTCGGTCCGCATCCAAGTCACTGAAGATTGACAACTAGCGCCTGAGCCTTGGCTCAAGCACCACAGTCGTTTCTATAGAGATATAGATCTGAGAGATGACGAAGAGGAGCTCAAAGAGACCAAGGCTGCACTGGCTGAGCTGACGATTGACATTACAGTTAGCCACGACGACCTATCATGGGACCTAAATATCATATCACAGCTCAACCCCCCAATGATGAAAGAACTTGTTGAATTTCTACGAGCAAATATAGACGTGTTCGCTTGGAATCACTTTGACATGTATGGGATCTCGCTAGCCATTGCGAGCCATGCATTGGATATCGACCTGAGGTATGTCCCGGTGAAACAAAAAAGATGTGGCCCGAATCTGGAGAGATCTGCCGCTCTTAAAGAGAAGGTGGATTGACTCAAAGACAATGGGTTTATTCACGACGCCCTCTACCCTAAATGAGTATTTAATCCTGTACTTGTGAGAAAGACAAACGGGAAATGGAGAACATGTTTTGACAACTCGGACTTGAACAAGGCATGCCCAAAAGATAGTTTTCCCCTTCCAAGGATCGACCAGTTGGTGGACTCAACCGTAGGACATAAATTGCTATCTTTCATGGATACGTACTCAGGATATAACCAAATCCCGATGCATATTCCCGATTAAGAGCACACCAGCTTTATTACCGATGTTGGATTATATTACTATGTGGTTATGCCTTTTGTACTAAATTGCAGGAGCGACCTACCAATGCTTAGTTAAAAGAATGTTTAAAGATCAAACCGGAAAAAACGATGGAGGTATATGTGGATAATATGCTCATAAAGTAACGACAGTCTAGCGACAACAATAGAGACTTGGCGGAAATGTTCGACATCCTTCGACATTACAAAATAAAGATTAATTATTTGAAGTATTCCTTTGGCATTGCATCAAGGAAGTTCTTGGGTTTTATCGTTAATGCCCGCGGAATCGAAGCTAATCCCGAGAAGACCCAAGCTATTCGTAATATCCAATTCCAAAGACTATCAAACAAGTACAAAGCCTGAATGGGAAGGTTGCTACCCTAAGCCAATTTATTTCCAGAGTTACCAACAAATGCATTCATTTCTTTAACTTAATTAGGAACGGAAAAAGGAATTTTGAATGGATATAGGATGGTAAAATGCATTTCAAGCTTTGGTGAATCACTTAGAGAGACCTCCCATCTTGTCAAAGCCATTGGATCATGAAGATTTATATATCTATTTGGCTATGTCGGTACATGCTATAAGTGTCGCGCTGCTACGTGAAGAAAATAAAATCCAGAGACCGACTAGCAAGCGATTGACAGAGGCTGAAAGGAACTATTCGAAGATAGAGAAACTGGCATACTGGTTACTAATTGCATCATGAAAGTTTCGCCCTTACTTTCAGGCACACCCTATTAATGTTTACACTGAGCAGCCGTTATGATGGGTTATGCAGTGACCTGAGACATCAGGAAGGTTACTAAAGTGGAATATCGAACTTAGCAAATTCGACATCACTTACCTTCCTCGGAGGACTATCCGGGGTCAGGCACCGGTAGATTTTATAGAAGAATTTACTACGCAGGATGATCTTCTAGAGAGCGGTGAAGTCCCTACTATATGGTGGAAGTTGTATACAGATGGAGCATCCAACGATCATTGTTCTGAAGCTAGGATTGTGCTTGTAACTCCCGATGCGATAAAGCTTGATTTCCCTGCAACAAACCATGAAGCTGAGTATGAGGCTCTGATTGCTGGACTTAAACTCGCCAGAGAACTGGGAATAAAGTCTCTGGAAATCTTTTGCGACTCACAATTGGTAGTATACCAAGTCAGGGGAGATTACCAAGCTAAAGGACAACAACTTGCTCCATATCTTACCCAAGTCCAAGAGTTGTTGACTGACTTTGAGTATTATGACATTACGCACATTCCTTAGGATCAAAATAGAGAGGCTGATTCATTGGCAAAGTTTGCTAGCACCGGGGATGCATAACAGATGGGCTTGGTTCCAGTCAAGTTATTAAATGCTCCAAGCATAAGCCTGATGGAAATTGACCGGGTACTAGAGACGGAGCCTAAGAAGGAGTCGTGGATGACTCCGGTTAAAGACTATTTACTACAGGAAGTTCTTCCCAAGTGAAGGAATGAAAAGCGACAAGTCCTTCGCAAAGCTTAATGGTATATCATACATGAAGGAGTTATGTATAGAAAGGGTTTCTCCATTCTCCTTCTCCATTGTATCGCTCATGATGAAATAAAATGAGCCCTAAAGGAAGTTTATGCAAGGGAATGTGACGATCACACTGGGGAGGGGGGGAAATCCTAGCAAAGAAAATACTTCATTACGGGTATTATGGGTTGACTGTTAATCGAAATGCCGTTGATTATGTAAGGCGAGGCGACAAGTGTCACATATATGCCAAAGTTCCAAAAGCTCCGCCAACAAAAATTACAGAAATGATCAGCACGTGGTCGTTTGCCATGTGGGGTATGGATATTATAGGTTCCTTACTAATCTCTAAAGGTGGTGCAAAGTACATTATTGTCGTAGTTGATTACTTCAACAAATGCGCTGAAGCGGAACCTTTAACCACTATCACAACCAAGAAAGCAACCAACATCATTATTTGGAATATCATCTGTCATTTTGGTCTTCCAAGGACTATTGTAATAGACAATGGGACCCAATTCGATAGTGCTGAATTCAAAAGACTTCTACTGTCGGTATCGTATCGAAAAGATATTTGTGGCAGCTGCTCACCCTCGAGCGAATGGGCAAGTTGAAGCTATGAACAAAATCATAAAATCCATTCTGAAGAAGCATTTGGAAAGGGCTAAAGGCAAGTGGGTGGATGAACTCCCGATTGCACTATGGGCTTACAGGACCACCCATAAGTCCGCGACTGGCCATACTCCATTCGCCCTCGCTTACGGTTCTGAGGCCGTTATTCTTGTTGAGCTCGAAGTTCCTTCTCATTGAGTTACTTACTACGATCCCAGAATGAACAAAGATCTCCTCTTAGAATCTTTATACTTTATAGATGAGAAGCGTAAGGAAGCTGATTTGAGGGCAGCTGCACACTGACACCGAGTCGCCCAATACTACAACACTAAAGTCTGACCTAGAACCTTTGAAATCGGTGATCTTATTATAAAACAGTTTTTCCTACCCTGTCACATATGAATCCAACCCGGGAAGGACCGTATGTCGTTGAACAGAGGCTTGGAGAGGGAACTTTAAAGCTAGCAACTATTGATGGCATCACACTCCCAAGGGCATGGAATAACGAGCATTTATGATGTTATTTCACTTAGTTTTTACTTTTTCATTTAGTTGTATTTAATTTTAGGATTTTCTTTAGCATTTAGTTTTTCAAATATGTAATAAGACAAATTATGTCATTTCTTTCTATTCAGCAATAGAGCTTTGAATTTTCCATCATATTTATGACCTACCATTGCAGTACATGTTAGTTACAATATACGACCAAATCCCACTGTTCCATGGGACCGACAAAACTGAGTGATTGAGATTTGACCGGTCACTTACTGAATCAAGCCACATACTTAAGGGCCGAACGACTGACCAAAGAGAACTGAACCTGATAATTTTCCAAATAACTCACGTCCATAGAGCGTGGATATGAGTATAAATGCTAAGTAGGTGCGACTAACCACTTATGAAATAACTCACGTCCCCAGAGCACGGATATGAGTATATATGCTAAATGGGTGTGACTGACCACTAATGAAATAACTCACGTTCATAGAGTGCGCATATGAGTATGGATGATAAATAAGTGTGAACCGACCACTTATTATAACTCAGACTTGACTATGATAGGATGAGAACGTAGTTAGTGGAGATGGAACTCGACCATCCACTGATCAACCCTGCCAATCCAAGTTCGGGGGCAGAGTCACAATGACTTGATCGCTGAATTCGATAGCGTAACGTCAGGGCTAAAGCCTAATGTTTGGATACGACTCGAAGCCACGACTTTAGGGAGGCCTTGAGATGGATAAATCGAATCAATGTTTGACACAATAAGCAACGAACCACTAATACATTAAATGGAAAATGAAACAGCTTGATCATTTAAACAAGCATGTACGATAATTCTACATAAGAACAAAAGAATTCTTATTCACACTAAACTTACTTTTCATAATGCAAGTTTATCCAAAATGAGAAGTAAAAGTGGGGGTCGTACTCGAACAAACACGACCAACAAAAAGAAAACGTTGCCATCCAAGCTATTTACACATCACATCAACCCAATAATTACTTATTGGATTTCCTCTCTTTCTTTTGTTTCTTGGGAGTGGTTCCATTTGAACTGCCTTTTGATCCTCTCTTTGATCCTTTTCCACCTTGGCTTTTCTTCGAAGAAACATCTTCAGTTATGAGGATCGAGGCAGCATCATCTTTAGAAGCAGGAGGGATCGAGGCACTCTCAACACCAGAAGCAGGGGGATCTATCTTGAGGAATTATTCCACTAGGAGGGATTATCTGAAGCGAGATAGGAATCAGCTCATTGGAATCCATATCAACAAGCTCAGCTTTCGCCTTCTTTTTCAACAACTCTTCCTTCTCAACATGCTCTTTCATGCTTAGCTCATCAGTAAAGTTTGAAGAGCCCGTGATTATGACATCTTCGTCAAAAGGAATTTCGTGGTGTAGGCCACCTCCATCTTTAAATAGTGCCTCTATGAATTGATCATCAATAACAAAGGTTTCTTCTTGAGCATCCAGAGCAGCAACTAAAGTTATAACTATAATAGATTCTGTCACAGCCGCTTGTGATCCCAATTGAGGCTCTTGTGAGGAAGGAGAAATGACACCTGACAAATTTAAAACTGAAGAAATATGGGCGAAAAGATTAGAAATATCAACTGGCGACAACCCAACCTTTTGAAAGAAGGAAGATGTCAAAGAAATACCTTCCTCGGTGTGGCTCTCAAGTTGAGCCGAAATACCCTTAGAACTGCATTCGGGAATTGGAGAAAGCTGTGGCTTGTAAGGATCATACTCGGGGATGGTTGAAGAATCTGCCATGGAGCTAGGGATAGCCTTGGATGTTAGGGGAAATTTAGTTGTAACATCGGGTTGTGCCGACCCGGATCCTTCACCCACTTCTTGTAAAGAGGCAGCAACAAATTCTTTCTAAAGTTTAAGCTGGATATTATGCAATGTTTTGAATTCATCACTTAATAGCATTTCACCTTTAAGCCTAGACAAGTCGATTTCCTCAGTGTTAAGGAGTCTCTTTTACTCTGTAACAAGAGATTCCCATGCACGCCAGAGCTGGTAGGGATTGTCATCGCGAAGCCATGTTAGATTATTGTGCTTGAGAACGTTGGCATTGCAAAGAATAAGAAGCGGGTCAAGCTCGTTCATCTTCTCTTCCCTAACCTTATCCTTGGCAGCTTCTACTTCACGCTGAATAAGTGCATCAACATCTTTGTAATACCCCAAAATTTTGTGAAAAATCATTTTGATAAAATGATTTCATTTTGAAACATTTAGATTTAAATATGGTGAAATTCTTGGGATTAAATAGTGTGCCAGGATATGTGTGCACGTGCACACTGGAAAATGGCACAGGGGTAATCCAAGAATTTGTGGAAAAAAAAAGAGATAGAAATTTTTTATTTTAATAAGAAAGTAAAATTCTTATTTGAAACATTGGAATTTAACTTAGGCCTAACCAAGTTAAATATGGGAGATATGTCTATATACATTTTTCTGTGAAGCATAAGGAATTAAATAAAGTAATAAAGAGGCAGAAAGATTTTATGTGAGCAAAGAAGTAATTCTTACTTAGCATAGGGTTTTCTTTTACCAGATCGAACTCATTTAATTAGGATGTATGTGTATAATTTCTGAAAGGCAAGAGAAATCAAATAAAAATATATATACACCCATGTGCATGTATATTTCCTGTGAGCAGAAAGTGTTAAAAGAAACATCAAAATGACATGAAATGTAATACAAGTCAATATGCTTGTGTAGGTAAAAATAGAAAAGGAGATTTTCCAGAAAAGAATAAAAATATAAATAAAAACTGAATCACACATTTAGCATGACTTGGGTAAGTAATTAAAGATAGCCATTTTTCTGAAAAAGTAAAAGGAAAAAAAGAAAAGAAAAGGGGCACTAACTATAATAGACTAAAGTGGCCAGGGCATTAAGGAGGAAAATGTGAAAATGCAAAATACATGAAGATGGTTAGGATAGAAATGGAATTTTGTTGTAACAAAACCCTAAGAGAAAACACTGGTATAAATAGGCAGTTTTGGCCAGGAAAACATTTTACCCAGAGTTGCTCAAAAATAATAAGAAAGAAAGGAAAATATTGGAAGGAAGAAGAAGACACACACATAAGGATTTTCTGAAACAAGAGAAGGAAGAACTTAGGTGAGTAACCTCACTGAGTTCATGGCATTAAGACCTGAGATGAGGCAGCCACTTTTCATATTGCCATTTACATATTGCTGGTTTTGATGTATATGATTTCATCAATGCTTTTTGGATGTTTTATTTTAAATCTGATATGATTTAATATGGATGTTTTTGGTGATCTTTGATTTGTTGAGACATTTGCCTTTGGATGTGTATCATACTGTTTTATTTTTACTCAAAAATGTTAAAGTCCAGAATCTTAAAATTATATAGAGAATACTCTCAACTGTTATAGATCTATGGCATGGAAACTTTACCAAAGAAAAATGTTGGGAGCTGCATTATACTTGGTATAAGTGCTGAGGCTTGAGAAGAAAGATGTTGGGTGCAATAGAAATTTTCTAAGTGCTGAGCCCTTAATCAAATCAAATAAAAAAAAGAGAAGCTCACAAGCTAAAACTATGATTGAACCAGATCATGATTCTGAATCAATCATAAAGGCTTGCAGATCAATATAACAAGAACATGCCATGCCTCTTTTACAATTGAAAATATTCTTATATTTTACTAAGATCAAGACATAATGTCCACATTTTTGGAAATAACTGTCTACTAAATTTCTGAGTAAATTATGCTAGAAAATTTATGGGTGTTACCATGTTTGCAGTGACAAGTTCACTTAGCTATCTGATGATAATATTTAAATCAATGCACTAGTAAATAAACTAGGGAAGGGAAGGCCAAGAAGGCTGCTGGAATGCTTGTTATATTTGATGTATGCAAGTTGGCACATGGTTTGTTTAAGCCCTGAGATCTTTGTGCAATGATGTGAATTAGTTCATTGCAATGTGTCCCTGTGATTCCTTGATGGCAGATGAGGCAGGAATTTAAACTGAATTTACACAACCTGTACATGAAGAGATAGGAATATGAATATTTCTTAGTTTGGTTGGTATGGAACCATGATAGTTCCAATGAATGTCCATGTTGCAAATAGATGATTATGTTTGCTTGATTATGAATGCAGGTATAGGAATGATAGATGGAGTTATCATACCTGAGTCACTTTATTTACACAATGATATAATAAGTGATTGCAAAAATTCATTCAAATAACAAGTTATTACACTCCTAATTCTCTGTTGTTTAATATCATGAATATACTGATGTTTCTCATACCAGATCATGGATCTGACCCTTATTTGCTCATGGCATATGGGGGTGTCTCACTTTAAAATGAGGCAGCAACCAATGCTCTTTCAGGAAATGCAGGAGCTAAGTAGAAAGTGAAGTATGGCTAATGAAAAGGGATTGAATGAACATGCTAGCTAATTTTAATAAGAGTCTAATTTGATTTTATCTGCATGTATTCATGAGACAGTTGTGTTTGAACTTGATGTTATTTAATGAACTTGCTATGTTTGATTGAACTGGTTGTTTATTTGTTGAATTATTGCTATGCATTAAGGTTTAAAAATTAAAAGAAATATCTGGGTTGAAAACCAGAAAAATATGCTTAGGTATTAGATATGAAAGCCTGGAAAGAAAAAAAAATACATATATGTATGTGAGTAAAAGTTTTGCATAATTTATATTATGTGCTGGTCAATTCTTGAAACATAGCAATGCACTAAGTTTTTAGAATAAAATCTGGATTTAACTAGAGGTAAACTTATAAAGATTTGAATCTTTTTACTGTGAAACTTTGTAAACCAGTTTTAATACCACTTTTTGAATTGTCTTAAGAAAAGTAAATATTTTGCAAGGCCTAAGATATAATGCCATTGCCTTGAACAAGTGTCTGTTAGATACAAGACTTATGGGTCAACCAGCTTCAAATGAGTGAGGTTTTGGTCGACCATATTTGATGGTGTTCTGAATGTAAAATACCTTTCAAAAACTTTAGATTATTTAGAAACTGTTTCACCACAAACAACTTTTAAAAGCTATACCAGATATGCAATCTGGACAGGTCTGCACTATTAAAACCTAGAAATACACATTAATCTTTTGAATATTTTTAAGTTCAAATGCTTGTCACAGCAAATCTTATGCAAATACTCAACTTACAATGTGTTATACAGGCTAAGATTAAAATAAATAAGTCATATAGATTGAATTAAAAATAAGAAAGTTTCCAGAGAATAAATAAGTGGAAAATGATAAGAGAATATATCATTTTCTGGTCTTAGCCAAATATCAATATATTTGAACTATGAAAAAAAAATCCCAAATACTTTGACCAAATATGGACAGGAATTATTATCATATTATAAATATTCAAAAGAACAAGGTAATTAACTATATGCAGATTTCTTCAAATCCAAACTAATCCAAACCAAACAGCCTGCTCTTGTTTAACAAATGGAATTAAATACATACTTTGATTTTAAACAAGAGGAACACATACATCTTCATATGTATGTGTATATCTTTAGGAATTAAACTGATATATTTATATTGGTGGAAAATATTGGATCCTGGATGAATTGTTTGAAAAGAAAATGACTCTGAGAATATTAAATTATAGGGATGTAAAAAAAAATTTAACCAAAAGTTTGAGGGTCATTTCAGTTGGTATCAGAGCTAATGGTTGCATTGATTGTTGAATACTTAGAAATGTATTATATTTGTTTGCTTTGGACGAGAAAAAAAAATTAATAGGAAAATAATAACCATAGAAAATACTTATAGTACACTAATATTATTTGCCCATGATTTGGTTATCAAACCATGGTAGGAAATACTTATAGAATGACTGCATCCTCCAGATTGTCAGAAGCAGGATCAACAACTTTTGGTGGAAGAATAGGAACTACAGAGAAAAAATCAAACTGTGGGCCTGGGCTCTGCGATTGTTCTGAATGACGACTGGAGGACGCATTATTAGACTCGGTTGTAGAACTTGATTCCATGCAAGGATTATCCTACTGAGAAGATGGTCCAGCAGGCATAATGGCAAGATGCTCAGAACGTCTAGAACCCATTACTATTCAGCTCAGTAAAAAATCATGATTAGATAAAGTAACCTATAACCCACGGTCCATAGTGAGTGCTAGTGTGGTGAGGCGATGTACTATACAATACAATAATAAGTTGTACGAAATTAAAGATGGAAAAGACGACAAGACTTCGAGGTTCGACCGGAGTGATCGTCATTCCTGACCATCTCAATCGTTTCTCTGTGTCATTACGAAACGATGCAGTTTGAGTTTTACGATCGATTATCAGCAAGTAAAAGTTCAATTTTAATGTTTAAGTCACCGATGAGCTTTAATAAAACAGTCAAAGGCATTGATTCGTGTCAAAGTTTAAATGTCACACATTACCGAATATGCAGTTCAAGTCGTGTAAAAGTCATATATGTTTATTCGAATATGCAAGGCCGAAGCTCATCATTGAGCTCAAGTCCATTTATTTAAGTTCCATTTTTAGAGCATGTGTGTTGAACATCGATCATTCACTTCATGCCTCATTACCAATCTTTCCCCTAGACCACATCTGTCGATCGTTCATAATTGGCCAAGTCCACCGATCATTCTCCATAACCTTCCAAACCGATCATTGTCTCCATGCCAACTATCAATCGTACCACTCTATCCTTTCCACCTTAAAATCCTCCAACTTCGAAGCATTACCGATTGTTTAAGAATGATCATCCCACCTCCAAGCAACAGCTCCACTCACAACGATCAGTTGAACACACATCAACTTCCCCAACTCCGCTACTTCGCCCTCCTTAACAAATGATCGGTTAAGGCCATCGCCTCCTCCAGTCTCCATCGTCATCAACCTTTTTTGATCATTTTACTGATCGATTCCATCATAGAAGACGAAGGCAACGATATTGGTGAAGCTCAAAGTATTGTCCTCGAATCATAAAGCAAGTTCAAATCGTCCTACCTAAGTTTGAGATCCGAGAAAAGAAGATAGATTCGAATTTGAATCGAAGTGAGATCTGAAGAAGTATGATAATGGTTAGTAAATAAAGAAAATTGATTTTTGGAGTTCGGATCGTTGTTTGGATCGGTAAGGGAAAAAAGGAGGGAGACTTGTTTTTTCTTTTTCTACCTTGAGTCCAAACGATACAAAACGAATTGAAGGATGAAAAAAATAGTTAAGTATGAAAGCTTTTATAGGAAGAGCGTATACCGATTGTTCTACCCATTAGATATACCGATCGTTCAAATTAGAATTCCTACCGATCGTTCCACCACCCAGAATGATTCGAAACTCCTCTATATGTACTAATGATGGTAATGATCATTAAAAAAAGAGAGAAAGGATAACAATTGATGATAATCATTTTTATAAAAAATGGAAATAACGATCGGTAGAGATTGTTTATAAAAATTTCAAAACTTGACAACGACCTATGAACGTGTAACCATGATCGGGAGTCAAGTACAAACACTATACATGCTAGAATATGTTCCAACATTCAATTTTTTGAAAGCGACGGAAATTGAATATTCATTGGAAATCGACCAGAGAAAAATTAAAACCAAATTGCTGGAGTTTAGAAATCACTAGAATCAAAACAAGATGATCAGCAATAAGTCAAGATCCCGTATTTATACTATTGGAAATATACCGAAGTCACGACGAATAAGGGGATTACGACCCTCAACAAGAAAGTGACTCAATGAAAGGATAATGAAAATTCAATGAACTGAATGAAATCCTTTTTCGACGATTGAATATTGCAACTTTTCAAAGCACGTCATGTTCGAACAATACATACTTTAGGGGGAAAATGTTATCTCGCCTTTTGGCAAGGCCGTGATCTCATCGACTTGGCTAGAAACGGATGGTTACCAGCCTTGAGAATCAGCTATATACAATACTATGGATGATGGTCAAATAGATAAGGACCGGGTTCCGACCGAGGTGCAATTAGTATGAAGTGGCAGGCATAGCCCTGTGAAGCTACATTTCAAATTTCAAGTCAATCAGAGGTCGTATGCTCGAGTTACGGACAAAGCAAGGATTTATATGGATCGATCAGGAACGATCCATAAAATAGCACAAGTCAATGAAGATCGATCGATATCTCAGAATCCACAAAACTTATACACTTTAAACTTTCAGAGCATTAATGTATTGAAGAGTGGAGCCCATAAGAACGATCGCAGGACATAACTCACCAAATTACACTCTCACGGATCATTCACTACCAATCGGTATAAGACTTCCAATGTGCCATATTCAACAAAGATCGATGGATATCTCGAAATCTACAACTAAGAATGGCACCATATTTTAAGAGCAAGGTCCAAAGGCATATGGGACTTCCTACAAATGATCGCACTTCAATCAGATGTAAGAATAACGATCGGTATAACTCTTATCGATCGTTCTAAAATAATGAACTATGACCACCGATCGTTTTGGTGGGCCCTTATGGACCTGAAGAGCCGTTTGCCGAAATCTTAGCGAAATATCTCGTCATCTCAACCTATAGATACAGGCTTAATGGTTCATTTTCAAGACCTTTACACTGCTTGTTAACCTAAAATCCATTGTAATTAAATGCCAGCTTTGTTTTTCTATTGTAATCAGATTCATAAGAGATTAATAAAGCATAATCTTCAAAGTGGACGTAGGCACACAACGCTGAACCAATATAAACCTCTGTATCTTTGATTACCACTTATTCTCCGTTGCTTTCTTAATTATTTACTCAATTTAATTTTACTTTTCTTCATTTAGTTCTCTACAAAAACTATTCTTGAGTGTTTGTGACAATTTTTGGTGCAAACAATTACTATCTAATGGTAATTATTAATTATTAATTAATTATTGCAACATGTAAACTAAAAGGTTGTAATAGGTATCTATTACAACTAGCATAAAAAAAGAGTTGTTGAAAATTGACATCTATTATAATGGTGAAAGCAAAATGTTGTAATAGGCATCAATTACAACTAGCAAAAAAAAGAGTTATCGAAAGAAAACTTTTATTACAATGGGCATTTTGTGACAGTTGTAAAAAGCAGTTATAAGAGTCTTCCTATTGTAGTGCATTTTCAAATAAATTTATAATCTACAAAATAAATTTTTATTAATTACAAATTGTAGAATATTATCCAAAATCACTTATATACAATCGAAGTTATTGATAATACACCCTTAAATCATTTAAATATTAGGGAAAATCATTTTATATTTTCTAAATAATATATAAGGTTTATAAATAATAATTTTGAAAACTATTCTTAGAATTAAAATATAATGATTATAATGGCGATTTTGAACGGATTTTGTAAACAAAAGAACTATATTTATAATTAGAAATAAATTTCTATAAATGAAATAAGTTGAATTAAGTAAAACTTTAATAAATTATTTATAAAATACTTTAATATGATATTTTAAATATTTTAAATAATTTTTTGATGTTTTAAAACAAATATAAATAAAACATCCATAAAAAGCACTCGCGCTAATATTCAACTTACATATATTTTTAGTTTAATTCGCAAATGGATAGAGTTATGTTTGCACATTGACACTTCCAACCAATACAAAAAACCGGCTATCACTAAAACAACTAAATAAAATCCAATATGCCAAATAATCCATTCATCTAATTTATTCAATCCAACGATAAACAATATAATTTCAACCATATAAACCATATCGTATCATAGCTTAAACAAGATAAACTAGCATTGATAATTAAACATTGTTGTGAGTATATAAAAAATACTCACCGAATTGCCGAGCGAAGCTAAAATAAATTTGCCCTATTTCGTTATCTTAGTTTTCCACCATCAAGCATTGGCCTTCGCTTTCTAAAGTAGCAGCGTTAACTTCCACATTCTCGCACATCGCCAAAAGCTCACATGCCTCCACCTCCAAGCACCCAAGTTGTGGCTTCCTATCGAGCTCATCTCCTTCGATCGCAATAGCACCAACATCGTCGCCTCAAGTCAGCCATCACTCTCCTCATCACCAGCGCGACTTAAACTTGCTTGTGTTGCCTACTTCCTGATGTAGAGAGCAATTCTCTTTTTTTCGTGTGTGAATCCATTTCGGAGAATAAGAGGGTTCGGTATGGAAAGTGGAGGGTCTAGGCTTAATTCGTGAATTAGGTAGAGGATAATAGAATAAGGTGGAAATAAATATAGATTTGAACGGCTTAGGCCTTATTCATTTGGCCCTAAATTTTAATTTACTTTAGTTCGATAAATCTTTCTTTTTATAACTTCTTTTAATTTATTTATAAATAAAATTTCAATTTTATTTAAAGTAATTTACTCTCCAATATATTTCGGTTTTTTAAAACACCTTATTCAATTTAAACCAATTTGTTTGATTTTAATAGATCAGACTTTATTAATTTAGTTTAATTTATTAAATTAAAATCTTTTATTAAGTAGAAACTAAAAATAAAATTTCAAAATTTTTTAATTATCACAAATCGAATTAGAATAATTTTTTTAGTTGATTTTATTTATTTGTATAGCATAGAATACATGTTGTTACAAACTCCCATCTTAAATGAATTGTGACCTCACAATTCCTATATAAGGAGAATCTCGAACAACTCCTATAACACAAGATGAATCATTACTTTAGTAGTTAACGTGATATATGAATAACATCCTCATATAAAGATTTATAGAATGTATATACATAATCATCATACCACATGCATCCATAGCGATAAAATGAATTCTCTTTATTAAATTTAATTCATATTATTTACGTGCTATTTATTTATTCTAATTTTTATTTTAAAGATTTATGTTTAACTCATATATGATTAAATCCTTAAATATATTCTAAGTGTTGAGATTACAAAAAATTCAACAGGGTCTCCCTTGCGCGGCTCGCGTTTCAAAAAATTAAAGCAAATAATATAAGCCTCAAATAAGGTTTTTTCTATTTGTGACTTCTTGCACGGGCCATAACAATCAATATACACACATTTATATAATATACACTATCATATGCATAAAATATACCTTTCTTTTCACAATTTTTCTTATTTTTAGCAAGCAAATTTCTTTTCTTCTTTTAGCAGCGTATTTAAAGCGAGTGATCATTATGCAATCTATTATTGCTTCCTGGTACATATAAGAAGCTCAAACATTAAATACGAATCAAATTACAATATTTCCATTGATGGTTTCTATGTTGTGCTATGTTCATACCAAATTTTAAAGGTCAAAACGTCAAAATTTAAGATAGCAATCAAAAGTAAAGTCGTAGTGCCTTGAATATAGTTTTCAAAACATCATATGAATATTGAAAAAAATTACATCTCAAATTATGGAGGATTTACCAAAGATATGTAGCCCTGGTTTTAATAAAAATGCATAGGCCCACCATCGTAATTTACCCTTTTAGCCTTGAAAACTTAATTTTTTTTACAAAATACTTATATCAAAAGTTGTTTCTTAGGGTCTTAGCTTTTCGAAATGGCGAAATCATCAAAATCGGATAAACTGTTCGAAAGTTATGGTCAAATGAACACAAATACACAGGCCTGGTAACATAGCATCAAAACAAAACATCATCTTATACAATAATGCCAGAATATTGCCTTATGCGCAGGTGTTTAACATATTTTATTTCTATAAATGGATAACGCCAATACTTATTACGTAGAATAAATAAGCAATGTAAATAATAGCCTAATGAATGTCTAAAAACTATTTTTATGAGGGTTTCTAGATAGAAATGTTGATGTCGCAATATTGACATAAATTATTTTAATTATATACGAAACGCTATATGAAAGAAAGCTAGTTAGTTTGATGACATTTTAGCCATAGTTGTCATGTTGCCATAGTTGTCATGTAGATAACATTTTACATATTATATATTCTACCTGTATCAATTATGTCCAAGTTTTCTTTTACTTCATTTTGTGATTTGAGCACTTTAGTTGCATTTGTATATACAAGTAGAATAACACATTTATTTTACATGTGTAGAGCACAAAGGTTAATTTTTTTTTCCAACAAGGGTTTCATAAAGAATCAAGTGTGAAGTTTTGTAAACCTAATAGAAGTTCACTAAGAAAGCTATAAAGAAAAAATCTTTGAAAAAAATAAGTTACTAGACATGACACAGACACATAGGCTAGAATACATGATTTCTTATGTTCTTGCCTATGCTTTAGTGCATAAAAAGTTAAAAATTTAATTTCTACTTTAGCATTATAGTCGTCCTTAATTTAGATTTATGTTTGGATCACATAACTTTGGTTGTCTCTTATACTAGTCAACAATAAAAATCATATTCATAGAATACCATCACTGTAATTTAAAATATGTTAAACTATTATAAAATTTGATTGGAGTTGAAGGAGTTAGGATTTCACCATCTATTTAATGTAGAAATTAATATCGTAATTTGAATACTTAAATATAACTATGATAAATCAGTATATTTGAACTTTAGCCTCGAGTTTCTTCCAAACTCTGATTAATTCCATACAATATATTGTACAGAATAAATTTTCAAAATAAAAAATGGGGTAGTTAAATTCGTAATTTTCAAATTTTACATGGATAGAAGCGGTCCCTTTTTTTATTCTTAGACATAATAAAATAAAACAAATAATCTTTATCTGATCTTTATCTTTGGAATAGAAAAGAGTAAAAATATATTGAAAAATACATCACTTGACCAAAATCTCAATGAAATATTCGGTTACGTTGCATTTATATGTGTTGTCCATGGTTAAAATGCCATTTTTCTTGGAAGAGATGTAGTGTTTTGAATATCATTGGTGTTAGCATCGTAAGTTAATCAGGATTAAATTTTAAGAATATACTGATGGATTAAAGGAACTCAACTCAAGTCAAAACAATATCTAAACCTTAAAAATATCAAAGATAACTTCTTATCACAAACTTAATTAAAACTACGTTTCAAAAAATCCTTTTTAAAAATATTTTATATCACTACATAAAGCTTTATCAAAATCCTATTCAAAACATAATTCAAAAATATTTCATCTCCTTTTAAAGCTTTATAGAACATTCAAAAATTTACAAAGCTTTTCGAAACTTCACAAAACTTTTTCAAAACTCTATGTCCATATGTCTCGTCTTAGTATTTAGGAATCCCTATTGATAACATTGGCCAGACGTATCGACTAGAATTCTTAACCTACACAACGGACAAGTTAACACAACTTCATTTTAGAAATATCCATAAGTAAAACTTTTACAAATTATTTAATATACATAATAAATCTTTTACTTGTTCACTTTAAATTTTTAACTCAATACCACACTTATAATATATATACTTTGAAATTTGCTTCTTACACTTGACTTCAAATTCAAATAATAAAAGTAAATTATATCCTTGTATAGGAAAAGTATTTACTTTTATTAACACTTTAGTAATTTCAAAACAATTTCAAACCACCTCTAAATACACAAAAATTTCAAAATTAAATTTAATTCCACCAATTACAAATAGCCAAACAAACATAAGAGACTAAAATGAATACATTCAGCGGAAACTAATACATAGATTTCCATTGCACACCCTGATCAAAATCAAGTCAAAGCTCAATTGCAATATCAAACCAAATACCACTATGCAATATTAAACCCTCTAAAGTAAAAACACAAATTTCACTGGTTGGACTGACTCCTTTCGTCCTTGCTACACCAACCATTTTATACCGCATACTTAGAAGAAAAGAAATTAATTAAATATTTAAATACATATACTTGTAAAACCAAAAATATGTCCCTTGATGTTAACCTTAAAAATCATCCTATATATATATAATATGCTAACTCTTATTATAGAAAATTACCCAACACTCTCAATAGGACAGGGACTCGAAGTCTCATCTAAGGCCAAGACATGTGTCTCTTATACACGATGTATTATTCTGAACCTGCTCTGATATCAAATGTAACCACCCTACCTCTATACCTGTACTATCCAAGAGTATTACAGAGTAATACTGTCAGATAATAAGGAGAATGAGATTATATGGGGTACACACGTGAAAATCCCCTTGGACTAACACTGGTGTGTATTAAAACATCAAATAAATATCTCATTATCGGTACAAAGCAATAAACATGTATGCCTACAAGACAGAATAATACATAAAATACAGTGAATAATAGAGAACATAGGGTTAGAATCACAGCGATAACATATAATATTTGATTTATAATACAATAAGGGTATAACTTAACCCAAGTGCCAACTATCTCAATATGATGTGATGAATAATCAATATACATCTCAGTAAAAAAATATACACTAAATCAATGTCATATAAATATCATACAACATCCTAATACACCTCCTCTATGCCCAATAAATAAATACTAGTCATTATGTCCCTGTAACTAAAATGTCTCGGATCGACCCGAACATTATAAATATAACACATGGGTCAGACTATGTCTAATCAAGGATTTATCATTTGGTAACATAAATATACAAGAAATAATAATAAGATAATACTGCTAGAGATAACCATCCCTGCATCAAGTCACAACGAATGACTCAAACCATACAAAGAAGACCACTCTAATATCAAAAGATGTCATCACCCATACAACAACACATCAAATCAGAAATCACAATCAACACAAATGGATGAATCATACATATATAGAAATAATCATCAAATCTAGAAATCAATAAATGAGATATCATCGAGTATAATCAGGCTAGCACGAAGCATTACAAAAATATATCTCTTAATCTCGATAAATAAAACATCATCATCAATATACATAAAATAGGATAGGCTGCTTATCAAATAATGAGAATCCACTATACAGTGGACATATATCACAGGTATAATCTCATTTTCTCATATCTATACTATCAGAAAATATCGTAACAGGATATGGCTGTACGACAGACATGAAGTCCAAAGCAGAGCCATCTATGTAATAATATATGGCACTAGCCCATATCAATACTACATATGGGTCATCTTACCCATATCCCTGCTATAATGAGGTGTATCAATCGTATATGCCAACCTACTACTCCAGTAGTACTAAAAGGGAGACTGATAGCACACACGTAGTTATCGTGACATAGATCTATGGGTGTTCGTGTCAACACAAAGATTAATATGGCACGACACTCAAAATTTCCCCTATAGGTAACAGACTGTTGGCCTAGGTGACACAAGGGTAAAAACACCCTCATAAGGTAGTACGAAGCTGTATAATATAGTATGTCACGGATCGAGGGTGTGACCCTACAATTAGGATGCTGGGGTAGATTCTAGCCATCTAGCTCTCTCTAACAAACATAATAGGAGTACATCGTAATAGTGACATATAGAATTAATAAATATAAATCTAAATTCTCACTAAATATAGGCATGAAGCCGTATATCACTATATATCACCTCACACTATCCACTTTATTCCCGTCACGTGATTGTCATCTACTAATAATGAATAACCGAATAAATATCATAACAATGTCCCATACCACTATGTGATACTCAAACGTTTATTCACTGTTTATAAATTCCACTTCACCCCCAAATTATTCCATATAATGAGTCCAAAGAATAACTGGAGAAATATTACTAAATGCCCCATTCCAAATGGTATTATAACTCCATTTACTCAGAATCCTCGTCACATAGAATAAATCATCACAAAATCATATAAAAGGATGTCATTGCCGTATCATATTAAAAACATTAATCTAATCAATATCAACGGTGAACCACCCATGACGTTAAAAACAACATAGATATTATGAAAACATTGAAGAGCGAAATAAAATATAGTTAATCAAATATATATATAAAGAATATGCTCTTTTTTAAGTTTATTAAATTATATACATATTTATAGTACTTAATAATACATGAAATATTTAACCTAAAAATGATTTATTATTTTCTATAAATTATATCACTTTTAAAATGTTGTTTAAAATTGAAGTATGAATCAGTTAAGTGATTATATTTACAAAAATGTTAGAAGACTTCTTGAATCAATTTTTTATATTCTAAAACAATAAGAACCTTTGAAATATATATTATTTATTGAATAATTCATTCCCCTTATTTATATAATCCCAATTAGAGATTTAAATATAAAAATTTACTTCCAAACCTTTGCTTATATATTTTAATATATTCAAGAACACTTTGCAAATCAAATATGTTTTATGTAAGTCTTTTTACAACTTTCTATAATTAGTTTTTACTTTAAATAAATATATAAATTTCAAAATTAATTCTTTTTGTTCCAAAATATAAAATAGAATTCAAAGCCTCATTTTTACATTTCAATTCATCAATAACTATATTAAAATCAATTACAAGTCTTTTTATCATTTTTAATAATCATAAAACATTTTCAAATAAATCTATAATCTGCAAATTAAATTTTTATTAATTACAAACCATAGAATATTATCCAAAATCTCTTAAATACAACCGAATTTATTGATAATACACCCTTAAATTGTTTAAATACATTTAAAAAAATCATTTCATATTTTCTAAATAATATATAAGGTTTTTAGATAATAATTTCGAAAACTATTCATAGAATTAAGATACAATGATTGTAATAGCGATTTTGAAAGGATTTTGTGAACAAAAGAAACTATATTTATAGTTAGAAAAAAATTTCTAAATTATATGAAATAAATTGGATTAAGTAAAACTTTAATAAATTATTTATAAAATATTTTTATCATTATATTTTAAATCTTTTAAATAATTTTTTGATGTTTTAAAACAAATATAAATAAAACATCCATAAAATGCACTCGCATTATTATTCAACTTATATATATTTATAGTTCAATTCGCAAACGGACAGAGTTATGTTTGCATATTGACACTTCCAACCAATACAAAAGGCCAGCTATCACTACAATAACCAAATTCAATCCAATATGCCAAACGATCCATTCATCCAATTATTTAAATCCATCGACCAACGATATAATTTCAACTATATAAACCATATCGTATCATAGCTTAAACGAGATGAACAAGCGTTGATAATTAAACATAGTTGTGAGTATATAAAAAATGCTCATTGAATTATGGAACGAAGCTAAACTACATCTACCCTATTACATTGTCTCAGTTTTCCACCATCGAGCATTGGCCTTTGCTTCCCAAAGTAGCAGCGCTAACTTCCACATCTTCGCACATCGCTTGAAGCTCACGTGCCTCTACCTCCAAGCACCCAGGTTGTGGCTTCCTGTCTAGCTCATCTCCTTTGATCGCAATAGCACCCCCATTATTGCCCCAATTCATCCATCACTCCCCATCGCAAGCATGACTTAATCTTGCTCGTGTCGCCTACTTCCTGATGTCAAGCGCAATTCTCTTTTTTTGGTACGTGAATTCACTTTGGAGGATAAGAGGGTTCGGGTATGGAAAGTGGAGGGTTTGGGCTAAGTTCGTGAATAAGGTAGAGAATACTAGAATAAGGGGGAAAGAAATATGGATTTGAATGGCTTGGGCCTTATTCATTTGGGCCTAAATTTTAATTTACATTAGTTCAATAAAATTTTCTTTTTACAAATTCTTTTAATTTATATATAAAATAAAGATTTAAATTAATTTACACTCCAAAATATTTCATATTAATTAAAACACCTTATTCAATTTAAACTAATTTGTTCGAATTTAGTAGATCATTCAAGAAGACTTTATTAATTTAATTCAATTTATTAAATTAAAATCTTTTATTAAATAGAATTCAATTAACTAAAAATTAAGTTTCAAAATTTTTAATTATCACAAATCGAATTCGAACAAATTTTTTTAGTTTTTTAATTTTGATATAATTTGTTTATTTGTACGGCGTAGGAAACAGGTTGTTACAAATTTTCAATAGAGAACTTCTAGCAGTTGCATCAAGCCACTAGGTTTCTTCTACTCTACCTTAACCAACTAGCAGTTCATGCACTTCGAGATGAATGTCCTAACATCTTTCTTTAGCCCTTCCCCATAATAGGTCTGCTCCATATCATGGTACATCTTGTTACTATCGGGATGGACAATCAATCCCGAATGATGGCACTCTCATAGTACCTCATCCCTCAAACCAATCGACATCCGGAACAAACAATCTCCCATCTTTCCATAGTCAACCATCTCGGTCGAGTCCATGCTGTCTTATCTCTTTAGACTCTACTCCGTCTTTGATTTTAGCAATGATCTCAAATAATCAAACATCATACCTCTGTTTAGTACCGGCCTCTTAATCAAAAAATGCTTAATGGTCAAGTTTGCCATTATCTTTGGCTCTAAGTCGCATTTTGGTCGGAAACCATAACCAGCAATATACTCTAACCATATCCACCCTAAAAACATAGCTCCCAAGTCGGCGTGCCTCCTACTCAATGCATCAACAATTGCATTCCTTTCCCCAGTGTATATGTGATATCAAAGTCACAGGAGGCTAGGAACTGTAACCATCAACGCGGATGAAGGTTAAGATCCTTTTACAAAAAGAGGTACTTCAATGGTTTATAGTCTGTGAACAGCTCGAACCTCTCTCCTAAAAGATAATGTCTCAAAAATTTCAGTGCAAACATTATCACTGCTAACTCTAAATCATGGGTCGGGTATATCTTCTCACGTGGCTTCAATCGTCGACTAGCATATGCAACAACTTTGCCTCTTTGCATGAAACCACGTCCAATCCGGAACTATAAACATCGACGTATACTACCAGCTCTACATTCCCTCTTGGAATGGTCAGTAATGGTGCACTCATCAACTTTTTTTTCCAGACCCATGAATGCATGTTCACATCTTGCATCCCTAGTAATAGTTTGATTCTTTTTCATCAATGGTGCAGCTAATTTGGAGAAGTCCTGGATGAATCATCTATAATATCCGGCTAACCCTAAGAAACTTTTCACATCCATAGCAATTTTGGGTCTAGTCCAATCTTGAACTGGTGCGACTTTTGTAGGATCCACGACAATGCCCTGCTCAGAAACAACATGACCCAAGGATCGCACTTCCCTCCTTTAGAAGTGGGACTTTGAAAACTTCACTTTCAATCGGTGCTCTCTCAACACCCTAAGTAAGATCCTCGATTGCGTCTTGTGTACTTCCTCTATATGTGAGTAAACGAGAATATCATTGATGTACATAAGAACAAATTTATTTAGTTGACCCCTGATAACGCGGTTTATGAGATCAACGAAGTATGCCAACACATTAGTTAGCCTGAACGGAATAGCCAACCACTCATAGAAACCTTACGGCGTATAAAATATGTAATCGGCATTCTCTCCTTCTCTACTCTCAGTTGGTGAAATCCCATTGCAAGATCCAACTGAGAGAATACTCTAGCACCATGCAGTTGATTGAACAAGTCATCAATACGTGGAAGTGGATACTTGTTCTTCCTCGTTGCTTTATTTAGCCCACGGTAATCAACACACAATCTAAGGGAACCAACCATCTATGTGGTGAATACTATGGGGGCTTTCCACTTAGAAATACTCCTTCGAATGAACCTTTGGTGTAATAGATCATTCATTTGCACCTCAAGCTCCCATTGTTCTTTAGGTGTCATCCTCCTCAAAGGCTTCACATTGGTATAGCGTCTTTAATTGAATTAATACAGAACTTGATTTGTTCTCTCTATGTGGTACAAGTCCGGTTACTACTTCAAATATGCTCAGATACTCCCTTAGCAATTGGTACTGATGACAACTCATCATGTGGGATGTTATGCAAATATAGAAAGCTAACCATCACCTCATTGTCTGGTAGGCAGCCAAACACTACCGTCCGTCCATCATCTACCCTATCATCACTAATGACTTCTCGCAATCCATCATCATTTCATATCTATAAAGCCAGTCCATACCCAAAATAATACCAAATCTAACAAAACCCAAAATAAAGCAACCATAATTAAAAAACATCTATGACTCAATAAGACCAAACCACAACAAACTATACACAAGCTAGTGGAGCCTTCAACAGAGTTCGACACGGTCAAATGTTGGTCAACAATTTCAGGTTTTGATCCTAACTTATCTACCAAGTAACTAGATATGAAGGAATGTGAAGCCCTGGTATCAAACAAAACATGTATGGGAACATCATAAATGGAAAGCATACATTGGATAACGATGCTCTTCCCCTTCTCTTTCATCAATGAAGCACTCAAGGAAGTAGGGACAGCGTTGAGAGCATATGCTTTCACTGCACTCTTCTACTTAGGTAGCTCTGGAAAATCCTTCTTGAGATACCTAAACTTATTATGGATGAAACACTTCTTCCCCTCATCTTTGCATTCTCTACTAAAATGACCATTTTCCAAGCAGTTATAGAAAATTGGCCCGCTTTTGATCTTCTTTTTTTGGTCTTTTTTTGTTTTGAAACTGCTTCCTCTTGTTGTTATTATTCTATTTCTTCTTGTCTCCCCTACTGATTGTGGCCTTGGGTCTTCTTAGGAATAATAGCTTTCGGCTTCAAATAAAAACTCTCATGTCTTAGAGCCTTTTCAACTATCATCACGAAAGTCTCATCAATATGACTCACGAGTTTCTCTCCTAAGTAGTCATCTAAGCCAACGATGAACTTCTCATTCTTCTTTAAAGGACTATCAATAAATGACATCCCATATTTTGACAAGGCATCAAACTTAACAACGTACTCGGAGACAGTCATATCCATTTGCTTTAGATCTGCAAACTTATGGAATAGAGAAGACTTCTAAGCTACAGGGATAAATTTTTCCTCTAATCTTCCTTTGAACCGGTCTCAAGTGAACTGATCTCCAGAGTGGCAGCCCTTATTGCATTCCACTAGTTCATGCCTTGTCCCTAAAGATGTCAGGGATCCAATTGCCTTTTCATAGCATCATTCAGCTCTAAGTATTGCCTTTTCATAACATTATTCAGCTCTAATTCATCAAATATCCTTTTGCAGGTATCACACCAATCATGTACTTCCATCGCCGCCTCCGTTTCTTAGAACAGTTTGCCATCTAGACTTGCAAAGTCTTTTTTTAGTTTAGCAAAATCGGCATGGGTGCCTGCACTGGAGCACCACCATCAATAGCAACATTCAGAGCAGCTATTGAGCATTATGCAGCATGTTCCACATCATTGTATTGAACATCGTCTATAGGTTAGAATTAGCAGCTCCCGAGTCAGCCCCTACTTCGTCTCCCAAGACGGAGTTCCATGTATTATTTCTTATTTGGTGACTCATCCTTCAATCTGTATTAAAGATGATCAGTCTCTCTATAATGAATTCAACTTATCGTGTGTGCAGTGCGACTTCATACTATATATATATTACTATATAGTTTAGAAAATCAAAATATATAACAGGTTCGCGCTCTTATGCACACACACTCCAGATCCAGTCTAAGGCGAGATCTTCTACCCTATCTCTACTGGACTACGGTATCCCTTAGGTTAAACTACATAACCTAACTCTGATACCAAATGTGACAACCGCCCTACACCTTCGGCGCCTAATATAATCTATATTATGCACTGCAATGGTGCCCGACCAATGTAGGACAATTGTCAAGGTTGTAGTAAAGTAAATAAATCATAGAACCTTTCATCTGTCTCAGAGCACATAGGATAAAATACAATAATAAACATCTCTGATGTAAAACAAACGAGAAAATTATAACTGAATGAATCACAAAAATTAGAGTACTTGGATCCGTACAGCTATACAACATAAGTGATAGAGTTTATACAACTGATAATAAACTTAATATAGGTAACAGTCTCTAACTAGATAATAGCACTAGTAAGCTCCATAGTGCTAGTCAGCGGAACGATAAGCAATAACAGCTAAATATAAAAATAAGAGAGTATAGCCTCCAACTCGTCTCCTATCCAACTCCATGTGCTCACCAGAGCTAAAATCCCTAATCTACTCATTTAAGAGTACCTAGAATAATAGGGAGCAGAGCATGAAATCCCGAATCAGACAAAAGTATAGTGTGAGCAATAGAAAATCTCAAATACTATAAAGTCAGTACACTAGAACAAATGGTATGGAAAATCAGACCTGACCTGTCATTGCATCAATAGAGTTATCACATAACATAGAATAAATGCTACTCTACATCATAATCACCATGGTGTACTATACATCAAGGTACTAGTGGGCGTCTAGGTATCTACATTAATAATATCTACATTGTGTGACATCCCTAAGATAATAAGCAACCAATGCAAACATAACATCCATCATCCATCCTCACATTCATTCCCTCAATGCATTGGATAGATGACACTCCCCCTTCCTATTTAGTTAAGCACGCTTAATGACTCGGTTTCTCAATACTCGAATCCATGCCTTAGTAGTCCAGGAACTAAATTTCCATCGCATTCAGTTTAGGGTAAAACAAATCAAAACATCATGTGATTCGGGGCACATTGCACTCCCAAGTGAGCATCCTTACATACTCCTACTTTACTAGTACACCTCAAAACCTAATAATTTCAATGGTGCCTTTGCACACATCATCCGCAGTAGAGCACATCCTAGAATTGTCCTTCAACTCCCGTCTGAAGTCCTTCAATCCATGGTTAGTCATGTAACCTTCCTCCAACAATTCATTCAATCCGACTCGTAGTCCTCTACTTTGTGTCTCAAAGTACAGCCATCCCGTCATCGAAGCTGTCACTTCCCATCATGGAATCATCGTCACCAAGTCACGTGTTGCTTCTGTCAAAAATCGCCATCAAGCCTCATAGTTCTCTACCGACACAAGCCTTAGCTCGAAGTAGATGTGATTTGGCTCGAAGTAGAAGCCAAACTGAAAACCCAAAGTGTCCCTGAGTTAAGCCCAGAGCAAACTCACAAATGGCCCGAAGTAAGCATTGGTCCACACTTCACCGATCCAAACGCCTCTAATTCACACATATAGCTCTATCGATCTGACCATTAGTCACCACATATCCATAGCCTAACCAACCCAACATCGCCACCGGCCCATAGCCTCATTGATTGGAGAGACCGTATCGATCAATATCGATTCATGGGTACCGATTCCACCTTTAATAAATTCAAGCCTCGAGACCCTCCCCTCATCGATCCAAGTCATCCTCTCTGCAGCTCGAAGTAGCTCCCCTCCTTGCCAGAAGCACGGCTCACGATCGATCCCATACTTGCAATTTTTCCCACCTTCCTCACACAACCCATGCATTTTCACATGCGTCCTAAAGTAAACCTTTCAAGAACTCGAAGCGCTCCTTCTACCATCCAAGATTTGAACTCACTTATCCAACACCACCGATCCATCTTGTTTTTCCAATAACTCAAGCAAACGAACTCTAAACGACTTGAAATTTAGAATGTAGCCTTATGAGGCCTTCCTTGTCACCCCATATTGATTGCACCAAATTCGGGTGAATTTTCCTTCATGGATCATCACTGATCCATGACTTTATTCCTAGTTCTAAATCACCATTCGATCGGCGTTTTCAACCAAACAAACATCATACATTCAAGCAATCATTACATACAATATATTCTAACAAGTATACATCCATACATATCAAAGTAAAGCATAAATCTAATGGAAGAACTAGAGAATAACTACGAGAACAAAAGAGATCCATAAGAACATAAATTTATTAAACGTTGTAATATCATTTCAAATTACTGTATGTGATTCGCTAAGGTTTAAAACATATTTTAAGACCCAAAAATCATTTTAAACATCATTATAAATTGTATAATGACTAATTAGTAAGTGAGAGGTCCTAATCACTAATTTTAATCCAAATAAATCCAAAGCAAATCCAAAAGTGCACAAATCTCGAGATGAACAGCAGCTCTAAGATGTCACCAATAGCAAACCTCTAAATCCAAGTGCTGATTTTGCTAATCACTGCTTAATGATAGAACTTGGCTAACTAAAGTAAGGTTTATGGTAGCTTTTTGGCTTAGAAGTGACTAATTGAAGTTTCTCTCTCTATTTTAGGACGTGAAAAATGATGGAGAGAAGTCCCATCAACCCCGTCATGATGCTAAACCTGAAAGGGTCTTTAGGCCTAGTCATTAACTCACTAATTACCCATTAAGGTGTTCCAAATCAAGTGAAACTTCAAACATGCTTAATTTCCAAACGGTAAGTCCATTTTCCTATAACGACCACTCTATGGAAAGAAAAACCATCATCTCTATCTAATGGAAGTTTTTTAGATCCTAATTTAGCTCCTATCAAAAGCTATAGGCCATATAAGAGTTTTAAGGTCAAAATCGTCCGATAAAGATTCTAAGAATGGGAAATGTCTCTAGTAGTCATTTTTTAAAGTTATATAACCATACGACCCTAAATAAAAATAATATAAATATTTTACTATCCTTGTATACATAAAATAT
This sequence comes from Allium fistulosum, assembly GCA_030737815.1. Taxonomy (NCBI): domain Eukaryota; kingdom Viridiplantae; phylum Streptophyta; class Magnoliopsida; order Asparagales; family Amaryllidaceae; genus Allium; species Allium fistulosum. Next base: position 958,641,193 of record CM060903.1, on the reverse strand, counting down.
GGATCGTTACAATTATTCTAACTCGGTTATAGATTGGTCTTCTTAGGTACTCGATTAGAGTTTGTAATCGATTGTGTTATGGTATTGGTGGTAAACTAGGTTAACCAACATTAAAATATTAAATATGAATATTTTTGCTAATTGTCAAATATTTTTCCAGCAAATATTTCCCTGGCAGCCTGGTAAATAAATACCAGATATATATTTATCTAGCAAATATTTGCCGATAATATATTTGAGCTGAATATAGAAAAGTAGTGGCAAATATTTACTAATATATGCAGTCTAATTAGCATCTTTAGGGCCAACTAATTAAACCTACATATTTGATGGGTGTCTAGAAAAGTTGTGTCTAGGCTTAGAGTAGAATAAATGAGTATTCTCCTCTGCCTAACTATTAGCCTAACCCTATGGGTGAGTAAGTCCAAAAGCTTGGCCTAATTGTACATGCCCAAATTGTTTTGGGTCTTGCGCTAATTTTCAAAATTCAATTTAAAAGTTTAAAATATATTTTAAATTTAGAAGTTAAGTTTAAAATATAAAGAAAATTTTATAAAGGTTAAAAAATAAATTTAATGTTTTCAAAATTGTTTTGAGAAATTAAAATAATTGATTTTGAAGTTTAATATATTTAATTATTTTGATTAATTAAATTAAATTAAATTTATAGTTAAAACTTAATTGATTAAAACATATATACATGTTGATGTATGTAAATATAATTTTTCTACTTATATATTTATCTTATATTTGTTTAAGATAAATTATATTTAAATTTTGAATTAATTTAGACGTTTAATTAAATTGTTTAACTAAATAAATGAATTTATTGAATAAATTGATTAAAAGTTAATTAGTTATTAACACGTATTAATATATTGATATGTATATATATAAAAAAATATAAACTTTATATTTGATCTTTTGTATTAAATAGTTTGAGATGAATAATATAAAATTCTAGAAATTTTATATAAAATAAATTATATCAATTAAATATGATTTAATTAATTAATTAAAATTAATTAAAATGATTTAATTAATCAACTAAAAATTAATCAAATATTATTTAATTATTAAGAATTAAAGTTAATTAAATACAAATAATTAATGTTGAGCCAAAAAGTGGCACAACAACCCAATACGAATGAAAGAGTATAGATCTAACTAAAAATTGCAAGTAAACAACAGAAAGCACGCGAATTTTATAGTGGTTCAGCTAATTTATGGTCTATGTCTACTTTAATCTTGTAATGGAATGTTGTTACAAAGGATTTACTATTCAAAGCAGCCTAGAACAATAAAAGCAACCTCCTTAGTGAAAAACTTAGGTAGAGAAAGAAGATGAAGAATTGAAAAGCCAAAAAGGTCCTTTTTCAATTGCTTTAAATCTTCTATTTATGGAGAAATTGCACAAGTAAATCGCTGGATCGCAACATACGAGTTCAAACTCTAGATCCAGAAAAGTAAGAAGGGAGACGACATCTTTAGAATGATAAAATCATCTCGGTATCGATCTGACAAGGTCGGTACTGACCTGATTTTCTGACTGCAAATTGTTTCACCGTCTTATACTTCGTCTTTCTACTTTAATCCATCAAGTTTCAAGCACTTTTGCCTTAGAAATCAAGTTGTTACCGAGAGGCTCTAACACGTCCGACACTTGTCTTATTCTATAAAGCTTCATGAAGTTGTTACCTACTCCTTTATAAATAGGCCCCAGGACAATTACTGTACCCAACTATATCTTAGTTCCAAATTCCCCTAAAATGCCTGAAATCATATTGGCACCCACCTTAAAAGAGGTCGGTGCCAATCACCGCCTTTGCATATTTTTTTGTGCTCCAACTCCTTGAAGCCTCTTTCTTTGTTTGTTCGTCTTTGTCTTCGTCTTCATCCCGAAGTCTAGATTCTTTTGAAAACCACTTGGTCTAAATGTTGGATAACACTTGCCCTCTAAAATATACTTTTATTGGAAACAAAGCATGCTATGGGATAAGATAAGCACATACCATTATCCATACAAGTTCATTGGTCATCTAAGAGTAGCTTTAGAACGTTGTCTCTATTCCATGTGTATCCATTCAACCACTTTAATTGTAGTGATACCACCTCCTGTGCCAAGGTCAGCGTCTACATTTTCCTAAGATTGTTCCACACCTTAGCCATGTGAGTATTACCTTCCTTTCTCTCTTTCTTTTTTTTTCTTTCATTTTGGGTCCAAAATTCATGTCAGTATCGATCTTATTAAATCACTACCGAACTGAAATGCATCAGCACCAACTAAAATGCTGAGTCATTAGGCTTCTTTTTAACTTAATACTCAAAAAATTTAAGCCATGCTTACATACTTTCCTGCCTTAAACCTCTTGACCTCAACTACTTGCAATCCAACCTACTTGGCAAACACCGCTCGTCGTCGACTAGTCTAAACCACCACCACCTTCCTTTAGTTGTCGTCGCCACCAGATCTTCTCCTCGACAACCCTAGTGCCCTCTAAAGATCTTAACCTCGACTTCTTCCACGTACAAATTTATATCCATGATTAAAGGTACGTTTCTGATGTATGTTGCCTTAGCGACGGTCCTTCGTTCATCGTCAATCATGTCGGAGGTCGCCTGTGGTCGATGGGTAGCCAAACTTCAATGCTTGTGATTCAACCATGCCATGACTTTAGCTATTGCAAATACACAAGCTACCTTAGGGATAAGACCAATCATGATTTAACACAACAATTACCCAAGCCTTGATAGTGTAATATCCTTCTAGTGTTAGCTTCAAGTTTTAATCATCCTTGCTTTGGGTTTTCCTTATTGTTGCTTCGGTCATTTCATTTTGTGATGGACTAAGACAGAGATCCACCCAAGATGCACACGCGAACTTTACCACAGCATCGTCTGTTACTAGTTACCATTTTAAAGTCTGATGAGATGGTTCTTTTCCAAAGAGTGATCATGTCAAACACATTTTGAAATTTGAATAACTCCATTATATAGCGCTTCTAGTTTCCTACACAATCCTGCATTCCTGCAAAAGGACGCTCCGCATCAGTCTAGATAGTGGTTTTGTTATCAATTATCAATAATAATGGGTAAGATCCTATGCACAGTTCCATCTTGCGATGGAGCTCGTTTTCCAGCACGAGCGAGCTATCTACACAGAATGGTTCACTCGTCATGCACAAGACACTAGACACACACTACATAGATTGACACATTCAATTTGCCCCTGTCGACAATCAAAATCTGATTGGCCAACGCATGTCGATTTCCGTTGGATTTTGAGTGTCGATCACATGGGTTCACATTAAAATTAAATTTGGAAATAAAACATACCTAACCCGTTCATCATCAAGTTTTTCAATCCAGAATAACTCACCATTCACCGCGTTTCAACGTTGGAACTGTGCCATCAACTCATCCTGAAGCGAGGTCTACCACGGCTCAAGCTTCGACTTCCATGCCTTATGGAACCAAACTTTCAATCATGGTCGAGCTGTAGAGGATGATAGTACAAGTAGGTTTAATTTAGGATGTGCTTCTTCCTCTGAACGAACAAGTTGGTTTAAGGGTTCTAGATTATCCTCCAGAATAAATGCCAACAGTCCCAACTGCCAAGTTGCTTCGAACTATACGCTTCCAACAAAGAGTACCAAAAAGTGACTTCTTGCTCCTAATAGTTAATCATTGTGAGCATAACCCTCCATAAGTTTACATGGCCAACAACAAGAATATTTGTTTGGGTAGAGCTACCTGATCCATTCCTTTAAATGATCCTTCAAGAACTTGGATTGCACTTACTTAAGTTCATCCTAACGATTTATTTTAAAGAAATAAAAATTAGATTTATAAAGATTGAAATATTTTCAAATTTGAGCATTGAAATATTGAAGGTGAAATTTGTAAAAGAAATTGTTTTAAAGAATTAAATTGAAATGTGAAGTTATAATCTACATATGTCTTGAATTATGGAAATTGAATTGTTTTAAAGGTTTGAACTTTATTTGAACTTGAAAATTTATCTAAGTAAAAGTGATATAAATGGATATTTCAAATTTGGGCTCCGAATTGAATTATTTTAAAGATTGAACAATGAAGTTAAATTTGATTTAAGTGATTTAAATCGGTAAATTAAAATTGGACTTGAAATTTGTATAAATTGAAATGGTTTAAAATAAGAATTGAATTGAAATTTAAACCATTGAATCGAATCGTTGAATCGAATTTGATTTTAATTGAAGTTGATTTGAATTGAAATCGAAATTGAGTCGAGTTAAATTGATTTGAGATCGAAGATGATTTGACTTGTATCAGTTTGATTTAAATTGGCATACACTCTATCAATGTTGGAACCACTTTAACAACTGTGTATGCGGAGGAAACTCCAGAATAAAGTGATTAGATTTGGTGTACGTTGCTAGATTTGTAGAAAGAGAACGATAATGGATAGCCCCGACACTTGTGTCCATTTGAAATGACTAAAACAGGACGGCTTGAACCAAACCAAGTGGGCTAGCTACCCCTAGCGGACACCTGTCCATCGATTTTTCTTGTGGACTCGATCCATACTATTACCTTTGTTGTTGGTTTTGATTGGTGCACCTTGATTTGGGATAACCTCCCTTTGACTCGATATAGGATGGGTGGATGCAATGGGCGGTCGTTGTGGTGATGCGTTACCACCAGCCTGGCGACTCGAACTAGTAGCATACTTCCTTGGGAATTGCCTCACATGCCCTGTCATACTTTTATCCTTATAAGAGACCACTATGAGTTTGGTTTAGTGTTTTCATATCATGGCACATCTCTATCTACCAACGTTCTACTGGTTGTGTTATATGTAAACTGTACGACAATGCTTAAAAACGCGTTAAGGGGGATTAATGTAAAGCCTTAACGCTAGGAAAAATATTTATATTATTGAATAGAGATTACATATAGTGTATTCTTCTATATATAGATATTTTAATGGATCCTTAAGAGATGGAAAATCCCGTAACATCTCTTGAGTTATTGCACGCACGTTGTACACTTGATAGGAGATGTAAAACCCGTAAACATCTCTAACGCTATTACACTCCTGTCATATGTGATATTGATTTGACTTACATAAGGACATTTTAGTTCTAACTCGAGATTGTTTTACTTTATGCTCGGGTCAGCCCTGAGTATTTCAGTGCATTGAAGATTATTATTCTAGAGGATGAAGACGAAGATTGGTATATTCAGTGTACTACTAGTATTATTCCACTGCATTGTTTGTTCCACTGCATTATTCTATTGTTCTATTATATATATAACTCTGATAAATGTTGCCAAATTTTAATCAAATGTATAATATAAACAGCTTCATGAACTACTATTTGATTATTAAATTTTGTCATTCCGCTAGGAGATTCTATGTTGTTTTCTTCTTTTCTTATTTTTTTTAATAAAACCCCATTGATTATCCGTGTTTCGGATTGTTTTGAGTTGGACATGTGTGGTTTATTGTCGAATTAAACCTTTCAAAATGTGGGTCGTCACATATACTTTTGCTCATTGACCGGGTAACCTAAGCTTTGGTACCAAATATAATAACCCTCTTTGGAAAAGGCCTAAATTTCGATCTAGAAAAGTCCCATCAAAACTTAGATCTGTTCTAAAACTGGTTGTTGGTTGGTAAAAATAACAAAATAGACCTATTTATCTATTCTTTCAGAACTCATAGCGGAAGGAATAAAATATAATAACAATATTAGTATCCATTTATTTCAAATCATTTCAAATGTCATAAAATATTACATAATGTCAACCGTTACAACATTTTGTTTTAAAATATATTTTATGGGTACAATAGGAAATAACACAAAAGGATAGATAGTAACTACCACAAGCTTCACTCTCGCCTTCTTCAAGCATCATCAACTCCTTCTCCAACTTATGTTGTAATAAGGACGGAGTTAGAACAATAAGTGTCTAGTGAATAGAAATCTCGAGCCTTACTACTTCAGCACTTGGGTAGTATAATTTAAATAAGAATATGTCTTACATATATAAAACCATTTAATACTTCATATAAGGAAAGGAGGCGGGTCCTTGATCAACCGCTTAATACCTTTCATTCCCGAAGCAGGTTTCTAAATCGCATAACCCATAACAAACGTCATAAATGTCTAACAATGCAAAAGATAGTACCCAAGCCACTTAATGCCTTTTGTTGGAAAATAGGCAAACTATAGTCATTTAAAACCTCAATTAAGGCAGATCCCATCATTTAATACCTATTCCAAAGGTGGACTCCTAAATGGTGACTATCTAGCTGACATCACATGGAATCTCTCGAGCCACTTAATACTTCTTTATGGAAAGGCGGACCCTCAATCAGTCACTTAATACCTTATCATGAAGCGGATCCCTATCGAGATACCACCTAATGTGCCTAATAACTAGCCCTTTGGCCATTTAATACTTCATTTGAGGAAAAGAGGCAGGCCCTCAAACAACCACTTAGTGCTATAAGACCCCGAAGTAGGCCCTTCATAGTATGACCTATACTCATAATGATGTCTCACATTAGTCTGACTATTCGTAGGAACTGGTAGCTAGATTAGCTGGGCATATTTATCATACAGAATTTGGGACTAACCTCGCGTCATTATAAATAATTATCATAGGAGATCTCTCACATCAGCCTCAAATTCACACCACTAGTTGCTAGATTAGCTGGGCAGACTTCTATGTGCCTATTGACTGACTTCGCATCCCTATGACTTAGCCATAATTTAAATACTCTCTATATATGATAGTCATCTCACTGTTCCATAATTAAGGACTTATAAGGAATCTTCCTTATTACACCTTAAAATATTAATTACTTTCCTAAGAGGGATTTAATGACAATTATTACCTAATTAAATACACAATTATACGTTCATTATGCTAATACTTATTATTCTATGCATGCAGAGATTACGCTCTAACTAAAGTTAAATGTCAATTCCTTTTTACCGTAATAACGCAAGTCTTTCCTTTTTCTTCCATTTTACCAATAATGTCCAAATTCCAATATCCATAACAAGGGATTCTAATATCCATAACAAGGATTCAATACTCATACAAAAAATTGTAATAAATAGACTTGTATATAGAATCTAAATCCAATTTATCTCATATTAAAACAACGGAATAAACCAAAAATGGAAACTTACAATTTAATCAATTCTACGCTCTATTCAACTTCTTTTACATGAATTTAGACAACAAAAATTCTATTAAATTTTATAGAAATAGAGAGCCTAAACCGTGAATAAAGATTCATCCTTTACACACTATTTCTCAATTAAATCCCTTAATCAGATCTAGAGAAGAAGAATAAGAAAAGGAATAGAAGGTATAATGCATAAACTGTAAAATCCACAAAACTCCATTATTTTAACACAAAACAGTTAAGTTTTCAATCCTAAGAATTGACATTTCGCTTTGGGGGAATTTTGGAGAATTTTAATAAGATGTTTTCATAATTAGTAACTCCACAAGGCATATATCAAATCCAAATTATACTATTCAACTACAAAAATAGAAAAACTAAGATTTCCACTTACACTTAGTCCTTAGCTTTGCTTCTCTCTGGATTTGCAACGCCCATTATAATCTCCTTCAGATCTCTTCTTTGTGATATATACAATAAGGGATTTGTATATATATATTAGATTCAAAAAGGTTGGAGGAGAAGAGGTTCAGAAATCAAATGATAAACAAAGATAGGTATATAGGATTTTTTATTTGAAACCCTAATGGAGTTTTTTGAATCTACGAAGAGATGCACTGGCAGAGCTTCGCTGATGTTTCCAAAGTGTCTATGAATAAAAGTGAGAGGTTTAAGGTCTTATTTTTTGTGGTTGAAATGCACCAGAATCGTAGGATGAAATTAGGTTGAAAACGGATAAATCTGGAGCGTACAAAGCAACCAAAACCCTAGTCGTCACAAAGGAAGCGGTCGACCTCTTCATTCCAAATGGTCAACCTCTTAAAGTCAAGAGGTTGACCCCTTTCCCCTATTTTGGGAAGGTTGTTTAATTTCAGCCGTCGTTTATTTAATTCCCTAATTACTATTAACATTAATTGTTAACTTTAACGTTTTCCTAACCCCCAAGTCTAATCACAGTTAGTTTCAAATTTCAAATATGGGAATTAATTATTTTATTTGAATTTGAATTCTACTTAAATTATTTTAAATATGAAAACTTCAAATGCTTATAACTTCTTCGTTTGAGCTCTGTTTTCAGCATATTATATATGGAAATTGTTCAGAATTTCACCATGAATGCAACGGCATAATTTTTGTGGTCAAATTATAACTTTCACAAAATTTCAATTTTTATCCCTATTCTAATTAATTGAATTTATGTTAATTTACTTATTTAATTAGGGTTGATTATACTAGGTGTTGCATCAATTACCTACAAACTTCCAAACACGACCAACCAATCCCTTACACAAACCCACTGCCTACAGCCAATCGCGACCACTGTGGCCACAATCAACCAATAATCACTCCTACCTAAAACATCACCAACATCTCCATACAAGTCTTCAGCATAACCTCCTCCACAATAGCTAGAACCAACCAAACACCACTCAGCCATCCAACGACCATCTCCCGTCTGCAATTCACCCGAAACCAACACCCTGCTCCTTCATCATTCAATTAAACTTTCACCAACATAGCAAACAATTTCATCAACACAACAACCACCAACAGCCATCGACCAACAAACCCGCAGAACCAAACTCATCAAACCCCTACACCAATCCAAAATGTGACCTCCCTTCGACCACTGCAACCAACATCCTCCAACCTACCTTCAAACCACCAACCTAAAACAAACCCAAACCACTTCATCAACTCATCTACAGTACACCAATCGCAAACCAATTCGCCTATAGAACACCAATCACCCGCAACCTTTATCTGCCACCACTTCACAACTCAGCACTTCAACCTGAAATCGAGTCAAGCTACGATTTCACCTGAAACTCGATGCCTGATCGACACCCTCTGCCAAATCCCCACCTCCGATCTCGAACCAACCTACAATCGAAGCAATCAATCTGTAACCATCTCCTCAACATATCGACTAATCGCGACCACCCCACCACCACGGCGACCCAAACTCCAACCCCAATCGCAATTTCCAAATAATCTTAGCGACTTCATCTCAACGATGAGTGATAGCAATTGAAGTTAGTGACTTTGGAATTGAAGTAAGCACGACTATATAGAAGCAGCGAATTGGAATTTTGTTTAAGGGTTTTGGTTGTATTTGTCGGAAGCAGTATGGATTCAATGGGAAGAATGCCACGCTTTAGGAACAAAGTGTGGTTATAGTGATAATTCAGGGTTGGAGCAAAAAGTTTGGGATTGGAACCAAATTTGAATTAAAAAACTTGGGTTTGGAACCAAAAAATAAAAACTTGTATATGTCAAAGAAGAGAGTTGCAAAAGAAATTTTATAAATGCATATGAAAGCAATATTCTGTAGAAAAATATTAAATGTTAATTATAAAAGTAATTATTTAATAGCAATTATTAATTATTTAATATTAATTATTATTAATTTAACATATTTATTACAACTTTTTAGAAAAATTGTTGTCAAATATTTATTAGTGAGATCACTTAATAAAAAAGTTTGTGTAAGTCAAAGTTTACAGCTTTTAGAAAATATTTCAGAGTGGAGTCAAACTTTTTGTTATTTAAAACTAAATAAACTTGTATATGTCAAGGAAGACAATTGCGGAAAATCTTATATAAATTATTAATTACTAATTATTAATCATAAGTCTTAATTATTAATAATTAATTATCAACTATTTAATAGTAGTTATTAATTATTAAATATTAAATATTACTTCTTATTTATTAGTTATTAATTATTACTTTTTATTTATTAGTTATTAATTTATTTAAGAAAATTTTAATTTTTTTGAAATTCTAGATATTATTGTTATCCCGTCTTTTGGCAAGGTCGCGACACCAAAGAATTGACTTAAAATGGAAGATAATCGGTCCCGACGACCAATTACCTACAAAGTTCACTATGGATGCTGGTAAATTATGTCCGAGTCTGGATTGAGCTACAATTAACATGACACGACAATCAAAGCTTTGAAAGCCAACGTTCCAAATTTCAAGTCAATCGGATTTTGTATGCTCAAGATATGATCGATGCAAATCTAGCAAAGCCCTTAGTTCGTTTCCATCAAGCGATGCAAACAGAAGCGATGCGAGCAGAAGCGATCCGAGCAGAGCAGAAGCGATGCGAGTAGAGCAGAAGCGATGTGAGCAGAGCAGAAGCGATGTGAGCAGAGCAGAAGCGATGTGAGCAGAAGCAATGCGAGCAGAAGCGATGGGAGCAGAGCAGAAGCGATGCGAGCAGAAGCGATGCGAGCAGAGAAGATGCGAACAGAAGCGATGCGAACAGAAGCGATGCGAACAGAAGCGATGCGAACAGAAGTGATGCACACAGAAGCGATGCGAGCAGAAACGATGCGAACAGAAGCGATGCGACAGAAGCGATGCGAGCAGAAGAGATGCGAACTCGACAGCCTTCAACAAATTCAAACTTGCATCGGTCATAACTCAAAATCTACAAGTCCAAATGCTACCAAATTTTCACAAGAGCTTGCGTACGACCTCAGGAATGTTCATGATTGATCTTGGCTCGATTGGGAAAGATTTGGATTGATACGAATCTCATTCGTATCGATCATGGATCGAGTCGAAACGTACAGGGATCGATCCCGTAGGCCCACCCACATGATGGAAGGAGTCTTCCAAAGTTTGAGACAGATATTTCCAGCCTACACCTATAAATAGCAGTCCAAGAGCTTCAAAAAGGGGATCTTTTGGCTCTTCTATGTCGTTACTCTGCTAAATTCCATTGTAACTCGGATACTATCAATTGGACTCTTGTAAATCAGTAGAGCATCATCAATAAAACAATAACTCTTCAAAGTGGATGTAGGCTACAACGCCGAACCACTATAAATCTTGTCTTTCTACTGCTTTCCTTTTAATTTTTTGAGTGTTCTTCATATTTAATTCTATTACATACAATCTATCTATGATCTGTGACTGTGATTTGGTGCTTTCATCTACAATTGGGTGTTTGTGACCATTTTTGGCACAAACATTTAGGTGCTTTCACTGAGAGTTGAACTAAGGGATTCTATAGCTTGGATTTTGGATCTGAAGGCTTAAGGACTTAGATCTAGAAAGCAATGGTGAAGCAATCAGCGAGGAGACCAAGAGCAAAAAGGAGCCACTATGAAGGAAGTCAGGAGGCTTCCTCAGGAGCGAATCAGGCCTCAGTCTTCATCACCCGAGACAAGATGGAGATGATGATAGAAGCTAGGCAGGAGGGAATGTTGAAAAGGCAAGAAGAGATGATGTAGAACCTACTCTAGCAAGTTGGACAAGCTAGAGTGCAAAATCAAGAGAACGCCACGGCAAGGGGTGCTAGAGATAGGGATCAGGAGCATGGAACAACCAGGATTCAGAATAGAGCAGGACCATCAGGAGCAGCCCATGAGTTGGGGGACACTCCCCAGGAGCATGTTAATCCAACCTTGGGCAGGATACCAGGCGGAGCTGTTCAACACGGCATTGATAGAGGAATGGATGCCCGTCCAGGAGAGTAGATTCCAGGATTCCCTCGCGAACTCGAGGGGCAGATTGGAGGCAACAGACAAGGACTACAACTTGACGACAGTGACAGATTGGCGGAGATAGTCAGACGAGCCATGAGAGGCGGATTAGTGAATAGAGATCTGGAAGATGTTAATAGGAGCCCCTTCGCTCCCACAATTTGGCAGGCCAGGAATCCACCAGAATTCAAGCTACCGACATTGGAGATGTATGATGGAAGGACAGACCCTGATGTTCATCTGACGAGGTATATACGGCATATGCAAGTACTGGGGGCATCAGAGCAGATCATGGCCCGATGTTTCCCACTGTATTTGACGGACATAGTAGCATTATGGTTTAGACAATTGGAGAGCATTTCGATTGGAACATGGACTGAGTTGACTGAAAAGTTTATGAGGCAGTTCAGGATTCATATCTCGAGGCCTAAGAATGTGATGAGTCTGACGACACTGAAGCAGAAGACTGGAGAGTCTTTGAGGAACTTCTTAACACGATTCAATGCAGCAACGGCATCAGTGGATTGGCCAGATCCATCCATGGTTCTGATGGCAGCTGTATCTGGCATAGCCGATGGCTCAGAATTTAAGAATTCACTAACGAGGGATCCACCTATGGACTTAGGAGAGTTTTACCATGAGGCGGAAAGGTTTCTGCGACAAGGGGAGGCAAATACTGAGAGAGAGGAAGGAAAGGGGGTTGATGTTTATGCAGTCAAAAGCGGAGATCCGCCCGGAAAGGATTCAGGCAAGGAGAAAGGGAAACGGATAGCAGAGGACAATTGTGATGAGCCAAAGCGGCCTCGAAAGGAGCCGAGATTCACCTCTTATTCAGAGCTGAGCGAGACATTAGAGCGAATCTACCAAGACACTAAAGGGCAGGTTCCCTACCGGAGGCTAATGAGGAGGGATCCGACCAACAATGAGAGGAAATCGGACAAGTACTGCTTATTCCATGAGCTAAGCGGCCATAGTACAAATGGTTGCAGACACTTGAGGGATGAGATAGAAGGGCATATCCGGAACGGCGTGCTATCACAGTACATGAGAAGGCGAGCAGCAACGATAGAGCAAGAATGACCACCATCTACATCAACTGGGGACGGCTCAGGATCAAGGCATTAGCTTGTCATCAACTGATTGAAATAATGACGAATAAGTCGTAAACTCCACACTAGTGCGGTTAAGTCGCTTACACATGTATAGGATCATGACGATCCTTAGGCGTACTCTGAGATGACTATCAACCGCATTAGTGTAGGTGTCTGCACTTTGACGTCTCTACTTTGCTTTTGTTTTCTATTCTTTGCATCTGGACTTGATTTGGTTGAACATTTTGGTTGTAAGACTCATTTTGAATGTAAATCTGGTATTTGTAGTTCCATAACGGCTAAGTCACTTACACATGTACGGGATCGCAAACGGTCCTCAAGCATGCTCTGAGATGGCGATAAACGGCCATAACAAACAATTCAGAAACTCACTCGAATGTGAAATCCGACATTAATGATACTAAGTCCCACCGGGCACACACAACTCGCCACGAACGGCACCCGACCGCGAACGATCACCATTCGCCACGAACGGCACCCCGACCGCAAATGGTCACAACTCACCTTGAATGACATCCGACCTCGGACGGTCATATATCGCTATGGAAGATAATCAGTCCCGACGACCTATTACCTACAAAGTTCACTATGGATGCTGGTAAATTTTGTCCGAGTCCAGATTGAGTTACAATTAACATGACACGACAATCAAAGCAATGAAAGCCAACGTTCCAAATTTCAAGTCAATCGGAGTTCGTATGCTTAAGATATGATCGATGCAAATCTAGCAAAGCCCTTAGTTCGTATCCATCAAGCGATGCAAGCAAAAGCGATGCGAGCAGAAGCGATGCGAGCAGAAGCGATGCGAGTAGAAGCGATGCGAACTCGACAGCCTTCAACAAATTCAAACTTGCATCAGTCATAACTCAAAATCTACAAGTCCCGACGCTACCAAATTTTCACAAGAGCTTGCGTACGACCTCGGGAATGTTCATGATCGATCTCGGTTCGATTGGGCAAGATTTGGATCGATACGAATCTCATTCGTATCGGTCATGGATCGAGTCGAAACGACCAGGGTTCGATCACGTGGGCCCACCCACGTGATGGAAGGAGTCTTCCGAAGTTTGAGACAGATATTTCCAGCCTACACCTATAAATAGCAGTCCAAGAGCTTCAGAAAAGGGATCTTTTGGCTCTTCTATGCCGTTACTCTGCTGAACTCCATTGTAACTCGGATACCATCAATTGGACTCTTGTAAATCAGTAGAGAATCATCAATAAAACAGCAACTCTTCAAAGTGGATGTAGGCTACAACGCCGAACCATTATAAATCCTGTATTTCTACCGCTTTCCTTTTAATTTTTTGAGTGTTCTTCATATTTAATTCTATTACATACAATCTATTTGTGATCTGTGACTATGATTTGGTGCTTTCATTTGCAATTGGGTGTTTGTGACTAATTTTAGCGCAAACAATTATTTTTAGTTATAATTCTTAAATATCAAATAATAGATAGTAAATATTACATATTAATTATTAATAATTAATTACTTTTAATTATTAGTTACTAAATACTAAACTATAATGAATTATTAAATAAAAAATTTAAAACCATAAATTAATTAAATATTAAATGTTAAACATTAATTACTAAATATTAATTATTAAAATTTAATTATTAATTAATTAATAGTAATTATTTAATTGTAACTATTAATTATATTTATTAATTATTAATGTAATTAATTAACATTAACTTTTATTTACTAATTATTAATAATTAACTATAATAAATAATAAATATAAAATGATTATAGATAATAATTAGTAGTTATAAATTATTTATTGATAATCCTCAATTATAATAAATTATAAATAATGACGTATATAGGCTGTCAAATGGCGCTAGTTGTAACTAACTAGTTGTAATAGAGTTATTTATTATAATGTATATTAATTAAATATAATTCTAAACAGTATATTAATTATTATTAAACTATAATAAATTAGTAAATATTAATTATTTAAATTAATATATTAATTAATTAAACACTAAATATTAAAAATAAATTATTATAAGTTAATTATTAATTATTTAATCTTAATTGTTAATTATTATTATATTTATTAATTATTAGATGTAACTTGCAAATTATTAATAATTAACTATAATGAATTACTAAATACAAAAAATATTTATTGGTTATAGATAATAATTAGCAAGATAGATTATTTATTAATAATTAATTAGTTTCTACAATTAGTAACTATAAATTATTAATTTTTAATTGCTATTTAATAGTAATTATTAATTAGTTATCATTTATTTATTTATTATTAATTTAGTAAATATTTTTTTTTTTTATTAGTGCGAATTATTTCATATTTCAAATTAATTATTAATTATTATAAGTTATATTTTATTATTTTGCTTCCTTATTATTATTTAATTATTATTTATTTAATTAGTATTTGATATTATTTTTATTTATTATTAATTTGTTTTTATTAATTAATTTTTAATAATCATATAAATAATTATTAATCGTTAATCGTTAATTGTTAATAGAAATTATTTCATATTTTAAATTAATTTATTATTATTTAATAGTATTTATTAATAAAGATATATTAATTTTGAATTATTATTATTTAAGAATTATTTATTTATTATTAATCATTACTGTTATCCCGCCTTTTGGCAAGGCGTGATCTCATCGACTTGGCTAGAAACAGATGGATATTTGCCTTGAGAATCAACTATATACAATACTATGGACGATGGTCGAACAGAACAGACCGAGTTCCGATCGAGGTGCAATCAGTATGAAGCGGCAGGTATAGCCCCATGAAGCTACATTTCAAATTTCGAGTCAATCGGAGGTCATACGCTCGAGGTACGAACAAAGCAAGGATTTATATGAATTGATCAGAAATGATCCATAAAATAGCACAAATCAACGAAGATCGATCGATATCTCAAAATCCCCAAAGCCAATACACTTGTAACTTTCAAAGCATCAACATATTGAAGAGTAGAGCGCACATGATTGATCGTTGGACATAACTACCAAATTACACTCTTACCGATCGTTCACTACTAATCGTTCGGAACGATTGGTATAAGACTGCCACTGTGCCATATTCAACCAAGATCGATGGATATGTCGCAATATACAACTCAGAATGCCACAACATTTTAGGAGCAAGGTCTAGAGGCATGTGGGACCTCTCACAAATGATCATACGTCAATTAGATGCAAGAATAACGACCGGTATAACTCTTACCGATCGTTTCAAAATAATGAAATATGACCACTGATCGTTATGGTGGCCCCCTATGGACCTGGAGAGCCCTCTAGCGAAATCTTAGCGAAATATCTCATCATCTCACCCTATAAATACAAGCCTGTTGGTTCGTTTTCAAGATCTTTACGCTGCTTGTTACTCTAGACTCCATTATAATCAAGTGATATCTTTGTTCTTCTATTGTAATCAGATTCATAAGAGAGTAATAAAGCATAATCTTCAAAGTGGACGTAGGCACACAACGCTGAACCACTATAAACCTTTGTGTCTTTGATTACCACTTATTCTTTGTTTCTTACTTATTCATTTACTTAGTTTAATTTTACTTTTCTTCATTTACTTCTCTACAAAAACTATTCTTGGGTGTTTGTGACCATTTTTGTTGCAAATATTTTGGTGCTTTCACTGAGAACCTTGATTCTCAGCTTATTAGAATCCATTTGTTGCTACTAGATTGCATAAATCCCTCGAAGGAGATCCATAGTTATCTAGGAAGTTTGAGCATTCTACTCAGATTTGCAAAAATCTAAGCAAAGCTATCAACAATGGTGAGGAACACTAGATCTACTTCTTAGAACGTGGAAGGAAATGAGAACATTAATATCCAGCAAGGAGGCCTGAGCAGTCAACCAATGGATGTGAATGCAGAACCAGTTGAAGTCCAGAATCCAACGAATTATATTATGAGAGCTGAATTCCAGAATCTAATGAGAGAGCTAATGAATAGCTGTCAATAATTAAATCAGCAGATTCAGGCCAATATCAACATAACGAACCAACTCAGTCTACAACAGCGAGGAAAAGTTAAGAGGGACTCTAGCCCTTACTCGGGCATCGGAGAGTTCTAGTTCATTGGATGAGTATCAAAGGCATAGGCATCGCAGAATAGTTGGATATCACGTAGAAACTTCGAAGCGTCAATAGGCAGATCATCGTGGTCTGCTAGGAACAATCAATGTCGATCCCTCCTCCAGAGAAGGGAACTTATTTATGCACGTTGGGATTCAAATTGGAGCTGTTGCGGTCGATTTGGATAATGAAGTTTGGTTAAAGGTTAACCGAATGCTTTCCCGGAATGACAATGAATTGAATTTATGAGATATACATTGGGAAGATGTTGGACCAAGAAGGCGTGGAACAGATTGTAAACCTCGACTGGACCATTCACATGAGGTGGAACATGACCGCCGCTTGGTATTGACGCCAAAAATGGGCGTCAACATCCAATAGAATCTAGTAGAGATTAAATGAAGAATGAAATAAAAACTAATCAAAAATCATAAAGAAACACACAGATTTTTATAGTGTTTTGGCAATCTTGGTCTACGTCCACTTCATATTTTTATTTATCTTCCATTTGATTGTGATTACAAGAATGTTTTGATCAGTTGGGATCCATTAGTACAAAAGTGAAGAATAAAAATGGTAAAACCTCGATAGAGAAAGCAGGATCCCTTTTCTGGTGCCATGCTTGCTATTTTTATAGGGGAAGACGTGATCGGATTGGAATAAAATTTTGGCAGAAGGTTTGAGAGACCAAGACGAGGCTACCCAAAAATTTGCAAACCCATCGGGGCCTACAATAGGGATCGGTACCCATCCCTATTAATGCACCAAAATGGGCTGCGATCCCTATGAGGCATGCCATAGGATGTTAGCTACTTACTCCCCAAATTTCGTACAATTCCAACGTACGGTTTGTGAGATATCGCATTTTTTGTGAAGTAGTATTGCTTGAATTCTGATTTATGCTAGATACTGATCCCTCCAACTTGCTCCAAATGCCATGTGATCCCTATGGGGTGTTCCATGCATCTTAATTAGCTTATACTCCAAGTTTCATGTTGGTATACTCTGTAGATTTTGAGTTATTGACCGATCGTTGTAGCTATATGTAGTAAAAGTTGAATATGGATGATTCCTTTTATACCGATCCCTTTTATGCCGATCCCTTTTAATAAGTGAAGTAATTTGCCCATAACTTGAGCATACGAAATCAAAATGACTTAAAATTCAAACTGTAGCCTCATGGGGCCTTCCTTGTCACTTTATATCGATCTTACCAAGTTTGAGACAAAAATTGAGGACATGTACTGATCCCCTAGGGAAAGGGATAGGCACTAATGCCCTACCTAGGGGAGCATTATTCCATACTCTGAATATTCTGGAGAGTCTATCACTTGGCCTCGGCTAATTGTCGCTTCATGTCATTGCATGTGCTTGATCTCTGAGCCTAATAATCATCTCTCCGAGCTGTCTTCATCGATGATCGTCTAGTTTAACTTGTCTATACAGTATGAATATAGCCGGGCCAAAAGGTAGGATAATTGTTGGCAACAACTATCTAAACACTGGACCTGTCGGCTATAGTCAGATAGTTAGTGAGAGAAAGCTAAGGTATGACCAATGATGACTGGGAATTATCAAAAAGTCATACCCCATTCACTGCTAATGTCCTGCATGCAGAGTATCCAAGGAGGTTCAACATGCCGTCGAGACCTGCCTATGAGGGAAAAACCAACCCCAAGCAGCACATCATGAGATATGAATGGCTGATGGATTCCTCACGAGCAAATGATTCAACCACGTGTATATGTTTTCCTATGACTCTCTTTGAAATAGTAACGATATAGTTTACAAGGCTACCCCCGCGATCGATCTCTAGATTTGATGATTTGGCAACAAGGTTTGTGGGGCGAGTGAGCAGTTTCGAATGCACGCAACTCGCCCCAAGGATGGAATGTCCCTGTCCAGTGTGATCCAGGCCCTAGGAGAATCGTTGAAAGATCATTTG
Source organism: Allium fistulosum (assembly GCA_030737815.1). NCBI lineage: Eukaryota > Viridiplantae > Streptophyta > Magnoliopsida > Asparagales > Amaryllidaceae > Allium > Allium fistulosum. Next base: position 958,622,342 of record CM060903.1, on the reverse strand, counting down.
GAGAGATTCCATATAGCTATTACAGAAATCGGTAATCTGAATGACCATCCAATACTGATGACCGTAATAAGACGGATTGATCCAAAATCTGATTTTGGCAATTGGTTAGCTGGGATATTATCGAAAAGCTGATTCGAGAAAGGAAGCTACAGAAATTTGTAAAAACCCCGCAGGATGGCGAGCAGGGGACATCCGAACCCAATCGAGAACAAGCACCGCACAAGGCTGAGGAGCCTGCACAGACCGATGGAAGGTTGGTAATTAATATAATAGTCAGGGGACCACATACGGCTGATAAAAGTTGGCATGCGATGGAGTGCTATGCTAGCGCGATTAAGCATGCGAATTTTGAATGCTGTTAAAATACGGAAGATGGAGCTCTGGCAAAACATCAACATACAATGGAAAATGATATCGTGTTTAGAAATAGAGATGCATACAAGATGGAGGTTCCAACAATTAACCCAATGGTCATTTCAGCCATGATCGGCCATGCTTTTGTGAGAAGGATATTGGTTGACCGTGCAAGTTCTGTAAACATAATTTTCAAAAAAGCTTATGATCAGATGAGGATGGAAGCCAAGGACTTGAAACCGTCTAAAACTTGCATTCATGGCTTTAATGGTGCTACAACTGAAGCTGTTGGTTACATTGAATTACCTATAGAGTTGGGAGAAATTGACCATAGGAGAGTACGTATTCTGCATATTGTTTTTTTGGATGTCGACTCTCCAAACAACACTTTTTTGGACCGATCGGTCTTAGTTGAGTTCCAGGCAGCTCTTGCCCTATGGTGTTTGACTTTGAAGTTCCCGACAGATAATGATGTTGGAGTTATTCATGGTGATAGGCGGCCGAACATGCATGTTATGTAGCTGACTCGAGGGATGCTCAACGGAAGGAGAAAGGTAAGGGTGTGGAAAAGTCGGTCCGCATCCAAGTCACTGAAGATTGACAACTAGCGCCTGAGCCTTGGCTCAAGCACCACAGTCGTTTCTATAGAGATATAGATCTGAGAGATGACGAAGAGGAGCTCAAAGAGACCAAGGCTGCACTGGCTGAGCTGACGATTGACATTACAGTTAGCCACGACGACCTGTCATGGGACCTAAATATCATATCACAGCTCAACCCCCCAATGATGAAAGAACTTGTTGAATTTCTACGAGCAAATTTAGACGTGTTCGCTTGGAATCACTTTGACATGTATGGATCTCGCTAGCCATTGCGAGCCATGCATTGGATATCGACCTGAGGTATGTCCCGGTGAAACAAAAAAGATGTGGCCTGAATCTAGAGAGATCTGCCGCTCTTAAAGAGAAGGTGGATTGACTCAAAGACAATGGGTTTATTCACGACGCCCTCTACCCTAAATGGGTATTTAATCCTGTACTTGTGAGAAAGACAAACGGGAAATGGAGAACATGTTTTGACAACTCGAACTTGAACAAGGCATGCCCAAAAGATAGTTTTCCCCTTCCAAGGATCGACCAGTTGGTGGACTCAACCGTAGGACATAAATTGCTATCTTTCATGGATACGTACTCAGGATATAACCAAATCCCGATGCATATTCCCGATTAAGAGCACACCAGCTTTATTACCGATGTTGGATTATATTACTATGTGGTGATGCCTTTTGTACTAAAATTGCAGGAGCGACCTACCAATTCTTAGTTAAAAGAATGTTTAAAGATCAAACCGAAAAAAACGATGGAGGTATATGTGGATAATATGCTCATAAAGTAACGACAGTCTAGCGACAACAATAGAGACTTGGCGGAAATGTTCGACATCCTTCGACATTACAAAATAAAGATTAATTATTTGAAGTATTCCTTTGGCATTGCATCAAGGAAGTTCTTGGGTTTTATCGTTAATGCCCGCGGAATCGAAGCTAATCCCGAGAAGACCCAAGCTATTCGTAATATCCAAATTCCAAAGACTATCAAACAAGTACAAAGCCTGAATGGGAAGGTTGCTACCCTAAGCCAATTTATTTCCAGAGTTACCAACAAATGCATTCATTTCTTTAACTTAATTAGGAACGGAAAAAGGAATTTTGAATGGATATAGGATGGTAAAATGCATTTCAAGCTTTGGTGAATCACTTAGAGAGACCTCCCATCTTGTCAAAGCCATTGGATCATGAAGATTTATATATCTATTTGGCTATGTCGGTACATGCTATAAGTGTCGCGCTGCTACGTGAAGAAAATAAAATCCAGAGACCGACTAGCAAGCGATTGACAGAGGCTGAAAGGAACTATTCGAAGATAGAGAAACTGGCATACTGGTTACTAATTGCATCATGAAAGTTTCGCCCTTACTTTCAGGCACACCCTATTAATGTTTACACTGAGCAGCCGTTATGATGGGTTATGCAGTGACTTGAGACATCAGGAAGGTTACTAAAGTGGAATATCGAACTTAGCAAATTCGACATCACTTACCTTCCTCGGAGGACTATCCGGGGTCAGGCACCGGTAGATTTTATAGAAGAATTTACTACGCAGGATGATCTTCTGGAGAGCGGTGAAGTCCCTACTATATGGTGGAAGTTGTATACAGATGGAGCATCCAATGATCATTGTTTTGAAGCTAGGATTGTGCTTGTAACTCCCGATGCGATAAAGCTTGATTTCCCTGCAACAAACCATGAAGCTGAGTATGAGGCTCTGATTGCTGGACTTAAACTCGCCAGAGAACTGGGAATAAAGTCTCTGGAAATCTTTTGCGACTCACAATTGGTAGTATACCAAGTCAGGGGAGATTACCAAGCTAAAGGACAACAACTTGCTCCATATCTTACCCAAGTCCAAGAGTTGTTGACTGACTTTGAGTATTATGACATTACGCACATTCCTTAGGATCAAAATAGAGAGGCTGATTCATTGGCAAAGTTTGCTAGCACCGGGGATGCATAACAGATGGGCTTGGTTCCAGTCAAGTTATTAAATGCTCCAAGCATAAGCCTGATGGAAATTGACCGGGTACTAGAGACGGAGCCTAAGAAGGAGTCGTGGATGACTCCGGTTAAAGACTATTTACTACAGGAAGTTCTTCCCAAGTGAAGGAATGAAAAGCGACAAGTCCTTCGCAAAGCTTAATGGTATATCATACATGAAGGAGTTATGTATAGAAAGGGTTTCTCCATTCTCCTTCTCCATTGTATCGCTCATGATGAAATAAAATGAGCCCTAAAGGAAGTTTATGCAAGGGAATGTGACGATCACACTGGGGAGGGGGGGAAATCCTAGCAAAGAAAATACTTCATTACGGGTATTATGGGTTGACTGTTAATCGAAATGCCGCTGATTATGTAAGGCGAGGCGACAAGTGTCACATATATGCCAAAGTTCCAAAAGCTCCGCCAACAAAAATTACAGAAATGATCAGCACGTGGTCGTTTGCCATGTGGGGTATGGATATTATAGGTTCCTTACTAATCTCTAAAGGTGGTGCAAAGTACATTATTGTCGTAGTTGATTACTTCAACAAATGCGCTGAAGCGGAACCTTTAACCACTATCACAACCAAGAAAGCAACCAACATCATTATTTGGAATATCATCTGTCGTTTTGGTCTTCCAAGGACTATTGTAATAGACAATGGGACCCAATTCGATAGTGCTGAATTCAAAAGACTTCTGCTGTTGGTATCGTATCGAAAAGATATTTGTGGCAGCCGCTCACCCTCGAGCGAATGGGCAAGTTGAAGCTATGAACAAAATCATAAAATCCATTCTGAAGAAGCATTTGGAAAGGGCTAAAGGCAAGTGGGTGGATGAACTCCCGATTGCACTATGGGCTTACAGGACCACCCATAAGTCCGCGACTGGCCATACTCCATTCGCCCTCGCTTACGGTTCTGAGGCCGTTATTCTTGTTGAGCTCGAAGTTCCTTCTCATTGAGTTACTTACTACGATCCCAGAATGAACAAAGATCTCCTCTTAGAATCTTTATACTTTATAGATGAGAAGCGTAAGGAAGCTGATTTGAGGGCAGCTGCACACTGACACCGAGTCGCCCAATACTACAACACTAAAGTCTGACCTAGAACCTCTGAAATCGGTGATCTTATCTTAAAACAGTTTTTCCTACCCTGTCACATATGAATCCAACCTGGGAAGGACCGTATGTCGTTGAACAGAGGCTTGGAGAGGGAACTTTAAAGCTAGCAACTATTGATGGCATCACACTCCCAAGGGCATGGAATAATGAGCATTTATGATGTTATTTCACTTAGTTTTTACTTTTTCATTTAGTTGTATTTAATTTTAGGATTTTCTTTAGCATTTAGTTTTTCAAATATGTAATAAGACAAATTATGTCATTTCTTTCTATTCAGCAATAGAGCTTTGAATTTTCCATCATATTTATGACCTACCATTGCAGTACATGTTAGTTACAATATACGACCAAATCCCATTGTTCCATGGGACCGACAAAACTGAGTGATTGAGATTTGACCGGTCACTTACTGAATCAAGCCACATACTTAAGGGCCGAACGACTGACCAAAGAGAACTGAACTCGATAATTTTCCAAATAACTCACGTCCATAGAGCGTGGATATGAGTATAAATGCTAAGTAGGTGCGACTAACCACTTATGAAATAACTCACGTCCCCAGAGCACGGATATGTATATATGCTAAATGGGTGTGACTGACCACTAATGAAATAACTCACGTCCATAGAGTGCGCATATGAGTATGGATGATAAATAAGTGTGAACCGACCACTTATTATAACTCAGACTTGACTATGATAGGATGAGAACGTAGTTAGTGGAGATGGAACTCGACCATCCACTGATCAACCCTGCCAATCCAAGTTCGGGGGCAGAGTCACAATGACTTGATCGCTGAATTCGATAGCGTAACGTCAGGGCTAAAGCCTAATGTTTGGATACGACTCGAAGCCACGACTTTAGGGAGGCCTTGAGATGGATAAATCGAATCAATGTTTGACACAATAAGCAACGAACCACTAATACATTAAATGGAAAATGAAACAGCTTGATCATTTAAACAAGCATGTACGATAATTCTACATAAGAACAAAAGAATTCTTATTCACACTAAACTTACTTTTCATAATGCAAGTTTATCCAAAATGAGAAGTAAAAGTGGGGGTCGTACTCGAACAAACACGACCAACAAAAAGAAAACGTTGCCATCCAAGCTATTTACACATCACATCAACCCAATAATTACTTATTGGATTTCCTCTCTTTCTTTTGTTTCTTGGGAGTGGTTCCATTTGAACTGCCTTTTGATCCTCTCTTTGATCCTTTTCCACCTTGGCTTTTCTTCGAAGAAACATCTTCAGTTATGAGGATCGAGGCAGCATCATCTTTAGAAGCAGGAGGGATCGAGGCACTCTCAACACCAGAAGCAGGGGGATCTATCTTGAGGAATTATTCCACTAGGAGGGATTATCTAAAGCGAGATAGGAATCAGCTCATTGGAATCCATATCAACAAGCTCAGCTTTCGCCTTCTTTTTCAACAACTCTTCCTTCTCAACATGCTCTTTCATGCTTAGCTCATCAGTAAAGTCGGAAGAGCCCGTGATTATGACATCTTCGTCAAAAGGAATTTCGTGGTGTAGGCCACCTCCATCTTTAAATAGTGCCTCTATGAATTGATCATCAATAACAAAGGTTTCTTCTTGAGCATCCAGAGCAGCAACTAAAGTTATAACTATAATAGATTCTGTCACAGCCGCTTGTGATCCCAATTGAGGCTCTTGTGAGGAAGGAGAAATGACACCTGACAAATTTAAAACTGAAGCAATATGGGCGAAAAGATTAGAAATATCAACTGGCGACAACCCAACCTTTTGAAAGAAGGAAGATGTCAACGAAATACCTTCCTCGGTGTGGCTCTCAAGTTGAGCCGAAATACCCTTAGAACTGCATTCAGGAATTGGAGAAAGCTGTGGCTTGTAAGGATCATACTCGGGGATGGTTGAAGAATCTGCCATGGAGCTAGGGATAGCCTTGGATGTTAGGGGAAATTTAGTTGTAACATCGGGTTGTGCCGACCCGGATCCTTCACCCACTTCTTGTAAAAAGGCAGCAACAAATTCTTTCTAAAGTTTAAGCTGGATATTATGCAATGTTTTGAATTCATCACTTAATAGCATTTCACCTTTAAGCCTAGACAAGTCGATTTCCTCAGTGTTAAGGAGTCTCTTTTACTCTGTAACAAGAGATTCCCATGCGCGCCAGAGCTGGTAGGGATTGTCATCGCGAAGCCATGTTAGATTATTGTGCTTGAGAACGTTGGCATTGCAAAGAATAAGAAGCGGGTCAAGCTCGTTCATCTTCTCTTCCCTAACCTTATCCTTGGCAGCTTCTACTTCATGCTGAATAAGTGCATCAACATCTTTGTAATACCCCAAAATTTTGTGAAAAATCATTTTGATAAAATGATTTCATTTTGAAACATTTAGATTTAAATATGGTAAAATTCTTGGGATTAAATAGTGTGCCAGGATATGTGTGCACGTGCACACTGGAAAATGGCACAGGGGTAATCCAAGAATTTGTGGAAAAAAAAAGAGATAGAAATTTTTTATTTTAATAAGAAAGTAAAATTCTTATTTGAAACATTGGAATTTAACTTAGGCCTAACCAAGTTAAATATGGGAGATATGTCTATATACATTTTTCTGTGAAGCATAAGGAATTAAATAAAGTAATAAAGAGGCAGAAAGATTTTATGTGAGCAAAGAAGTAATTCTTACTTAGCATAGGGTTTTCTTTTACCAGATCGAACTCATTTAATTAGGATGTATGTGTATAATTTCTGAAAGGCAAGAGAAATCAAATAAAAATATATATACACCCATGTGCATGTATATTTCCTGTGAGCAGAAAGTGTTAAAAGAAACATCAAAATGACATGAAATGTAATACAAGTCAATATGCTTGTGTAGGTAAAAATAGAAAAGGAGATTTTCCAGAAAAGAATAAAAATATAAATAAAAACTGAATCACACATTTAGCATGACTTGGGTAAGTAATTAAAGATAGCCATTTTTCTGAAAAAGTAAAAGGAAAAAAAGAAAAGAAAAGGGGCACTAACTATAATAGACTAAAGTGGCCAGGGCATTAAGGAGGAAAATGTGAAAATGCAAAATACATGAAGATGGTTAGGATAGAAATGGAATTTTGTTGTAACAAAACCCTAAGAGAAAACACTGGTATAAATAGGCAGTTTTGGCCAGGAAAACATTTTACCCAGAGTTGCTCAAAAATAATAAGAAAGAAAGGAAAATATTGGAAGGAAGAAGAAGACACACACATAAGGATTTTCTGAAACAAGAGAAGGAAGAACTTAGGTGAGTAACCTCACTGAGTTCATGGCATTAAGACCTGAGATGAGGCAGCCACTTTTCATATTGCCATTTACATATTGCTGGTTTTGATGTATATGATTTCATCAATGCTTTTTGGATGTTTTATTTTAAATCTGATATGATTTAATATGGATGTTTTTGGTGATCTTTGATTTTTTGAGACATTTGCCTTTGGATGTGTATCATACTGTTTTATTTTTACTCAAAAATGTTAAAGTCCAGAATCTTAAAATTATATAGAGAATACTCTCAACTGTTATAGATCTATGGCATGGAAACTTTACCAAAGAAAAATGTTGGGAGCTGCATTATACTTGGTATAATTGCTGAGGCTTGAGAAGAAAGATGTTGGGTGCAATAGAAATTTTCTAAGTGCTGAGCCCTTAATCAAATCAAATAAAAAAAAGAGAAGCTCACAAGCTAAAACTATGATTGAACCAGATCATGATTCTGAATCAATCATAAAGGCTTGCAGATCAATATAACAAGAACATGCCATGCCTCTTTTACAATTGAAAATATTCTTATATTTTACTGAGATCAAGACATAATGTCCACATTTTTGGAAATAACTGTCTACTAAATTTCTGAGTAAATTATGCTAGAAAATTTATGGGTGTTACCATGTTTGCAGTGACAAGTTCACTTAGCTATCTGATGATAATATTTAAATCAATGCACTAGTAAATAAACTAGGGAAGGGAAGGCCAAGAAGGCTGCTGGAATGCTTGTTATATTTGATGTATGCAAGTTGGCACATGGTTTGTTTAAGCCCTGAGATCTTTGTGCAATGATGTGAATTAGTTCATTGCAATGTGTCCCTGTGATTCCTTGATGGCAGATGAGGCAGGAATTTAAACTGAATTTACACAACCTGTACATGAAGAGATAGGAATATGAATATTTCTTAGTTTGGTTGGTATGGAACCATGATAGTTCCAGTGAATGTCCATGTTGCAAATAGATGATTATGTTTGCTTGATTATGAATGCAGGTATAGGAATGATAGATGGAGTTATCATACCTGAGTCACTTTATTTACACAATGATATAATAAGTGATTGCAAAAATTCATTCAAATAACAAGTTATTACACTCCTAATTCTCTGTTGTTTAATATCATGAATATACTGATGTTTCTCATACCAGATCATGGATCTGACCCTTATTTGCTCATGGCATATGGGGGTGTCTCACTTTAAAATGAGGCAGCAACCAATGCTCTTTCAGGAAATGCAGGAGCTAAGTAGAAAGTGAAGTATGGCTAATGAAAAGGGATTGAATGAACATGCTAGCTAATTTTAATAAGAGTCTAATTTGATTTTATCTGCATGTATTCATGAGACAGTTGTGTTTGAACTTGATGTTATTTAATGAACTTGCTATGTTTGATTGAACTGGTTGTTTATTTGTTGAATTATTGCTATGCATTAAGGTTTAAAAATTAAAAGAAATATCTGGGTTGAAAACCAGAAAAATATGCTTAGGTATTAGATATGAAAGCCTGGAAAGAAAAAAAAATACATATATGTATGTGAGTAAAAGTTTTGCATAATTTATATTATGTGCTGGTCAATTATTGAGACATAGCAATGCACTAAGTTTTTAGAATAAAATCTGGATTTAACTAGAGGTAAACTTATAAAGATTTGAATCTTTTTACTGTGAAACTTTGTAAACCAGTTTTAATACCACTTTTTGAATTGTCTTAAGAAAAGTAAATATTTTGCAAGGCCTAAGATATAATGCCATTGCCTTGAACAAGTGTCTGTTAGATACAAGACTTATGGGTCAACCAGCTTCGAATGAGTGAGGTTTTGGTCGACCATATTTGATGGTGTTCTGAATGTAAAATACCTTTCAAAAACTTTAGATTATTTAGAAACTGTTTCACCACAAACAACTTTTAAAAGCTATACCAAATATGCAATCTGGACAGGTCTGCACTATTAAAACCTGGAAATACACATTAATCTTTTGAATATTTTTAAGTTCAAATGCTTGTCACAGCAAACCTTATGCAAATACTCAACTTACAATGTGTTATACAGGCTAAGATTAAAATAAATAAGTCATATAGATTGAATTAAAAATAAGAAAGTTTCCAGAGAATAAATAAGTGGAAAATGATAAGAGAATATATCATTTTCTGGTCTTAGCCAAATATCAATATATTTGAACTATGAAAAAAAAATCCCAAATACTTTGACCAAATATGGACAGGAATTATTATCATATTATAAATATTCAAAAGAACAAGGTAATTAACTATATGCAGATTTCTTCAAATCCAAACTAATCCAAACCAAACAGCCTGCTCTTGTTTAACAAATGGAATTAAAAACATACTTTGATTTTAAACAAGAGGAACACATACATCTTCATATGTGTGTGTATCTTTAGGAATTAAACTGATATATTTATATTGGTGGAAAATATTGGATCCTGGATGAATTGTTTGAAAAGAAAATGACTCTGAGAATATTAAATTATAGGGATGTAAAAAAAAATTTAACCAAAAGTTTGAGGGTCATTTCAGTTGGTATCAGAGCTAATGGTTGCATTGATTGTTGAATACTTAGAAATGTATTATATTTGTTTGCTTTGGATGAGAAAAAAAAAATTAATAGGAAAATAATAACCATAGAAAATACTTATAGTACACTAATATTATTTGCCCATGATTTGGTTATCAAACCATGGTAGGAAATACTTATAGAATGACTGCATCCTCCAGAGTGTCAGAAGCAGGATCAACAACTTTTGGTGGAAGAATAGGAACTACAGAGAAAAAATCAAACTGTGGGCCTGGGCTCTGCGATTGTTCTGAATGACGACTGGAGGACGCACTATTAGACTCGGTTGCAGAACTTGATTCCATGCAAGGATTATCCTACTGAGAAGATGGTCCAGCAGGCATAATGGCAAGATGCTCAGAACGTCTAGAACCCATTACTATTCAGCTCAGTAAAAAACCATGATTAGATAAAGTAACCTATAACCCACGGTCCATAGTGAGTGCTAGTATGGTGAGGCGATGTACTATACAATACAATAATAAGTTGTACGAAATTAAAGATGGAAAAGACGACAAGACTTCAAGGTTCGACCGGAGTGATCGTCATTCCTGACCATCTCAATCGTTTCTCTGTGTCATTACGAAACGATGCAGTTTGAGTTTTACGATCGATTATCAGCAAGTAAAAGTTCAATTTTAATGTTTAAGTCACCGATGAGCTTTAATAAAACAGTCAAAGGCATTGATTCGTGTCAAAGTTTAAATGTCACACATTACCGAATATGCAGTTCAAGTCGTGTAAAAGTCATATATGTTTATTCGAATATGCAAGGCCGAAGCTAATCATTGAGCTCAAGTCCATTTATTTAAGTTCCATTTTTAGAGCATGTGTGTTGAACATCGATCATTCACTTCATGCCTCATTACCAATCTTTCCCCTAGACCACATCTGTCGATCGTTCATAATTGGCCAAGTCCACCGATCATTCTCCATAACCTTCCAAACCGATCATTGTCTCCATGCCAACTATCAATCGTACCACTCTATCCTTTCCACCTTAAAATCCTCCAACTTCGAAGCATTACCGATTGTTTAAGAATGATCATCCCACCTCCAAGCAACAGCTCCACTCACAACGATCAGTTGAACACACATCAACTTCCCCAACTCCGCTACTTCGCCCTCCTTAACAAATGATCGGTTAAGGCCATCGCCTCCTCCAGTCTCCATCTTCATCAACCTTTTTTGATCATTTTACTGATTGATTCCATCATAGAAGACGAAGGCAACGATATTGGTGAAGCTCAAAGTATTGTCCTCGAATCATAAAGCAAGTTCAAATCGTCCTACCTAAGTTTGAGATCCGAGAAAAGAAGATAGATTCGAATTTGAATCGAAGTGAGATCTGAAGAAGTATGATAATGGTTAGTAAATAAAGAAAATTGATTTTTGGAGTTCGGATCGTTGTTTGGATCGGTAAGGGAAAAAAGGAGGGAGACTTGTTTTTTCTTTTTCTACCTTGAGTCCAAACGATACGAAACGAATTGAAGGATGAAAAAAATAGTTAAGTATGAAAGCTTTTATAGGAAGAGCGTATACCGATTGTTCTACCCATTAGATATACCGATCGTTCAAATTGGAATTCCTACCAATCGTTCCACCACCCAGAATGATTCGAAACTCCTCTATATGTACTAATGATGGTAATGATCATTAAAAAAGAGAGAAAGGATAACAATTGATGATAATCATTTTTATAAAAAATGGAAATAACGATCGGTAGAGATTGTTTATAAAAATTTCAAAACTTGACAACGACCTATGAACGTGTAACCATGATCGGGAGTCAAGTACAAACACGTATACATGCTAGAATATGTTCCAACATTCAATTTTTTGAAAGCGACGGAAATTGAATATTCACTGGAAATCGACCAGAGAAAAATTAAAACCAAATTGCTGGAGTTTAGAAATCACTAGAATCAAAACAAGATGATCAGCAATAAGTTAAGATCCCGTATTTATACTATTGGAAATATACCGAAGTCACGACGAATAAGGGGATTACGACCCTCAACAAGAAAGTGACTCAATGAAAGGATAATGAAAATTCAATGAACTGAATGAAATCCTTTTTCGACGATTGAATATTGCAACTTTTCAAAGCACGTCATGTTCGAACAATACATACTTTAGGGGGAAAATGTTATCTCGCCTTTTGGCAAGGCCGTGATCTCATCGACTTGGCTAGAAACAGATGGTTTCCAGCCTTGAGAATCAGCTATATACAATACTATGGATGATGGTCAAATAGATAAGGACCGGGTTCCGACCGAGGTGCAATCAGTATGAAGTGGCAGGCATAGCCCTGTGAAGCTACATTTCAAATTTCAAGTCAATCAGAGGTCGTATGCTCGAGTTACGGACAAAGCAAGGATTTATATGGATCGATCAGGAACGATCCATAAAATAGCACAAGTCAATGAAGATCGATCGATATCTCAGAATCCACAAAACTTATACACTTTAAACTTTCAGAGCATTAATGTATTGAAGAGTGGAGCCCATAAGAACGATCGCAGGACATAACTCACCAAATTACACTCTCACGGATCATTCACTACCAATCGGTATAAGACTTCAAATGTGCCATATTCAACAAAGATCGATGGATATCTCGAAATCTACAACTAAGAATGGCACCATATTTTAAGAGCAAGGTCCAAAGGCATATGGGACTCCCTACAAATGATCGCACTTCAATCAGATGTAAGAATAACGATCGGTATAACTCTTATCGATCGTTCTAAAATAATGAACTATGAACACCGATCGTTTTGGTGGGCCCTTATAGACCTGAAGAGCTGTTTGCCGAAATCTTAGCGAAATATCTCGTCATCTCAACCTATAGATACAGGCTTAATGGTTCATTTTCAAGACCTTTACACTGCTTGTTAACCTAAAATCCATTGTAATTAAATGCCAGCTTTGTTTTTCTATTGTAATCAGATTCATAAGAGATTAATAAAGCATAATCTTCAAAGTGGACGTAGGCACACAATGCTGAACCAATATAAACCTCTGTATCTTTGATTACCACTTATTCTCCGTTGCTTTCTTAATTATTTACTCAATTTAATTTTACTTTTCTTCATTTAGTTCTCTACAAAAACTATTCTTGAGTGTTTGTGACAATTTTTGGTGCAAACAATTACTATCTAATGGTAATTATTAATTATTAATTAATTATTGCAACATGTAAACTAAAAAGGTTGTAATAGGTATCTATTACAACTAGCATAAAAAAAGAGTTGTTGAAAATTGACATCTATTATAATGGTGAAAGCAAAATGTTGTAATAGGCATCAATTACAACTAGCAAAAAAAAGAGTTATTGAAAGAAAACTTTTATTACAATGGGCATTTTGTGACAGTTGTAAAAAGCAGTTATAAGAGTCTTCCTATTGTAGTGCATTTTCAAATAAATTTATAATCTACAAAATAAATTTTTATTAATTACAAATTGTAGAATATTATCCAAAATCACTTATATACAATCGAAGTTATTGATAATACACCCTTAAATCATTTAAATATTAGGGAAAATCATTTTATATTTTCTAAATAATATATAAGGTTTATAAATAATAATTTTGAAAACTATTCTTAGAATTAAAATATAATGATTATAATGGCGATTTTGAACGGATTTTGTAAACAAAAGAACTATATTTATAATTAGAAATAAATTTCTATAAATGAAATAAGTTGAATTAAGTAAAACTTTAATAAATTATTTATAAAATACTTTAATATGATATTTTAAATATTTTAAATAATTTTTTGATGTTTTAAAACAAATATAAATAAAACATCCATAAAAAGCACTCGCGCTAATATTCAACTTACATATATTTTTAGTTTAATTCGCAAATGGATAGAGTTATGTTTGCACATTGACACTTCCGACCAATACAAAAAACCGGCTATCACTAAAACAACTAAATAAAATCCAATATGCCAAATAATCCATTCATCTAATTTATTCAATCCAACGATAAACAATATAATTTCAACCATATAAACCATATCGTATCATAGCTTAAACAAGATAAACTAGCATTGATAATTAAACATTGTTGTGAGTATATAAAAAATACTCACCGAATTGCCGAGCGAAGCTAAAATAAATTTGCCTTATTTCGTTATCTTAGTTTTCCACCATCAAGCATTGGCCTTCGCTTTCTAAAGTAGCAGCATTAACTTCCACATTCTCGCACATCGCCAGAAGCTCACATGCCTCCACCTCCAAGCACCCAAGTTGTGGCTTCCTATCGAGCTCATCTCCTTCGATCGCAATAGCACCAACATCGTCGCCTCAAGTCAGCCATCACTCTCCTCATCACCAGCGCGACTTAAACTTGCTTGTGTTGCCTACTTCCTGATGTAGAGAGCAATTCTCTTTTTTTCGTGTGTGAATCCATTTCGGAGAATAAGAGGGTTCGGTATGGAAAGTGGAGGGTCTAGGCTTAATTCGTGAATTAGGTAGAGGATAATAGAATAAGGAGGAAATAAATATGGATTTGAACGGCTTAGGCCTTATTCATTTGGCCCTAAATTTTAATTTACTTTAGTTCGATAAATCTTTCTTTTTATAACTTCTTTTAATTTATTTATAAATAAAATTTCAATTTTATTTAAAGTAATTTACTCTCCAATATATTTCGGTTTTTTAAAACACCTTATTCAATTTAAACCAATTTGTTTGATTTTAATAGATCAGACTTTATTAATTTAGTTTAATTTATTAAATTAAAATCTTTTATTAAGTAGAAACTAAAAATAAAATTTCAAAATTTTTTAATTATCACAAATCGAATTAGAATAATTTTTTTAGTTGATTTTATTTATTTGTATAGCATAGAAAACATGTTGTTACAAACTCCCATCTTAAATGAATTGTGACCTCACAATTCCTATATAAGGAGAATCTCGAACAACTCCTATAACACAAGATGAATCATTACTTTAGTAGTTAACGTGATATATGAATAACATCCTCATATAAAGATTTATAGAATGTATATACATAATCATCATACCACATGCATCCATAGCGATAAAATGAATTCTCTTTATTAAATTTAATTCATATTATTTACGTGCTATTTATTTATTCTAATTTTTATTTTAAAGATTTATGTTTAACTCATATATGATTAAATCCTTAAATATATTCTAAGTGTTGAGATTACAAAAAATTCAACAGGGTCTCCCTTGCGCGGCTCGCGTTTCAAAAAATTAAAGCAAATAATATAAGCCTCAAATAAGGTTTTTTCTATTTGTGACTTCTTGCACGGGCCATAACAATCAATATACACACATTTATATAATATACACTATCATATGCATAAAATATACCTTTCTTTTCACAATTTTTCTTATTTTTAGCAAGCAAATTTCTTTTCTTCTTTTAGCAGCGTATTTAAAGCGAGTGATCATTATGCAATCTATTATTGCTTCCTGGTACATATAAGAAGCTCAAACATTAAATACGAATCAAATTACAATATTTCCATTGATGGTTTCTATGTTGTGCTATGTTCATACCAAATTTTAAAGGTCAAAACGTCAAAATTTAAGATAGCAATCAAAAGTAAAGTCGTAGTGCCTTGAATATAGTTTTCAAAACATCATATGAATATTGAAAAAAATTACATCTCAAATTATGGAGGATTTACCAAAGATATGTAGCCCTGGTTTTAATAAAAATGCATAGGCCCACCATCGTAATTTACCCTTTTAGCCTTGAAAACTTAATTTTTTTTACAAAATACTTATATCAAAAGTTGTTTCTTAGGGTCTTAGCTTTTCGAAATGGCGAAATCATCAAAATCGGATAAACTGTTCGAAAGTTATGGTCAAATGAACACAAATACACAGGCCTGGTAACATAGCATCAAAACAAAACATCATCTTATACATTAATGCCAGAATATTGCCTTATGCGCAGGTGTTTAACATATTTTATTTCTATAAATGGATAACGCCAATACTTATTACGTAGAATAAATAAGCAATGTAAATAATAGCCTAATGAATGTCTAAAAACTATTTTTATGAGGGTTTCTAGATAGAAATGTTGATGTCGCAATATTGACATAAATTATTTTAATTATATACGAAACGCTATATGAAAGAAAGCTAGTTAGTTTGATGACATTTTAGCCATAGTTGTCATGTTGCCATAGTTGTCATGTAGATAACATTTTACATATTATATATTCTACATGTATCAATTATGTCCAAGTTTTCTTTTACTTCATTTTGTGATTTGAGCACTTTAGTTGCATTTGTATATACAAGTAGAATAACACATTTATTTTACATGTGTAGAGCACAAAGGTTAATTTTTTTTTCCAACAAGGGTTTCATAAAGAATCAAGTGTGAAGTTTTGTAAACCTAATAGAAGTTCACTAAGAAAGCTATAAAGAAAAAATCTTTGAAAAAAATAAGTTACTAGACATGACACAGACACATAGGCTAGAATACATGATTTCTTATGTTCTTGCCTATGCTTTAGTGCATAAAAAGTTAAAAATTTAATTTCTACTTTAGCATTATAGTCGTCCTTAATTTAGATTTATGTCTGGATCACATAACTTTGGTTGTCTCTTATACTAGTCAACAATAAAAATCATATTCATAGAATACCATCACTGTAATTTAAAATATGTTAAACTATTATAAAATTTGATTGGAGTTGAAGGAGTTAGGATTTCACCATCTATTTAATGTAGAAATTAATATCGTAATTTGAATACTTAAATATAACTATGATAAATCAGTATATTTGAACTTTAGCCTCGAGTTTCTTCCAAACTCTGATTAATTCCATACAATATATTGTACAGAATAAATTTTCAAAATAAAAAATGGGGTAGTTAAATTCGTAATTTTCAAATTTTACGTGGATAGAAGCGGTCCCTTTTTTTATTCTTAGACATAATAAAATAAAACAAATAATCTTTATCTGATCTTTATCTTTGGAATAGAAAAGAGTAAAAATATATTGAAAAATACATCACTTGACCAAAATCTCAATGAAATATTCGGTTACGTTGCATTTATATGTGTTGTCCATGGTTAAAATGCCATTTTTCTTGGAAGAGATGTAGTGTTTTGAATATCATTGGTGTTAGCATCGTAAGTTAATCAGGATTAAATTTTAAGAATATACTGATGGATTAAAGGAACTCAACTCAAGTCAAAACAATATCTAAACCTTAAAAATATCAAAGATAACTTCTTATCACAAACTTAATCAAAACTACGTTTCAAAAAATCCTTTTTAAAAATATTTTATATCACTACATAAAGCTTTATCAAAATCCTATTCAAAACATAATTCAAAAATATTTCATCTCCTTTTAAAGCTTTATAGAACATTCAAAAATTTACAAAGCTTTTCGAAACTTCACAAAACTTTTTCAAAACTCTGTGTCCATATGTCTCGTCTTAGTATTTAGGAATCCCTATTGATAACATTGGCCAGACGTATCGACTAGAATTCTTAACCTACACAACGGACAAGTTAACACAACTTCATTTTAGAAATATCCATAAGTAAAACTTTTACAAATTATTTAATATACATAATAAATCTTTTACTTGTTCACTTTAAATTTTTAACTCAATACCACACTTATAATATATATACTTTGAAATTTGCTTCTTACACTTGACTTCAAATTCAAATAATAAAAGTAAATTATATCCTTGTATAGGAAAAGTATTTACTTTTATTAACACTTTAGTAATTTCAAAACAATTTCAAACCACCTCTAAATACACAAAAATTTCAAAATTAAATTTAATTCCACCAATTACAAATAGCCAAACAAACATAAGAGACTAAAATGAATACATTCAGCGGAAACTAATACATAGATTTCCGTTGCACACCCTGATCAAAATCAAGTCAAAGCTCAATTGCAATATCAAACCAAATACCACTATGCAATATTAAACCATCTAAAGTAAAAACACAAATTTCACTGGTTGGACTAACTCCTTTCGTCCTTGCTACACCAACCATTTTATACTGCATACTTAGAAGAAAAGAAATTAATTAAATATTTAAATACATATACTTGTAAAACCAAAAATATGTCCCTTGATGTTAACCTTAAAAATCATCCTATATATATATAATATGCTAACTCTTATTATAGAAAATTACCCAACACTCTCAATAGGACATGGACTCGAAGTCTCATCTAAGGCCAAGACATGTGTCTCTTATACACGATGTATTATTCTGAACCTGCTCTGATATCAAATGTAACCACCCTACCTCTATACCTGTACTATCCAAGAGTATTACAGAGTAATACTGTCAGATAATAAGGAGAATGAGATTATATGGGGTACACACGTGAAAATGCCCTTGGACTAACACTGGTGTGTATTAAAACATCAAATAAATATCTCATTATCGGTACAAAGCAATAAACATGTATGCCTACAAGACAGAATAATACATAAAATACAGTGAATAATAGAGAACATAGGGTTAGAATCATAGCGATAACATATAATATTTGATTTATAATACAATAAGGGTATAACTTAACCCAAGTGCCAACTATCTCAATATGATGTGATGAATAATCAATATACATCTCAGTAAAAAAATACACACTAAATCAATGTCATATAAATATCATACAACATCCTAATACACCTCCTCTATGCCCAATAAATAAATACTAGTCATTATGTCCCTGTAACTAAAATGTCTCGGATCGACCCGAACATTATAAATATAACACATGGGTCAGACTATGTCTAATCAAGGATTTATCATTTGGTAACATAAATATACAAGAAATAATAATAAGATAATACTGCTAGAGATAACCATCCCTGCATCAAGTCACAACGAATGACTCAAACCATACAAAGAAGACCACTCTAATATCAAAAGATGTCATCACCCATACAACAACACATCAAATCAGAAATCACAATCAACACAAATGGATGAATCATACATATATAGAAATAATCATCAAATCTAGAAATCAATAAATGAGATATCATCGAGTATAATCAGGCTAGCACGAAGCATTACAATAATATATCTCTTAATCTCGATAAATAAAACATCATCATCAATATACATAAAATAGGATAGGCTGCTTATCAAATAATGAGAATCCACTATACAGTGGACATATATCACAGGTATAATCTCATTTTCTCATATCTATACTATCAGAAAATATCGTAACAGGATATGGCTGTACGACAGACATGAAGTCCCAAGCAGAGCCATCTATGTAATAATATATGGCACTAGCCCATATCAATACTACATATGGGTCATCTTACCCATATCCCTGCTATAATGAGGTGTATCAATCGTATATGCCAACCTACTACTCCGGTAGTACTAAAAGGGAGACTGATAGCACACACGTAGTTATCGTGACATAGATCTATGGGTGTTCGTGTCAACACAAAGATTAATATGGCACGACACTCAAAATTTCCCCTATAGGTAACAGACTGTTGGCCTAGGTGACACAAGGGTAAAAACACCCTCATAAGGTAGTACGAAGCTGTATAATATAGTATGTCACAGATCGAGGGTGTGACCCTACAATTAGGCTGCTGGGGTAGATTCTAGCCATCTAGCTCTCTCTAACAAACATAATAGGAGTACATCATAATAGTGACATATAGAATTAATAAATATAAATCTAAATTCTCACTAAATATAGGCATGAAGCCGTATATCACTATATATCACCTCACACTATCCACTTTATTCCTGTCATGTGATTATCATCTACTAATAATGAATAACCGAATAAATATCATAACAATATCCCATACCACTATGTGATACTCAAACGTTTATTCACTGTTTATAAATTCCACTTCACCCCTAAATTATTCCATATAATGAGTCCAAAGAATAACTGGAGAAATATTACTAAATGCCCCATTCCAAATGGTATTATAACTCCATTTACTCAGAATCCTCGTCACATAGAATAAATCATCACAAAATCATATAAAAGGATGTCATTGCCGTATCATATTAAAAACATTAATCTAATCAATATCAACGGTGAACCACCCATGACGTTAAAAACAACATAGATATTATGAAAACATTGAAGAGCGAAATAAAATATAGTTAATCAAATATATATATAAAGAATATGCTCTTTTTTAAGTTTATTAAATTATATACATATTTATAGTACTTAATAATACATGAAATATTTAACCTAAAAATGATTTATTATTTTCTATAAATTATATCACTTTTAAAATGTTGTTTAAAATTGAAGTATGAATCAGTTAAGTGATTATATTTACAAAAATGTTAGAAGACTTCTTGAATCAATTTTTTATATTCTAAAACAATAAGAACCTTTGAAATATATATTATTTATTGAATAATTCATTCCCCTTATTTATATAATCCCAATTAGAGATTTAAATATAAAAATTTACTTCCAAACCTTTGCTTATATATTTTAATATATTCAAGAACACTTTGCAAATCAAATATGTTTTATGTAAGTCTTTTTACAACTTTCTATAATTAGTTTTTACTTTAAATAAATATATAAATTTCAAAATTAATTCTTTTTGTTCCAAAATATAAAATAGAATTCAAAGCCTCATTTTTACATTTCAATTCATCAATAACTATATTAAAATCAATTACAAGTCTTTTTATCATTTTTAATAATCATAAAACATTTTCAAATAAATCTATAATCTGCAAATTAAATTTTTATTAATTACAAACCATAGAATATTATCCAAAATCTCTTAAATACAACCGAATTTATTGATAATACACCCTTAAATTGTTTAAATACATTTAAAAAAATCATTTCATATTTTCTAAATAATATATAAGGTTTTTAGATAATAATTTCGAAAACTATTCATAGAATTAAGATACAATGATTGTAATAGCGATTTTGAAAGGATTTTGTGAACAAAAGAAACTATATTTATAGTTAGAAAAAAATTTCTAAATTATATGAAATAAATTGGATTAAGTAAAACTTTAATAAATTATTTATAAAATATTTTTATCATTATATTTTAAATCTTTTAAATAATTTTTTGATGTTTTAAAACAAATATAAATAAAACTTCCATAAAATGCACTCGCATTATTATTCAACTTATATATATTTATAGTTCAATTCGCAAACGGACAGAGTTATGTTTGCATATTGACACTTCCAACCAATACAAAAGGCCAGCTATCACTACAATAACCAAATTCAATCCAATATGCCAAACGATCCATTCATCCAATTATTTAAATCCATCGACCAACGATATAATTTCAACTATATAAACCATATCGTATCATAGCTTAAACGAGATGAACAAGCATTGATAATTAAACATAGTTGTGAGTATATAAAAAATGCTCATTGAATTATGGAACGAAGCTAAACTACATCTACCCTATTACATTGTCTCAGTTTTCCACCATCGAGCATTGGCCTTTGCTTCCCAAAGTAGCAGCGCTAACTTCCACATCTTCGCACATCGCTTGAAGCTCACGTGCCTCTACCTCCAAGCGGCCAGGTTGTGGCTTCCTGTCTAGCTCATCTCCTTTGATCGCAATAGCACCAGCATTATTGCCCTAATTCATCCATCACTCTCCCCATCGCAAGCATGACTTAATCTTGCTCGTGTCGCCTGCTTCCTGATGTCAAGCGCAATTCTCTTTTTTTGGTACGTGAATTCACTTTGGAGGATAAGAGGGTTCGGGTATGGAAAGTGGAGGGTTTGGGCTAAGTTCGTGAATAAGGTAGAGAATACTAGAATAAGGGGGAAAGAAATATGGATTTGAATGGCTTGGGCCTTATTCATTTGGGCCTAAATTTTAATTTACATTAGTTCAATAAAATTTTCTTTTTACAAATTCTTTTAATTTATTTATAAAATAAAGATTTAAATTAATTTACACTCCAAAATATTTCATATTAATTAAAATACCTTATTCAATTTAAACTAATTTGTTCGAATTTAGTAGATCATTCAAGAAGACTTTATTAATTTAATTTAATTTATTAAATTAAAATCTTTTATTAAATAGAATTCAATTAACTAAAAATTAAGTTTCAAAATTTTTAATTATCACAAATCGAATTCGAACAAATTTTTTTAGTTTTTTAATTTTGATATAATTTGTTTATTTGTACGGCGTAGGAAACAGGTTGTTACAAATTTTCAATAGAGAACTTCTAGCAGTTGCATCAAGCCACTAGGTTTCTTCTACTCTACCTTAACCAACTAGCAGTTCATGCACTTCGAGATGAATGTCCTAACATCTTTCTTTAGCCCTTCCCCATAATAGGTCTGCTCCATATCATGGTACATCTTGTTACTATCGGGATGGACAATCAATCCCGAATGATGGCACTCTCATAGTACCTCATCCCTCAAACCAATCGACATCCGGAACAAACAATCTCCCATCTTTCCATAGTCAACCATCTCGGTCGAGTCCATGCTGTCTTATCTCTTTAGACTCTACTCCGTCTTTGATTTTAGCAATGATCTCAAATAATCAAACATCATACCTCTGTTTAGTACCGGCCTCTTAATCAAAAAATGCTTAATGGTCAAGTTTGTCATTATCTTTGGCTCTAAGTCGCATTTTGGTCGGAAACCATAACCAGCAATATACTCTAACCATATCCACCCTAAAAACATAGCTCCCAAGTCGGCGTGCCTCCTACTCAATGCATCAACAATTGCATTCCTTTCCCCAGTGTATATGTGATATCAAAGTCACAGGAGGCTAGGAACTGTAACCATCAACGCTGATGAAGGTTAAGATCCTTTTACAAAAAGAGGTACTTCAATGGTTTATAGTCTGTGAACAGCTCGAACCTCTCTCCTAAAAGATAATGTCTCAAAAATTTCAGTGCAAACATTATCACTGCTAACTCTAAATCATGGGTCGGGTATATCTTCTCACGTGGCTTCAATCGTCGACTAGCATATGCAACAACTTTGCCTCTTTGCATGAAACCACGTCCAATCCGGAAATATAAACATCGACGTATACTACCAGCTCTACATTCCCTCTTGGAATGGTCAGTAATGGTGCACTCATCAACTTTTTTTTCCAGATCCACGAATGCATGTTCACATCTTGCATCCCTAGTAATAGTTTGATTCTTTTTCATCAATGGTGCAGCTAATTTGGAGAAGTCCTGGATGAATCATCTATAATATCCGGCTAACCCTAAGAAACTTTTCACATCCATAACAATTTTGGGTCTAGTCCAATCTTGAACTGGTGCGACTTTTGTAGGATCCACGGCAATGCCCTGCTCAGAAACAACATGACCCAAGGATCGCACTTCCCTCCTTTAGAAGTGGGACTTTGAAAACTTCACTTTCAATCGGTGCTCTCTCAACACCCTAAGTAAGATCCTTGATTGCGTCTTGTGTACTTCCTCTATATGTGAGTAAACGAGAATATCATTGATGTACATAAGAACAAATTTATTTAGTTGACCCCTGATAACGCGGTTTATGAGATCAACGAAGTATGCCAACACATTAGTTAGCCTGAACGGAATAGCCAACCACTCATAGAAACCTTACGGCGTATAAAATATGTAATCGGCATTCTCTCCTTCTCTACTCTCAGTTGGTGAAATCCCATTGCAAGATCCAACTGAGAGAATACTCTAGCACCATGCAGTTGATTGAACAAGTCATCAATACGTGGAAGTGGATACTTGTTCTTCCTCGTTGCTTTATTTAGCCCACGGTAATCAACACACAATCTAAGGGAACCAACCATCTATGTGGTGAATACTATGGGGGCTTCCCACTTAGAAATACTCCTTCGAATGAACCTTTGGTGTAATAGATCATTCATTTGCACCTCAAGCTCCCATTGTTCTTTAGGTGTCATCCTCCTCAAAGGCTTCACATTGGTATAGCGTCTTTAATTGAATTAATACAGAACTTGATTTGTTCTCTCTATGTGGTACAAGTCCGGTTACTACTTCAAATATGCTCAGATACTCCCTTAGCAATTGGTACTGATGACAACTCATCATGTGGGATGTTATGCAAATATAGAAAGCTAACCATCACCTCATTGTCTGGTAGGCAGCCAAACACTACCGTCCGTCCATCATCTACCCTATCATCACTAATGACTTCTCGCAATCCATCATCACTTCATATCTATAAAGCCAGTCCATACCCAAAATAATACCAAATCTAACAAAACCCAAAATAAAGCAACCATAATAAAAAAACATCTATGACTCAATAAGACCAAACCACGACAAACTATATACAAGCTAGTGGAGCCTTCAACAGAGTTCGACACGGTCAAATGTTGGTCAACAATTTCAGGTTTTGATCCTAACTTATCTACCAAGTAACTAGATATGAAGGAATGTGAAGCCCTGGTATCAAACAAAACATGTATGGGAACATCATAAATGGAAAGCATACATTGGATAACGATGCTCTTCCCCTTCTCTTTCATCAATGAAGCACTCAAGGAAGTAGGGACAGCGTTGAGAGCATATGCTTTCACTGCACTCTTCTACTTAGGTAGCTCTGGAAAATCCTTCTTGAGATACCTAAACTTATTATGGATGAAACACTTCTTCCCCTCATCTTTGCATTCTCTACTAAAATGACCATTTTCCAAGCAGTTATAGAAAATTGGCCCGCTTTTGATCTTCTTTTTTTGGTCTTTTTTTGTTTTGAAACTGCTTCCTCTTGTTGTTATTATTCTATTTCTTCTTGTCTCCCCTGCTGATTGTGGCCTTGGGTCTTCTCAGGAATAATAGCTTTCGGCTTCAAATAAAGACTCTCATGTCTTAGAGCCTTTTCAACTATCATCACGAAAGTCTCATCAATATGACTCACGAGTTTCTCTCCTAAGTAGTCATCTAAGCCAACGATGAACTTCTCATTCTTCTTTAAAGGACTGTCAATAAAAGACATCCCATATTTTGACCAGGCATCAAACTTAACAACGTACTCGGAGACAGTCATATCCATTTGCTTTAGATCTGCAAACTTATGGAATAGAGAAGACTTCTAAGCTACAGGGATAAATTTTTCCTCTAATCTTCCTTTGAACCGGTCTCAAGTGAACTGATCTCCAGAGTGGCAGCCCTTATTGCATTCCACTAGTTCATGCCTTGTCCCTAAAGATGTCAGGGATCCAATTGCCTTTTCATAGCATCATTCAGCTCTAAGTATTGCCTTTTCATAACATTATTCAGCTCTAATTCATCAAATATCCTTTTGCAGGTATCACACCAATCATGTACTTCCATCGCCGCCTCCGTTTCTTAGAACAATTTGCCATCTAGACTTGCAAAGTCTTTTTTTAGTTTAGCAAAATCGGCATGGGTGCCTGCACTGGAGCACCACCATCAATAGCAACATTCAGAGCAACTATTGAGCATTATGCAGCATGTTCCACATCATTGTATTGAACATCGTCTATAGGTTAGAATTAGCAGCTCCCGAGTCAGCCCCTACTTCGTCTCCCAAGACGGAGTTCCATGTATTATTTCTTATTTGGTGACTCATCCTTCAATCTGTAATAAAGATGATCAGTCTCTCTATAATGAATTCAACTTATCGTGTGTGCAGTGCGACTTCATACTATATATATATATTACTATATAGTTTAGAAAATCAAAATATATAACAGGTTCGCGCTCTTATGCACACACACTCCAGATCCAGTCTAAGGCGAGATCTTCTACCCTATCTCTACTGGACTACGGTATCGCTTAGGTTAAACTACATAACCTAACTCTGATACCAAATGTGACAACCGCCCTACACCTTCGGCGCCTAATATAATCTATATTATGCACTGCAATGGTGCCCGACCAATGTAGGACAATTGTCAAGGTTGTAGTAAAGTAAATAAATCATAGAACCTTTCATCTGTCTCAGAGCACATAGGATAAAATACAATAATAAACATCTCTGATGTAAAACAAACGAGAAAATTATAACTGAATGAATCACAAAAATTAGAGTACTTGGATCCGTACAGCTATACAACATAAGTGATAGAGTTTATACAACTGATAATAAACTTAATATAGGTAACAGTCTCTAAATAGATAATAGCACTAGTAAGCTCCATAGTGCTAGTCAGCGGAACGATAAGCAATAACAGCTAAATATAAAAATAAGAGAGTATAGCCTCCAACTCGTCTCCTATCCAACTCCATGTGCTCACCAGAGCTAAAATCCCTAATCTACTCATTTAAGAGTACCTAGAATAATAGGGAGCAGAGCATGAAATCCCGAATCAGACAAAAGTCTAGTGTGAGCAATAGAAAATCTCAAATACTATAAAGTCAGTACACTAGAACAAATGGTATGGAAAATCAGACCTGACCTGTCATTGCATCAATAGAGTTATCACATAACATAGAATAAATGCTACTCTACATCATAATCACCATGGTGTACTATACATCAAGGTACTAGTGGGCGTCTAGGTATCTACATTAGTAATATCTACATTGTGTGACATCCCTAAGATAATAAGCAACCAATGCAAACATAACATCCATCATCCATCCTCACATTCATTCCCTCAATGCATTGGATAGATGACACTCCCCCTTCCTATTTAGTTAAGCACGCTTAATGACTCGGTTTCTCAATACTCGAATCCATGCCTTAGTAGTCCAGGAACTAAATTTCCATCGCATTCAGTTTAGGGTAAAACAAATCAAAACATCATGTGATTCGGGGCACATTGCACTCCCAAGTGAGCATCCTTACATACTCCTACTTTACTAGTACACCTCAAAACCTAATAATTTCAATGGTGCCTTTGCACACATCATCCGCAGTAGAGCACATCCTAGAATTGTCCTTCAACTCCCGTCTGAAGTCCTTCAATCCATGGTTAGTCATGTAACCTTCCTCCAACAATTCATTCAATCCGACTCGTAGTCCTCTACTTTGTGTCTCAAAGTACATCCATCCCGTCATCGAAGCTGTCACTTCCCATCATGGAATCATCGTCACCAAGTCACGTGTTGCTTCTGTCAAAAATCGCCATCAAGCCTCATAGTTCTCTACCGACACAAGCCTTAGCTCGAAGTAGATGTGATTTGGCTCGAAGTAGAAGCCAAACTGAAAACCCAAAGTGTCCCTGAGTTAAGCCCAGAGCAAACTCACAAATGGCCCAAAGTAAGCATTGGTCCACACTTCCCCGATCCAAACGCCTCTAATTCACACATATAGCTCTATCGATCTGACCATTAGTCACCACATATCCATAGCCTAACCAACCCAACATCGCCACCGGCCCATAGCCTCATTGATTGGAGAGACCGTATCGATCAATATCGATTCATGGGTACCGATTCCACCTTTAATAAATTCAAGCCTCGAGACCCTCCCCTCATCGATCCAAGTCATCCTCTCTGCAGCTCGAAGTAGCTCCCCTCCTTGCCAGAAGCACGGCTCATGATCGATCCCATACTTGCAATTTTTCCCACCTTCCTCACACAACCCATGCATTTTCACATGCGTCCTAAAGTAAACCTTTCAAGAACTCGAAGCGCTCCTTCTACCATCCAAGATTTGAACTCACTTATCCAACACCACCGATCCATCTTGTTTTTCCAATAACTCAAGCAAACGAACTCTAAACGACTTGAAATTTAGAATGTAGCCTTATGAGGCCTTCCTTGTCACCCCATATTGATTGCACCAAATTCGGGTGAATTTGCCTTCATGGATCATCACTGATCCATGACTTTATTCCTAGTTCTAAATCGCCATTCGATCGGCGTTTTCAACCAAACAAACATCATACATTCAAGCAATCATTACATACAATATATTCCAACAAGTATACATCCATACATATCAAAGTAAAGCATAAATCTAATGGAAGAACTAGAAAATAACTACGAGAACAAAAGAGATCCATAAGAACATAAATTTATTAAACGTTGTAATATCATTTCAAATTACTGTATGTGATTCGCTAAGGTTTAAAACATATTTTAAGACCCAAAAATCATTTTAAACATCATTATAAATTGTATAATGACTAATTAGTAAGTGAGAGGTCCTAATCACTAATTTTAATCCAAATAAATCCAAAGCAAATCCAAAAGTGCACAAATCTCGAGATGAATAGCAGCTCTAAGATGTCACCAATAGCAAACCTCTAAATCCAAGTGCTGATTTTGCTAATCACTACTTAATGATTGAACTTGGCTAACTAAAGTAAGGTTTATGGTAGCTTTTTGGCTTAGAAGTGACTAATTGAAGTTTCTCTCTCTATTTTAGGACGTGAAAAATGATGGAGAGAAGTCCCATCAACCCCGTCATGATGCTAAACCTGAAAGGGTCTTTAGGCCTAGTCATTAACTCACTAATTACCCATTAAGGTGTTCCAAATCAAGTGAAACTTCAAACATGCTTAATTTCCAAACGGTAAGTCCATTTTCCTATAACGACCACTCTATGGAAAGAAAAACCATCATCTCTATCTAATGGAAGTTTTTTAGATCCTAATTTAGCTCCTATCAAAAGCTATAGGCCATATAAGAGTTTCAAGGTCAAAATCGTCCGATAAAGATTCTAAGAATGGGAAATGTCTCTAGTAGTCATTTTTTAAAGTTATATAACCATACGACCCTAAATAAAAATAATATAAATATTTTACTATCCTTGTATACATAAAATATGGATCGTTACAATTATTCTAACTCGGTTATAGATTGGTCTTCTTAGGTACTCGATTAGAGTTTGTAATCGATTGTGTTATGGTATTGGTGGTAAACTCGGTTAACCAACATTAAAATATTAAATATGAATATTTTTGCTAATTGTCAAATATTTTTCCAGTAAATATTTCCCTGGCAGCCTGGTAAATAAATACCAGATATATATTTATCTAGCAAATATTTGCCGATAATATATTTGAGCTGAATATAGAAAAGTAGTGGCAAATATTTACTAATATATGCAGTCTAATTAGCATCTTTAGGGCCAACTAATTAAACCTACATATTTGATGGGTGTCTAGAAAAGTTGTGTCTAGGCTTAGAGTTGAATAAATGAGTATTCTCCTCTGCCTAACTATTAGCCTAACCCTATGGGTGAGTAAGTCCAAAAGCTTGGCCTAATTGTACATGCCCAAATTGTTTTGGGTCTTGCGCTAATTTTCAAAATTCAATTTAAAAGTTTAAAATATATTTTAAATTTAGAAGTTAAGTTTAAAATATAAAGAAAATTTTATAAAGGTTACAAAATAAATTTAATGTTTTCAAAATTGTTTTGAGAAATTAAAATAATTGATTTTGAAGTTTAATATATTTAATTATTTTGATTAATTAAATTAAATTAAATTAATAGTTAAAACTTAATTGATTAAAACATATATACATGTTGATGTATGTAAATATAATTTTTCTACTTATATATTTATCTTATATTTGTTTAAGATAAATTATATTTAAATTTTGAATTAATTTAGACGTTTAATTAAATTGTTTAACTAAATAAATGAATTTATTGAATAAATTGATTAAAAGTTAATTAGTTATTAACACGTATTAATATATTGATATGTATATATATAAAAAAATATAAACTTTATATTTGATCTTTTGTATTAAATAGTTTGAGATGAATAATATAAAATTCTAGAAATTTTATATAAAATAAATTATATCAATTAAATATGATTTAATTAATTAATTAAAATTAATTAAAATGATTTAATTAATCAACTAAAAATTAATCAAATATTATTTAATTATTAAGAATTAAAGTTAATTAAATACAAATAATTAATGTTGAGCCAAAAAGTGGCACAATAACCCAATACGAATGAAAGAGAATAGATCTAACTAAAAATTGCAAGTAAACAACAGAAAGCACGCGAATTTTATAGTGGTTCAGCTAATTTATGGTCTATGTCTACTTTAATCTTGTAATGGAATGTTGTTACAAAGGATTTACTATTCAAAGCAGCCTAGAACAATAAAAGCAACCTCCTTAGTGAAAAACTTAGGTAGAGAAAGAAGATGAAGAATTGAAGAGCCAAAAAGGTCCTTTTTCAATTGCTTTAAATCTTCTATTTATGGAGAAATTGCACAAGTAAATCGCTGGATCGCAACATACAAGTTCAAACTCTAGATCCAGAAAAGTAAGAAGGGAGACGACATCTTTAGAATGATAAAATCATCTCGGTATCGATCTGACAAGGTCGGTACTGACCTGATTTTCTGACTGCAAATTGTTTCACCGTCTTATACTTCGTCTTTCTACTTTAATCCATCAAGTTTCAAGCACTTTTGCCTTAGAAATCAAGTTGTTACCGAGAGGCTCTAACACGTCCGACACTTGTCTTATTCTATAAAGCTTCATGAAGTTGTTACCTACTCCTTTATAAATAGGCCCCAGGACAATTACTGTACCCAACTATATCTTAGTTCCAAATTCCCCTAAAATGCCTGAAATCATATTGGCACCCACCTTAAAAGAGGTCGGTGCCAATCACCGCCTTTGCATATTTTTTTGTGCTCCAACTCCTTGAAGCCTCTTTCTTTGTTTGTTCGTCTTTGTCTTCGTCTTCATCCCGAAGTCTAGATTCTTTTGAAAGCCACTTGGTCTAAATGTTGGATAACACTTGCCCTCTAAAATACACTTTTATTGGAAACAAAGCATGCTATGGGATAAGATAAGCACATACCATTATCCATACAAGTTCATTGGTCATCTAAGAGTAGCTTTAGAACGTTGTCTCTATTCCATGTGTATCCATTCAACCACTTTAATTGTAGTGATACCACCTCCTGTGCCAAGGTCATCGTCTACATTTTCCTAAGATTGTTCCACACCTTAGCCATGTGAGTATTACCTTCCTTTCTCTCTTTCTTTTTTTTTCTTTCATTTTGGGTCCAAAATTCATGTCAGTATCGATCTTATTAAATCACTACCGAACTGAAATGCATCAGCACCAACTAAAATGCTGAGTCATTAGGCTTCTTTTTAACTTAATACTCAAAAAATTTAAGCCATGCTTACATACTTTCCTGCCTTAAACCTCTTGACCTCAACTACTTGCAATCCAACCTACTTGGCAAACACCGCTCGTCGTCGACTAGTCTAAACCACCACCACCTTCCTTTAGTTGTCGTCGCCACCAGATCTTCTCCTCGATAACCCTAGTGCCCTCTAAAGATCTTAACCTCGACTTCTTCCACGTCCAAATTTATATCAATGATTAAAGGTACGTTTCTGATGTATGTTGCCTTAGCGACGGTCCTTCGTTCATCGTCAATCATGTCGGAGGTCGCCTGTGGTCGATGGGTAGCCAAACTTCAATGCTTGTGATTCAACCATGCCATGACTTTAGCTATTGCAAATACACAAGCTACCTTAGGGATAAGACCAATCATGATTTAACACAACAATTACCCAAGCCTTGATAGTGTAATATCCTTCTAGTGTTAGCTTCAAGTTTTAATCATCCTTGCTTTGGGTTTTCCCTATTGTTGCTTCGGTCATTTCATTTTGTGATGGACTAAGACAGAGATCCACGCAAGATGCACACGCGAACTTTACCACAGCATCGTCTGTTACTAGTTACCATTTTAAAGTCTGATGAGATTGTTCTTTTCCAAAGAGTGATCATGTCAAACACATTTTGAAATTTGAATAACTCCATTATATAGCGCTTCTAGTTTCCTACACAATCCTGCATTCCTGCAAAAGGACGCTCCGCATCAGTCTAGATAGTGGTTTTGTTATCAATTATCAATAATAATGGGTAAGATCCTATGCACAGTTCCATCATGCGATGGAGCTCGTTTTCCAGCACGAGCGAGCTATCTACACAGAATGGTTCACTCGTCATGCACAAGACACTAGACACACACTACATAGATTGACACATTCAATTTGCCCCTGTCGACAATCAAAATCTGATTGGCCAACGCATGTCGATTTCCGTTGGATTTTGAGTGCCGATCACATGGGTTCACATTAAAATAGAATTTGGAAATAAAACATACCTAACCCGTTCATCATCAAGTTTTTCAATCCAGAATAACTCACCATTCATCGCGTTTCAACGTTGGAACTGTGCCATCAACTCATCCTGAAGCGAGGTCTACCACGGCTCAAGCTTCGACTTCCATGCCTTATGGAACCAAACTTTCAATCATGGTCGAGCTGTAGAGGATGATAGTACAAGTAGGTTTAATTTAGGATGTGCTTCTTCCTCTGAACGAACAAGTTGGTTTAAGGGTTCTAGATTATCCTCCAGAATAAATGCCAACAGTCCCAACTGCCAAGTTGCTTCGAACTATACGCTTCCAACAATGAGTACCAAAAAGTGACTTCTTGCTCCTAATAGTTAATCATTGTGAGCATAACCCTCCATAAGTTTACATGGCCTACAACAAGAATATTTGTTTGGGTAGAGCTACCTGATCCATTCCTTTAAATGATCCTTCAAGAACTTGGATTGCACTTACTTAAGTTCATCCTAACGATTTATTTTAAAGAAATAAAAATTAGATTTATAAAGATTGAAATATTTTCAAATTTGAGCATTGAAATATTGAAGGTGAAATTTGTAAAAGAAATTGTTTTAAAGAATTAAATTGAAATGTGAAGTTATAATCTACATATGTCTTGAATTATGGAAATTGAATTGTTTTAAAGGTTTGAACTTTATTTGAACTTGAAAATTTATCTAAGTAAAAGTGATATAAATGGATATTTCAAATTTGGGCTCCGAATTGAATTATTTTAAAGATTGAACAATGAAGTTAAATTTGATTTAAGTGATTTAAATCGGTAAATTAAAATTGGACTTGAAATTTGTATAAATTGAAATGGTTTAAAATAAGAATTGAATTGAAATTTAAACCATTGAATCGAATCGTTGAATCGAATTTGATTTTAATTGAAGTTGATTTGAATTGAAATCGAAATTGAGTCGAGTTAAATTGATTTGAGATCGAAGATGATTTGACTTGTATCAGTTTGATTTAAATTGGCATACACTCTATCAATGTTGGAACCACTTTAACAACTGTGTATGCGGAGGAAACTCCAGAATAAAGTGATTAGATTTGGTGTACGTTGCTAGATTTGTAGAAAGAGAACGATAATGGATAGCCCCGACACTTGTGTCAATTTGAAATGACTAAAACAGGACGGCTTGAACCAAACCAAGTGGGCTAGCTACCCCTAGCGGACACCTGTCCATCGGTTTTTCTTGTGGACTCGATCCATACTATTACCTTTGTTGTTGGTTTTGATTGGTGCACCTTGATTTGGGATAACCTCCCTTTGACTCGATATAGGATGGGTGGATGCAATGGGCGGTCGTTGTGGTGATGCGTTACCACCAGCCTGGCGACTCGAACTAGTAGCATACTTCCTTGGGAATTGCCTCACATGCCCTGTCATACTTTTATCCTTATAAGAGACCACTATGAGTTTGGTTTAGTGTTTTCATATCATGGCACATCCCTATCTACCAACGTTCTACTGGTTGTGTTATATGTAAACTGTACGACAATGCTTAAAAACGCGTTAAGGGGGATTAATGTAAAGCCTTAACGCTAGGAAAAATATTTATATTATTGAATAGAGATTACATATAGTGTATTCTTCTATATATAGATATTTTAATGGATCATTAAGAGATGGAAAATCCCGTAACATCTCTTGAGTTATTGCACGCACGTTGTACACTTGATAGGAGATGTAAAACCCGTAAACATCTCTAACGCTATTACACTCTTGTCATATGTGATATTGATTTGACTTACATAAGGACATTTTAGTTCTAACTCGAGATTGTTTTACTTTATGCTCGGGTCAGCACTGAGTATTTCAGTGCATTGAAGATTATTATTCTAGAGGATGAAGACGAAGATTGGTATATTCAGTGTACTACTAGTATTATTCCACTGCATTGTTTGTTCCACTACATTATT
The DNA here is from genome assembly GCA_030737815.1 of Allium fistulosum. NCBI lineage: Eukaryota > Viridiplantae > Streptophyta > Magnoliopsida > Asparagales > Amaryllidaceae > Allium > Allium fistulosum. The sequence continues at coordinate 958,588,382 of CM060903.1, read as the reverse complement.
CTATTGTTCTATTATATATATAACTCTGATAAATGTTGCCAAATTTTAATCAAATGTATAATATAAACAGCTTCATGAACTACTATTTGATTATTAAATTTTGTCATTCCGCTAGGAGATTCTATGTTGTTTTCTTCTTTTCTTATTTTTTTTAATAAAACCCCATTGATTATCCATGTTTCGGATTGTTTTGAGTTGGACATGTGTGGTTTATTGTCGAATTAAACCTTTCGAAATGTGGGTCGTCGCATATACTTTTGCTCATTGACCGGGTAACCTAAGCTTTGGTACCAAATATAATAACCCTCTCTGGAAAAGGCCTAAATTTCGATCTAGAAAAGTCCCATCAAAACTTAGATCTGTTCTAAAACTGGTTGTTGGTTGGTAAAAATAACAAAATAGACCTATTTATCTATTCTTTCAGAACTCATAGCGGAAGGAATAAAATATAATAACAATATTAGTATCCATTTATTTCAAATCATTTCAAATGTCATAAAATATTACATAATGTCAACCGTTACAACATTTTGTTTTAAAATACATTTTATGGGTAAAATGGGAAATAACACAAAAGGATAGATAGTAACTACCACAAGCTTCACTCTCGCCTTCTTCAAGCATCATCAACTCCTTCTCCAACTTGTGTTGTAATAAGGAGGGAGTTAGAACAATAAGTGTCTAGTGAATAGAAATCTCGAGCCTTGCTACTTCAGCACTTGGGTAGTATAATTTAAATAAGAATATGTCTTACATATATAAAACCATTTAATACTTCATATAAGGAAAGGAGGCGGGTCCTTGATCAACCGTTTAATACCTTTCATTCCCGAAGCAGGTTTCTAAATCGCATAACCCATAACAAACGTCATAAATGTCTAACAATGCAAAAGATAGTACCCAAGCCACTTAATGCCTTTTGTTGGAAAATAGGCAAACTATAGTCATTTAAAACCTCAATTAAGGCAGATCCCATCATTTAATACCTATTCCAAAGGTGGACTCCTAAATGGTGACTATCTAACTGACATCACATGGAATCTCTCGAGCCACTTAATACTTCTTTATGGAAAGGCGGACCCTCAATCAGCCACTTAATACCTTATCATGAAGCGGATCCCTATCGAGATACCACCTAATGTGCCTAATAACTAGCCCTTTGGCCATTTAATACTTCATTTGAGGAAAAGAGGCAGGCCCTCAAACAACCACTTAGTGCTATAAGACCCCGAAGCAGGCCCTTCATAGTATGACCTATACTCATAATGATGTCTCACATTAGTCTGACTATTCGTAGGAACTGGTAGCTAGATTAGCTGGGCATATTTATCATACAGAATTTGGGACTAACCTCGCGTCATTATAAATAATTATCATAGGAGATCTCTCACATCAGCCTCAAATTCACACCACTAGTTGCTAGATTAGCTGGGCAGACTTCTATGTGCCTATTGACTGACTTCGCATCCCTATGACTTAGCCATAATTTAAATACTCTCTATATATGATAGTCATCTCACTGTTCCATAATTAAGGCCTTATAAGGAATCTTCCATATTACACCTTAAAATATTAATTACTTTCCTAAGAGGGATTTAATGACAATTATTACCTAATTAAATACACAATTATACGTTCATTATGCTAATACTTATTATTCTATGCATGTAGAGATTACGCTCTAACTAAAGTTAAATGTCAATTCCTTTTTACCGTAATAACGCAAGTCTTTCCTTTTTCTTCCATTTTACCAACAATGTCCAAATTCCAATATCCATAACAAGGGATTCTAATATCCATAACAAGGATTCAATACTCATACAAAAAATTGTAATAAATAGACTTGTATATAGAATCTAAATCCAATTTATCTCATATTAAAACAACGGAATAAACCAAAAATGGAAACTTACAATTTAATCAATTCTACGCTCTATTCAACTTCTTTTACATGAATTTAGACAACAAAAATTCTATTAAATTTTATAGAAATAGAGAGCCTAAACCGTGAATAAAGATTCATCCTTTACACACTATTTCTCAATTAAATCCCTTAATCAGATCTAGAGAAGAAGAATAAGAAAAGGAATAGAAGGTATAATGCATAAACTATAAAATCCACAAAACTCCATTATTTTAACACAAAACGGTTAAGTTTTCAATCCTAAGAATTGACATTTCGCTTTGGGGGAATTTTGGAGAATTTTAATAAGATGTTTTCATAATTAGTAACTCCACAAGGCATATATCAAATCCAAATTATACTATTCAACTACAAAAATAGAAAAACTAAGATTTCCACTTACACTTAGTCCTTAGCTTTGCTTCTCTCTAGATTTGCAACGCCCATTATAATCTCCTTCAGATCTCTTCTTTGTGATATATACAATAAGGGATTTGTATATATATATTAGATTCAAAAAGGTTGGAGGAGAAGAGGTTCAGAAATCAAATGATAAACAAAGATAGGTATATAGTATTTTTTATTTGAAACCCTAATGGAGTTTTTTGAATCTACGAAGAGATGCACTGGCAGAGCTTCGCTGATGTTTCCAAAGTGTCTATGAATAAAAGTGAGAGGTTTAAGGTCTTATTTTTTGTGGTTGAAATGCACCAGAATCGTAGGATGAAATTAGGTTGAAAACGGATAAATCTGGAGCGTACAAAGCAACCAAAACCCTAGTCGTCACAAAGGAAGCGGTCGACCTCTTCATTCCAAATGGTCAACCTCTTAAAGTCAAGAGGTTGACCCCTTTCCCCTATTTTGGGAAGGTTGTTTAATTTCAGCCGTCGTTTATTTAATTCCCTAATTACTATTAACATTAATTGTTAACTTTAACGTTTTCCTAACCCCCAAGTCTAATCATAGTTAGTTTCAAATTTCAAATATGGGAATTAATTATTTTATTTGAATTTGAATTCTACTTAAATTATTTTAAATATGAAAACTTCAAATGCTTATAACTTCTTCGTTTGAGCTCTATTTTCAGCATATTATATATGGAAATTGATCAGAATTTCACCATGAATGCAACGGCATAATTTTTGTGGTCAAATTCTAACTTTCACAAAATTTCAATTTTTATCCCTATTATAATTAATTGAATTTACGTTAATTTACTTATTTAATTAGGGTTGATTTTACAAGGTGTTGCATCAATTACCTACAAACTTCCAAACACGACCAACCAATCCCTTACACAAACCCACTGCCTACAGCTAATCGCGACCACTGTGGCCACAATCAACCAATAATCACTCCTACCTAAAACACCACCAACATCTCCATACAAGTCTTCAGCATAACCTCCTCCACAATAGCTAGAACCAACCAAACACCACTCAGCCATCCAACGACCATCTCCCGTCCGCAATTCACCCGAAACCAACACCCTGCTCCTTCATCATTCAATTAAACTTTCACCAACATAGCAAACAATTTCATCAACACAACAACCACCAACAGCCATCGACCAACAAACCCGGCAGTCCTCTTCACCGCAAATCCAACCGAAACCAAACTCAACAAACCCCTACACCAATCCAAAATGTGACCTCCCTTCGACCACTGCAACCAACATCCTCCAACCTACCTTCAAACCACCAACCTAAAACAAACCCAAACCACTTCATCAACTCATCTACAATACACCAATCGCAAACCAATTCGCCTATAGAACACCAATCACCCGCAACCCTTATCTGCCACCACTTCACAACTCAGCACTTCAACCTGAAATCGAGTCAAGCTACGATTTCACCTGAAACTCGATGCCTGATCGACACCCTCTGCCAAATCCCCACCTCCGATCTCGAACCAACCTGCAATCGAAGCAATCAATCAGTAACCATCTCCTCAACATATCGACTAATCGCGACCACCCCACCACCACGGCGACCCAAACTCCAACCCCAATCGCAATTTCTAAATAATCTTAGCGACTTCATCTCAACGATGAGTGATAGCAATTGCAGTTTGTGACTTTGAAATTGAAGTAAGCACGACTATATAGAAGCAGCGAATTGGAATTTTGTTTAGGGGTTTTGGTTGTATTTGTCGGAAGCAGTATGGATTCAATGGGAAGAATGACACGCTCTAGGAACAAAGTGTGGTTATAGTGATAATTCAGGGTTGGAGCAAAAAGTTTGGGATTGGAACCAAATTTGAATTAAAAAACTTGGGTTTGGAACCAAAAAATAAAAACTTGTATATGTCAAAGAAGAGAGTTGCAAAAAAAATTTTATAAACGCATATGAAAGCAATATTCTGTAGAAAAATATTAAATGTTAATTATAAAAGTAATTATTTAATAGCAATTATTAATTATTTAATATTAATTATTATTAATTTAACATATTTATTACAACTTTTTAGAAAAAATTGTTGTCAAATATTTATTAGTGAGATCACTTAATAAAAAAGTTTTTGTAAATCAAATTATACAGCTTTTAGAAAATATTTCAGAGTGGAGTCAAACTTTTCGTTATTTAAAACTAAATAAACTTGTATATGTCAAGGAAGACAATTGCGGAAAATCTTATATAAATTATTAATTACTAATTATTAATCATAAGTCTTAATTATTAATAATTAATTATCAACTATTTAATAGTAGTTATTAATTATTAAATATTAAATATTACTTCTTATTTATCAGTTATTAATTATTACTTTTTATTTATTAGTTATTAATTTATTTAAGAAAATTTTAATTTTTTTGAAATTTTAAATATTATTGTTATCCTGCCTTTTGGCAAGGCCGTGACACCAAAGAATTGACTGAAAATGGAAGATAATCAGTCTCGACGACCGATTACCTACAAAGTTCACTATGGATGTTGGTAAATTATGTCCGAGTCTGGATTGAGCTACAATTAACATGACACGACAATCAAAGCTTTGAAAGCCAACGTTCCAAATTTCAAGTCAATCGGAGTTCGTATGCTCAAGATATGATCGATGCAAATCTAGCAAAGCCCTTAGTTCGTATCCATCAAGCGATGCGAAAAGAAGCGATGCGAGCAGAAGCGATGCGAGCAGAGTAGAAGCGATGCGAGCAGAAGCGATGCGAGTAGAAGCGATGCGAGCAGAAGCGATGCGAGCAGTGCAGAAGCGATGCGAACAGAAGCAATGCGAACAGAAGCGATGCGCACAGAAGCGATGCGAACAGAAGCGATGCACACAGAAGCGATGCGCACAGAAGCAATGCGAGCAGAAGCGATGCGAAGAGAAGCGATGCGAACAGAAGTGATGCGAGCAGAAGAGATGCGAACTCGATAGCATTCAACAAATTCAAACTTGCATCGGTCATAACTCAAAATCTACAAGTCCAAATGCTACCAAATTTTCACAAAAGCTTACGTACGACCTCAGGAATGTTCATGATCGATATTGGCTCGATTGGACAAGATTTGGATCGATAAGAATCTCATTCGTATCGATCATGGATCGAGTCGAAACGACCAAGGATCGATCACGTGGGCCCACCCACGTGATGGAAGGAGTCTTCCGAAGTTTGAGACAGATATTTCTAGCCTACACCTATAAATAGTAGTCCAAGAGCTTAAAAAAAGGGATCTTTTGGCTCTTCTACACCGTTACTCTACTGAACTCCATTGTAACTCGGATACTATCAATTGGACTCTTGTAAGTCAGTAGAGCATCATCAATAAAACTATAACTCTTCAAAGTGGATGTAGGCTACAACGCCGAACCACTATAAATCTTGTCTTTCTACTTCTTTCCTTTTAATTTTTTGAGTGTTCTTCATATTTAATTCTATTACATACAATCTATCTATGATCTGTGACTGTGATTTGGTGCTTTCATCTACAATTGGGTGTTTGTGACCATTTTTGGTGCAAACATTTTGGTGCTTTCACTGAGAGTTGAACTCAGGGATTCTATAGCTTGGATTTTGGATCAGAAGGCTTAAGGACTTAGATCTAGAAAGCAATGGTGAAGCAATCATCGAGGAGACCAAGAGCAGAAAGGAGCCACCATGAAGGAAGTCAGGAGGCTTCCTCAGGAGCGAATCAGGCCTCAGTCTTCATCACCCGAGACGAGATGGAGATGATGATGGAAGCTATGCAGGAGGGAATGTTGAAAAGGCAAGAAGAGATGATGCAGAACCTACTCTAGCAAGTTGGACAAGCTAGAGTGCAGAATCAAGAGAACGCCACGGCAAGGGGTGCTAGAGATAGGGATCAGGAGCATGGAACAACCAGGATTCAGAATAGAGCAGGACCATCAGGAGCAGCCCATGAGCTGGGGGACACTCCCCAGGAGCATGTTAATCCAACCTCGGGCAGGATACCAAGCAGAGCTGTTCAACACGGCATTGATAGAGGAATGGATGCCCGTCCAGGAGAGTAGATTCCAGGATTCCCTCGCGAACTCGGGGGGCAGATTGGAGGCAACAGACAAGGACTACAGCTTGACGACAGTGACAGATTGGCGGATTAGTGAATAGAGATCTGGAAGATGTTAATAGGAGCCCCTTCGCTCCCACAATTAGGCAGGCCAGGAATCCACCAGAATTCAAGCTACCGACATTAGAGATGTATGATGGAAGGATAGACCCTGATGTTCATCTGACGAGGTATATACGGCATATGGAAGTACTAGGGGCATCAGAGCAGATCATGGCCCGATGTTTCCCACTGTATTTGACGGACATAGCAGCATTATGGTTTAGACAATTGGAGAGCATTTCGATTGGAACATGGACCGAGTTGACTGAAAAGATTATGAGGCAGTTCAGGATTCACATCTCGAGGCCCAAGAATGTGATGAGTCTGACGACACTGAAGCAGAAGACCGGAGAGTCTTTGAGGAACTTCTTAACACGATTCAATGCAGCAGCGGCATCAGTGGATTGGCCAGATCCATCCATGGTTCTGATGGCAGCTGTATCTGGCATAGCTGATGGCTCATAATTCAAGAATTCACTAACAAGGGATTCACCTATGGACTTAGTAGAGTTTTACCATGAGGCGGAAAGGTTTCTGCGACAAGGGGATGCAAATGCTGAGAGAGAGGAAGGAGAGGGGGTTGATGTTTATGCAATCAAAATCGGAGATCCGCCCGGAAAGGATTCAGGCAAGGAGAAAGGGAAACGGATAGCAGAGGACAATTGTGATGAGCCAAAGCGGCCTCGAAAGGAGCCGAGATTCACCTCTTATTCAGAGCTGAGCGAGACATTAGAGCGAATCTACCAAGACACTAAGGGGCAGGTTCCCTACCGGAGGCTAATGAGGAGGGATCCGACCAACAATGAGAGGAAATCGGACAAGTACTGCTTATTCCACGAGCTAAGCGGCCATTGTACAAATGGTTGCAGGCACTTGAGGGATGAGATAGAAGGGCATATCCGGAACGGCGTGCTATCACAATACATGAGAAGGCGAGCAACAACGATAGAGCAAGAATGACCACCATCTGCATCAACTGGGGATGGCTCAAGATCAAGGCATCAGCTTGTCATCAACTGATTGAAATAATGACAAATAAGTTGTAAACTCGACACTAGTGCGGTTAAGTCGCTTACACATGTACAGGATCATGACGGTCCTTAGGCGTGCTCTGAGATGACTATCAACCACATTAGTGTAGGTGTCTTCACTTTGACGTCTCTACTTTGCTTTTGTTTTCTATTCTTTGCATCTGGACTTGATTTGGTCGAACATTTTGGTTGTAAGACTCATTTTGAATGTAAATCTGGAATTTGTAATTCCATAACGGCTAAATCACTTACACATGTATGGGATCGCAAACGGTCCTTAGGCATGCCCTAAGATGGCGATAAACGGCCATAATAAACAATTCAGAAACTCACTCGAACGTAAAATCCGACATTAATGATACTAAGTCCCCCCCAGGCACACACAACTCGCCACGAACGGCACCCGACCGCGAACGGTCACCATTCGCCACGAATGGCACCCCGACCGCAAACGGTCGCAACTCACCTTGAACGACATCCGACCTCGGACGGTCACATATCGCCGTGAACGGCATACGATCATGAACGATCACTATTCACAGTCAGGTAAGATTATCAACCTCTTTACAAGACATTATTAGGATACGAACATTCAGCTTATCGAACTACAAAACACACCTTCCTATCGCAAGGCATGTTTTGGGAGGCAAGTGTTATCCCGTCTTTTGGCAAGGCCATGACACCAAGGAATTGACTGAAAATGGAAGATAATCAGTCCCGATGACCGATTACCTACAAAGTTCACTATGGATGCTGGTAAATTTTGTCCGAGTCTGGATTGAGATACAATTAACATGACACGACAATCAAAGCAATGAAAGCCAACGTTCCAAATTTCAAGTCAATCGGAGTTCGTATGCTCAAGATATGATCGATGCAAATCTAGCAAAGCCCTTAGTTCGTATCCATCAAGCGATGCGAGCAGAAGCGATGCGAGCAGAAGCGATGCGAGCAGAAGCGATGCGAGCAGAAGCGATGTGAGCAGAAGCGATGCGAACAGAAGCGATGCGAACTCGACAGCCTTCAACAAATTCAAACTTGCATCAGTCATAACTCAAAATCTACAAGTCCAAATGCTACCAAATTTTCACAAGAGCTTGCGTACGACCTCGGGAATGTTCATGATCGATCTCGGTTCGATTGAGCAAAATTTAGATCGATACGAATCTCATTTGTATCGATCATGGATCGAGTCGAAACGACCAGGGATCGATCATGTGGGCCCACCCACGTGATGGAAGGAGTCTTCCGAAGTTTGAGACAGATATTTCCAGTCTACACCTATAAATAGTAGTCTAAGAGCTTCAGAAAAGGGATCTTTTGGCTCTTCTACGCCGTTACTCTGCTGAACTCCATTGTAACTCGGATACTAACAATTGGACTCTTCTAAATCAGTAGAGAATCATCAATAAAACAGCAACTCTTCAAAGTGGATGTAGGCTACAACGCCGAACCATTATAAATCTTGTATTTCTACCGCTTTCCTTTTAATTTTTTGAGTGTTCTTCATATTTAGTTCTATTACATACAATCTATTTGTGATCTATGACTGTGATTTGGTGCTTTCATCTGCAATTGGGTGTTTGTGACTATTTTTAGCGCAAACAATTATTATTAATTATAATTCTTAAATATCAAATAATAGATAGTAAATATTACATATTAATTATTAATAATTAATTACTTTTAATTATTAGTTACTAAATACTAAACTATAATGAATTATTAAATAAAAAATTTAAAACCATAAATTAATTAAATATTAAATGTTAAACATTAATTACTAAATATTAATTATTAAAATTTAATTATTAATTAATTAATAGTAATTATTTAATTGTAACTATTAATTATATTTATTAATTATTAATGTAATTAATTAATATTAACTTTTATTTACTAATTATTAATAATTAACTATAATAAATAATAAATATAAAATGATTATTGATAATAATTAGTAGCTATAATTATTTATTGATAATCCTCAATTATAATAAATTATAAATAATGACGTATATAGGCTGTCAAATGGCGCTAGTTGTAACTAACTAGTTGTAATAGAGTTATTTATTATAATGTATATTAATTAAATATAATTCTAAATAGTATATTAATTATTATTAAACTATAATAAATTAGTAAATATTAATTATTTAAATTAATATATTAATTAATTAAATACTAAATATTAAAAATTAATTATTATAAGTTAATTATTAATTATTTAATCTTAATTGTTAATTATTATTATATTTATTAATTATTAGATGTAACTTGCAAATTATTAATAATTAACTACAAAAAATATTTATTGGTTATAGATAATAATTAGCAAAGATAGATTATTTATTAATAATTAATTAGTTTCTACAATTAGTAACTATAAATTATTAATTTTTAATTGCTATTTAATAGTAATTATTAATTAGTTATCATTTATTTATTTATTATTAATTTAGTAAATAATTATTTTTTATTTTTTATTAGTGCGAATTATTTCATATTTCAAATTAATTATTATACGTTAATTTTTTATTATTTTGCTTCCTTATTATTATTTAATTATTATTTATTTAATTAGTATTTGATATTATTTTTATTTATTATTAGTTAGTTTTTATTAATTAATTTTTAATAATCAATTAAATAATTATTAATCATTAATCATTAATTGTTAATAGAAATTATTTCATATTTTAAATTAATTTATTATTATTCAATAGTATTTATTAATAAAGATATATTAATTTTTAATTATTATTATTTAAGAATTATTTATTTATTATTAACCATTACTGTTATCCAGCCTTTTGGCAAGGCGTGATCTCATCGACTTGGCTAGAAACGGATGGATACTTACCTTGAGAATCAACTATATACAATACTATGGACGATGGTCGAATAGATCAGACCGGGTTCCAATCGAGGTGCAATCAGTATGAAGCGGCAGGTATAGCCCATGAAGCTACATTTCAAATTTCGAGTCAATCGGAGGTCATACGCTCAAGGTACGAACAAAGTAAGGATTTATATGAATTGATCAGGAATGATCCATAAAATAGCACAAATCAACGAAGATCGATCGATATCTCAAAATCCACAAAGCCAATACACTTGTAACTTTCAAAGCATCAACATATTGAAGAGTAGAACCCACATGATCGATCGTTGGACATAACTACCAAATTACACTCTCACCGATCGTTCACTACTAATCATTCGGAACGATTGGTATAAGACTGCCACTGTGCCATATTCAACCAAGATCGATGGATATGTCGCAATATACAACTCAGAATGCCACAACATTTTAGGAGTAAGGTCTAGAGGCATGTGGGACCTCTCACAAACGATCATACGTCAATTAGATGCAAGAATAACGACCGGTATAACTCTTACCGATCGTTTCAAAATAATGAAATATGACCACTGATCGTTATGGTGGCCCCCTATGGACTTGGAGAGCCCTCTACCGAAATCTTAGCGAAATATCTCATCATCTTACCCTATCTTTACGCTGCTTGTTACTCTAGACTCCATTATAATCAAGTGCTATCTTTGTTCTTCTATTATAATCAGATTCATAAGAGAGTAATAAAGCATAATCTTCAAAGTGGACGTAGGCACACAACGCCGAACCACTATAAACCTTTGTGTCTTTGATTACCACTTATTCTCTGTTTCTTACTTATTCATTTACTTAGTTTAATTTTACTTTTCTTCATTTACTTCTCTACAAAAACTATTCTTGGGTGTTTTTGACCATTTTTGTTGCAAAAATTTTGGTGCTTTCACTGAGAACCTTGATTCTCAGCTTATTAGAATCCATTTGTTGCTACTGGATTGCATAAATCCCTCGAAGGAGATCCATAGTTATCTAGGTAGTTTGAGCATTCTACTCAGATTTGCCAAAATGTAAGCAAGCTATCAACAATGGTGAGGAACACTAGATCTACTTCTTAGAACGTGGAAGGAAACGAGAACATTAATATCCAGCAAGGAGGCCTGAGCAGTCAACCAATGGATGTGAATGCTGAACCAGTTGAAGTCCAGAATCCAACGAATTCTATTATGAGAGATGAATTCCAGAATCTAATGAGAGAGCTAATGAATAGCCATCAATAATTAAATCAGCAGATTCAGGCCAATATCAACATAACGAACCAACTCAGTCTACAATAGTGAGGAAAAGTTAAGAGGGACTCTAGCCCTTACTCGGGCATCGGAGAGTTCTAGTTCATTGGATGAGTATCAAAGGCATAGGCATCGCAGAATATATGGATATCACACAGAAACTTCGAAGCGTCAATAGGCAGATCATCATGGTCTGCTAGGAACAATTAGTGTCAATCCCTCCTCCAGAGAAGGGAACTTATCTATGCACGCTGGGATTCAAATTGGAGCTGTTGCGGCCGATTTGGATAATGAAGTTTGGTTAAAGGTTAACCGAATGCTTTCCCGGAATGACAATGAATTGAATTTATGAGATATACATTGGAAGATGTTGGACCAAGAAGGCATGGAACAGATTGTAAACCTCAACTAGACCATTCACATGAGGTGGAACATGACCGCCGCTTGGTATTGACGCCAAAAATTGGCGTCAACATCCAATAGAATCTAGTAGAGATTAAATGAAGAATGAAATAAAAACTAATCAAAAATCATAAAGAAACACACAGATTTTTATAGTGTTTTGGCAATCTTGGTCTACGTCCACTTCATATTTTTATTTATCTTCCATTTGATTGTGATTACAAGAATGTTTTGATCAGTTGGGATCCATTAGTACAAAAGTGAAGAATAAAAATGGTAAAACCTCGATAGAGAAAGCAGGATCCCTTTTCTGGTTCCATGCTTGCTAATTTTATAGGGGAAGACGTGATCGGATTGGACTAAAATTTTGGCAGAAGGTTTGAGAGGCCAAGACGAGGCTACCCAAAAATTTGCAAACCCATCGGGGCCAACAATAGGGATCGGTACCCATCCTTATTAATGCACCCAAATGGGTTGCGATCCTTATGAGGCATGCCGTAGGATGTTAGCTACTTACTCCCTAAATTTCGTACAATTCCAACGTACGGTTTGTGAGATATCGCATTTTTCGTGAAGTGGTATTGCTTGAATTCTGATTTATGCTAGATAGTGATCCCTCCAACTTGCTCCAAATGCCATGCGATCCCTATGGGGTGTTCCATGCATCTTAATTAGCTTATACTCCAAGTTTCATGTTGGTAGAATCGGTATATTTTGAGTTATTGACCGATCGTTGTTGCTATATGTAGTAAAAGTTGAATATGGACGATTCCTTTTATATCGATCCCTTTTATGCCGATCCCTTTTAATAAGTGAAGTAATTTGCCCATAACTTGAGCATACGAAATCAAAATGACTTGAAATTCAAACTGTAGCCTCATGGGGCCTTCCTTGTCACTTTATATCGATCTTACCAAGTTTGAGACAAAAATTGAGGACATGTACTGATCCCCTAGGGAAAGGGATAGGCACTAATGCCCCACCTAGGAGAGCATTATTCCATACTTAGAATATTCTGGAGAGTCTATCACTTGGCCTCGGCTAATTGTTGCTTCATGTCATTGCCTGTGCTTGATCTCTGAGCCTAATAATCATCTCTCCGAGCTGTCTTCCTCGATGACCGTCTAGTTTAACTTGTCTATACAGTGTGAATATAGCCGGGCCAAAAGGTAGGATAATTGTTGGAAACAACTATCTAAACACTGGACCTGTCGGCTATAGTCAGATAGTTAGTGAGAGAAAGCTAAGGTATGACCAATGATGACTGGGAATTCTCAAAAAGTCATACCCCATTCACTGCTAATGTCCTGCATGCAGAGTATCCAAGGAGGTTCAACATGCCGTCGAGGCCTGCCTACGAGGGAAAAACCGACCCCAAGCAGCACATCATGAGATATGAATGGCTGATGGATTCCTCATGAGCAGATGATTCAACCATGTGTATATGTTTTCCCATGACTCTCCTTGAAATAGTAACGATATAGTTTACAAGGCTACCCCCGCGATCGATCTCTAGATTTGATGATTTGGCAACAAGGTTTGTGGGGCGAGTGAGCAGTTTCGAATGCACGCAACTCACCCCAAGGATAGAATGTCCCTGTCCAGTGTGATCCAGGCCCCAGGAGAATCGTTGAAAGATCATTTGGAGAGATTCCATATAGCTATTATAGAAATTAGTAATCTGAATGACCATCCAATACTGATGACCGTAATAAGGCGGATTGATCCAAAATCTGATTTTGGCAATTGGTTAGCTGGGAAGCCACCCGTAACATTGGAATGCTTTTACACAAAGGCAGTCTAGTATTTAACGAAGGAGGAAGCCATGTCCTTCAGGAAGAAGAATGTTGCAAGACCGATTGGAGAGGGAGTATAGAGTAATATTGCTGCAAAAGCAGTCTGATGATAGCTCTGGAAATGTTCAAGTGAATGTCGAGAACAAACCGAATCAACAAAAGAAAGGTAAGATAGGAGCCAAGAATGAAAGATAGATTCTGGAAGAGGAAAGCCTAGGATTTCGATGTACAATACTTACATGCCACTGAATATGTCCCTAGAGAATATCTACTGGTCTACCTCCAATAACATGCAGTATAGGAAGCCGACTCCAAAAGAATCAACAGAAAAGCAGAAACAAATCAGAAAATATTGTTGATTTCACGAATGTTATGGGCATAACATAAATGAATGCACGCATCTCTAGGATATTATCGAAAAGCTGATTCAAGAAAGGAAGCTATAGAAATTTGTAAAAACCCCATAGGATGGCAAGCAGGGGACATCTGAACCCAATCGAGAACAAGCACCGCACAAGGTTGAGGAGCCTGCACAGTCCGATGGAAGGTTGGTAATTAATACAATAGTCAGGGGACCACATATGGCTGCTAAAAGTTGGCATGAGATGGAGTGCTATGCTAGCGCGATTAAGCATGCGAATTTTGAATGATGTTAAAATACGGAAGATGGAGCTCTGGCAAAACATCAACATACAATGGAAAATGATATCGTGTTTAGAAATAGAGATGCATACAAGGTGGAGGTTCCAACGATTGACCCAATGGTCATTTCAACCATGATCGGCCATGCTTTTGTGAGAAGGATATTGGTTGACCGTGCAAGTTCTGTAAACATAATTTTCAAAAAAGCTTATGATCAGATGAGGATGGAAGCCAAGGACTTGAAACCGTCTAAAACTCGCATTCATGGCTTTAATGGTTCTACAACTGAAGCTGTTGGTTACATTGAATTACCTATAGAGTTGGGAGAAATTGACCGTAGGAGAGTACATATTCCGCCTTTTGTTTTTTGGATGTCGACTCTCCAAACAACACTTTTTTGGGACGACCGGTCTTAGTTGAGTTCCAGACAGCTCTTGCCCCATGGTGTTTGACTTTGAAGTTCCCGACAGATAATGATGTTGGAGTTATTCATGGTGATAGGCGGCCGAACATGCATGTTATGTAGCTGACTCGAGGGATGCTCAACGGAAGGAGAAAGGTAAGGGTGTGGAAAAGTCGGTCCGCATCCAAGTCACTGAAGATTGACAACTAGCGCCTGAGCCTTGGCTCAAGCACCATAATCGTTTCTATAGAGATATAGATCCGAGAGATGACGAAGAGGAGCTCAAAGAGACCAAGGCTGCACTGGCTGAGCTGACGATTGACATTACAGTTAGCCACGACGACCTGTCATGGGACCTAAATATCATATCACAGCTCAACTCCCCGATGATGAAAGAACTTGTTGGATTTCTAATAGCAAATTTAGACGTGTTCGCTTGGAATCACTTTGACATGTATGGGATCTCGCCAGCCATTGCGAGCCATGCACTGGATATCGACCGGAGGTATGTACCGGTGAAACAAAAAAGATGTGGCCCGAATCTGGAGAGATCTGGAGAGATCTACCGCTCTTAAAGAGAAGGTGGATTGACTCAAAGACAATGGGTTTATTCACGATGCCCTCTACCCTAAATGGGTATCTAATCCTGTACTTGTGAGAAAGACAAATGGGAAATGGAGAACATGTTTTGACAACTCGGACTTGAACAAGGCATGACCAAAAGATAGTTTTCCCCTTCCAAGGATCGACCAGTTGGTGGACTCAACCGTAGGACATAAATTTATATCTTTCATGGATACGTACTCAGGATATAACCAAATCCCGATGCATATTCCCGATCAAGAGCACACCAGCTTTATTACCGATGTTGGATTATATTACTATGTGGTGATGCCTTTTGGACTAAAAATTGCAGGAGCGACCTACCAATGCTTAGTTAAAAGAATGTTTAAAGATCAAACCGGAAAAAACGATGGAGGTATATGTGGATAATATGCTCATAAAGTAACGACGGTCTAGCGACCACAATAGAGACTTGGCGGAAATGTTCGACATCCTTCGACATTACAAAATGAAGATTAATTATTTGAAGTATTCCTTTAGCATTGCATCAAGGAAGTTCTTGGGTTTTATCGTTAATGCCCGCGGAATCGAAGCTAATCCCGAGAAGACCCAAACTATTCGCAATATCCAAATTCCAAAGACTATCAAACAAGTACAAAGCCTGAATGGGAAGGTTGCTGCCCTAAGCCAATTTATTTCCAGAGTTACCAACAAATGCATTCATTTCTTTAACTTAATTAGGAAAGGAAAAAGGAATTTTGAATGGATATAGGATGGTAAAATGCATTTCAAGCTTTGGTGAATCACTTAGAGAGACCTCCCATCTTGTCAAAGCCATTGGATCATGAAGATTTATATATCTATTTGGCTATGTCGGTACATGCTATAAGTTCCACGCTGCTACGTGAAGAAAATAAAATCCAGAGACCGACTAGCAAGCGATTGACAGAGGCTGAAAGGAACTATTCGAAGATAGAGAAACTGGCATACTGGTTACTAATTGCATCATGAAAGTTTCGCCCTTACTTTCAGGCACACCCTATTAATGTTTACACTGACCAGCCGTTATGACGGGTTATGCAGTGACCTGAGACATCAGGAGGGTTACTAAAGTGGAATATCGAACTTAGCCAATTCGACATCACTTACCTTCCTCAGAGGACTATCCGGGGTCAGGCACTGGTAGATTTTATAAAAGAATTTACTACGCAGGATGCTCTTCTGGAGAGAGGTGAAGTCCTTACTATATGGTGGAAGTTGTATACAGATGGAGCATCCAACGATCATTGTTCTAAAGTTAGGATTGTGCTTGTAACTCCCGATGCGTTAAAGCTTGATTTCCCTGCAACAAACCATGAAGCCGAGTATGAGGCTCTGATTGCTGGACTTAAACTCGCCAGAGAACTGGGAATAAAGTCTCTTGAAATCTTTTGCGACTCACAATTGGTAGTATACCAAGTCAGGGGAGATTACCAAGCTAAAGGACAACAACTTGCTCCATATCTTACCCAAGTCCAAGAGTTGTTGACTGACTTTGAGTATTATGACATTACGCACATTCCTTAGGATCAAAATAGAGAGGCTGATTCATTGGAAAAGTTTGCTAGCACCGGGGATGCATAACAGATGGGCTTGGTTCCAGTCAAGTTATTAAATGCTCCAAGCATAAGCCTGATGAAAATTGACCGGGTACTAGAGACGGAGCCTAAGAAGGAGTCGTGGATGACTCTGGTTAAAGACTATTTACTACAGGAAGTTCTTCCCAAGTGAAGGAATGAAAAGCGACAAGTCCTTCGCAAAGCTTCATGGTATATCATACAGGAAGGAGTTATGTATAGAAAGGGTTTCTCCATTCCCCTTCTCCATTGTATCGCTCATGATGAAATAAAATAAGCCCTAAAGGAAGTTTATGCAAGGGAATGTGACGATCACACTTGGGGGGAAATCCTAGCAAAGAAAATACTTCATTACGGGTATTATTGGCCGACTGTTAATCGAAATGCCACTGATTATGTAAGGCGAGGCGACAAGTGCCACATATATGCCAAAGTTCCAAAAGCTCCGCCAACAAAAATTACAGAAATGATCAGCACGTGATCGTTTTCCATGTGGGGTATGGATATTATAGGTTCCTTACTAATCTCTAAAGGTGGTGCAAAGTACATTATTGTCGCAGTTGATTACTTCAACAAATGCGCCGAAGCGGAACCTTTAACCACTATCACAACCAAGAAAGCAACCAACTTCATTATTTAGAATACAATCTGTCGTTTTGGTCTTCCAAGGACTATTGTAATAGACAATGGGACTCAATTCGATAGTGCTGAATTCAAAAGACTTCTGCCATCGGTATCATATCGAAAAGATATTTGTGGCAGCCGCTCACCCACGAGCGAATGGGCAAGTTGAAGCCATGAACAAAATCATAAAATCCATTCTGAAGAAGCATTTGGAAAGGGCTAAAGGCAAGTGGGTGGATGAACTCCCGACTGCACTATGGGCTTACAGGACCATCCATAAGTCCGCGAATGGCCATACTCCATTCGCCCTCGCTTACGGTTCCGAGGCCGTTATTCTTGTTGAGCTCGAAGTTCCTTCTCATTGAGTTACTTACTACGATCCCAGAATGAACAAAGATCTCCTCTTAGAATCTCTAGACTTTATAGATGAGAAGCATAAGGAAGCTGATTTAAGGGCAGCTGCACACCGACACCGAGTCGCCCAATACTATAACACTAAAGTCTGACCTAGAACCTTTGAAATCGGTGATCTTATCTTAAAACAGTTTTTCCTACCCTGTCACATATGAATCCAACCTGGGAAGGACCGTATGTCATTGAACAGAGGCTTGGAGAGGGAACTTTAAAGCTAGCAACTATTGATGGCATCACACTCCTAAGGGCATGGAATAACGAGCATTTATGATGTTATTTCACTTAGTTTTTACTTTTTCATTTAGTTGTATTTAATTTCAGGATTTGCTTTAGCATTTGGTTTTTCAAATATGTAATAAGACAAATTATGTCATTTCTTTCTATTCGGCAATAGAGCTTTGAATTTTCCATCATATTTATGACCTACCATTGCAGTACATGTTAGTTACAATATACGACCAAATCCCACTGTTCCATGGGACCGACAAAACTGAGTGATTGAGATTTGACCGGTCACTTACTGAATCAAGCCACATACTTAAGGGCCGAACGACTGACCAAAGAGAACTGAACTCGAAAATTTTCCAAATAACTCACGTCCATAGAGCGTGGATATGAGTATAAATGCTAAGTAGGTGTGACTAACCACTTATGAAATAACTCACGTCCCCAGAGCACGGATATGAGTATATATGCTAAATGGGTGCGACTGACCACTAATGAAATAACTCACGTCCCTAGAGTGCGCATATGAGTATGGATGCTAAATAAGTGTGAACTGACCACTTATTATAACTCAGACTTGACTATGATAGGATGAGAACGTAGTTAGGTGAGATGGAACTCGACCATCCACTGATCAACCCTGCCAATCCAAGTTCGGGGGCAGAGTCACAATGACTTGATCGCTGAATTCGATAGCGTAACGTCAGGGCTAAAGCCTAATGTTTGGATACGACTCGAAGCCACGACTTTAGGGAGGCCTTGAGATGGATAAATCGGATCAATGTTTGACACAATAAGCAACGAACCACTAATACATTAAATGGAAAATGAAATAGCTTGATCATTTAAACAAGCATGTACGATAATTCTACATAAGAACAAAAGAATTCTTATTCACATTAAACTTACTTTTCACAATGCAAGTTTATCCAAAATGAGAAGTAAAAGTGGGGGTCGTACTCGAACAAACACGACCAACAAAAAGAAAAAGTTGCCATCCAAGCTATTTACACATCACATCAACCCAATAATTACTTATTGGATTTCCTCTCTTTCTTTTGTTTCTTGGGAGTGGTTCCATTTGAACTGCCTCTAGATCCTCTCTTTGATCCTTTTCCACCTTGGCTTTTCTTCGAAGAAACATCTTCAGTTATGAGGATCGAGGCAGCATCATCTTTAGAAGCAGGAGGGATCGAGGCACTCTCAACATCAGAAGCAGGGGGATCTTATCTCGGGGAATTATTCCACCAGGAGGGATTATCTGAAGCGAGATAGGAATCAGCTCATTGGAATCCATATCAACAAGCTCAGCTTTCGCCTTCTTTTTCAACAACTCTTCCTTCTCAACATGCTCTTTCATGCTTAGCTCATCAGTAGAGTCGGAAGAGCCCGTGATTATGACATCTTCGTCAAAAGGAATTTCGTGGTGTAGGCCACCTCCATCTTTAAATAGTGCCTCTATGAATTGATCATCAATAACAAAGGTTTCTTCTTGAGCATCCAGAGCAGCAACTAAAGTTATAACTATAATAGATTCTGTCATAGCCGCTTGTGATCTCAATTGAGGCTCTTGTGAGGAAGGAGAAATGACACCTGACAAATTTAAAACTGAAGAAATATGGGCGAAAAGATTAGAAATATCAACTGGCGACAACCCAAACTTTTGAAAGAAGGAAGATGTCAACGATATACCTTCCTCGGTGTGGCTCTCAAGTTGAGCCGAAATACCCTTAGAACTGCATTCGGGAATTGGAGAAAGCTGTGGCTTGTAAGGATCATACTCGGGGATG
This sequence comes from Allium fistulosum, assembly GCA_030737815.1. Taxonomy (NCBI): domain Eukaryota; kingdom Viridiplantae; phylum Streptophyta; class Magnoliopsida; order Asparagales; family Amaryllidaceae; genus Allium; species Allium fistulosum. The sequence goes on along the minus strand of CM060903.1, from coordinate 958,568,264 downwards.
GTTGAAGAATTTGCCATGGAGCTAGGGATAGCCTTGGATGCTAGGGGAAATTTAGTTGTATCATCGGGTTGTGCCGACCCGGATCCTTCACCCACTTCATGTAAAGAGGCAGCAACAAATTCTTTCTAAAGTTTAAGCTGGATATTATGCAATGTTTTGAATTCATCACTCAATAGCATTTCATCTTTAAGCCTAGACAAGTCGATTTCCTCAGTGTTAAGGAGTCTCTTTTACTCTGTAACAAGAGATTCCCATGCGCGCCAGAGCTGGTAGGGATAGTCATCGCCAAGCCATGTTAGATTATTGTGCTTGAGAATGTTGGCATTGCAAAGAATAAGAAGCTGGTCAAGCTCGTTCATCTTCTCTTCCCTAACCTTATCCTTGGCAGCTTCTACTTCACGCTGAATAAGTGCATCAACATCTTTGGCCCTTTCAACGACCATATCTCTCTCAAGTCTAACATTCACCAGCTCATCACAAGCATCTTGAGCGATTTTCTGAGCGTCATCTTTCTCCTTGTTTACATACTCAAGCTTAGCCATGAGTTCCGCTATCTCCTTCAAGGCCCCAGATTCATTACTTCGAGTTGTATCTCTCTAGAGTTTGATTTCTTAATTCGATGATGTAACTCTTGGACCATATCTAGATTACTGGACTTCATCTTCTCCATAGATTTAACGGCAGCATTAGCTTTACCCTTGGCCTCTGCTTGAGAGGTCCTAGAAACCTCTAACTCATTTATCAAAGTATCGATAATTCTTTTATTCTGAGCCTCCTAGCATTTTAACTTTTCAATTTCCACTGCACGCTTGAAATATATTTTTGTCATCTTCTCCACTGCTTTCATGCATTCACGGTACTACTTATGGATATCGGTGACACAACCGATAGTCATTTATGGACATGGTATGTGACCCTCTTCAGATTAGGAGGGAAAAAGAACCCTTCAAAGCATATGTTTGGAAACTCTTCTAGAAGTTATGCCATGCGAGCAGCTGGATCGATCATAGGATCTTCGATAGCAATTTCGACTTTAGTGTTTCCCTTGTCAGGCCTATGAGCAGCAACATGTTTGCTATGGCGACGACGATCACTAGACCATTGAGAATGAGAAGGAACTAAAGGCTGTGGAGGAACTAAAATGGGAGGGGGACCACGAGATGAATCGACTGGTGGGTCCTCATAATCAGTAGGTTTATCAGAACCCTTTGGAGGAGGGGACCTAGATCTTGATCGATGCTTATCTTGAGATAGTTTATCCCTATCGCTTCTCTCCTGATGCCTCTGGTCTTGACTGAAGCGATAACTAGAATCATAGTATTCTCGATTGCTACCTTGACGGTACGAGCTAGAGCATGAACCAGAGGATTGGTGGTGTATATCTCAAAGGGAATCGAACATATTACTTTTCTTTACCATCATTCTTGCAAAGGAAAACAAAAGTTAATCAACTTTGAGCATTAATGGGCACAAGTGGAGCACAATGCAATGCTGAGGGGTGTAAGTGCTTGCAAGTGTCCTTGTGTTTCCCCTCGACCGACCGCATGCAGGAGCATTACTCATTGGAGTAATTTCCCCTTTAGAAGTTGGAATTTTAGTGCCAGTTTTGGTGGGAGATTTCGACCTATCAACACTCACGTCAATGAAGTGAAAAATGTCCAAGCCATGAGGGATTGGCAGACTAGACAAAGAATAAAGTAGCAGACTTGAACGCTCCGACGGTTGAGAAAAGGATTCTTCTTGAACAACCTTGGGAGTGATTGACAACTTGAGTTGATCAGAAAGGCGACTTTTAGGAAATTTATAAACAAGTGTTTTCTCTTTTCCTTTATTGAGAGCTAAAGGCTATGAGGTCTGCGAGGATCTGACCTCGACTCTAAGGCTAAATCCATCATCATTGCAACCGAGCACATCGCCTTTATCTCCTTCGACATCAATATCAGTGAATTCCTAAGCACCCATACCTGAGGGCACGATGGGATCGATTCGATTGCCCCTTTACCCGGCTGCAGCCTGTGGTCTTAACCTTGCAGCTTGAGCAACTTTTGTTAGCCCTACGCTGAGGCCCTCTTTTGTCAAATAAAAAGTAACAAGGCATTTGTCCGTGAGAAGATATTTGATGTTCCTATCTTCAGGTGGTGCATTTTCAAGAGTCGTGACCGCCTCCTCATAAAGATTACCGCTGGGCCGTGTGATGGTTTTTGTAAAAAGAATTACTTAGTTGGTAGTACAGCCTGGATATCAGTTTTCCATGCTAATATAAAAATGATGGATAACACTTACATCTTTCCAGCCATTGTCGAGCAAAACCGAGAGGACATCGAATAAAGAGCCACCTGCTTTTAAAAGCGCTTAATTTTTTCCATGCGCCAATTAGATTCTGACACTTCTTCATTGACTCAAGAAATGTAAACGAAAGACTCCATGTCCGTAGCTTGAAAGAGAATATGAACCGAATGTCATCGATGGTAGGAGGACGATGTAGGAACTCCATAAATACCATATAAATACAATTGAGAAGAGCGTAGCTGTACGGATGAAGCTACGTTGAAGCTATCCTTAAATAATGAAGAAATTCCCGAATATATAAGTTAAATTGCGGGATGCATCCGGCCCAGCACATGAATTTGTTGCACACCATATATCCTTCTGGAGGTTTATGAGCCCTATCATCCTGTGACAGAACCAGTACATTGTCATAAGGAATTACATGCCTTATGCAGATTTGGCGAGGAGTGTCTTCCTTAATTTTAGATGCTACGGAATTAGCAGGATCCTCCAGAATGACTGCATCCTCCAGAGTGTCAGGAACAGGATCAACAACTTTTGGTGGAAGAATAGGAACTACAGAGAAAAAATCAAACTGTGGGCCTGGGCTTTGCGATTGTTTTGGAGGACGACTGGAGGACGGACTATCAGACTTGGTTGTAGAACTTGATTCCATGCAAGGATTATCCTACTGAGAAGATGGTCCAGTAGGCATAATGGCAAGACGCTCAGAACGTCTAGAACCCATTACTATTCAGCTCAGTAAAAAATCATGATTATATAAAGTAACCTATACCCCCCGGTCCATAGTGAGTGCTAGTGTGGTGAGGCGATGTGCTATACAATACAATAATAAGTTGTACGAAATTAAAGATGGAAAAGACGACAAGACTTCGAGGTTCGACCGGAGTGATCGTCATTCCTGACCATCTCAATCGTTTCTCTGTGTCATTATGGAACGATGCAGTTTGAGTTTCACGATCGATTATCAGCAAGTAAAAGTTCAATTTTTATGTTTAAGTCACCGATGAGCTTTAATAAAATAGTCAAAGGCATTGATTCGTGTCAAAGTTTAAATGTCACACATTACCGAATATGCAGTTCAAGTCGTGTAAAAGTCATATATGTTCATTCGAATATGCAAGGCCGAAGCTCATCATTGAGTTCAAGTCCATTTATTTAAGTTCCATTTTTAGAGCCTGTGTGCTGAACATCGATCATTCACTTCATGCCTCATTGCCAATCTTTCCCCTAGACCACATCTGTCGATCTTTCATAATTGGCCAAGTCCACCGATCATTCTCCATAACCTTCCAAACTGATCATTGTCTCTACACCAACTATCAATCGTACCACTCTACCCTTTCCACCTTAAAATCCTCCAACTCCGAAGCATTACCAATTGTTTAAGAATGATCATCCCACCTCCAAGCAACAGCTCCACTCACAACGATCAGTTGAACACACATCAACTTCCCCAACTCCGCTACTTCGTCCTCCTTAACAAATGATCGGTTAAGGCCATCGCCTCCTCCAGTCTCCATCTTCATCAACCTTTTTTGATCATTTTACTGATCGATTCCATTATAGAAGATGAAGGCAACGATATTGGTGAAGCTCAAAGTATTGTCCTCGAATCATAAAGCAAGTTCAAATCGTCCTACCTAAGTTTGAGACCTATGAAAAGAAGATAGATTCGAATTTGAATCGAAGTGAGATCTGGAGAAGTATGATAATGGTTAGTAAATAAAGAAAATTGATTTTTGGAGTTCGGATCGTTGTTTGGATCGGTAAGGGAAAAAAGGAGGGAGACTTGTTTTTTTCTTTTTCTACCTTGAGTCCAAACGATACGAAACGAATTGAAGGATGAAAAAAATAGTTAAGTATGAAAGCTTTTATAGGAAGAGCGTATACCGATTGTTCTACCCATTAGATATACCGATCGTTCAAATTGGAATTCCTACCGATCGTTCCACCACCCAGAACGATTCGAAACTCCTCTATATGTACTAATGATGGTAATGCTCATTAAAAAAAGAGAGAAAGGATAACAATTGATGATAATCATTTTTATAAAAAATGGAAATAACGATCGGTAGAGATTGTTTATAAAAATTTCAAAACTTGACAACAACCTATGAACGTGTAACCATGATTGGGAGTCAAGTACAAACACGTATACGTGCTAGAATATGTTCCAACATTCAATTTTTTGAAAGCAACGGAAATTGAATATTCACTTGAAATCGACCAGAGAAAAATTATAACCAAATTGCTGGAGTTTAGAAATCACTAGAATCAAAACAAGATGATCATCAATAAGTTAAGATCCCATATTTATACTATTGGAAATATACCGAAGTCACGACGAATAAGGGGATTACGACCCTCAACAAGAAAGTGACTCAATGAAAGGATAACGACAATTCAATGAACTGAATGAAATCCTTTTTCGACGATTGAATATTGCAACTTTTCAAAGCACGTCATGTTCGAACAATACATACTTTAGGGGGAAAATGTTATCTCGCCTTTTGGCAAGGCCGTGATCTCATCGACTTGGCTAGAAACGGATGGTTGCCAGCCTTGAGAATCAGCTATATACAATCCTATGGATGATGGTCAAATAGATCAGGACCGGGTTCCGACCGAGGTGCAATCAGTATGAAGTGACAGGCATAGCTCTGTGAAGCTACATTTCAAATTTCAAGTCAATCGGAGGTCGTATGCTCGAGTTACGGACAAAGCAAGGATTTATATGGATCGATTAGGAACGATCCATAAAATAGCACAAATCAATGAAGATCGATCGATATCTCAGAATCCACAAAACTTATACACTTTAAACTTTCAGAGCATTAATATATTGAAGAGTGGAGCCCATAAGAACGATCGCAGGACATAACTCACCAAATTACACTCTCACCGATCATTCACTACCAATCGGTATAAGACTTCCAATGTGCCATATTCAACAAAGATCGATGGATATCTCGCAATCTACAACTAAGAATGGCACCATATTTTAAGAGCAAGGTACAAAAGCATATGGGACTCCCTACAAATGATCGCACTTCAATCAGATGTAAGAATAACGATCGGTATAACTCTTATCGATCGTTCTAAAATAATGAACTATGAACACCGATCGTTTTGGTGGGCCCTTATAGACCTGAAGAGCTGTTTGCCGAAATCTTAGCGAAATATCTCGTCATCTCAACCTATAGATACAGGCTTAATGGTTCATTTTCAAGACCTTTACACTGCTTGTTAACCTAAAATTCATTGTAATCAAGTGCTAGCTTTGTTTTTCTATTGTAATCAGATTCATAAGAGATTAATAAAGCATAATCTTCAAAGTGGACGTAGGCACACAACGCTGAACCAATATAAACCTCTGTATCTTTGATTACCACTTATTCTCCGTTGCTTCCTTAATTATTTACTCAATTTAATTTTTCTTTTCTTCATTTAGTTCTCTACAAAAACTATTCTTGAGTGTTTGTGCCATTTTTGGTGCAAACAATTACTATCTAATGAATTATTAATTATTAATTATTTATTGCAATAGGTAAACTAAAAAGGTTGTTATAGGTATTTATTACAACTAGCATAAAAAAAGAGTTGTTGAAAATTGACATCTATTAAAATGGTGAAAGCAAAATGTTGTAATAGGCATCAATTACAACTAGCAAAAAAAAAGAGTTATTGAAAGAAAACTTTTATTACAATGGGCATTTTGTGATAGTTGTAAAAAGCAGTTATAAGAGTCTTCCTATTGTAGTGCATTTTCAAATAAATTTATAATCTATAAAATAAATTTTTATTAATTACAAATTGTAGAATATTATCCAAAATCACTTATATACAATCGAAGTTATTGATAATACACCCTTAAATCATTTAAATATTAGGGAAAATCATTTTATATTTTCTAAATAATATATAAGGTTATAAATAATAATTTTGAAAACTATTCTTAGAATTAAAATATAATGATTATAATGGCGATTTTGAACGGATTTTGTAAACAAAAGAACTATATTTATAATTAGAAATAAATTTCTATAAATGAAATAAGTTGAATTAAGTAAAACTTTAATAAATTATTTATAAAATACTTTAATATGATATTTTAAATATTTTAAATAATTTTTCGATGTTTTAAAACAAATATAAATAAAACATCCATAAAAAGCACTCGTGCTAATATTCAACTTACATATATTTTTAGTTTAATTCGCAAATGGATAGAGTTATGTTTGCACATTGACACTTCCGACCAATACAAAAAACCGGCTATCACTAAAACAACTAAATAAAATCCAATATGCCAAATAATCCATTCATCTAATTAATTCAATCCAACGACAAACAATATAATTTCAACCATATAAACCATATCGTATCATAGCTTAAACAAGATAAACTAGCATTGATAATTAAACATTGTTGTGAGTATATAAAAATACTCACCGAATTGCCGAGCGAAGCTAAAATAAATTTGCCCTATTTCGTTAGCTCAGTTTTCCACCATCGAGCATTGGCCTTCGCTTTCTAAAGTAGCCAGCGTTAACTTCCACATTCTCGCACATCGCCAGAAGCTCACATGCCTCCACCTCCTAGCACCCAGATTGTGGCTTCCTATCGAGCTCATCTCCTTCGATCGCAATAGCACCAACATCGTCGCCTCAAGTCAGCCATCACTATCCTCATCACTAGCGCGACTTAAACTTGCTTGTGTTGCCTACTTCCTGATGTAGAGCGCAATTCTCTTTTTTTTCGTGTGTGAATCCATTTCGGAGAATAAGAGGGTTCGGGTATGGAAAGTGGAGGGTCTAGGCTTAATTCGTGAATGAGGTAGAGAATAATAGAATAAGGAGGAAATAAATATGGATTTGAACGGCTTGGGCCTTATTCATTTGGCCCTAAATTTTAATTTACTTTAGTTCGATAAATATTTCTTTTTATAACTTCTTTTAATTTATTTATAAATGAAATTTCAATTAATTTACTCTCCAATATATTTCGTATTTTAAAACACCTTATTCAATTTAAACCAATTTGTTTGATTTTAATAGATCAGACTTTATTAATTTAGTTTAATTTATTAAATTAAAATCTTTTATTAAGTAGAAACTAAAAATAAAATTTCTAAATTTTTTAATTATCACAAATTGAATTAGAATAATTTTTTTAGTTGATTTTATTTATTTGTATGGCATAGAAAACATGTTTTTACAAACTCCCATCTTAAATGAATTGTGTCCTCACAATTCCTATATAAGGAGAATCTCGAACAACTCCTATAACAAAAAATGAATCATTACTTCGGTAGTTAACGTGATATATGAATAACATCCTCATATAAAGATTTGTAGAACGTATATACATAATCATCATACCACATGCATCCATAGCGATAAAATGAATTCTCTTTATTAAATTTAATTCATATTACTTACGTGCTATTTATTTATTCTAATTTTTATTTTAAAGATTTATGTTTAACTCATATATGATTAAATCCTTAAATATATTCTAAGTGTTGAGATTACAAAAAATTCAACAGGGTCTCCCTTGCGCGGCTCGCGTTTCAAAAAATTAAAGCAAATAATATAAGCCTCAAATAAGGTCTTTTCTATTTGTGACTTCCTGCACGGGCCATAACAATCAATATACACACATTTATATAATATACACTATCATATGCATAAAATATACCTTTCTTTTCACAATTTTTCTTATTTTTAGCAAGCAAATTTCTTTTCTTCTTTTAGCAGCGTATTTAAAGCGAGTGATCATTATGCAATCTATTATTGCTTCCTGGTACATATAAGAAGCTCAAACATTAAATAAGAATCAAATTACAATATTTCCATTGATGGTTTCTACGTTGTGCTATGTTCATACCAAATTTTAAAGGTCAAAACGTCTAAATTTAAGATATACCAATCAAAAGTAAAGTCGTTGTGCCTTGAATATAGTTTTCAAAACATCATACGAATATTGAAAAAAATTACATATCAAATTATGGAGGATTTACCAAAGATATGCAGCCCGGGTTTTAATAAAAATGCATAGGCCCACCATCGTAATTTACCCTTTTAGCCTTGAAAACTTAAATTTTTTGCAAAATACTTGTATCGAAAGTTGTTTCTTAGGGTCTTAGCTTTTCGAAATGGCGAAATCATCAAAATCGGATAAACTGTTCGAAAGTTTTGGTCAAATGAACACAAATACACAGGCCTGGTAACATAGCATCAAAACAAAACATCATCTTATACATTAATGCCAGAATATTGCCTTATGCGCAGGTGTTTAACATATTTTATTCTATAAATGGATAACGCCAATACTTATTACGTAGAATAAATAAGCAATGTAAATAATAGCCTAATGAATGTCTAAAAACTATTGTTATGAGGGTTTCTAGATAGAAATGTTGATGTCGCAATATTGACATAAATTATTTTAATTAAATACGAAACGCTATATGAAAGAAAGCTAGTTAGTTTGATGACATTTTAGCCATAGTTGTCATGTTGCCATAGTTGTCATGTAGATAACATTTTACATATTATATATTCTACCTGTATCAATTATGTCCAAGTTTTCTTTTACTTCATTTTGTGATTTGAGCACTTTAGTTGCATTTGTATATACAAGTAGAATAACACATTTATTTTACATGTGTAGAGCACAAAGGTTAATTTTTTTTCCAACAAAGGTTTCATATAGAATCAAGGTTGAAGTTTTGTAAACCTAATAGAAGTTCACTAAGAAAGCTATAAAGATAAAATCTTTGAAAAAAAATAAGTTACTAGACATGACACAGACACATAGGCTAGAATACATGGTTTCTTATGTTCTTGCCTATGCTTTAATGCAAAAAAAGTTGAAAATTTAATTTCTACTTTAGCATTATAGTCGTCCTTAATTTAGATTTATGTCTGGATCACATAACTTTGGTTGTCTCTTATACTAGTCAACAATAAAAATCATATTCATAGAATACCATCGCTGTAATTTAAAATATGTTAAACTATTATAAAATTTGATTGGAGTTGAAGGAGTTAGGATTTCACCATCTGTTTAATGTAGAAATTAATATCGTAATTTGAATACTTAAATATAACTATGATAAATCAGTATATTTGAACTTTAGGCTCGAGTTTCTTCCAAACTCTGATTAATTCCATACAATATATTGTACAGACTAAATTTTCAAAATAAAAAAAATGGGGTAGTTAAATTCGTAATTTTCAAATTTTACATGGATAGAAGCGGTCCCTAATTTAGATTTAAGTCTTGTTTGCATTATATATTCATTAAATAACAGTAAGCATCCCAACTTAAAAAAACCAATCAAGGATATAGTATATAGAATATAAGCATTAAGCAATAAAACTCTTTCAATAAATGATCTAGTTGTCTGATTGGTACTCAATTGCTTCAAATACTACTAGGTTAGATTCATAAATGTAATGACCAGCTTTAACAATCCAATTAAGCAACTTGAGAAAGAGCTGCAAGGTATCTAAAATCTATCTGCTATATTTCAGATCAGTTGATACCCCGTTTTTTATTCTTAGACATAATAAAATAAAACAAATAATCTTTATCTGATCTTTATCTTTGGAAAAGAAAAGAGTAAAAATATATTGAAAAATACATCACTTGACCAAAATCTCAATGAAATATTCGGTTGCGTTGCATTTATATGTGTTGTCCATGGTTAAAATGCCATTTTTCTTGGAAGAGATGTAGTGTTTTGAATATCATTGGTGTTAGCATCGTAAGTTAATCAGGATTAAATTTTAAGAATATACTGATGGATTAAAGGAACTCAACTCAAGTCAAAACAATATCTAAACCTTAAAAATATCAAAGATAACTTCTTATCACAAACTTAAATAAAACTACGTTTCAAAAAAAATCCTTTTTAAAAATATTTTATATCACTACATAAAGCTTTATCAAAATCCTATTCAAAACATAATTCAAAATATTTCATCTCCTTTTAAAGCTTTATAGAACATTCAAAAATTTACAAATCTTTTCGAAACTTCACAAAACTTTTTCAAAACTCTGTGTCCATATGTCTCGTCTTAGTATTTAGGAATCCCTATTGATAACATTGGCCAGACGTATCGACCAGAATTCTTAACCTACACAACGGACAAGTTAACACAACTTCATTTTAGAAATATCCATAAGTAAAACTTTTACAAATTATTTAATATACATAACAAATATTTTACTTGTTCACTTTAAATTTTTAACTCAATACCACATTTATAATATATATACTTTGAAATTTGCTTCTTAAACTTGACTTCAAAATTCAAATAATAAAAGTAAATTATATCCTTGTATAGGAAAAGTATTTACTTTTATTAACACTTTAGTAATTTCAAAACAATTTCAAACCACCTCTAAATACACAAAAATTACAAAATTAAATTTAATACCACCAATTACAAATAGCCAAACAAACATAAGAGACTAAAATGAATACATTCAGCGGAAACTAATACATAGATTTCCGTTGCACACCCTGATCAAAATCAAGTCAAAACTTAATTGCAATATCAAACCAAATACCACTATGCAATATTAAACCCTCTAAAGTAAAAACACAAATTTCACTGGTTGGACTGACTCCTTTCGTCCTTGCTACACCAACCATTTTATAACGCATACTTAGAAGAAAAGAAATTAATTAAATATTTAAATACATATACTTGTAAAACCAAAAATATGTCCCTTGATGTTAACCTCAAAAATCATCCTATATATATAATATGCTAACTCTTATTATAGAAAATTACCCAACACTCTCAATGGGACAGAGACTCGAAGTCTCATCTAAGGTCAAGACATGTGTCTCTTATACACGATGTATTATTCTGAACCTGCTCTGATATCAAATGTAACCACCCTACCTCTATACATGTACTATCCAAGAGTATTACAGAGTAATACTGTCAGATAATAAGGAGAATGAGATTATATGGGGTACACACGTGAAATCACCTTGGACTAACACTGGTTTGTATTAAAACATCAAATAAATATCTCATTATCGGTACAAAGCAATAAACATGTATGCCTACAAGACAGAATAATACATAAAATACAGTGAATAACAGAGAACATAGGGTTAGAATCACAGCGATAACATATAATATTTGATTTATAATACAATAAGGGTATAACTTAACCCAAGTGCCAATTATCTCAATATGATGTGATGAATAATCAATATACATCTCAGTAAAAAAATATACACTAAATCAATGTCATATAAATATCATACAACATCCTAATACACCTCCTCTATGCCCAATAAATAAATACTAGTCATTATGTCCCTGTAACTAAAATGTCTCGGACCGACCCGAACATTATAAATATAACACATGGGTCAGACTATGTCTAATCAAGGATTTATAATTTGTAACATAAATATACAAGAAATAATAATAAGATAATACTGGTAGAGATAACCATCCCTGCATCAAGTCACAACGAATGACTCAAACCATACAAAGAAGCCAACTCTAATATCAAAAGATGTCATCACCCATACAACAACACATCAAATCAGAAATCACAATCAACACAAATGGATGAATCATACATATATAGAAATAATCATCAAATCTAGAAATCAATAAATGAGATATCATCGAGTATAATCAGGCTAGCACGAAGCATTACAAAAATATATCTCTTAATCTCGATAAATAAAACATCATCATCAATATACATAAAATAGGATAGGCTGCTTATCAAATAATGAGAATCCACTATACACTGGACATATATCACATGTATAATCTCATTTTCTCATATCTATACTATCAGAAAATATCGTAATAGGATATGGCTGTACGACAGACATGAAGTCCCAAGCAGAGCCATCTATGTAATAATATATGGCACTAGCCCATATCAATACTACATGTGGGTCATCTTACCCATATCCCTGCTATAATGAGGTGTATCAATCGTATATGCCAACCTACTACTCCGGTAGTACTAAAAGGGAGAATGATAGCACACACGTAGTTATCGTGACATGCATCTATGGGTGTTCGTGTCAACACAAAGACTAATAAGGCACGACACTCAAAATTTCCCCTATAGGTAACAGACTGTTGGCCTAGGTGACACAAGGTAAAAACACACTCATAAGGTAGTACGAAGCTGTATAATATAGTATGTCACGGATCGGGGGTGTGACCCTACAATTAGGCTACTGGGGTAGATTCTAGCCATCTAGCTCTCTCTAACAAACATAATAGGAGTACATCGTAATAGTGACATATAGAATTAATAAATATAAATCTAAATTCTCACTAAATATAGGCATGAAGCTGTATATCACTATATAGCACCTCATACTATCCACTTTATTCCCGTTACGTGATTGTCATCTACTAATAATGAATAACCGAATAAATATCATAACAATGTACCATACCACTATGTGATACTCAAACGTTTATTCACTGTTTATAAATTCCACTTCACCCCCAAATTATTCCATATAACGAGTCCAAAGAATAACCGAAGAAATATTACTAAATGCCCTATTCCAAATGGTATTATAACTCCATTTACTCAGAATCCTCGTCACATAGAATAAATCTTCACAAAATCATATAAAAGGATGTCATTGCCGTATCATATTAAAAACATTAATCTAATCAATATCAACGGTGAACCACCCATGACGTTAAAAACAACATAGATATTATGAAAACATTGAAGAGCGAAATAAAATATAGTTAATCAAATATATATATATAAAGAATATGCTCTTTTTTAAGTTTATTAAATTATATACATATTTATAGTACTTAATAATACATGAAATATTTAACCTAAAAATGATTTATTATTTTCTATAAATTATATCACTTTTAAAATGTTGTTTAAAACTGAAGTATGAATCAGTTAAGTGATTATATTTACAAAAATGTTAGAAGACTTCTTGAATCAATTTTTTATATTCTAAAACAATAAGAACCTTTGAAATATATATTATTTATTGAATAATTCATTCCCCTTATTTATATAATCCCAATTAGAGATTTAAATATAAAAATTTACTTCCAAACCTTTGCTTATATATTTTAATATATTCAAGAACACTTTGCAAATCAAATATGTTTTATGTAAGTCTTTTTACAACTTTCTATAATTAGTTTTTACTTTAAATAAATATATAAATTTCAAAACTAATTCTTTTTGTTCCAAAATATAAAATAGAATTCAAAGCCTCATTTTTACATTTCAATTCATTGATAACTATATTAAAATCAATTACAAGTCTTTTTATCATTTTTAATAATCATAAACCAATTTCAAATAAATCTATAATATGCAAATTAAATTTTTATTAATTACAAACCATAGAATATTATCCAAAATCTCTTAAATACAACTGAATTTATTGATAATACACCCTTAAATTGTTTAAATACATTTAAAAAAATCATTTCATATTTTCTAAATAATATATAAGGTTTTTAGATAATAATTTCGAAAACTATTCATAGAATTAAGATACAATGATTGTAATAGCGATTTTGAAAGGATTTTGAGAACAAAAGAAACTATATTTATAGTTAGAAAAAAATTTCTAAATTATATGAAATAAATTGGATTAAGTAAAACTTTAATAAATTATTTATAAAATATTTTTATCATTATATTTTAAATCTTTTAAATAATTTTTTGATGTTTTAAAACAAATATAAATAAAACATCCATAAAAAGCACTCGCATTATTATTCAACTTATATATATTTATAGTTCAATTCGCAAACGGACAGAGTTATGTTTGCATATTGACACTTCCAACCAATACAAAAGGCCAGCTATTACTACAATAACCAAATTCAATCCAATATGCCAAACGATCCATTCATCCAATTATTTAAATCCATCGACCAACGATATAATTTCAACTATATAAACCATACCGTATCATAGCTTAAACGAGATGAACAAGCATTGATAATTAAACATAGTTGTGAGTATATAAAAAATGCTCATTGAATTATGGAACGAAGCTAAACTACATCTGCCCTATTACATTGTCTCAGTTTTCCACCATCGAGCATTGGCCTTTGCTTCCCAAAGTAGCAGCGCTAACTTCCACATCTTCGCACATCGCTTGAAGCTCACGTGCCTCTACCTCCAAGCGCCCAGGTTGTGGCTTCCTATCTAGCTCATCTCCTTTGATCGCAATAGCACCAACATTATCGCCCTAATTCATCCATCACTCTCCCCATCGCAAGCATGACTTAATCTTGCTCGTGTCGCCTGCTTCCTGATGTCAAGCACAATTCTCTTTTTTTGGTACGTGAATCCACTTTGGAAGATAAGAGGGTTCAGGTATGGAAAGTGGAGGGTTTGGGCTAAGTTCGTGAATAAGGTAGAGAATACTAGAATAAGGAGGAAAGAAATATGGATTTGAATGGATTGGGCCTTATTCATTTAGGCCTAAATTTTAATTTACATTAGTTCAATAAAATTTTCTTTTTACAAATTCTTTTAATTTATTTATAAAATAAAGATTTAAATTAATTTACACTCCAAAATATTTCATATTAATTAAAACACCTTATTCAATTTAAACTAATTTGTTCGAATTTAGTAGATCATTCAAGAAGACTTTATTAATTTAATTCAATTTATTAAATTAAAATCTTTTATTAAATATAATTCAATTAACTAAAAATTAAATTTCAAAATTTTTAATTATCACAAATCAAATTCGAACAAATTTTTTTAGTTTTTTAATTTTGATATAATTTATTTATTTGTACGGCGTAGGAAACAGGTTGTTACAAATTTTCAATAGAGAACTTCTAGCAGTTGCATCAAGCCACTAGGTTTCTTCTACTCTACCTTAACCAACTAGCAGTTCATGCACTTCGAGATGAATGTCCTAACATCTTTCTTCAGCCCTTCCCCATAATAGGTCTGCTCCATATCATGGTACATCTTGTTACTATTGGGATGGACAATCAATCCCGAATGATGGCACTATCATAGTACCTCATCCCTTAAACCAATCGACATCCGAAACAAACAATCTCCCATCTTTCCATAGCCAACCATTTCGGTCGAGTCCATGCTGTCTTATCTCTTTAGACTCTACTCCGTCTTCGATTTTAGCAATGATCTCAACTAATCAAACATCATACCTCGGTTTAGTACCGACCTCTTAATCAAAAAATGCTTAATGGTCAAGTTTGCCATTATCTTTGGCTCTAAGTCGCATTTTGGTCGGAAATCATAACCAACAATATACTCTAACCACATCCACCCTAAAAACATAGCTCCCAAGCTGGCGTGCCTCCTACTCAATGCATCAACAATTGCATTCCTTTCCCCAGTGTATATGTGATATCAAAGTCACAGGAGGCTAGGAACTGTAACCATCAACGCTGATGAAGGTTAAGATCCTTTTGCAAAAAGAGGTACTTCAATGGTTTATAGTCTGTGAACAGCTCGAACCTCTCTCCTAAAAGATAATGTCTCAAAAATTTCAGTGCAAACATTATCACTGCTAACTCTAAATCATGGGTCGGGTATACCTTCTCACGTGGCTTCAATCGTCGACTAGCATATGCAACAACTTTGCCTCTTTGCATGAAACCACGTCCAATCCGGAACTATAAACATTGACGTATATCGCCAGCTCTACATTCCCTCTTGGAATGGTCAGTAATGGTGCACTCATCAACATTTTTTTTCAGACCCATGAATGCATGTTCACATCTTGCATCCCAAGTAATAGTTTGATTCTTTTTCATCAATGGTGCAGCTAATTTGGAGAAGTCCTGGATGAATCATCTATAATATCCGGCTAACCCTAAGAAACTTTTCACATCCATAGCATTTTTGGGTCTAGTCCAATCTTGAACTGGTGCGACTTTTGTAGGATCCACGGCAATGCCCTGCTCAGAAACAACATGACCCAAGGATCGCACTTCCCTCCTTTAGAAGTGAGACTTTGAAAACTTCACTTTCAATCGGTGCTCTCTCAACACCCTAAGTAAGATCCTCAATTGCGTCTTGTGTTCTTCCTCTATATGTGAGTAAACGATAATATCATTGATGTACATAAGAACAAATTTATTTAGTTCACCCCTGATAACGCGGTTTATGAGATCAACGAAGTATGCCAACACATTAGTTAGCCTGAACGGAATAACCAACCACTCATAGAAACCTTACGGCGTATAAAATATGTAATCGGCATTCTCTCCTTCTCTACTCTCAGTTGGTGAAATCCCATTGCAAGATCGAACGGAGAGAATACTCTAGCACCATGCAGTTGATTGAACAAGTCATCAATACGTGGAAGTGGATACTTGTTCTTCCTCGTTGCTTTATTTAGCCCACGGTAATCAACACACAATCTAAGGGAACCAACTATCTATGTGGTGAATACTATGGGGGCTTCCCACTTAGAAATACTCCTTCGAATGAACCTTTGGTGTAATAGATCATTCATTTGCACCTCAAGCTCCCATTGTTCTCTGGGTGTCATCCTCCTCAAAGGCTTCACATTGGTATAGCGTCTTTAATTGAATTAATACAGAACTTGATTTGTTCTCTCTGTGTGGTAGAAGTCCGGTTACTACTTCAAATATGCTCAGATACTCCCTTAGCAATTGGTACTGATGACAACTCATCATGTGGGATGTTATGCAAATATAGAAAGCTAACCATCACCTCATTGTCTAGTAGGCAGCCAAACACTACCGTCCGTCCATCATCTACCCTATCATCACTAATGACTTCTCGCAATCCATTATCACTTCATATCTATAAAGCCAGTCCATACCCAAAATAATACCAAATCTAACAAAACCCAAAATAAAGCAACCATAATAAAAAAACATCTATGAGTCAATAAGACCAAACCACGACAAACTATACACAAGCTAGTGGAGCCTTCAACAGAGTTCGACACGATCAAATGTTGGTCAACAATTTCAGGTTTTGATCCTAACTTATCTACCAAGTAACTAGATATGAAGGAATGTGAAGCCCTGGTATCAAACAAAACATGTATGGGAACATCATAAATGGAAAGCATACATTGGATAACGATGCTCTTCCCCTTCTCTTTCATCAATGAAGCACTCAAGGAAGTAGGGACAGCGTTGAGAGCATATGCTTTCACCGCACTCTTCTACTTAGGTAGCTCTGGAAAATCCTTCTTGAGATACCTAAACTTATTATGGATGAAACACTTCTTCCCCTCATCTTTGCATTCTCTACTAAAATGACCATTTTCCAAGCAGTTATAGAAAATTGGCCCGCTTTTGATCTTCTTTTTTTGGTCTTTTTTTGTTTTGAAACTGCTTCCTCTTGTTGTTATTATTCTATTTCTTCTTGTCTCCCCCGCTGATTGTGGCCTTGGGTCTTCTTAGGAATAATAGCTTTCGGCTTCAAATAAAGACTCTCATGTCTTAGAGCCTTTTCAACTATCATCACGAAAGTCTCATTAATATGACTCACGAGTTTCTCTCCCAAGTAGTCATCTAAGCCAACGATGAACTTCTCATTCTTCTTTAAAGGACTGTCAATAAAAGACATCCCATATTTTGACAAGGCATCAAACTTAAAAACGTACTCGGAGACAGTCATATTGAGCATTATTTTGACAAGGCATCAAACTAGCAAAGTCTTTTTTTAGTTTAGCAAAATCGGCATGGGTGCCTGCATTGGAGCACCACCATCAATAGCAACATTTAGAGAAGCTATTGAGCATTATGCAGCATGTTCCACATCATTATATTGAACATCATTTATAGGTTAGAATTAGCAGCTCCCGAGTCAGCCCCTACTTCGTCTCCCAAGATGGAGTTCCATGTATCATTTCTTATTTGGTGACTCATCCTTCAATCTATAATAAGGATGATCAGTCTCTCTATAATGAATTCTACTTATCATGTGTGCAGTGCGACTTCATACTATATATATATATATATATATATATATATATATATTACTATATAGTTTAGAAAATCAAAATATATAACAGGTTCGCGCTCTTACGCACACACACTCCAGATCCAGTCTAAGGCGAGATCTTCTACCCTATCTCTACAGGACTACGGTATCCCTTAGGTTAAACTACATAACCTAACTCTGATACCAAATGTGACAACCGCCCTACACCTTCGGCACCTAATATAATCTATATTATGCACTGCAATGGTGCCCGACCAATGTAGGACAATTGTCAAGGTTGTAGTAAAGTAAATAAATCATAGAACCTTTCATCTGTCTCGGAGCGCATAGGATAAAATACAATAATAAACATCTCTGATGTAAAACAAATGAGAAAATTATAACTGAATGAATCACAAAAATTAGAGTACTTGGATCCGTACAGCTATACAACATAAGTGATAGAGTTTATACAACTGATAATAAACTTAATATAGGTAACAGTCTCTAAATAGATAATAGCACTAGTAAGCTCCATAGTGCTACTCAGCGGAACGATAAGCAATAACAGCTAAATATAGAAATAAGAGAGTATAGCCTCCAACTCGTCTCCTATCCAACTCCATGTTCTCACCAGACCTAAAATCCCTAATCTACTCATTTAAGAGTACCTAGAATAATAGGGAGCAGAGCATGAAATCCCGAATCAGACAAAAGTTTAGTGTGAGCAATAGAAAATCTCAAATACTATAAAGTCAGTACACTAGAACAAATGGTATGGAAAATCATACCTGGCCTGTCATTGCATCAATAGAGTTATCACATAACATAGAATAAATGCTACTCTACATCGTAATCACCATGGTGTACTATACATCAAGGTACTAGTGGGCGTCTAGGTATCTACATTAATAATATCTACATTGCATGACATCCCTAAGATAATAAGCAACCAATGCAAACATAGCATCCATCATCCATCCTCACATTCATTCCCTCAATGCATTGGATATATGACACTCCCCCCTCCTATTTAGTTAAGCACTGCTTAATGACTCGGTTTCTCAATACTCGAATACATGTCTTAATAGTCCAGGAACTAAATTTCCATCGCACTCAGTCTAGGGTAAAACAAATCAAAACATCATGTGATTCGGGGCACATCGCACTCCCAAGTGAGCATCCATGCATACTCATGCTTTACTAGTACACCTCAAAACCTAATAATTTCAATGGTGCCTTTGCACACATCATTTGCAGTAGAGCACATCCTAGAATTGTCCTTCAACTCCCGTCTGAAGTCCTTCAATCCATGGTTAGTCATGTAACCTTCCTCCAACAGTTCGTTTAATCCGACTCATAGTCCTCTACTTTGTGTCTCAAAGTATAGCCATCCCATCATCGAAGCTGTCACTTCCCATCATGGAATCATCGTCACCAAGTCACGTGTTGCTTCTGTCAAAAATTGCCACAAAGCCTCATAGTTCTCTACCGACCTAAGCCTTAGCTCGAAGTAGATGTGATTTGGCTCGAAGTAGAAGCCAAACTGAAAACCCAAAGTGTCCCTGTGTTAAGCCTAGAGCAAACTCACAAATGGCTCGAAGTAAGCATTGGTCCACACTTCACCGATCCAAACGCCTCTAATTCACACATATAGCTCTATCGATCTGACCCTTAGTCACCACATATCCATAGCCTAACCAACCCAACATCGCCATCGACCTATAGCCTCATTGATTGGAGAGACCTTATGGATCAATATTGATTCATGGGTACCGATCCCACTTCTAATAAATTCAAGCCTCGGGACCCTCCCCTCATCGATCCAAGTCATCCTCTATGCAGCTTGAAGTAGATCCCCTCCTTGCCAGAAGCACGGCTCACGATCGATCTCATACTTGCAATTTTTCCCACCTTCCTCACACAACCCATGCATTTTCACATGCGTCCTGAAGTAAACCTTTCAAGAACTTGAAGCGCTCCTTCTACCATCCAAGATTTGAACTCACTGATCCAACACCACCGATCCATCTTGTTTTGCCAATAACTCAAGCAAACGAACTCTAAACGACTTGAAATTTAGAATGTAGCCTTATGAGGCCTTCCTTGTCACCCCATATTGATCGCACCAAATTCGAGTCAATTTGCCTTCATGGATCATCACTGATCCATGACTTTATTCCTAGTTCTAAATCGCCATTCGATCGGCGTTTTCAACCAAACAAACATCATACATTCAAGCAATCATTACATACAATATATTCTAACAAGCATACATCCATACATATCAAAGTAAAGCATAAATCTAATGGAAGAACTAGAGAATAACTACGAGAACAAAAGAGATCCATAAGAACATAAATTTATTAAACGTTGTAATATCATTTCAAATTAATGTATGTGATTCGCTAAGGTTTAAAACATATTTTAAGACCCAAAAATCATTTTAAACATCATTATAAATTGTATAATGACTAATTAGTAAGTGAGAGGTCCTAATCACTCATTTTAATCCAAAGAAATCCAAAGCAAATCCAAAATTGCACAAATCTCGAGATGAACAGTAGCTCTAAGATGTCTCCAATAGCAAACCTCTAAATCCAAGTGCTGATTTTGCTAATCACTGCTTAATGATAGGACTTGGCTAATTAAAGTAAGGTTTATGGCAGCTTTTTGGCTTAGAAGTGACTAATGGAAGTTTCTCTCTCTATTTTAGGACGTGAAAAATGATGGAGAGAAGTCCCATCAACCCCATCATGATGCTAAACCCGAAAGGGTCTTTAGGCCTAGTCATTAACTCACTAATTACCCATTAAAGTGTTCCAAATCAAGTGAAACTTGAAACAGGCTTAATTTCCAAACGGTAAGTCCATTTTCCTATAACGACCACTCTATGGAAAGAGAAACCATCATCTCTATCTAATGGAAGGTTTTTTAGATCCTAATTTAGCTCCTATCAAAAGTTATAGGCCATATAAGAGTTTCAAGGTCAAAATCGTCCGATAAAGATTCTAAGAATGGGAAATGTCTCTAGTAGTCATTTTTTAAAGTTATATAACCATATGACCCTAAATAAAAATAATATAAATATTTTACTATCCTTGTATACATAAAATATGGGTCGTTACAATTATTCTAACTTGGTTATAGATTGGTCTTCTTAGGTACTCGATTAGAGTTTGTAATCGATTGTGTTATGGTATTGGTGGTAAACTCGGTTAACCAACATTAAAATATTAAATATGAATATTTTTGCTAATTGTCAAATATTTTGCCAGCAAATATTTCCCTGGCAGCCTGGTAAATAAATACCATATATATATTTATCTAGAAAATATTTGCCGATAATATATTTGAGCTGAATATAGAAAAGTATTGGCAAATATTTACTAATATATGCAATCTAATTAGCATCTTTAGGGCCAACTAATTAAACCTACATATTTGATGGGTGTCTAGAAAAGTTGTGTCTAGGCTTAGAGTTGAATAACTGAGTATTCTCCTATGCCTAACTATTAGTCTAACCCTATGGGTGAGTAAGTCCAAAAGCTTGGCCTAATTGTACATGCCCAAATTGTTTTGGGTCTTACGCTAATTTTCAAAATTCAATTTAAAAGTTTAAAATGTATTTTAAATTTAGAAGTTAAGTTTAAAATATAAAGAAAATTTTATAAAGGTTACAAAATAAATTTAATGTTTCAAAATTGTTTTGAGAAATTAAAATAATTGATTTTGAAGTTTAATATATTTAATTATTTTGATTAATTAAATTAAATTAAATTAATAGTTAAAAGTTAATTGATTAAAACATATATACATGTTGATGTATGTAAATATAATTGTTCTACTTATATATTTATCTTATATTTGTTTAAGATAAATTATATTTAAATTTTGAATTAATTTAAATGTTTAATTAAATTGTTTAACTAAATAAATGAATTTATTGAATAAATTGATTAAAAGTTAATTAGTTATTAACACGTATTAATATATTGATATGTATATATATATAAACAACTATAAACTTTATATTTGATCGTTTGTATTAAATAGTTTGACATGAATAATATAAAATTCTAGAAATTTATATAAAATAAATTATATCAATGAAATTTGATTTAATTAATTAATTAAAATTAATTAAAATGATTTAATTAATCAAATTAAAATTAATCAAATATTATTTAATTATTAAGAATTAAAGTTAATTAAATACAAATAATTAATGTTGAGCCAAAAAGTGGCACAATACCCCAATACGAATGAAAGAGAATAGATCTAACTAAAAATTGCAAGTAAACAATAGAAAGCACGCGAATTTTATATTGGTTCAGCTAATTTATGGTCTATGTCTACTTTAATCTTGTTATGGAATGTTGTTACAAAGGATTTACTATTCAAAGCAGCCTAGAACAATAAAAGCAACCTCCTTAGTGAAAAACTTAGGTAGAGAAAGAAGATGAAGAATTGAAGAGCCAAAAAGGTCCTTTTTCAATTGCTTTAAATCTTTTATTTATGGAGAAATTGCACAAGTAAATCGCTGGATCGCAACATACGAGTTCAAACTCTAGATCCAGAAAAGTAAGAAGGGAGACGACATCTTTAGAATGATAAAATCATCTCGGTATCGATCTGACAAGGTCGGTACTGACCTGATTTTCTGACTGCAAATTGTTTCATCGTCTTATACTTCATCTTTCTACTTTAATCCATCAAGTTTCAAGCACTTTTGCCTTAGAAATCAAGTTGTTACCGAGAGGCTCTAACACGTCCGACACTTGTCTTATTCTATAAAGCTTCATGAAGTTGTTTACCTACTCCTTTATAAATAGGCCCCAGGACAATTACTGTACCCAACTATATCTTAGCTCCAAATTCCCCCAAAATGCCTGAAATCATATTGGCACCCACCTTAAAAGAGGTCGGTGCCAATCACTGCCTTTGCATATTTTTTTGTGCTCCAACTCCTTGAAGCCTCTTTCTTTGTTTGTTCGTCTTTGTCTTCGTCTTCATCCCGAAGTCTAGATTCTTTGAAAGCCACTTGGTCTAAATGTTGGATAACACTTGCCCTCTAAAATACACTTTTATTGGAAACAAAGCATGTTATGGGCTAAGATAAGCACATACCATTATCCATACAAGTTCATTGGTCATCTAAGAGTAGCTTTAGAACGTTGTCTCTATTCCATGTGTATCCATTCAACCACTTTAATTGTAGTGATACCACCTCCTGTGCCAAGGTCAGCGTCTACATTTTCCCAAGATTGTTCCACACCTTAGCCAGGTGAGTATTACCTTCCTTTTTCTCTTTCTTTTTTTTCTTTCGTTTTGGGTCCAAAATTCATGTCAGTATTGATCTTATTAGATCACTACCGAATTGAAATGCATCAGCACCAACTAAAATGCTGAGTCATTAGGCTTCTTTTTAACTTAATACTCAAAAAAAATTAAGCCATGCTTTCCTACCTTAAACCTCTTGACCTCAACTACTTGCAATCCAACCTACTTGGCAAACATCGCTCGTCGTCGACTAGTCTAAACCACCACCACCTTCCTTTAGTAGCCGTCGCCACCAAATCTTCTCCTCGACAACCCTAGTGCCCTCTAAAGATCTTAACCTCGACTTCTTCCACGTCCAAATGTATATCCATGATTAAAGGTACGTTTCTAATGTATGTTGCCTTAGCGACGGTCCTTCGTTCATCGTCAATCATGTCGGAGGTCGCCTGTGGTCGATGGGTAGCCAAACTTCAATGCTTGTGATTCAACCGTGCCATGACTTTAGCTATTGAAAATACACAAGCTACCTTAAGGATAAGACCAATCATGATTTAACACAACAATTACCCAAGCCTTGATAGTGTAATATCCTTCTAGTGTTAGCTTCAAGTTTTAATCATCCTTGCTTTGGGTTTTCCCTATTGTTGCTTCGGTCATTTCATTTTGTGATGGACTAAGACAGAGATCCACCCAAGATGCACACGCGAATCTTACCACAGCGTCGTCTGTTACTAGTTACCATTTTAAATTCTGACAAGATGGTTCTTTTCCAAAGAGTGATCATGTCAAACGCATTTTGAAATTTGAATAACTCCATCATATAGCGCTTCTAGTTTTCTACACAAACCTGCATTCCTGCAAAAGGACGCTCCGCATCAGTCTAGACAGTGGTTTTGTTATTAATTATCTATGATAATGGGTAAGATCCTATGCACAGTTCCATCATGCAATGGAGCTCGTTTTCCAGCACGAGCGAGCTATCTACACAGAATGGTTTTTTTCATCATGTACAAGACACTAGACACACACTACATAGATTGACACATTCAATTTGCCCCTGTCGACAATCAAAATCTGATTGGCCAACGCGTGTCGATTTCTGTTGGATTTTGAGTGCCGATCACATGGGTTCACATTAAAATAGAATTTGGAAATAAAACATACCTAACCTGTTCATCATCAAGTTTTTCAATCCAGAATAACTCACCATTCATTGCGTTTCAACGTTGGCACTGTGCCATCAACTCATCCTGAAGCGAGGTCTACCACGGCTCAAGCTTCGACTTCCATGCCTTATGGAACCAAACTTTCAATCATGGTCGAGCTGTAGAGGATGATAGTACAAGTAGGTTTAATTTAGGATGTGCTTCTTCCTCTGAACGAACAAGTTGGTTTAAGGGTTCTAGATTATCCTCCAGAATAAATGCCAACAGTCCCAACTGTCAAGTTGCTTCGAACTATACGCTTCCAACACAGAGTACCAAAAAGTGACTTCCTGCTCCCAATAGTTAATCATTGTGAGCATAACCCTCCATAAGTTTACATGGCCTACAACAAGTATATTTGTTTGGGTAGAGCTACCTGATCCATTCCTTCAAATGATCCTTCAAGAACTTGGATTTCACCCACTTAAGTTCATCCTAATGGATACGCCTTATTGTATTCCTCGCTTGTCCTATTCATGAATCAATTTCATCGGCCTCCAAACTTTAGGGAGCTAATACACCTTCTGAGCTTCAAACAATGGAGCGAGTTGCCATGATTATAAAAGCCTGGTGTCGATGTAAATTTATTGAAACACTTTAAAACAAATGATCATATATCAAAAATGAGTATTTCTATGTCTGATATCCATATGGCTACAAGCAGCTCCAATTGTTTAGAAGTAAGACTCCTTTCTTTCCTTCCTCATACTTGGACTCTAGTCGTCAAAGTTTCTAACTTCTTACCCATTTTCTTTATAGATATTCCTACCGGAGATAAAAGCAACATGCACTTTGAGACCCTAATGCCCATTAAAAGGTTCAACATCTGATTCCACATCACCTCTCACCTATTGAAGAATGAGAACCGATGTCAATATAGCCTCCTACATCCTAAAAGATTTGTCGTTCTAATCGAACTCTCACCAAGGGGGTCTAAGGTCTCCACCAGGTCTTCTACGACCATTCGTAGTCCTAGCGAAGGAATCTAAGGAGACGCTGAAGGCCCATCAGGCATGGTGAATAATGATGAACCCATTGATAGAGCAGTGGAAGTAAATATATCCGACAGAGTGTGAGTAGAGGGAGAAGAGAGAGTGGAAATGGAAAAAATACACAAGGGATGAGAAGAAAGAGAAGAAGAAGGAGAAGAGAAAGAAGAAAATTGAGAAGGCGACGAAAAAGACGGCGATGACGAGGACTTCGATCAAGGGAGAGACGAGTCATATGGAGATACGTCTTCAAAGGGTATGTAAATTCCTACCCCATCACGTCTAAAGCGAAGAGTCGTCAAGACCTTCCAGTAATCTGCTGAACCGAACATGATACCAACAATTAAGGCGACTCCTCCAACCGCTTACTTAGAAAATATCTTCAACTTATTGAGTGATCTTGACATCTCTATCGGTGATCTTCTTAAAGAGTATCCTTTGGGTTTTAGCTTGCTATCTAAGAGCCTCCCAGCCAAGGGAGGCGAGACTCTATCTTTACTACCTTCTGAACACAGTCCGTAGAGTACTTAGGGTAACAACAGCACTATACACCCTTCTAGGATCATGAACGCTCACACCTTTTATTCACCTTTATTCCTATGTTAAAATGTTGATATGTTTCTTTATCTTTCATTTCAGGTGAGATGGGAAGAGACCACTTCAGCTAACTTCATTCCGCTATTTTCGAATAAAGGAGATTAACTTTTAAACCATATCAATCTTGTCCCAGCTCTTACAAAGAAAGAGAATTAGTTAAAGAGAGAACACAGATGAAAGATAGAGAATGCCAAAAGGAAGGAGATCACCAAGCAGCAAAATATAGAAAGAAAAGACACGCGGAGGAGAAAGAATCCTATGACCGTGAAAAAAGGCACAAAGACTCATATGACCGACATAGTCCTTCCTTTTATTTTCCCCTACCATGGTTTCAACTACAGCTTTCTTTGCAACAACTTCCAACGTTGCTCTCTCTAGCGACCACTATTTCTTTACCCCATCAATCCGAGGAGGTCTCTAATTTGCCCAGCTCCACCTCCACCTGCGAAGTAGAATGCACAACGCCTTATTGAACCGTTATCTGACTAAAGTGAAATTCGACTGTGACCTTAAAGATATTCCAAGGGAAGAGGCCAACTATAGGATCGGAGGAATCTAGAAGCTGATAGACTAAGGGTACGAGTAGAAGAAACTCGCCTTTGTCCTCTCCGACATCAACAGAATCCACCACACTGACATCTAATCATTTGAGTTAGAAAGAAGAGCTACGATAAAACTATAGAGGTATACAAGAAGGAATTAGCTAAAGCTATAAAAGAAAGAGATATAGCTCAAACATTAGTTAAGAACTCCAAAGAATTGATCAAAGAGACGACACAAACTCACAATCAGGCCAAGATTATTATGAAGGTGTAACACTTCAAGAATTTGATGGAAAATTTTTAAATTAAATAAAACAAGAACTAAAACTAAAATTTCCATACGCATCCAAATTTGGCTATAAAACTTGCACCATTGCGTTCGTAGTGATTTTCTAGACAATTTTCATATATAACACTTCGAAATCGAAGCTAGTACAGAAAAGTTATGGGTAAAGGAAGATTTGAAATAAAATAAATTTAAAAATGAAAAAGTAATATATACAGGTCGACCCTTGGCATGGCAAAGTCAACTGGTATAGGTCGACCTTGGGCCCTAAGTGGTCGACCATTCAATGTGAAAAGTAGAAACTAGAGCAAGTTGTGTGGATGGTTGTGATCATTCCTTCGGGGCTAAGTTTTTTATCAACGTACGTGATGT
This sequence comes from Allium fistulosum, assembly GCA_030737815.1. Taxonomy (NCBI): domain Eukaryota; kingdom Viridiplantae; phylum Streptophyta; class Magnoliopsida; order Asparagales; family Amaryllidaceae; genus Allium; species Allium fistulosum. The sequence goes on along the minus strand of CM060903.1, from coordinate 958,540,729 downwards.
TAGCAAAATATTCTCTATCCCAAATCAACACCCTAAATTCATTCCTAACTCCTATAAATGCAAGCCTAACTAACCCTAAAAATTTAATGAAATATTTTTCGTAACCAAACTCAACCCAATCTAACCTCACCACTAATCCTAAAATTCTTCAAAAATCAAAATAAAAGAACACAATCAACTAGATCTAGACGGAGCAAGCATACGAAGAGGCGATTCTCTAGCAAAGCAAGTAGGAAGAGCTTAGGCATTAGGTAAGTGGGAATAGGTTTAATAAGATGATTATTTCCAGTTAAATTTTACTTATTCTATCTGTTTTAGGGTGTTAGTTAATAAATCTAGAAACTATAAACCCTAATTCTTAGATCTAACTTCTAAACCTGAAATCTGAATTAAACTGGAACTGATATAAATTGGTTAATCTCATCTAAACCCTAGTTAAACCCTTTTTTCTCTTATTGAATTATAACCCTAAAAATTGGTTAACAATTCAAAATTTAAACTATAAAACCCTAATTTGAAACATATAATCTAGGGTCGAAATTAAAGTTACAGTAATTTGATAAATCTAGCATTGATGCTATCATAACCCTTAATTATTTAACTAAAATCATTATGAATTGTTAGATCAAATGCTAGTATACCCTTTTAATTATTTAACTATAAACCCAAAAATCTACAGACCCTAAACTTGTAAACCCTAGATTTAATAATTGAAATTAAAATTGAGAAATTTGGACAGATCGAATTAGTGCTTAATGTTTACTGTAAACTTAAATCAACAACCGAAATTAACAACATTAAAATCGATAACAGAAAATAATGGAACCCCAATTTTAGTCTATGAGCGATCGACCACTGATCTCCAACGGTTGACCAATAGCGGTCAACCGATTGACACGTAAAATGCAGAATCTGAACCTCGGCCTAAGGCCTGGGTTAGTAATAAAAATTATATAAGACAAAAATTATATAAGTTGTAGATTGTTGTATGAGCCTATTTTAGGGCTGAGTAGTTATGCTAGAGATAGTTAGGAAGTTAGTTCCCTATGAGAGGACGCTAGGTCATTACAGTGTTGGGTAAATGTTGTCCAATTGAGAGTCAGTTATTCGACTTGGGGTGATTTTATCACAAATAGCACTCACAAGAGATTCCATGGTGGATGCGCAACACTGACGAGGATGCTTGATGAAGTGTGGTCCGGCATAACAAGAATCCTAATATGCACGATTTCTGACGCGATGTATTACAGTTTTGATGGAGGAGCCGATGTGTGCAATATAATGCCAATATTACGATTGAGAGGCAAATACGGATGCAGATGATGAGGCACTTTGATAAGTCGACATTGCGGGTTCCCCCTTAATGTGTAGTTGGGTTATGTGTAGTGTCATAGTTAGAGGAGATATCGATTCCCTAGTACCATAGTGGCGGTGATATTAATAGTGAGTAGTCTCCGCAGAAGCATTATGCGGTGCTATAGATGGAAATTTATTTCCACAGTAGCCTAGCGGCGGTGATAGTAATGGGAACATATTCCCATAGTAGCCTAGTGGCGGCGTTTTACATATTGAGTAGCTCTAGGAGCGGTGGTTGATCGTTAGTCGTGAGGTTCGACGTGTAGTTCGATCTTTGTAGTAGCTTATATAGGTTGTAGTGTAGGTATGTATTAGACAAGAATCCTTAGGTAATGGACCTTAGGAATTCATGGACACTTGTAGTAAACCCAATGTCTTCTAGGGTAGAGTTAAAGTTAACTGCACTTGATCACCATATATTAAATTTGTACTCATTCACTAGACTTTTGTCTGAACCACCCCCTTCTTTCCATTTTCCCCACCACAGGATGATAGGCTAGCAGTTGATTGGGCATAGTATATTGAGAAAGGAGCTACACATTGGAGTTTCCATATTATTTATTGTTCATCATGGAGTTACTTTTTTTTATTAAAAGCCTGTAAAATTCATAACTTGAAAACAGTGTATATGGAAACTATATATTTTGGAGACTGTTTTTCTTAAATGTCTATTTTTCAGTAATTATAGTTTAATTCCTTTCGCTATGAGATCTGAAAGTGTAGAATGTCTTAGAATTTACCCTTACAATTGTGCTCTATAATTTTTTAATAATCCAACAGCTTGTATATCATGGCATGACGCGAGTCCAAAAGTCATTCTAGGCTTTGGATCGGTGTGTTGGGAGGTTCAGGTTGTTACAGAAAGACCAAGTAAGGACCGCTCAGAAGAAAATTCCCATCTTAAGGTGTAGAATGAGACCAAGGATCAGGCCCTCCAAGAAAAAGACTAGACACTTCTGGCCAAGGAAGCTGATATTCCACTTCAGGCTTTCCACTTGGCTTATGATGATGATGAGATAGTGTTTTTTGTCCTTTTTTATTGTACCTTTTGTTTTTCCTTCTTGTGCATAGGCCGCGTTTTTGCGGAAGTAGTCCTCACAATCAATGTGTGTAAAAATTAATGCAATGAAAGATTGATTTTCCTTTTTAATATCTGTTTCTTTTACATTTTCGCATATTTATATTATACCATCCAATGTATAATTTCCTACATATATAATCTAACTTCTTGTACTGCAGTTTATCTATATTATATAATATAACTTCTTGTACTGCGGTTTATCTATATTATACATGCCTATATCTTTGCAATACTTTTGCCTATTATAACTCTATACATATAAGTAAACTCTCACGATTGCTTTAGTTACATTCTGCTACTTATTTCCATTTTCTGTTTTGAAAATGTTTTTGTTTAGCTAAAAAAACTAATATTTAATCAACTCTATGGCTATTCTTGTTTGCCCTTAGTCGAGTTTCCCTTGACCATTTGTAAGATATAAATAAACCAAGTTCCATAACATTTCCTATCTCCAGGAAATAGCAGTTCGGACGTCTATATCCTGATGTCCTTGACTTGGCCAATAACCGGGCATGATCAATATCATCCATCAATAATCCTTGTATATCCTTAGCCGAGCATGTCTTGTTAGGTTGTAAGCACGGTAGTGAAAATCCTGGCCGTACACCAGTTCCTATCTCTTGGAACCGGTGCTTCGGGTGCCTATCTCCGGGCATAGCTCTTAGTCTCACCTATCTTTGGATGTTGACTAAGAGTATCCTTTAGCCGTCCTTGCTTATCATCGACCAGCCATGTCCTATTAGGTAGCAAGCGTGGTCATTGAAGCATCGATTGCGTAACAGTTTCTATCATAAACTAGCTCTTTAGTCGTTCGATTCTAGGCATCCCTCATTGACTTTTCCTATCTCTGAGCATTAGTGAGTACCTAAAGGATAAGGCTGAATTATTCGATTGACCCTTGTGATTATACTCCTTTGTCCCGCTCATAGATCAAAGGAGTCGGTACCTATCTTTGGGTATCTGATTGTACTGCTAATTACACAACATAAGATTTTGATTATAAAAACATGGTTCAATCGGTTCAAGAAGCTAATTTTATTTATAAATAAAAGTCGTGGCGAGTCCTGCCTCACTACATTTTCTTTAATTCACTAGGGTGGCTTTTTAACAGGAAACATATTACATAAATCTAAGTGAAATAGCGCCACTATAGGTCGTTATTCCATGCTCATGGAATTATGATCCCATAAACGATTGCTATTCAACACAATGGATCACTCCAGATCTAAACCGCATATCATTTGTTTTATAGAAGGATATATTGGATTTACACTCAGTGCATAACATGCTATCTCTGACGATATCCCATACATATTCGAATGCGTCCAAGCAAACACATCTAGGTTCGCTTGGATAAAACCGACCAATTCCTACCTCGATCTGGTGCGGAGCTAGTACACAGTTCAATTGTCTAGGTTTACTATTTGTAATTTAAAATTTAAACTGTAAAAACCTAATTTGAAACATATAATCTAGGGTAGAAATTGAAGTTACACTAATTTGATAAATCTAACGTTGATGCAATCATAACCATTAATTATTTAACTGAAATCAATATGAATTGTCAGATCAGATGCTAGTACACCCTTTTAGTTATTTAACTATAAACCCAAAAATCTACAAAACCTAAATCTGTAAACCCAAGTTTTAATAAGTGAAATTAAAATTGAGAAATTTAGACTGGTGAATTAGTTCTTAGGGTTCACTGTAAACTGAAATCAACAACCAAAATTAATGAAATTAAAATTGACATCAAAAAGTACTAGAATGCTAATTTTAGTCTACGATAGGTCGACCATTAATCCCCAGCGATTGACAGGTAGTGGTCGACAGGTTAGGATTAGTGGTCGATTGGTCGACATGTAAAATGCAGAATCTGAACCTCCGCCTTAGGCCCGGATTAGTAATAAAAATTATATAAGTTATAGACTGTTGTGTGAGCCTATTTTGGATCTAAGTGCATATTCTAGAGATAATAAGGAAGCTAGTTCCATATGAGAGGATGTTAGGTCGTTGCAGTGTTAGGTAAATGTTTTTTATCCAATTGGGGGTCAATTATTCGATTGAGGGTGATTTTTATCACAAATGGCACTCATAGGAGGTACCGCGGTAGATGCACAACACTGACAAGGATGCCTGATGAAGTGTGGCCTGGTATAATGGGAATCTTATTATGCATGATTTCTAACATAAAGTGATACATTTCTAATGGAGGATCCTAACGTGCACAATAAGAGGCCAACACTACGATTGAGAGGTGGATACAGATGTAGGCCGATGAGACAATTCAACGAGTCGGCATTATGGGTTCCCCCTCAATGCATAGTCGGGTTACATATAGCAGTTATAGTTAGGGGAGAATCGATTCCCCAATAGCCTGGTGGCGATGATATTAGTGGGGAGTAGTCTCCACAGTAGAATTATGCAGTGATATAGGTGGAAATTTATTTCCAGTAGCCTAGTGGTGGTGATAGTAGTGGAAACGCATTCCCACAGTAGCCTAGTGGTGGTGTTTTACATATTAAGTAGCTTTAGGAGTAGTGGTCGGCTGTTAGTTGTGAGTTTTGACACATAGTTCGATCTATGTAGTAGCCTAAAAGTAGTAGTATAGGTATGTATTAGACAAGAACCTTTATGTAATGGACCATAGGAATTCACGGACACTTGTAGTACACCCTTTGTCATCTTGGTTAGAGATAAAGTTAACTACACTTGATCACCATATATTAAACTTACACTCATTCACCAGACTTTTGTCTGACCCACCTCCTTTCTTTCCATTTTCCCCAACACAGATGACAGGTTTGCAGTTGATTGGGCATAATATATGGAGAAAGGAGCTACATATTGGAGTTCTCATATTATTTATTGTTCATCATGGAGTTACTTATTGCATTAAAAGCATGTATATGGAAATTAAGTATTTTTAAGATAGTTTTTCTAAAATATCTATTTTTAATACTTATATTTTAATTGCTTCCACTATGAGATCTGAATGTATCGAATGTCTTAGAATTTAACCTTACAACTATGCTCTATAATGTTTTAAAAACCCACCAGCTCGTATTGGCATAATGCTTGTCCAAAAGTCATCCTAGGCTTTGGATCGGTGTGTCGGAAGGTGTAGGATGTTACAGAAAGACCAAGTAAGGAATGCTCAAAATAAAATGCCCATCTCAAGGTATAAAATGAGACTAAGGATTAGGCCCTCCAAGAAAAAGATTAGGTGCTTCAGGCCAAGGAAGCTGATATCGAAAAACTCCCAGCCGAAATTGAGAAGCTTGTGTCTACCTTAATGATGGAAAAAGTGGAAAAACTAGAGGCTCGGGTTGATCATGCTAGGGCAGTGATTGAGCTAAATGGGTTAAAAGATAAGGTGGCTAAGGGAAAAAAAAGATCAAGATTCCACTTTCAGCAGTTCTTTGCCAACGTTATCCAATTCAAGAACCTAAATGGTTTGGAAGTTCTAACTCAGTCTCTCTTGTTGACGCATGGGAAGAGATAATGCACTGAGTGGCTACATCCAGTGAAGGTCTCACCTAGGACCAATTGAAAGCCAAGTACCTTGACGCTGATGACATTGAAAAGCTAGAAGAGGGAAAAGCGATTGTAGCTGCATAAGACATTGTTGTTGTTGAAGCTTCCATTATGGTTCCTACCGGTTCAAGTGCATCAAGCCAAGCAGAACCATCAACTTAGAAATTTTAAGAACCTATATTGGATGTTCCACTTTCCACAAGGGCTAGCTCCGAGGCCACCCTTACAACAACTCCGTCTTCTACTGCCATAGTTACTGACGAACCATATATTCTAGTTTCTATTTCTCAACCCATCTGGTTAGCAATATAAGAGAGTGAGGTCGATACATCTCCTACTAAGGAAACTCCAACCAGTGAAGGTATTTCTCTTGTCTCTCTGGTGTTCGAGAAGCTTCAGTTCTCGTCTGAGACCATCACTAACCTTTAATTCATTGTTTGTGAACTTATAGATCATCTATTGCTTCCTGTTCCCCTGCCGCCAATCACACAAGGCATCGTCTTGTTGCAATCTCTACCGAGTCAACATCTATTACCATGGGATGGATCGCCCCAACCCTTCCCTCCAGCTCCATGCATAGCCCTGATTCAGAGAAAATTGCAGCTTTAGACGTATCGGATGACACTTCGTAGTCTCTATGGGAAAAGATGTTACCATCACAATGCTATGGATTTAACTGATCCTATTTCCATGGCGGAGAGATGGAAGATTGATATGTCCAAGGTAAAAAATTAAGATTAAGCCTTGACTAGAAAAGTCAACTAGCGCAAAAAAGCCAAAGTATACTCCGAGAATTCCTCCCGTTACTATTAAGCCTCCTAAAGGCAATAATGTCGGTGCCTCTACAAAGACATCGGATGCCCCTATTGAATAACTTGAAGATTCAAACATTACTATTACTAAAGGAGAGACCATTCCCTCTGAAGGTAGCACTCCCAAGGGAAAACCCAAGGATGGCAAGGGCCAAAAGAGACCATATAACGGTTCGGGCAGCAATGGTGATAAGGGCAAGAAGAAGAAGAAGGCACAGAAGAAATAGACTTCCACTTGGCTTTTGATGATGATGAGATAGTTTCTTTTTGTCTCTTTTTTGTTGTACATTTTGTTTTTCCTTGTTCTGCATAGGTAAATTTTTGCGGGAGCAGTCCCCGCAACCGATGTATGTAAAAACTGATGCAATGAAAGATAGCCTTTCTTATTTAGTGTTTGTTTCATTTACATTTCTGCATATTTATATTATACCATCCAATATATAATTTCCCACATATATAATATAACTTCTTGTATTACAATTTATCTATATTATACATGCCTATGTCTTCATGATGCTTTTACTTATTGTAACTCTGTACATATAAGTAAACTCTTGCAATTACTTTAGTTGAATTCTGCTACTTAGTTCCGTTTTCTTGTGTAAGTGTTTTCGCTTGGCTAAACAAAACTAATATTTAACCAAATCTGTGGCTATTCTTGTTTACCCTTAGACCCACGACTATTAACAAGATATAAATAAACCAAGTTCCATGTCATTTCCTATTTCCAGGAAACATCAGTTTGGAAGTCTATATCCCGATGTCCTTGACTTGGCTAATAACATGGCATGATCAATATCATTCACCAACAATCCTTGCATATTCTCAACCGAGCATGTTCTGTTAGGTCGCAAGTGCAGTTGTGAAAATCCTGGCTATACATTGGTTCCTATCTTCAGGAACCGGTGCTTCGGACACCTATCTTTGGGCATCTGCTCTTTGCCTTACCTATCTTCGAATGTGGACTAAGAGTATCCTTCACCTTCCTTGCTTATCCTCGGCCAGCTGTGTCCTACTAGAGAGCAAGCATGGTCATTGAAACATCGATTTCGTACCGGTTTCTATCATCGGAAAATAGCGCTTTAGTCGTTCGATTCTAGGCATCCCTCATTAACATTATCTATCTCTAGGCATTAGTCAATACCGGAGTGATAAGGTCAAATTATGCCTATTTCTCGGTATTTGATTGTACGGCTAACCACACAGCACAAGATTATGATTATAAAAAACACAGTTCAATTGGTTCAAGAAGCTAAGTTTATTTATAAACAAAAGTCATGGCAAGTCCTACCTTATTACATTGCCCCTAATTCACTAAGATGGCTTATTGGCAGGAACTAAATTAAATGAATCTAAGTGAAATGGCATCAAAATAGATCGCTATTCCATGCTCGTGGAATTATGATCCCATAAACAATCATTATTCAATGCAACAGATCACTCCATATCCAGATTGCATCCCTTTTATTTTATATGAGGATATTCCGGGTTCACATTCAGTGTATGGCATGCTATCTCCAGTGATATCCCGCACATATTTGAATGCATCTAGGCAAATGCGTCTAGGTTTGCTTGGATAAAACCAATTGATTCTTACCTCAATTCGGTGCTGAGCTGAGATCCGATCTTAAGGACCCAAGTAGGATCGTCCATATCGATCAGAATGTTAATCTTCAGCTCGGTTGGTGCTGCCCGTGCTTCCTCTGACTGCTTCATGAGATTCATAGACTTAAAAAACTTGTTATGGTTCTCGAGCTAGGGCTTGGGCATTAGTTGTTATGCATCCATGTTCGTGATGTAGAGGGTTCTCTATGCATTCTTCTTTTTCCCATTGCTTTTCCTCTCTAAGCTCAATGACGTAACATTCCTGATTGGCACTTTGGTCACCTCAAATCAATGTAACCCCATTCTCCATAGGGGACTTCATTATTAAGCATGAAGAAGCTAGTGTTATTTTAAAATAGCAAGGGCCGGTCAGCCCAAAATGGCGCTGTATGCCGAAAACTCGTCCACAATCACAAACTTCTAATCCCGCACAATCTTGCAATTTTCATCCCCTAACTCCATGGAAAAATCAATAGTCCCAATGGATTTCTTCACCTCATCAATAAATCCTTGAATCCAAGATTTACAAGGCTTGATGTCCTCCAAATTTATCCCCATCTGATCAAAAGCATTACTGAATAGAATATTCATCGAGCTTCTGCAATCCACCAAGACTCGTTGTACAGTAGCAGAGCATACCATGAACGTTATCACCATAGGATTAAAAGGTTGGCGCTTCAACTCCATCAGAATCCCTATTTCATAAAAATATGTCATCAACTATTAACCTTTACTGGTTAGCCGAAGCTTCATCCTCGATGGAAAAAGCAGCTCTCCTAAGCATGTGTCTCAACGAACTCGCATACCGCTCCATCTCATTCTAGCTTTTCTTCCCTAGATGCGATCCTTTAATTATAGTGTTAATAACAACTTCCATCCAACCACTTGGGGCCTTCTTTGTTAGATCCAGGCAGGTTCCCTTGGGCATTCGGTCCTTCGGGTCTAACATTATGTTTGTCATCCTACGGCTCTCTAGCTTCTTGCTACAACTTCTTTTTTCATACCAATTCTTCAATAAAATATTATGATGCCTGCACTCTTTTGTGTTATGCCCATGAGTTTCATGAAATCGGCAAAACTTCCCAAAGCGCTTTTTTTCCTCAATCTCCTCTCCCCTTGACAGCTTCTTATACCTTTTTATACCTTGTGTAGCAAGGTGTATGTTTTAGAGCATATCGTTTAGAGGCGTGTACTTCTCTGGTCTCATATTCTTTGGATGCTTTTTGGCATCATTTTGCCTTCCCCCAATGCCTTGATTTTTCTTTCTTTGGTTACTAGAATTCCCAACATTCACAGCTACATTACCAACGCTCTCACCTGTTTGTTTAATAGCTGCATCACACTAAATAACTTCCTTTGACTATCCACCACTGGTATTTCCAGCAACCTAGCTTGCCTCTTCCAAATACAAGAACTGGTTAGACTTTCGGTGGAACTCCTCTATAGTAGTCGACTGCTTCCTCCTCAGCCACTTCCCAAAATCTACATTTGGATGTTTCTCGCGAACCAAAGTATTCAATACCACATCCTCATTTGAATTATTTATGTCAGTAGCTTCAACATTAAACTTGTTCAGGAAACTCTTTGATGACTCTTTAGGTCCTTGAGAAATGCCCGAAACGAACATCATGTCCTTGGGCCGAGTAGTGTGGAGCCTGAACTACTCTAAAACTTCTTAGCTAACTCATCAAAAGTCAAGATAGACTTCAGTGCGAGCCGAGTAAACCACATCAATGCTACACCATCTAAAAAGATAGGGAAACACCTGCATTGAACCACATCTTTTGCTTTGGCACTATTCATGTGTAGCTCATACTTGAATAAGTGTTGCCTAGGGTTAGTCATCCTATTATACGATGGCAATGAAGACATCATAAACTTCCTGGGATATCTTCCCTCAATATGTTTTCCGTAAATGGAGTTCTACTAGAAGTAGAACTCCAATCTTCATTCCTCCTCCAATGGCTTTCTTCCATCAACCGTTATATCATATCAGCACTATGCTCCATACTAGCCTGGTAATCAAAAAGATGACTATCAAGAGCTATCGAGTGTTTGACTCCACAAACAGTCTCAACTTGCCCATTGACGTCTAGGTTCTCCAATCTTTGGGAGAACAACTTCTTCGGTTATTCTTTGACATCTAGTTGGCTCATAGTGGTTGCTTGAACATCAATATCTTAAACTTTAGCATTTGGTCCTTCCTCATTGCTAGCGTCCTGCAAATCATCATCAGAGTTTGATAAGTTGACGGCTATGGGGCTCTGCCCCTCTATAACAATAATCGCTTATGCATTGGTACATTGAATGAGTATCAAATTCGAATTAAGACCAATAAAGGATAGGTAAGTGTATTGTAACATACCTTTTGGAAAGTTAACATAAAGATCTTTTAGCATAGTGGTTAGTGCACGGTGTTGCTTTTTGGGATGACAGGGTTCGAATCTCGTGATCATCACATTTGGTATTAGAGCTAATACCTTATCTGAATCATGTATTGTAATGTTGTAGATATCAGTTGGTGTAGTACTGATATGGGCTACAAACACAATGCATGGGTAATGAGTAATGATGAGCCAATGAGAATGTTAGGCTCTTTAAGAGGAGTAGTCGGTAAAATACCTTTCAGAAAGATAGCATAAAGATCTTTCAGTACAGTGGTTAGTATGTGGTATTACTTTTCGAGATAGCAGGAGTTCGAATCTCGTAGTTGTTATAGGTATTCTTAGGTATTTGCGAAATACTATATAATTATTTACATAAACAAACAACTCCTTAATGAAGGAATATTCGGACTCGAAGTTCATAACTGATACTGAGCAAAATTCATACTCAACCTTAGTTAAGGAGGTTTAAGTTGGAAATATTATAGGCTATGTACATCTCATTAAATAGCGCCACAATAAAAGAAATGTATACAAATATAAATGCACAAATTTATAACTAAGCTAGGGTGATTTCAAATGTTGAGAATTCCATAATATTGTTGCATGATAACAATGTCGTTCCATAAATCACGAAAGAACCCAAAGCTCACTAGAAGTCGAGAAATATACTCTAAAAGGTACCATATGATAAAGGCAATTTATCAACGTTGGAGAGATTCAATTGACAGAGTGGATAATTAAAACAACATAGCATATTCATTCACTAAGGAATTAGGTTGGTTGTTTTGAGGAAACCGATCAAAGGAGCGAGAATAAGAATCCATAATTGACACCAAATTCAAGTGAGAGATTGATAGATTTAGAGTATGCTCAAAGGGAAATTGTGTAATTTATTACAGGTATCTAAGTTTGTGACCGACCTTGTTCATAATAAAGATATTTGATTATGTTATATACTTTGATATATAGAGATATAATTAATTAAGTAATTAATTTAAAGTATATATTTAAGAAAAATACTTAAATGAAATGTTATGTGATTGTAGTTGCAAATAGTTGCAATCGTGGGTAATTAATTGCAATATAAATAACATTTTATTCTAACCATTCTTGGTCAAGATGTTTCGATAAAGGATATCGATACATCCGTTGAGACCAGAGCACATAATGCTCCTTTAATGTTAAGCAGTATATTACTCATGGTTGTTGAGAATACCAAGGGGTTATGTAGTGATAATAATTGGATAACTATGTAATGGCTTGTCCAAGAGTTTATTGTTGATTAACAACTAGGTCAAACGGGAAATCTCGAAATAACGATATTACAAAGTTCTCTCGACTTGAGAATATTGTTGAACTTTAATATGGAAACTCCACTTTTATTATAGTTAAATCATGGCATGATGTCCATCAAACGACTATAGTTTGATCCGAGTTGAAACGTTGGAAGTAAAACACTATTCAATAGAGAATTTGTCTCTTTACTCATATGAAATTAGTCTCACGGTAAACTGTAGTCAACTCAAAGTCAAAATCTTTGTCTAAAGTAGCATGGTTAATAATAAATGTTATTATTGAACCAAGGACTTTGTTTATGGACTAACCAAGTTGAACGTGGACGATATTGGAATTTTGATCAAAACCAAATTCCATATACAAGTCTTAGTGTGATATAGTGTAGACGAAGAGAATGGTGTAAATAATCATTACTAAAGGGTATCGCTTAAGAAAATATATAATATGATTAATTAACGAATGTAAAATAAATTTAAATAAAATACGATTTTATTTAATTACATGATTGGATTTAGTGAAACTCATTAGACTCAATAAGCCCACTATGATCCAAATAGGGTATTTTGTTTAAATCTATCTGTTTAACCCAATGCAGACCGGTCCAATTCCTTAAATTTGATATATATGTGTGTGTTGTCTATATATATATTGACACACATGCATCACTTATAGTTTTAAATATATTTTAATAATTAATGAGAAAATTAAAATAATATAACCCTAACTGTAACCTTTCAAATTCCTTTCGATGCACTAAATGTGATTTAATGTACTAATTTATTAACATTAACACGCATAAAGAAAACTTTTAAATTTATTTTTAGTACATTAAATTTGATTTATTGTACTAGTTATTAATACTAACAGACTTAATATAACCTCCCAAATACATTTCAATACATTAAATGTATTTAATGCGCTAATTAATTAGCATTAACACACTATAAGATATAGTCCATTAATTGGAGATTTTTTTGAAATTTATTCCAAATCACCCACTAGCCAGTGCACCCAATCCCACAAAAATATACAAAATTTATCCACAAATGCTATTACAGTTCATAAATGATATTGCAATTTATACAATGCTACTAAAAAGTAGCATTATGGGCAGAAATATACATAATTACTTTTTTCAATAGAAAAATAAATTAAAACGATAACCTAATCTATGTACTCATCCGTAACCACCATCACCACATCATCTCCAAAATTTAGTCACCCTCTCCATTATTATTGCCATCACTGGAGCACTGTAACATCAAAATATTAGCGTTGTAACATTAAATATTATATTTAAAGTTTCAGTTCACATATCACGTTACTACAACTATAAAATTCTACTATAACTCAAAATGCTACTACAGTCCGTAGAATGATCTATAAAATAACATTAAAGACGAAAATACACATAATTACTTTTCTTACAAAAATAAAATAAAATAAAAATAAAATGCTACTAGATAGTAGCATTACTAATTGTTATCTTCTTATTCGCAAATTGGAAGTTACAACTTCATGAAACACCATCAAAACATCATTAGAAAAATCCTATCAGTCCACTTTAAAGCAATCATGAACAACTGCCATTATGGGACTCTAACTTCTAAACTACCGTCGCTGCTTCAACTCTAAAAACCTTATCGACCACCATCACCATAGCAGTAACTGATGCCTTCTCACTAGTTGACCTAGACGCCTCCATCGTGCCCCCTTCTTGGTCATCACATGAAAGTCAAAACGAGCTTTGGTACTTTGTTCTTCAACCAAAATTTTCACAGTTCTGATATATTTTGATTATAATTTTGTCCTTGAAATAAAGAAACAAACGGATTGTATTTATGATTAAAAAACCATGTATTTGTCTTCACCCAATTTTTTTAGACAAATTGATGTGCTTATTCATGGCGTAGAAGAAACTGCTTACTCGTACATTTGTTATCTTAAATTTTGTGAGGCTGGCACAATTTGTCATTTGAATGTAATAGGTAAAAAACCATCGGTTTGTCTTTTTATTAAAAAATTTACTAAATATTATTCATTTAGCTCTCTTAAGAAAAATATTGGTTATACATATAAGGTAATGGGAAAAAAGAATTTTTTTAAAATATTATATACGGTTTTCAGTTAATGTTCAAAATACCTAATGGCAAAACTTGGTTCTCAAATGTAATGTTATGTGATTTTTTAAATGTAATGCTACGTGATTTTGTAACTTTTTTGGAATAAAAGTGATATTTGTTTTAAGAAGAGCACTTATTTTGATGTCCCGAGGTTTGAACCTATAATCTCTATAACCTCAGTTAGAACATAATACAATTTGTCACTTGAACTAATTTTTCTTAGCATGATTTTGTATAACAAATGAATTAATTTAAAGTATGTCAAATAAATTCACAATAATAAATATAAATTCACAATACATAAATACTTCTGAAAATGTAACTGTATATGCATGCAACCTTAGTTATGTTAATTTTGATTGCAAATACACTTCATAATAGTAAAGCCAAAAGTTTATAAGTGTTAGACCATATGTTAAAGGTTCTTTATTACAAACAATGGAAAACCGTTGACACTATTACTGAAAAAACTTGTTTACTGACACCAAAAAGGAGTTAGACCAGCGTCGATAAGCGGTTTATCGACGCCGCGCCGATACTAACATAGATGTTTATAAAAGAGGCGTCGACACATTTTTATCGATGCCTTGACGACGTTTTCCGTTAGGTACTTACTGGTAGTACAGACGCCATGTTTTCAATGCCTTTGTGATGCCTTATCGAGGCCAAATGTAGACCCCATTGTTATGACAAGTCAACACCATTTGGATTTACTTGCCGACCCCAAATTGACGCTTTACTGACGCCATATCAATTCCTTACCGATGCCACTTTAAAATGCTAAAATTAGATTTTCCGACGCCTTGCCAATGCCTCTTTAAAATGCTAAGATTGGATTTTTTGATGTCATAACAACGCCGTAGTTGAAGCACTTTTGTAGCATTTATGCTGAATTTCTCAACTCAATCACAAATTCATATATATTTGAAATATAATCATACAAATATTACACGATAACATCTAGAAACATCCAAACATTAATAAATCAAATAATATTCAAACAATATCCAATAATAACATCCAAATAACATCCAAACATCTAAACATTATCATCCAAATACAATAATATCCAAACACAATAAAAACTACTCTCCTGCTCAATAATTCCATACACAACAATATCCAAACCATAACATCCAATCACAATAACATCCAACACAATAATATACAAACAAAATGAATACTAACTACTCCCTTGCAGACTGCTCACTAGTACCATCATCATAAGAAGAAGAAATGTCATCATCCAAAAACCGTTGCATAAATGCGTCTGTAAGCTTACTGAGCTTCTTCTCCAGCTCAGCAACATATGACTTTAATCGTCGATTTTCATATTTTACATTAGTAAAGATTCCACCTCTATATAATGATGATCTCTATATTTTAACCAAATTTCTTTGTTAGTAATAAGTAAAACTTTATTTTAACTGTTGTATTTATGTATTTAACAAAATCTACTTTTTAACTCCAATAACCTTATTTAATTTATTAAAATAAAATTTATAACTTAACTAAATTATATATTTATTTAATTTATTGAGTACTTTTAACTTATGTATTTGTTTAATTTATTGGGTGATTCAACATGGTCTATGTTTTGACTCAAATAAACTTGTTTAATTTATTGAAACAAAATTTGTAATTTAACGTCACTATATATTTGATTAATTTATTGAGTGATTAAACTTGTATATTTGTTTAATATATTGAACGATTTAAAATATCTATATTTTAACTCAAATAAACTTATTTAATTTGCTGAAACAAATATAATTTAACTTAATTATATATTTGTTTAATTTATTAAGTGATCTAATTTATACATTTGTTTGATTTATTGGATGATTTAATCAGATCTATATTTTAAATTGAGTGATTTGTTTAAATTTATTGAAACAAAAATTTTAATTTAACTTAATTGTATATTTGTTTAATTTATCGAGTAACTTAACTTATATATTTAACTTAAACTTGATTTATATTTAAAATGGCAATTTATAATTTCTTGTAGAAACAAGGATTAAGTCAAATGATTGTAATAAGCATGCGTATAAACACATATATATGCATATGGTTATTGGTATTTATAACCAATGTATACATACATATATTATATTATACATATATACACACACATATATGGTTTTGTATACATATGTACTTATTATCATATGTATATAATGAATGTTTAAGCTATTACCTTTGGAATATTGTTGTAGTTGGGCTTACGATCCGCCTTTTTGGCAATAACTCTAGTGAGTGCATGGAATACTTCTTCCTTCATTTATTTTATTATCTCTACACCTTGACTTCGAAGCTCCGCAATTCTAGCCTGGCATTTTGCCCGAGGATGTAGTGGATGGAGGGTGATGGCTATGTAATGCCCTGACATCAGTGATCAAAATATCAGAGGGAGTTTACCATCCCATAACTCAGATCAATGAGCAGGGAAGGAGCGATCTATCTTATACACTACTTTAGGTCAACATGAATATTTGATACCTGAATATATCTGAAATACTATGTATCTCGTTTCGACATAAAGCAATGTACACGAGTTCTAGAATTGAAAAATATAGTATCAGAGACATAAATAAAAATTTCTCAACTAACAGAATTAGATTATATAAAAATGATGAATTTCATACCATGTCTAAAAATCTGATACATCATCTCATACACACACACATAACTCATAACATCATATCGACCAGTATAATGACATTTCAATATAAGTAAAAAAAAAAGTATATATTCGCCATCGTCTTTTGCTCCAACTCAATATTATAGCCAACAAAGCACATACAGTCATAATATTGACATGTTAAGCAACCTCACTTTAACCCGAGGAGATGTCACAAGACAAAACCTTGAGTCAAGCTAGATATCTAGCTGTGAGTATAGATTGTGTAACATAATATAAATGAATATGTCATGCCGATTTCTATGAGGCATATAATTTACACATAGGGTTACTCACACCAAACAAATTCCTAAATCACTATTTTCACAAACCAATTATAACACACATGTCACAACACTATTCAATATAGCATACATAATTATAGCTCTAATCAACTGGGATATCATATCTATAATTTTACTTACGAATTTCCCTTTGTTGTATAATTTCAAATCAATATTTGAAATAATCATATTACGAAGTATACGACAGTTCTACTTATACTTATGAGAAGGCTAAATCATCTTCTCATCTTGTGAATCCTAGGAGGATTGCAAGCTAATAAATCTCATCTGTGGATTTACCCTCTACATAGACTAATCTGCCTCGGTAAGTCATCCTGGTTTTTTTTGACTCATATGCTTTCAGTCAGTTGTAATGTGCACTTCACATGACCCCTTTGTTGTCGTACCCTTTAGGTATCTAGAGGCATGATAAATCTAACTAGTTTTGTAGTCCACTTTGTCGTATCTTCATCTGTGGCGCTACTTCTCTTTGTTTGCACTACATTCCTGACAATCTTCATTATTCTTGGTAGCTTTATATATATCCTAACAACAGATCATTTGGACATAGTGACGAGGAACGGGATCATCACGATTTAGGTTGTAACCCTTGAATCGGTCCAATAGGACGGATATCAGTAGTTTAGTAGTTAATATCCTATGTTGTTCTTGGTAAATGTTAAATTTATTAATTTTAAAACCATTTGATCATTCCAAACGACATTTATTTCCGAAATGTCCTTTAAACCGATCATATAGCCCATTTGGTTAGTCTTATTCATGCAATATGGTTTAATTTGCACATAACAACATTATATATAACAAAAGCAATTCGAAACACAACATTAAATATTAACAATCGGGCTAAAATAAAGAAAATAACTTAAACTAAATGAACATGTATAATATTATTCAAAAAAGTATATAATCACACCAATTTATATTATTCCAATCAAGGTGAATTTCTGAATTATTAAACAATGATTTATTCTTTTAAGCCTAGTTCAAATTCAAAAATAATATTAAATATTTCAAATTGAACCTTTAAAAATATGAATTTCATCTCAATTCAAATATGTCTTTAGGAATTTTAAAATAATAAGTTTGAATTTTATTTATTTTCCCATATTTAATATTTAAACACATTAAATCAAATTTAAATTCAAAACAAGATTAAGTGACTCCAATTTAATCTTTAAAAAATGTATTATATTCCAAAATATTTCAATCATTAACATACATAAATCATCCAGAGCATATATTCTCATGTATTTAAAAAATTAGATAGCATTTTGGATTATATCGTGTGTAGTGCACTACATGTCATCTTGCATGTGCGCGCACCTTTTCCAAAGGAATGAAGTGAAGTATCTTTTATGGTTTCATATAAATATATATTGTTATGAATTTTATTATTGTTTTACTAATATTTTTTTTTCATGTGCACGAAACATGTGCACGTACCTTTTCCTTCTCCCATGCATGGATGCACATGTCCCCTTCCTCGTGCCTTTCATCATTATTAAAAGTAATTATATTAAAAATGCAACTTAGATAATGTCACATGTCAGCAGATTTTACAGGCCAAGTGAAGGTCGAATGAGGTGGTGAAACACCGTTTGTTTTTCATTTTTAACAAGGGATAATACATTCCAGTGCTGATTTTAATATTGATAATCCTTGCGCTGATAAGCTATTGAAGTTTAAACTAATGAAAATGCCATATACTTCTGATCTTTGATAAGTTTCTATGGTGTATATATATGAGTTAAGGATGATGAATATGGTACCGGCTAATTACAGAGAAAATGAAACAAAAAACAACTAAAGGAGGAGTATACTCACATATTTTTGATATAGATGTGTAGCAAGTGTTGACGAAGCTAAGGTGAAAATGTTGATGACATAGTGGCTGATGGTAAGGATGGTGAAAACAAAGCAGGTGGTGATATCAACAAAGGTTGTGAAGTTTGATTCTTGTACAAGAGGGAGGGGTAAAGGGGTTTGATGAGTTTATAAAGGCATAAGTTTTGATTCCTTCTGGTTAATGATAAATAGAAATGTTAAATCATAATTACAAAAATGATAAGGATGAAAATAGTTGTCAAACTAGAAATTTTCTTATTTTTTTAAAATAATTTTGCACTCTTAACCACTTCATTACTTGATCATTATTCCACCTTCGATTAAAATTCCATTTGAGGCATTTTAATCCAAATTTTATTTTATATGTATAATAATGTTCTTTTACTAAAATATTATTTTTTAATTTTTACAATAATATAATAATTGTTTATTTCCAAAATAATTTCAATATCTTACAAATATTATTTATTTTCCAAAAGTAATTTCCCAAATAACTTTTGGATTTTAAAAATGTAGTTTAAATTTCAAATTTGAATTATTATTTTTTAAATAAATTTCAAAATAGGTTTTATAGAATTAAATTCAAAAATATTCCTAAAATTATTTTCTAATTTTATTTATTATTTATTTCAACCTTATATATTAAATAAAAAATTATTTTTGAGGATTTAAATCTTAATAAATTCAAATATCTTTAATTTAAAAATTCAAAAATTCATTCATTTATTTAAAATTCCAAATAAAAATATAAAATAAATAACATTATAATTAATAAGGTAACAAGATGTTACGGACTTCCCTCCATAAAGAAATTACGTCCTTGCAATTTACTAGAGACTACTATTTATATATAGACCTAACGTTTTTTATATTTTTCCTAAAATCGTATATGCCATTCATAATCAAACATCCAAATAAATCATACAAATCATTAAACAAGCATCCATTTCATCCAAATAAAATTCATTTTAGCACTGCACAATCACATACAAATATTCGTATCATACGTGTGAATGTTACTTTATTTTATTTTCAAAGAACAAATAACCTAACTTTCAATACAAATACATGTATATACACTTACATAAATATTCTACCCGATGATCGACCCTTTCAATCATTCACAACTCACACCTAATAAGCGAGAGTCGTATATAAAAAGGGTAAAATAACCTAAGTCTCACACCTATAAAGCCAAAATATATCTTTATCTTTGTATTATTCTAACATCAGCTCCGATACCACAATATAACACCTTTGCTCCAGCGGTCAAAATATCAGAGGGAGTTTACCGTCAGATAACTTGGATCAATGGGCACGGAAGGAGCAATCTCTGGTATACACTCGTTGGTCAATGCGTATACATTTCGACCTGGATATATCTAAAATACTATAATCTCATCTCGAAATAACGAGTTCTAGAATTGAATAATATAGTATTGAGACACAAATAAAAGTTCCCCAACTAATAGAATTAGAGTAAAGAAAAATGATGAATTTTATATTATATTTAGAAATCTGATGCATCATCTCATATATATACATAACTCATCATAGCATATTGAACAATATAATGACATTTTAATATAAGTAAAAAGTGTAAATATTCGCCATCGTCGTTTGCTCTAACTCCATGTCATAGCCCGCAAAGCATATACAGTCATAGCATTGACCTGTAAAACAATCTCGTCTGACCCAAGGAGATGTCATAACACAAAACCTCGAGTCAGGTTAGATATCTAGTTTTGAGTATAATCGTGCAGTAGAATATAAATGAATGTGTTGTGTCGAGTTCTATATGGCATTTAAATTACACACATGGTCATTCACACCAAAAAAATTCCCAAATCTCCATTTTCACAAATTAATTTATAATGCCATGTCATGACACTATTCAATATAACATATATAGTTGCTACTCTAATCGACTGAGATACCATATGCTATCACTTTACTTATGAGTTGCCTTGTGCTATATAAGTTCAAATCAATATTCGAAATAATCATTTTACGAGGTATATGACATTTCTACTTATACTTATGAGAAGGCTAAATCATATTCTCATCTTTTGAATCTCAGGAGGATTGCACGTTGATAAATCTCATCTATGGATTTACCCTCTACATAGACTAATCTACTCTGGCAAGTCATCCGGTCTTTTTCAC
The DNA here is from genome assembly GCA_030737815.1 of Allium fistulosum. Lineage (NCBI taxonomy): Eukaryota > Viridiplantae > Streptophyta > Magnoliopsida > Asparagales > Amaryllidaceae > Allium > Allium fistulosum. The sequence goes on along the minus strand of CM060903.1, from coordinate 958,519,533 downwards.
CAGTCTTTCGGTCAGTTGTGGTGTTCACTTCACACGACCCCTTTATTATCATAACCTTAAAGTATTTGGAGGCGTGATAAATCTTACTAGTGCTACAGTCCACTTCATCATATCTCCATCTATGGCACTACTTCTCTATGTTTACACTACGCCTCTGACAAACTTTATTATCCTTGGTAGCTTTATATGTCTTGACAGCAGGTCATTTGGACATAGTGATGACTCACGTTATCATGATTTAGGTTGCGACCATCGAATCAGTCCACTAGGATGAATACTAGCAATCTGGTAGTCAATATCCTATGTCGTTATCTATAAATGTTTATTTTATTGCTTTTAAAATCATTTGATCATTTCAGATGACATGTATTCTCTAAATGTCACTTTAAACCCATTATATAGCCCATTTGATTATTCATGTTCGTGCAATACGGTTTAACTTGCAGGTGATAACATTATTTATAACAAAAGTAATTTTAAATACGACATTAAATACTAACAATCAGGCTAAAATAAAGTAAATAACTTAAACTGAATGAACATGTATAATATCATCCAAACAAGTATACAATCACACCCATTCATATTATTCCAATTAAAGGGAATTTTTGAATGATTAAACAGTGATTTATTCTTTAAATCCTAGTTTAAATTCAAAATAATATTAAATAATTCATAATAAACCTTTAACAATATGAACTTCATCTCAAATGACTTCAATATGTCTTTAGGAATTTTAAAAGAATAAGTTTGAATTTTATTTATTTTTCCCATCATTTAAATTATTTAAACCCTTTAGTCAAATTTAAATTCAAAATAAAATCAAGTGATTTCAATTTAATCTTTTAAAAAAATGAATCATACTCCAAAATATTTCAACCATTAATACATACAAACTATTCGTAGCATATACTCCCGTGTATTTAAGAAATTAGATAATATTTCAAATTAAATCTTGTATAATGCATGGTGTGTCATTGTGCATATGCAATCACCTTTTCCAAAGGAATATATATATATATATATAATTTTTTTATTTTGAAACATGCCTACATCCCCTTTTTCCCCTTCTTCTTCATTTTTCTTTTTACTTTTTCTTCCTTACACTGAAATAATGCATGCATGTAAGCCCTAAAACATTCCCATTCACATGTTTGTTTATTTATTTTTTCCCCTGGTTGCTTCATTCTTATCTCTGTTTTCGGTTTGAAACCATGCTCGTGCCTTCCTTCTCCATCTAATTAGACCGCCTCTGACCATAGAAGATGAATGGACACCATCTCAGCACACCAAAAGGACTTCATGCATACCAAGTTCAACCACTCTGGTGCATCCTACTAGGAATGAGCCTCTGCCATATCGCAACTCCTGACAGCCACTACCATCACCTCCGACCACCCGTGGTAAAATAAACACCGCCAACATAGTCTATTCGACACATCGCACCGACCGCCACCTTTGCTAGAGCCTTTACATTCATCTATGAAAGCTTCTGATGGATGGCGTGTGTGTGTTTTGCAGTCAATTTGTTCAGTTATTTATAAATTTCAATCTTTGGTAGTGGAACCACTTGCTACAATTTCATTTCAAGTGGCTTTATATACTAACAGGATAGGAGAGCACCAAATTATGCGTATTTATATATATTTTCATTTTTTGCTCCAGCCTAATTTGCTTATGGCCGCACCACCTCAAGCCCCTAGTGATTGAACCGAGACCATTATTGAAGTCAACTACGCAACAGCTCATATTGGTACATTGTGTTCCAACCCTAGCACTTTCATCACTAGAAGACACACGGTAAATAGCAGGGGGAAGGGGCGATGACCGTCGATGGTCCCGTCGGCTTGTTTTGACGGTTAGCGACACCTGACCATTATATTAATTAACCAATTAAATAATTAATTGATTTAATTCCCATTACGTTTTAAAATATTTAAAAATACCAATTTAATTCCTAAAAAATAAAAAAGATATTTTAGCATAACCATTCAACCTAAGAACGGCTTATGATCAGTTAAATTAGTATTTTCGATAATCTCTCGTCGTGTAATTCAAATATTGATTGTTACTGAAAATCTAACTAGCATGACCAATCTATGCGACTTTAACTCGGTCCATTAAGCAACTTCAATAAAGTTGATTCTGTGTAACATTTTTATGAATTAAAATATATTTTTAAACCGTTGTGTAATTAATTATGAATTTTTAAATGTATTTAGTATAATAAACTTATATAAAATAAAATATTCAGTATAAAAATAAATTTATTGGATCTTATGTCAATCTAAAGTACTTTGGACCTATTTCCAAAAGAAGATTAAAAAATAAACAACTACAGGGTGTCGATTTTGAATTTTAAATTTCTAGCCATTTGTCTACATTAAGACTAAAAACCCTTCATTCGAATGCCAGACGACCTTCAAATGAGAACAAATCTGAACAACTGATACTTTGTAATGTGTTAATCTAATGTGTAAGGTTGGATCCGTTAAAAAACGGCCGAAAAAAAGTTAAGCTCGAAACATGTCATTTTGTTGGGCTCCCGACAAAATGACCAGTTTCGAGCTTAATTTTTTTTCGAATCCAACCATATGAATGGGATTAACATATTACAAAGTATCAGCGGTTCGGATTTGATCTCATTTGAAGGTCTTTGGCCTTTGAATGAAGGGATTTTAGTCCGAATGATGACGAACAATTATAAATTTAAAATTCAAAATTGACACTCTACAGTTGTTTATTTTTTAATCATCTTTTGGAAATAGGTCTAACGTACTTTAGATCGACATAAGATCCAATAAATTTATCTTTATACCGAATAATTTATCTTATATAATTTTATTATACTAAATACATTTAAAAATTCATAATTAACTACCCAACGGTTTAAAAAAGTATTTTAATTCATAAAAATATTACACATAATCAACTTTATCGAAGTTGTATAATGGACCGACTTAAAGTCACATAGATTGGTCATGTGAGTTAGATTTTCAGTAACGATAAATATTCAAATTACACGACGATAGATTATTGAAATACTAATTTAACCAATCACAAGCCGTCCTTAGGTTGAATGGCTATGCAAAATATCCCTTTTATTTTTCAGAACTTTAATTAGTATTTTTAAATATTTTTAAAACATAATATGAATAACAAAAAACTATAAAAAAAATGCAAAATTAATAGGCCATTGGTATCCGTCGTCAGCCGACGGCATGTCGTGTATACAGAGCACCTAACCGTGTCAGTTTCTTCATTCTCCAATTTTCCCAAAATCTCCCAAAATGAAAAACAAAATCCCTAGCTGACGCTACCCCTTGGAACCCACCACCACTCGTCGACTTTGCCATAGACTGCCATAACTCGTTGGAATCTCCTTCCTCCCCATTTTCATCTCAAATTTAGTAAATTTTTAACCCTAATTTCTGATTTGGGACTAATTTTATATGATTATGGATTTAAATATGATGCTTATGGCGTATTAGTTAGTGGTAATAGTGTATTACTTGATTTAGGGATGTTAATTTGTGATGTAAATGTTTAATTTGTAATTATAAATTAGGATTAATTTAAAATCTGAAAATTAGTATATAGTTATTGATTAATATGTTTGTTGATTAGTGTATGTGATTGTTTATTATAGTTTTGAATAATTTTAGGGCTAATACGTATGGTTGAATAGTGAATATGTTAAATATAAAGCTTACGTTTAAACATAATTTTATGTTAATTAATTAGTGTGTGTTAATTATAAGTGTTAGTGATAATTATAAAATAAAGTTACTTTTAGTTATTAATTAATTAGTGTGCAATTTTGCAAACTTCAAATTTTAGTTTACAAAATAGTCAAATAAAAATTGAAATAGTTAAATGAATTATAAAATATGGTTTAAAATTTAAAATTTAGCTAATAAATATTTAAATAGTTGAATGAATTAAGAAATATGATTCAAAATTTAATTTGTAGTTAGTAAAATAGTAATTTTGTGTATGTCTTTTTGGAAGTAGTTTTAAATAATAAATTGCTTTTGACACAAATATTCTAATAAAATTGATTTGCAAAATTAAGAAATAAATATAATGTTTATTGGAAATTAAGGGGTAAATATTATTTTAACAAATACAACAATGACAAATTAAAGCCTTTAGTCCCGAATTTTTTTAATTTATTTTAGAAAATACAACAACAACACACCCCTTGGATGCAAAGTTATGTGTATAATACAAAGAAGTGAAGTGGTACTAAAATTTCCAACATATATTTTTATATTAGAAAAAATGTTCAGTTATTTTCTCGACCATAGTTGGATGTATGAAGACCGAACTAGTATGAAAGATTCAATGAAGGAACATTTCTACAATGGTGTATATAAATATAAATTTATTACATTCACTAAATCTAATAATAGAAATAATGTAAAAATTCGTTGCCCTTGTAGTAACTGCAAACATTTGAAGCATTGGAAACCAGATATAGTTATAGTACATTTGCATCAAGTTGGTTTTGTGCCAGATTATTATTCGTGAGATCGTCATGGAGAACTTGTTGTACCTAATCTTGTAGGGTCAAAGGACGAGGTGAATAACAATTATTTTATGGTGAATCCAATAGAAGATATGGTGGAACATGCAGCACGATCAATGTTCTCTACCATTCAAGTTGATGATGATGACGTAAATGTTGAAGAAAAACCAACCGTGGAAGCGAAAAGAATCTACGATTTATTGGATGGTGCTAAGAGGCCGTTGTGGGATGGTTGTAAAAGCGGAACTGAATTATCAGTAATTGCAGTACATTACTATGAAATCAAAATTCAACTTTACAGAAGTCAGATTTATAGTAGTTGTACAAGCTACAAAATAGCATATGTCACCTAATAATTTGATGTGCGATAGTCATTATAAAGTGAAAAAACATATATCCGCTTTCGAACTACCGTACCAAAAGATATATACTTGTATAAAAGGTTGCATGTTGTATTGGAAAGATGACATTAACCTTAGGAAATGCAGACTATGTAATGAGGAAAGATACAAACTAAGAAAAAAGAAAGAAAAGGAAGTTCCATACAAGATAATGCATTATTTACCCATCAAACATAGACTTCAAAGGTTATATGCGTCATCTCCTATCGCATCTCATATGAGATGGCACGGTATGAGAACACGGAAAGAGGGAACTTTGACATATCCATCTAATGGAGAAGCATAAAAACATTTCGATAAGACTTATCCTATGTTTGTAGAGAGCCAATATGTACAATTCATTTTAATTTCAATGTGGAGGTGCGTTGTTATAAAGGAGGAAGATCAATAGCTGTTTAGGAACCACTAGAATAAGAAGATAAGGAAAAAACTGTTGGGACACCCCCTCGGGCGTAAAACACAAAAATAAAAAACCTGATTGGATGAGTGCTACTATTTAGGCTGATTATCTTGAATACTGGCAAACTCCCGCCTCGAAAGTAAGTTTTCTAGTTTGATAAGTTTATTATAATTTGTTTAAAGTTTGTATAATAATTGCATTATTTTAGTCTGTAATGAATATAATGATATAGGTTGATATATTGAGGCTGTGTACATGGTGATTAGTGTGTGGGTGCAGCTGCTTCATTATTTGCTTAGAGTTTGGGCTTTGGGCCTTGTTTGCTTGCGGTTTACTTCAGGATTTGAACTGATTTGTTGTGCATATTTTTGTATCTTCCTTTTCTTATTTAAGCTGTACATGTACAAGCTTTTTGGAACAAGGGTTTTAATGCCGTATCTGATTTTAATAAAGATGATCAAATTCAAATTCAATTGATTCAATCTCTTGTTATATCTTCTTCTCTCATTATATTCTGAAACCTTAATCAATTCTCTATCATAATCTTTACATGGTATCGGAGCATCGGATCTCGATCTAGGGTTTCTACATCTTACCTCAAAACTCAAATTCAATCTACCAAAGTTCTTATCCTCACAATATGTCTGAAACCAAGAGTTCTACCATGATCGATGTTCTACCAATTACATCCAAGATCACAGATCGCAAGTTAACGAATACTAATTTCCTGGAGTGGAGCAAAACTGTCAGATTATACCTTCGAAGCATTGATAAAGATGATCACCTAACAACAAATCCACCAACAACATCTGAAGAAAAGGATCTGATCTGGTTGCGAGAAGATGCTCGACTGTTTTTGCAAATTCGAAATTCAATAGACGATGAAGTGATCTGTTTGATTAATCACTGTGAGTTTGTGAAGGAACTAATCGAATACCTCGAATTTTTGTATTCTGGAAAAGGAAATCTGACTCGTATGTTTGAAGTGTGTAAATCATTTTATAGAGCTGAGATGCTGGATCAATCTCTTACAAGTTATTTCATGAATTTTAAAAAGACTTATGAAGAATTCAATGTATTACTACCAATGAGTCCTGATGTGAAGATACAACAACTTCAACGTGAACAGATGGCCATTATGTCCTTCCTTGCCGGGTTGCCATCACAATTTGAATCTGCAAAATCTCAAATATTGTCTGGATCCACCATAACATCCCTTCATGAAGTGTTCAGCAGAGTGCTTAGGACTGAAACAACTCCACCCACTACAAATGTGAATAATAGTGCTTTAATAAGTTCAAGCTCTAATACAAATCCTTCACCTTCCACTTGGAGACCTCCATCTGACTTCAGACCACCATGGAGTTCATCACAAAGGCCTGAATCATGGAGACCCCCATCATCTCCATCCTGGAGACCACAACGAGGTGAATGGAGACCAAGCAATAAAATATGCTCATACTGCAAGAAACCAGGACATCTAATTGGTGAGTGTAGAAAGCTGCAATACATCAATCAGCAAAAGAATCAAGGAACTACTAATAACAATAATGCACCCAAAACTGTTCTTATGACTACTGAGGAGTTTGATAAATACACAAAGTACCAGGAATCTCAAAACAAACCAGCTATCTCTACTATTGCAAGTTCTGATAAACAAACTTCAAAGTGGATCATTGATTCTGGAGCAACAGACCACATGTCAGGTAACTTTAAACTGTTTGCAGGGATTAATGAACATATAAAAGGTCATGCAGTCACTTTAGCAGATGGGTCACAAGCACATGTTTATGGAGTTGGTAATATAGATACTATGGTCCCATTGAAATCTGCTCTATTTATACCTACTTTATCATATAATCTGCTATCTGTAAGCAAACTCACCAAAGACTTGAATTGTAGAGTAGAATTTTCTTCTGAAGAATTATATTTCAGGATCTTACAACGAGACAGATTATTGGTAAGGGATATGAAGCAGGGGGACTTTACATTTTGGAAAATTCACCTGTAGCATGCTCAAGTATAGGGAATGCCATCAAGCTTCATTAGCAATTGGGGCACCCTTCACTTACTTTGCTCAAGTATCTTTATCCTCAGTACAAGTCTCTAACTCATCTCAATTGTGAGCCATGTCAATATGCTAAACTACATAGGAGTAGCTTAAAGCCTAGAATAAATAAATGTGCTAATGCACCATTTGAATTAGTGCATTCTGATATTTGGGGGCCATCCTCTATTGTGTCTAAATCTGGTTATAAGTACTTTATGACATTTGTTGATGACTATTCAAGGGTTACTTGGGTATTTTTGATGACTAATAGATCAGAATTGTTTTCAATTTTTTGTACTTTTCATAAGGAAATTCAAAATCAGTTTAATACTTGCATTAGAACATTAAGAAGTGATAATGCTAAGGAGTATACATCCTTTGCATTCAACTCATACCTAAGTCAGCATGGGATTCTACATGAAACATCATGTGTAGATACTGCTGCCCAAAATGGGGTAGCAGAAAGGAAGAATAGACACCTCCTTGAAACAGCTAGGGCATTGATGTTTCAAATGAATGTACCAAAATCATTCTGGGGGGATGCTGTTTTAACTGCCAGTTTTCTTATAAATAGGATGCCTTCAACAGTCCTGAATTTTAGTATACCCTACCAAGTGTTATGTCCTAACAAAGATATATATCCAATTAAACCCAAGATATTTGGGTGTGTATGCTTTGTAAGGAATGTTAACCCTCAGATAGGAAAACTGGATCCCAAAGCTCTCAAGTGCATTTTTGTTGGTTACTCAAGACTACAGAAGGGATATAAATGTTATTGTCCAAGTTTAAGCAAGTATATAGTATCTATAGATGTAAACTTTATGGAGGACAGACCATTCTATTAAAAAGTTAACACATCTAGTCTGGGTGAGAGTGAGGAAATAATTCACACATCAAATCAGGAGGAGATTGAGGAATATGTAATTAAGTCTAACATGCAGACTCCAGAAACTGAACCAATAGTTGAGAATGATAGTGATCCTGCACCTTCTGGTGAAATTCCCATTGCTGAAGACCCAAGTCTTAATCTTCCCATTGCTCTTAGAAAAGAAAAGAGAAAGTGCACCTACCCCATCTCTAACTATATGTCATATGATAACCTTTCACCCACATCTTATACTTTTGCTACCACTCTAGACACTATTGGAATTCCTAAAAATGTAGCTGAGGCTTTAGTCAAACAAGAATGGAGGGAAGCTATGGTTGATGAAATGAATGCCTTAGAAAGGAATAATACATGGGATCTGGTGAAATTACCAGAAAATAAGAGGGCAATTGGTTGTAGATGGATATACTCAGTAAAGATGAACCCAAATGGAACCATCAACAGATTTAAAGCAAGGCTAGTGGCTAAAGGATATGCACAAGTGTATGGTATGGATTATGCTGAAACCTTTTCTCCTGTAGCCAAAATGACCTCTATCAGAGTATTCATAGCATTAGCAGCACACTTCAACTGGCATCTTCACCAATTAGATATTAAAAATGCATTCCTATATGGTGACCTTAAGGAGGAGATTTATATGACTCAGCCACCTGGTTTCATTGCACAAGGAGAAGAAGGACTTGTGTGTAAGTTAAAGAAAACTCTCTATGGACTTAAACAAAGTCCACGAGCTTGGTTTGGAAAATTTAGCCAAACTTTAGAGGAATTTGGTGTAACCAGGTGCAAAAGTGATCACTCAGTGTTCTATAAACATTCAGACCAAGGTATCATCTTATTAGTTGTATATGTGGATGATATAATCATAACTGGCAATGATGAACAAGGAGTTACCTTATTGAAGCAGTTCATTCATCAGAAGTTTCAAACTAAAGACTTAGGAGAACTAAAATATTTCTTGGGAGTAGAAGTGTTAAGAAGCAACAAAGGAATATTACTGAATCAAAGGAAGTATGTGATGGATATACTGACAGAAACTGGTAAATTAGGAGCTAAACCTCAAAGTTCACCAATCATCCCCAACAACTATTTAACATCTGAAGGAGAACCCTTTGAAGATCCAGAAAGATATAGGAGATTAGTAGGCAAATTAAATTATCTTACCATAACTAGACCAGATCTATCCTTTGCAGTAAGCATGGTAAGTCAGTATATGGCTTCACCCACAAAACAACACTGGTTAGCATTAGAACATATACTTGGATATCTAAAGGGGTCAGCTGGACAAGGAATTATGTATACTAATCATGGTCACATGAAGATTGAGAGCTTTGCAGATGCTGATTGGGCAGGTTCAAGAGATGATAGAAGGTCAACAACTGGTTTTTGTGTATATCTTGGAGGAAATTTAGTGTCCTGGAAGAGCAAGAAACAACATATTGTATCCAGATCTAGTGCTGAATCTGAGTACAGGGCTATGTCCAAGGCTGTATGTGAGATTATGTGGATCAAACACTTACTAAAGGAGTGTAAACTTGAGTTTGAGGAACCAGCCAGATTATGGTGTGATAATAAGGCAGCAATTCATATTGCTTCTAACCCTATCTTTCATGAAAGAACAAAGCATATAGAAATAGATTGTCATTTCATTCGAGACAAAATTCAAAATGGAGAAGTAACTACACATTATGTCAATACACAAGAGCAACCTGCAGATGTCTTAACTAAGGCTGTGAGTGGAGATAGATTGAAATATTTGAAGAGCAAGTTGGGTCTGATAGATATTTATAACCCAACTTGAGGGGGAGTGTAATGAATATAATGATATAGGTTGATATATTGAGGCTGTGTACATGGTGATTAGTGTGTGGGTGCAGCTGCTTCATTATTTGCTTAGAGTTTGGGCTTTGGGCCTTGTTTGCTTGCGGGTTACTTCAGGATTTGAACTGATTTGTTGTGCATATTTTTGTATCTTCCTTTTCTTATTTAAGCTGTACATGTACAAGCTTTTTGGAACAAGGGTTTTAATGCCGTATCTGATTTTAATAAAGATGATCAAATTCAAATTCAATTGATTCAATCTCTTGTTATATCTTCTTCTCTCATTATATTCTGAAAGCTTAATCAATTCTCTATCATAATCTTTACATAGTCAATCATATATTTAAGTAGTTGCGGACGGTAAATATAACTTTTATGTTAAATTTACAGGAAGTATCTGCGCGGAACTCGGCAAACAGGAATAAAAATCCTGTTACATACCGCAATAGGTCAAAATCCTTCCAATAATATCAGAATGAAATGGTAAATTTATAAATTATGATTATAAAATACTTATAACATTGTTTATTCATATATATACATTGTTTAATCATATATAATTTCAGAGGAAAGAGAAGAGTTGTGACTCTAATATTTGGAGGTCTTCACTTGCGCGCACACCCTCAAGCACACTAATGAAGATGACTCGGTTTCTTTTATTGGACAAACCCTAAATCATAAACTATCATGGTAAACATGCTTTAATTTTTTTTCTCTTATTTAACATTACATAAAATTTAAATTTAATATTTATTTTGGAAAAATTCTATTTCTAATAACAGGCAAAGTTTGAAATGGAGCAAGCTCAAATGTTGGAGGCAATTAGCCAAGAGGAATTGATTATTGAGGAGGAGAATAAGATTTTTTATGTTGTGACCAGTAGGCTGATGCGGAATAGACACTGCAGTTATGGTAATCAAGAGTTAATGTTTATTGAGTTTAACTACTTCGTTAACTATTTTACAAATTTTAATTAATATTACGTATAAATTATAACTAGCTATTAACTAATTTACAGGTGAGGACTTCTTAGGCTGATTATAGGAAATCATAGGCCATGGAGAAGATAGCACAGTTGAGGACTAAGATAGCAGAATTGAACGATTGACGGAAGAGTGGAGGATTGACTATGCTACTAAATGAGCGGATTGCGGCATACAGGGCAAATCACGTGACATTTCCTTCCTAAGGGGTTGGATTATGTTTTTTGATGGATGTTCGATTGATCATGTACTTAAACTTAGATTATGTTTGATGGTTGTGGATGTTTGATGTTTGATCGAGCGATTAATCGGCATGTTGTGGATGTTTAATGGATATTTGATGTAATGTTGATATAAATATGAATTTCTATGATATAAACTTGGTTTATGTGATATGTATGATATTATGTGATGTTTGTACTTGTGATCTGTGTGTGTGTGTGTGTGTGGTTTGATGGATGAAACATCGGCTATTTTATAAAACAGAACTTCCAGGCTAGCGACAGCTTATTGGTAGCGTGATTAGCGACGGCTAGCGACGACCCAGTGACAAATTCGTGATACGTAGAATATTGACACATGTGCTTCGGCTAGTGATGATCAATGTTGTCGATAGCCATCGAAAAGTTGTCAACAAGGCCGTTGCTAATGCCATCACTCTTTCTTAGACCGATGAGTAAAATAGCGACGACTATTTACGTCGGCTAGCTATGGCCATCGAAGGTAATTAGCCGTCGTTAAATAGTGTATGTCTTGTAGTGTGTTCACACTACTATAATAACAGTCATTTCTGACGGCAGCTAGCCGTTAGTGACCGTCGCTAGCCATTAGAAAAGCCGTCGGTATGGCGTACGCACTTTCATTCGGTTGGCAACGGTATCGACGACTATTTGGCGACGACTACTTACTGCACTTTCCGACGGTTTTGTGATGCACCTCGGTGTCCACATGCCTCCAAGCCACCGTCAAAAACTGTTACTAGCCGTCAGAAATTGACGACCAAAGTGTCGTCGGTAGCTGTCGGAAACTGTCGGAAATCTGGGTAATTTTTTTGGTTCCCGCCGCCTTTTGATTCTTGCACTACACATACAGATCAAAAATCAATTTCACATATATCCAATATCCAAACTCAACCAACACATAATCAACTTATATCCAATATCCAACTCAATCCCTACCAATTCAATATTTAAAACAAAAAAACAAACAATACACTAAATAATCAACATCCAACATCTAATATATACAATCAACATCCAACATGTCAAAACAAACCAACATTCATCCAACATAGCGTCAAAATGTATCAACCATATCCAATACATCAATTTCAAAATGTCCAAACATAAACGTAAAGTAACATACACATCAAGACTCATCGTCAGCTCCGAAACCACCCGACGAAGAAAATAACCCACGCTGCTCCACCTCAGCCAAGCGTTGGTTCAACTACACCATCTCTGCAGCATGACCGTGGTCTTTCTCCTGCATCTCTACAATCATATATCTAAGCTCTGCGATCTCTTCTTTGCCCTGAGATTTTTGATATACTTTTTACGAGGACCTAGCCTGTAGATAATCAAAAGATATTTCAAAAAATCAGAAATGTATTTTAATGGCTAGTGTAAATTAAGAAGGAACAAATAAGTAAAGCATAATCATTTGTTTAGACAGTAATGATATATTTATTCTATGACAACTTTTTTTGATTATTGGTTTAAACTTATAAGTTGGTAAATTTTTAGAAATTACCGCTTGATTTTCAAAGCCATAACGCCTATTTCACGATGTAGGTTCCATGATAGACTCAAAAATCGCATCGTCCTCATAAGTGGTCAACGAATCCCATCCTGATCCCTCCAACATCTGTGCTCATGCTTCTACAAATTTTTTCTACAATAGAAAATAAAATATAATAGAAATTTACACAATATTATTTTAATTATTCTTTATAACTAATTTGATCAACAATAACTTCTAATTTAAAATATGCTTACATAGGATTCGCTTGCTTTATCGTCACTCCATGTGTACGATATTGAGTCATCTCTATTTGTTTGCTTGGTGGCATGAGTATGAGCAAGTACGTCCATATAGGAGACGAGATCGCCGCGCTCTCTTTTCTGAAATAATTAGTATGTATTATTGGTTTTTATACAAAATTAAATAAGTTAATAACTGTTTGTAACTGCAATTAATAAATTTACCAGATCATCACGATGATGTTGGAATGATTGGAGCCACCAAGATGTATAACTGGGTTCTTGTTTCTATTTGCGGAGTTCCTCTCTAACTCCGCCTGCAAATTTAAATTGAACATTTTATATTTCGGCTTTAAATTATGTATTATATAAGAGAATAAATTAAAATGATATATGATAAACTTACCTTGAATTCATCACTATTCCACCAAGCAACCCAAGCATCCTACACGCCAGCTAGGGCTGTCAATTTCCTACACGACCCGAAACCTGCACGAAAATTAGCAGGTTAACCCGACCCGTTAATTTGGCGGGTCATTTTCGGGTCAACCCGAATTCGACCCGTTTATAAACGGGTGGGTTTCGGGTTGACCCGCTAACCCGAAATTGACCCATTAACAACCCGTTTATACTTATATAGGTTGACCCAACCCGTTTACGACCCGACCCGACCCGTTTATGACCCGATTGTACCTTATACGGGTTATACGGGTTGACCCAACCCATTTACGACCCGTTCCGACCCGTTTACGACCCAATTATGCCTTATACGAGTTGACCCGACCCGTTTACGACCCGTTTACACCTTATACGGGTTGACCCGACCCATTTACGACCCGACCCGACCTGTTTATAATCGGGTTAACGGGTTGGGTCAGGTCAACCCGTTTATAAACGGGTCGGGTTCGGGTTGAGCTTTTCTGACCCGTTTAATAAACGGGTTGACCCGACCCATTTAAAATCAACCCGAATCCGACTTGACCTGACCCAAACCCGACCCGACCCATTGACAGCCCTAACGCCAGCGCCCATCCAGTCAGAGTTCTTCCCCGATTTTCTTATGCTAGACATTGTGTCCTAGTAATTCTTAGACATCTTGGAAGTCCAATGGCGCTGGCAAAGGTCAAGGTCTTCTTCCTGCAAGTCTACCCCCTATATGTTGAAATAATATAAGTTATACGTACATTTATACTTAGCCAGCAAATTGTAAAGTGGTAATATATAATGATATATAAATTTATACTTACAAGGAAGTCGATACTCGCCCTGACGGGAGTTGGGATCTTACTCCACCTAGGCCAACAATTAGTCATTCTGCTCATATACGCCTACTTGGAAATACTAACAACAATCTGTGATGGCTCCAGCTCGAATTCTCTGTGTTAAATATGATAGAAACCTTTAATAAATAATGACTAATATATCATATAGAAAATATTTATAACGCTGAAGTAAATTTAATACTTACGATCCATCCGCTTTTGGTTGTAGCTTTACTACGGTAAGTGGTCGATGCTCTGATGGGCCGCTGCCATCACCTCCCGCATCCCTCCCAATCTAAGTAGAAGAGGGGGAATCTGAATGGGAAGTACCGCGACGTCGAAAAAAAAGGCATAATACTCGTCACAGATATATTATTTTATTATGGGAAACATATCATTTAATTATGAGAAAACATATCATTTTTTATAATAAAAAATGTAACATCAATAATCACATGAATTGCCTTCTATCAAAATGTACATTATTAATCTGTCCTCGTCGTTTTCTGATTCAGACTCGATCTCGTACTCTATATTGTTTTCCTCTGTAGTCTCAAATGCTTCTACTAATATGTTTGATTCATCGTTTAGAGGTCCAAAATCGATTTGATCGTCGGTTATTATTATTTCGCTATTTTCCTCGATATCTGCTTGATAAGCTTGTTCGTTTGAAATATTCTTTCCATCAAACGTAAATCTTGCCTTCATCTTAAAAACCTCCGATCAATCTGCTTTATCTCCTTTTAGAGATAGACAAGGAGAGTAATAAACTTGCAGGGCTTTTTTGGCTAGTATAAAAGGATCGTACTTGTGATAACGCGATGTATGCTTTATTTCAATAAGATTATATTTTGGATGCATGGTAATTCCAGAACATGAAACATTGCCGAACCAGTTGCATCTAAACAGAAAAACTTCCTCCGCGGGTCTTGTGAAATATGTCAATTGCAAAACTTGGGTTAAAACGCCATAAAATCGTTTATATGATCATTTGGATCATCACTACCTTTAACAAATACACCGGTATTGTTAGTTAATTTTTCAACACCATATTCTTTAATGTTGAATTTATATCCATTGACGAAGAATATTGGATATGTCTTGATTTTTTTTGGGTCCCATTGTAAGATGTTTCAGTCCTTCATCGACCACACAATTTCTCAAATCAAAAATGTAGTTCGAAAACAAATTAGCGAATTCTTTACTAATATCATCGCTTGGATGTTGTGATTCGTAAACACTGCAAATATAGATAATATATTGCATTTTAATAAATGTACACACGTATTATTTAAAAAAAATATCTAGACTTATAATTAAATAATACCTAACAAATGGTACAACTTCATCACAATTAAGAAGAATATATGTGTGTGCTATATGGTAATCTCTATCGTCTAACCATACTTCCACACATTTTTCAACAGGTTGTCCATGTTGTCTAAAAATAGATAACATTGCTTGAGAAGATTCTTATTCAACGCCTTCATCATTACGCGTAACACTTGCAAATGATAAGTTCACATGGTTACTGAAATAAGGAGAGAAAAAGAACGAAGATTCTTGTTTGATATATGGTTTGCAAATCAAACCTTCAATTCATACTTTTTGACTAACTTTTTTCTTTAGATGATTTAAGTACCTATTAAATTTACTTATATATGTAATTAAACTAATATTTAACATACCCAATATAAATAATACCTCTCAAATGGATACATCCCTCCATATTGCACAAGACCTCGAAGACGTGCTTCAAATGGAAGATGAATAGATAAATGTTCCATTACATTAAAGAAACCTGAAGGAAATGTTTTCTCCAGTTTGCAAAGCAGTATAGGAATTTCTTTCTCAAGTTTACGTAGACGATTAACTTTTAACGTAGTCGAACAAAGCTCCTTATAAAACAAACTAAGTTTCGTTATAACTGTCCAAACTTTTACGGGCAATAGTTCTTTGAAAGCGACTGGTAATAATTTTTTTATCATTATGTGACAATTATGACTTTTCATCTACTTAGTTTACTATTCTTATAGTCGATACATCCACGAAGATTAAAAGAAATTCCATCAGGAAATCTTAATCCTTCCATCCATTTTAACAGAACTTTAACTTGGTTACTGTCTAGCATATAGCATGCTTTGGGTTTTTTAGTGTCATTTGGCTTGATATGAAGCTCAAGACGATTACATACTGCTTGGATATCATGTCTTGATTTCAAATCGTCCTTAGTCTTCCCCTTAACATTTAAAACTGTATTAAATACATTATCAAATATGTTTTTCTCGTTGTGCATCACGTCAATATTATGATGAATAAGGAGATTTTTTTCAATAAGGCAATTCCCAAAATATACTTTGTTTGCACCAATTATGAACCATCAATTTACCTAAAATTTCAACTTGCTCTCCGGTTTCATGTGTCTTTGGATAATCCTTTACAAATTCATATATATCTTCGCTTGACCAAATCGTTGGTGGTCGCAATGTCTCTTGTCTATTAGTTGTAAAGTATTTTCTATCTTTTCTAATAGGATGATTATTATGAAGAAAACACTGATGACAATCAAACTATTATATTTTCTTCCCATGCGTTAAAGAAATGACTGTGTTTCTTCCATGCAATAAGGACATGCTAAACGACCGGCCGTATTCTAACCGAAAAGCATTGCATACGTAGGAAAATCACTAATAGTCCATAACAAAGAAGCAAACATATGGAATTTTTTTTGAAATGTCGTATGTTTCAACTCCTTCATACCACAATGTTTTCAACTCTTCAATCAACGGTTGTAAATAAACATCGATTTCTTGTGTCGGATCATCAAGGCCAGGTATGACAATAGTGAGAAACATATATGGCGTTTTCGTACACATCCACGAAGGTAAATTATAAGGTGTAACTATTATAGGCCAAGATGAATATTTAGAACCAAATTGAGAGAATGGTGCAAATCCATCCGTACATAAACCAAGTCTAACATTACAGCCCTCCGCTGCAAAAACAAGACATGTCTTATCAAATGCTTCCATGCTTCTCCATCAGTTAGGTGTGTTAATGTATCTTCTTCCTGTGTTCTCACACTATGCCATCTCATATGATGTGCATTACAGAAGATGCGTATAACCGTTGAAGCCTAGGATTTATAGGTAAGTAATGCATAGGCTTGTATGAGACTTTCTTTCCCTTCTTTTTTCTTGGTTTGTATCTTTTCTCGTTACATATTCTACAAGTCATCTGATTGATGTCTTCTTTCCAAAACAATATGCAACCATCTAAACATGTATCTAATTTTTGGTACGGCAAACCAAAAGAAGGTATAAGTTTTTTTTACTTCATAATGATTTTCGCATATCAAATTATCGGGTGGCATATGCCATTTTGTAGCTTGTACAATGACTGTGAATCCAACTTCTATGAAGCTGTATTTTAATTTCATCGTAATATATTCTGTAGTTACCGATAATTGGGTATCGTTTGTGCAGCCATCCCAAAGAGGTTTTTTTAGCAGCATCCAATAAATTATATATTTTTTTGGTCCAATATTTGGTTCTTCTTCGACATTAATGTCGTCGTCATCAACTTCAAAAGTAGGAAACATCGATCATGCTGCATCTTCAACCATATCTTCTATAGGATTCTTCGTAACAATTTCATTACTCATCTCCTCCTCTGCATGTACAGGATTAGATGGTACATGTTCTCCATGACGATCCCACACAAGATAATTCGGCACGAAACCGTATTGGCACAAATGGACTTTAACCATATCCAGTATCAAATGCTTCAACAATTTGCACCTACTACATGGACAACGAATTTCTCCGTCGTTTCTATTATTACTTAAAGCAAATTTAATAAATACATTTACACCATTATAAAAATGTTCTCTTATTGAGCCTTCCATTTCCCTTCGAGGATGATACATTCAGGTCCGATCAACAAAATAATCGATCATTTTTCCTATTTAAAAAATATTACGAAGATTAAAAAAAGTATTAATCATTTTATGGTACATTTAATTTTTCAAATCATTTATTAATTAATATTATGCATTTGAGGGGTTGACACAAATTATGAATAGAATATTAAATTTTTAGTTTATTGTTTCCTACTTCAATGGCCAGTCATCCTACTTTCCATTACAAACATAGTAGTGATTAGATTTCGTAAATCATTTCATTTTAAACGATTCAACAAAATTTCGGCAGCACTTCCCATTTGTTCCATATATCATACACAAATGCATGTACACGGGGAACAAAAAGGAATTGCTGTCGAAATTTTATAAACCGCTTAAAATGAAATAATTTATAAAATGTAACTACTTTATTGTGTTTGTAACTTGTCCAATACAGGGACAAATCCAACAAATATTGTATCCAACGAATATAGATGTTCGTTCTTTGACAAAAACGAATATCCATGTAACGATCATATACAATACTTATCAGACGGAACCAAAAAATCTTTAAGGGATATTAATTATATACATAACATAAATTAGCATATATAATTCATTTATGCATTATAATGTTTTAATAATTATATAATATATTATTTTTTTCCATTTTTTATAAAACCTTATATGTTTTCAATCATAACAAATTATGGATATAATATCACATTTCAAAAAAATAAACTTCATTATACACTCATTTATTTATTAATTTTATCAGATTCGACATCCAAGTAAACTGGATTTGTTATATAAACTATTAACCGATAATTAATCTTCAATAGTAATATTTGAATTGACATCGACATTTTAGCACACTAATTATCACTAAATTATATCACTAATTCGACACATAAATTACTAATTAACCTAAGTTTAGTCATAATTATATATTAATTATCGGATTTACACACTTATAACCGTAATTAGCATATCACAATCAATCAACATACAATTGCAAACACTCAAGGGGGTAGTATCATCAAATACAAATACAAATTAACACTAATTTAACATATTAAGGTAAATTGGAGTTAGCAAAAAAATACCTCTTTTAGCCGAAATTGAAGTGCTGGAGGCTTGAGAGGAGAAGTTGGAGATGTTTCTTGTGGTGGCGGGGCAGTGGCGGTCGGAGGTGGGCGAATTTGGGGGAAAAGGGAGGGTTTGGAGGAAGATTTCGGGAATGAGATAATGAAAATAGCTTTCGGCCGACTTAAGTAATTCACGACATGCGTCGGTTTGCGACGGCAAAAATTCTGTTATTACAGAATTGCCACGGCAAAACCACACCGTCAGAAATAGCCGACGGCGGCCGTCGCTATCATCCGTCGCGATAAACAGCAATTCTAGTAGTGTCACGATACGAACACGGATATGACGATGTTATTTCTGACTATCACAAACCTTGAAAACAAGGCGAAAGCTAATTGATTTGTTCGTCGCATTTTCCTCTGCAATTTTTCTTTTGGTTACATGCTCAAATTCATTTTAAATTTTGAGATTATAGGGATTAAAGTTTTGAAGGAGAATATGTATGTTGTATCATTAAGATTGCATGGATTTTAAGGTATTTTTATTATATTTCAATATACTTCAGAAGAAGAGTGAAGTAAGCCTGGCTTTGTCACCATATGCATAACGTGGTTAATGTTCTACTTGTAGTTTTTCTAATAGTGTAGTTTTTGATATATATAGATTAAAGTTCATTATTAAAAGTAAGTGTATTAAAAATGCAACATAGACTCAAAGTCACCGTACAGCCTCAAGCGAATGAAGGTAGAATAAGGTGGTGAACTACTGTGTGTTTTTCATTTTTGTCAGAGGATAATAAATTCTAGTACTGATGTTGATATTGATAACCTAGTGTTGATAAGCTATTAAGGCTTAAACTCATGAAAATGTCATATACTTCTGATCTTGGATAAGCGTCTCTGGTGTATATATATGAGTTATAAGTACGGGCTATATATAGAAAAAATGAAACAAAACAACTTAAAGGAGGAGTATACTCACATATGTTTGATATATAGATGTCGTAGCTAGTGTACCTAAGGCTGAAAATGTTGTGAAGTTTGATTCTTGCTGAGGAGGAGGAGCAAAGAGGTTTGATGATTTTATATAGGCAGAAGTATGGATTCCTTAGGCTAATGATAAATAAAAACTTTAAATTATAATTATGAAAATGATGATAAGGATGAAAATTGTGGTAAAATAAGAAAATTCTTATTTGTTTTATTTTCTTTTAAATAATTTCTCACCTTTAACTACTTTATTACCCGACCGTTAAACTCGGCTCGAGATGTTTTAATCAAATTTTCTTTTATATTTACACAAAACTTTCATTTATTAAAATATTACTTTTAAAATTTTAACAATTGTAAAACAATTGTTTTATTTCCAAAATAATATTAAAATTTCACAGATATTATTTATTTTATAGAAGTAATTTTCCAAACGACTTTGGATTTAAAAAATGTAGTTCAATTTTCAAATTTTAATTTAAATTATTATTATTTCTTAAATAAATTTCAAAATTGATTTTATTGAATTAAATTCAACAAAAATTCCCAAAATTATTTTCTGATTTCATTTATTGTTTATTTCAATCTTATATTAATTTTTTTAATTCAGAATTTAAACCTTATTAAAATTCAAATATCTTTTATTTAAAATTTCAAAAATTCATTTATTTAATTAAAGTCCAAATATAAATCCAAAATAAATATTATTAGGACTGTTATGGTAACGGTAAATTTACCAATATCATACCATTATCAATTGGTTACCATTTTAAAGTAAAATCGGTATACTAACATTATCAGTACGGTAACGGTAAATTTACCATTTTTTGCGGTAAAACATCGGTAATATTTTTTCAGAACCAGCGGTAACAGTAATTTACCAGTCCATTCATAATACATTGATATTCATGTAAGATGTTGGATTACGAGAATTTAGAAACAAGAAAACAGTTCAATTTATTTCAGTAATTCAACTCAAATGATGATAAATACACTTCTTTTCTATGTCCTTTATTAAGTGATCCAATGAGATATATAATGAAACATTATTCAGTGTAAAATATATCAACTTATTATTTTTCTAGACAAACGGTAATTTACCATTAGCAGTGTAACGGGTACCGGTTCATCAGTATACCAGTCATTGGTATACCAGTCAATCGGTAACGGTAAACAATTACCAGTAAAAATAGTACGGTAATGATATTTACAAAATGGTAACAGTAACCATTATCATAACAGCCCTAAATATTATTATAAAATGAGGTAACATAATGTTACAGACTGGGTGCTTGGGGAGGCGACTTTAAGGGGGAGGCAGAAACTACAAGTCGTTGGACGACGTTAAGGTAGAGGCGGCGCTGGAGGTGGTTATTTATTTAGTTATCTCATCGGCGGCTGAAGTACGATCGGGAGCGATGACATACTGATGCCGTGCTAACGCCATTTTATAAACGTCGACAAGAGGTCGGCAAACTTTCATAGGTAAATACCAACATCTTACCGACATCATGCCGGCACCTAAAGACGTCGCGTCGACGTCATATTTTAGATGTCAGCGCAGCGTCGGTAATAACACGTAGCTAAATAGCACATCTTCTAGTATATAACACAGATTAAATTTGGTATCTAAATAAAAATGACGTTCAACCGTCGCGTGTGTAGGTTAGACAGCTAAAACGTTGGCGATAAACTGCAGACCACGGCTAGTCAAAACTGCGGCATACTTGAATTATACACACGTTGATACCACGTCGATGCTATTGCTTGCAAAAGGAATGGATACAAGTGAGGCCGCGTTATTGGTTTTATAACCGTTTGGTTTGTTTCATTTGCGTTGTCAAACTTTGCTTCTTATTTTGCTTCAGCGCAACAAGTATCATTGTACCCTTTATCACTTGCTTAAATTACATTATTACTTGATTATTACTCCAGGTATGCCATTTCAGACAATAAATATTGATCTCTTGGTTTCAGTTTAAACACATTGGTGAGAATACTTATGATTATCTGGACTTTCAAGCAGTTTATTCAGCTACGTGAAAGTAAATTACGTGTTGCACTGGAATTTGGGATGCTCTAAAATACAAAACATAATGAATTTCTTCTTACAACTTTTTGATGATTTAAAATATGAAATAAAAAGAAAGGGTGCAATGATAGTGTAATTAGAATTTTAGTAAATTAAGAATTTATCTTCTTGAAATAGTTTTTATTTCCCGATATAAATATATATGAGATAAACATTTATGTTCCATATAAACGTGATTTCAGTGGTTCTTTTTTATTGAAATAGTGTTCACTAAAACATATAAAAACTTAAAACTTTTGAGAGAAAAATGGATCATCGAAATATGTAAATTTTCATTTTTTTTATAATAAATTTCTACAAATTATACCTTTATTTTTTAAAACCCACATGAATAATAGAAAAACATTAAAAATTAACATATTATACGAGTATTTCTTTTTTACATTTGTATATATTTCATCAAAACATAAAAGAAAAAAAAATAGTTAAATTAATAGAAAAATATTTACATATTAGTAATTATAGAAATATTTATAGAAAAAGTCACAAATATTTACAGCTATTTGTGTGAATTTTTGCAAAAAAAAAAGACAAAATATCAACGTTTTATTTTATTTATGCAAAAATTTGCAGTTAAAAACAAAAATTCGTTATTTTTTTCTTTTGATTTTGCTTAAATATACATACGATTTTAGTGCATATTTGAACCGTGGGTAAATAGATGATGGAAATATAATTTAAAATTATCTATTGGAAAAATACTAATTGAATCAAATTTTAAAATTAAGTGGTTACCAAAACAAAAAATTGAAACACTGTATGAATTAAGAAGTTTTATGGAGTCTCTCTTACACCTACTGGCGATTTTTTTTTATATAGTGCACATAAGTGCATTTATCAACCCTCTTGGCTCTTGTTAACGGTTTGATCTGTCTGACGTTGGAACATTAACTAGTGGCGTTTTGGTAATACAACTAGAATCTAAAGGCAAATTAAAATACGACTGTGAAGAAGTACGATTAGCAAGGAAACAACACGACAAGCCTTCTCACCCATTTATATTCATCTCTCTCCTCCTTCCACTCCTATTGATCCCAAAGAAATTCAGCTTGCAAAATAAGCAGCAATCGTAAATTTTAATACTCTTACAATTTTGGTGAGAAAAAGTGTGGCGGAGCGAGAATGTGGCGGCGCTGTGTGTCTAACGCACTTCGCGTTTCGGCGAAGAACAGTCGACGTTTCTCTTCGGATTCGGTATGAATTTTTATTAGATTTGTTTTTTCCTTTTTCGCATTCGTTTTGATATGAAGAATTATTTGATCCTTTTGAACTGATTGTTAGCTTGTGATCCGTCTGTGTTTTTTTCTATCACTTCTATTATTTTTTAAATTTGTTTAAATCTGAAACAACTATGTTGATTTAAATCGATAAAAGCTATACTTTTTTGGTCAGATCATAAAAATGGGAACTAGGTACCTATTCATCAATATGTTTACATCTTGTTCATATGTGTCAGAAATAATAGAAAATGCGTG
This sequence comes from Allium fistulosum, assembly GCA_030737815.1. Lineage (NCBI taxonomy): Eukaryota > Viridiplantae > Streptophyta > Magnoliopsida > Asparagales > Amaryllidaceae > Allium > Allium fistulosum. Next base: position 958,495,674 of record CM060903.1, on the reverse strand, counting down.
AAATTCGATTTTGATATTGGGAATAGTGTTGCGAAAGCATGGATTCTGTTTCGATTAAATGGTGTCAAGATATTTGGGGAAGTCACTGCTTTTAGTTACTGCTCTGCATTTGCAAGTCTCTCAGAATATTTGTTTTGTGCATGAAAAAAACTCTATTTTGCACAATATCCTATTGGCTGTCGGTACTTAGTAAAGCCGATTGGTTATATCCAATATGATTCTTGAAGGTTTTCATAAAAAAATAACAAATACTTATGTAATCAAAAGATCTTGTAGCTACATGTTCACAACTTTTGTTTATACACCAACTCTAAATTTATCCACATTATTTTCAACAGATGCGAGATATTCAATATCCGTTTTATCTAGTATTTGTTTCGATTTTTTTCTTTATTGAAGACTAGTAACACGTCATGCTCACCATTCAATCATTACTTTGATAACATGTTGGATTTTGATGCTTGGTATTGACATGGTTGAGTATATCCATACATCAATTTTTGAAGTGTTCGCAGAAGAGCTGATAAATACTATTGTAACAAATATAATTTCTAATATTATATGTCTACGAACTCTTACTCATATATCACGTTCTCCAGTTTATCTGTCAATGTAAGACAGAACTAAATTCAATGTTCATAAAGAGATGTCGGACACTTCCGAACATGCATGCCTAGCATTTCTAGCCAGCAAGATGCATGTATTGAGTGATGCAACAAACTGCAGTCTTTTGAGTTTCTTTACATATGGATTCAGTGGCATCTCTGTGCGTGCGTGCGTGTGTATGCGTTCAATGACATCTCAAATAGTGCAACATCCCTGTAGCTCTTTGTTTTCCACCACACAATCCGAATTAAATAATATGGCTTTCCTTCTTTTCCCACTAGCCATATTATTTAATTCGGATTGTGTGGTGGAAAACAAGGGGATATAGGGGTGCCATTGAGCCATCCCAAATATGTATGTATGTATGGAAAATCTGATGAGACACAATTGGTGACACAATAGATCTCCACTGTTGGATTGCCCCTGATTTCCACCTCTCATATAGGGACAAAAAGATCCAACGTGTCCAACTCACCGATCACCTTTGTTCTAGGCTTCACCATGCGACGTAGGCCCAAGTAAATAATAAATCGAGTAGCAATATGTCTTTAAGTTTGTATGTGTTTATTCTTGTATATTAATCATTAATGAAAATTAAATTCCATTCATTTTGCATATCTTGCTATTAATGCATTAATATATATATATATATATATATATATATATATATATATATATATATATATATATATTATTTCATTTTGTCATCTTCAGAATATTATACTTTGATGTATTGATGATAAATAGAAAGATTGGCATGAACTTTCTTCTTCTTCTTCCCTTTTTTTGGTGCTAATTAATGTAAATATTATATCCTGAAGTGTAGTTCCCTGGATTTAAATCCCCTACCCTAAAAGGTTACTTTTCCCCCTCTATGAAGATACTACTTCTGGTTAATCTGACCACCCATCACTTAGAAATCATATAGTACATGCCTAGTTGAGATGAATAGAGTTGCATAACAGAGTAACCATGCACCTGAAAAAAGTAGTTGAACCCTGGATGTGGCTCTGATCTTGCAGTCTTGCACATAATATGTGTTTAAACATCACATAAAGTTCTTGTCTATTTTCTGTAATTCAATATGCCAAATGTTGATAATGTTTAATGAAAGATTTCATCTTCAGAATATTTGTTAGGAATTAAAGAGAAAAGATGGACGATGGCTTAATATATGCATTTGTAGGAACACTTCGTGGGTTGCAAAATCCAGTGGCATTCACAAAGTATAGATAGAAATGAAGGTTAAAAAACCTTATGAACACAGTAAACAAAAAGTAACATTTCATTTCAAATAATATTGTTAGTTGCAAGATTATCACAGCACATAATATGAACACAGTTAAAAAATCTTCGAATGTCATTTGTATAAGCTACTGTTCACAATGCAGTAGAAAAATTTTTCTATGAAGAAGTTTAACTTAGGACAGCAATAAAATTTATATAAAAAACGAACATAGTATAAACGGTGCAGTAACATATGAACATAGTATAAACGTAGCGTTTGGTCTTTGACCAATATTACTATCAGTACCATTATCACTATTAGTATTATTATTATCATTTTTTTTCTTTATATATACATATATTTATTTTTTTATTTTACTTAGTTATGATTATTATTAATTTACTTATTTGACTTTATTTTATTATTGGTATTGTTATGCTTTTAAATTAACTTTGTCATTTAGTTTTGGGTTTCATCTCTAGCCGATAGCAACTTGTTTGGGAATAATGGCTTAGTTGTTGTTGGATAAACTAAATCCTCGGCATGACAAAGTCCTAGTTCACTGCTGCTAAAACAATTTCCTCCTTTTTTCCTTTTGTATTATTTCAAACTAACTCCTCCTTTGCTCTTTCATCAAAAATTCTAATTTTAGTAGGGGGAATATTATTAAATTGTTTACAGTGAAATAATGTATTCTTCTTTTCGTGATATTTTATATAGTTTTCGTTTTGTCCTGTATTTTCCCCTATTTTTGCTTCATTGTTTTGATTTTGTTTTCTTTGGAAGTAGAATTTATCTAAAGGATGATTTATCTTCTTATAGTCTTCTAATATAAAGCATAGAAAAAAAAAGATGCTGTGCAGATGTTAGTATTGTATGTATGCTGTAGGTTGGAGGGCGTTCATCATATACCATTGTGGACCACACATATGATGCTGTAGTTGTAGGAGCAGGTGGTGCAGGTCTCAGAGCAGCTATTGGCCTATCAGAACATGGGTTTAATACTGCTTGCATAACTAAGCTTTTTCCTACTCGTTCACACACTGTTGCTGCTCAGGTATTGAATAGTTTTTACTCTCTTAATTTGTCAACAATTGCATACTGTACTTGCTTCGAAACTTGGAACGAATCTCCCAGGCTCTTTGTATAATGTGACTAAATAATAGTTAGCAGCACTGTTTAGATATTGTTTAATTTATTTAGTAGCGAATTCTTCTTGATGTTGTAGGGAGTTGTTTTTGCAACTGAAGTATAGTTTTATAAATTTAGAGGGAAATTACAAGATTAAACGGTAAAATTTTTTGCAGATCAAGTAGGCAAATGCACCAACTGTAGATAGAAGTGGGCATTGCCTGCGCTATAAACATGGCATTTTTGTCACATTGTGTAATAGTTAAATTCTTCAATACACATAAATATAGATTGAACTTTCTTACAGTGAAAAATAAAGCGCTAAGTTTTGGCTTAGCAGTTTTTGTCAAACGTGTTTAAGAGCTAATTCGATGTATTATGACAACTGAGAATGGTTATTTTATTTTTATGATTTCTGGTTTGTCATGGAGCTTATAACCTCGATATAGTGCTAAATTGTGCTTATTTGTTACAGGGTGGTATAAATGCAGCTTTGGGAAATATGAGCGAGGATGACTGGAGGTGGCATATGTATGATACAGTGAAAGGAAGTGACTGGCTAGGTATGTTAGTGATTTCTATTATGATTTTTTTTTGTTCACATTTTCATTTCATTTTTTAATATATTAAAAATTAAACCATTGATGTTTGGCGTCCTGTAACTTGTTTAAAATTAGTTAAAATTGTGTAATATTTTGGTAATTATTATAAAATCTGATGATGGTGACTCTGGGACTTGTTCCTGTGCCGAAACCACAAGCATAAGTACATGATGGTCAGCCTCATCATTAAATTCTGCAGTTTCTTGTTCCCGTTATTAAATGTTACTGATTTCTATTATGATTTTTTTTGTGTTCACATTTTCATTTCATTTTTTAATATATTAAAAATTAAACCATTGATGTTTGGCGTCCTGTAACTTGTTTAACATTAGTTAAAATTGTGTAATATTTTGGTAATTATTATAAAATCTGATGATGGTGACTCTGGGACTTGTTCCTGTGCCGAAACCACAAGCATAAGTACATGATGGTCAGCTTCATCATTAAATTCTGCAGTTTCTTGTTCCCGTCATTAAATGTTGCTACAATGTTGTAAATTTATCAGGTGATCAAGATGCTATACAATACATGTGCCGAGAGGCACCGAAAGCAGTAATTGAACTTGAAAATTATGGCTTGCCTTTCTCCAGAACGGATGATGGTAGAATTTATCAGCGGGCATTTGGAGGTCAAAGTTTGAACTTTGGGAAAGGTAATATAAATTTTTACTTGAGTTCTAACTTTTCCTGGCTTATGAATTTGAAACCTGTTAATAGGATTCATCACAATCTACAGGTGGTCAGGCATATCGTTGTGCATGTGCTGCGGATAGAACAGGCCATGCATTGCTGCACACACTTTATGGTCAAGCTATGAAGCACAATACTCAGTTTTTTGTGGAATACTTCGCCTTGGATCTCCTTATGGATAGCAGTGGTAATTGCTTTGCTTTAAATGGTTTCTGTCAAAAGTATTTGTTCTCATCAAATGTAACTACTGATAAAGTTGATGCGTGTTCCTTTGGCATATTGCTGCCTCGCATTTGAATGATTAGGAGTCAGGAGTTTCTCAGGACATAGTTTCTTTTTCTTTTCTTTTTTAATCATTGGGATTATAGCTAAGATGATGATGATGCTGGTGTTCTAAAATCGTATCTTCTAACATGTTTATTTATCAAATTGCTTAGGAACTTGCCAAGGGGTGATTGCACTCAATATGGAGGACGGAACCCTTCACCGATTCCGTGCCACCTCAACTATTTTGGCTACTGGGGTAACCATTATTAGTAATATTAACATATTTTTCCTAGTTGAAATGTATCTTCCATTGGAAATATAATTGCAATTTATTTTTAGGGTTACGGAAGAGCTTACTTCTCTGCTACCTCAGCTCATACATGCACTGGTGATGGAAATGCCATGGTTGCACGAGCTGGATTGCCAAATGAGGTATATTTTTTCTGTTACTTTTGTATCTACTACGATACCCTTCTTAGTTAAGTACAGCAGCATGTGGTGCTTAATTATCTGTATGCAGGATCTCGAGTTTGTTCAGTTCCATCCTACTGGTATATATGGTGCTGGCTGCCTCATTACTGAAGGTTTGTACTTGTAGACATCAGGCTACTAGTTATATATCTTACACCTAGTTCCACTTGAAACTCATGTATCGTCTTATAGTAAAAAGGGAAGTATGGTTATATAATTGGGGACATTTCACCAGAAGGACAAACTTTGCAGTCCAATTAGTTTCTAGGACACACATTCAAAGAAATTACTTTCAAGGCCAAAATCAGCAGAATAATTACTTTCAAGGACAAAGTCAGCAGTCAAATTACTTTCAAGGACATAATTTCATAGATTTTTAGGCCCTAGAGACTAATTATTTTATGTTTTGTCCTTGAAAGTAATTATTTCAGTTGTGTGTCCTAGAAACTAATTCCACTTGTTAAAGAGGCCCTTGTGGCTAATTTCCACTATAGGATATGTATGTATGTATGTATGTATGTATGTATGTATGAATGGTATCCCCTAAGTTGGCCACCCGTAGCGCACCAACTGATACAAGAATGAGATAAAAATTGTGATCATGATTCCAAATGTGACAAGATTCATCTTGATAGTGTCTGTTAGCAATAAGCATGCATCTTTCAACCTTTAATAGGAAAGGTTGTTTCTTTGGGTCTTGAATGTGTTATTATTCTTTGAAACTTCGCTTTTTTTTTCTTTCTTAAAAAAACTCCACTGCGTCTTCATTTTGACCATGTACCGTGCAATTTCAGGATCTCGTGGCGAAGGTGGTATCCTAAGAAACAGTGAAGGTGAACGTTTTATGGAAAGATATGCTCCTACTGCTAAAGACCTTGCTTCACGAGATGTTGTTTCAAGATCTATGACTATGGAAATTAGAGAAGGTCGTGGTGTAGGTAAGTGCTTTTTTTTTAACCAACTGATGTTTCTAGTGAATGGAGCTCCCGCTGGCATTCTGGTTTATCTTATTAAGCCCACCTTCATGATCATCTACCTTTTTTTTTAAATAGTTGTAAGACTTCAGAAATTCTTTAGAATGAGTATAATGAGGCATAAAGCTGGTTATTAGAGAATTTCGAATCGCCTACCTCTCATATTGATTCATAGTTTTAATCAAGGGTTGTACCAATTTAGAAGTCACCAACAACCTGATGCTTTCCATATGAGGGGTAGGTGAAGTCACCAACAAAAAAGGGTTAAAATATTTATTCCAAAACTTTCTATGAACTTATTTAGGGATTTGATAATTTTATATGTTGAAGAACTCAATAGCATAATCTATTTATTTACATGGAGAGTGGCTGGCTGTTCATATTTTTTTCCCTTTTTCTCAGGACCTCTGAAGGATCATATTTATCTACATTTGAATCACCTGCCACCAGAAGTTCTCAAGGAAAGACTTCCTGGCATATCTGAAACTGCTGCCATATTTGCTGGTGTCGATGTTACCAAAGAGCCTATACCAGTTCTACCAACAGTGCACTATAACATGGGTGGTATACCCACAAATTATCACGGCGAGGTAAAATTCATGACATCCTGTTGATATTTATCTTGTATATTAGTATTTGAGTAAATCCACCAAATTAGCTTATTTCGATATTTGATTAGCTCTTCATAATTCATACCTTGACAATTACATATGTACACCATCCTCCAATTTTTAAAATGTCCATTCAAATGGCAATGGTACTCATTATCCCAATTGAAGCAATTTACCATATATGGAGAAACTTGTAGCAGATTTCAGTTTTTCTGGGTGCCTAAAATTTTTAAGACATGGGTCATGTTTTGTTGGTTAATTTTTTTTTTCTTTCTTTTCTAGGTAGTTGATGTTAAAGGTGATGACCCAGATGCCGTTGTTCCTGGACTTATGGCTGCAGGTGAAGCAGCTTGTGCATCAGTTCATGGAGCGAATCGCCTTGGAGCAAATTCCCTTCTTGACATTGTTGTCTTTGGAAGAGCCTGTGCAAATAGGGTGGCAGAAATTAGCAAGCCAGGTAATATTTTTTCCACCTTCACAATAAAAAGAGCATCCGTCGTTCGTTGTTTTGAAAGTATTGTTCAATATCATGATGTCATAAATAGGACAAAAGCAAAAGCCTCTAGAGAAAGATGCGGGTGAGAAGACCATTGCATGGTTGGATAAATTAAGAAACTCAAATGGCTCGCTCCCAACTTCAAAGATCCGACTCAACATGCAACGAATCATGCAGAATAACGCTGCTGTCTTCCGTACTCAAGAAACTCTTGAAGAAGGTATATTTACATCGATATATTTCTAAACACATTCTTCTTCTTCTTCTTCTTCTTAAACCTGATAGGCTAATCGAACTCTTATGATTATAGGTTGTCATTTGATTGACCAAGCGTGGGAGAGTTTCCATGATGTGAAGGTCCAGGATAGGAGTTTGATATGGTATATAATTTACCTCAATGTTCTCTGTCTGTTTCAAACATTTTTGCTTGTAAATGTCACCTTATGATGTTTGGTTAAACAGGAATTCTGACTTAATTGAGACTATTGAGCTGGAAAATCTTCTGATAAATGCATCCATAACCATGCATTCTGCTGAAGCAAGAAAGGAGAGCAGAGGAGCACATGCCCGTGAAGATTTTACGGTTAGACTGACTTCACAAATATATACTCATTCCTTATTGTTGTATCTAATTTCTTAGTAATGTGATCATTTTCTTTATATTGCAGAAAAGGGACGATGAAAACTGGATGAAACACACAGTAGGGTCAGTATTATTTTCTGTTCTATTTTAGTGCTTCATCTCACTTTTAAACATCTCAGAATAGCTTATACACACGGAATTTCTATGATCTATCATGTGTCAATAGTGCCAATAGTGTGGAAAAATTGTGTAGTTTATCATGTAAAATTTTGCATAAATCTTTGACTCAAATATAATAACCGTCTCCCACAATGTATTACTATACTATATTAAGATTGCAATCCATTAGTCAAAAGTTGCATCTATAATTGTATTTTAAGAGACCAGATGGCAATAGACATAAGTTTGACTTGTAGTATCATGTAGTTGATCGTGACTTATTATCTGCTGTTACAAATTAATGTATTTTCATGTAACATAAATTTTCACATGTAAATAAAAATAGATGTGCTGATTACTGGTATTTCATTTTCATCAGGTACTGGGAGAACGAAAAGGTCAGGCTAGCATATAGGCCTGTGCATATGAATACTCTTGACGATGAGGTCGAGTCATTCCCACCCAAAGCCCGTGTTTACTAATACAACGCTTTATTGTTTGGATAAAAGGAAGAAACGTTAGTCAATAAAAAAGTTATTCCAAGTTCTAAATAAGTCGAATGAAAGCATCCCATTCTTACGTAGTAATAACGGAAACCCATTATTGTGTTAGAAAACCTATTCATGAACATGTGTTGGCATTTAAATAAACTTTTGTTGACTTGTAAACATTATGCTCAGCTATGCAATTTGTTAAATTTTGCGGATCGTATGTGCAATTTGTTGAATATAGCCCTTCATGTTTACTTTAAAAAATAAAATGAGTTAAATAGACATTTTGACAAACATTGAGGAGTTAAATGAACTTACATGTTGTGTATTTATAGAATACTTGAATGCAATTGGATTTGTATCCATCCAATTTATTTTTACAAAGGATTGCATTAACATGTTGATTTATTAATTGCACCCAAAAAAAACAATAATTTATTGCACAAAATGAGAATATTGTAATGCTTAAATACAAAGTTAACCTTCTACTAAGATACATAACAATCACAGCATCTATGCAAAGTATGCAAACAATATAAGCAAAAAATAGTATTCATATTCATCTATCATAGCAAATCATCTTATGAGATAACAACGATAATAGTACACAACCATCAAACATCAACAATACTCAATGCCAACATCAATAATCAAATATGAATATACCTGGGCACGCGCGCATACATATAACATATATGTGTGTGTGTATACACGATCTTCAACTATAGTAATACATCATCAATGTAAGTATAAGCCATACTAATCACCCTACAACGATGACATAACATCAATCATCAATTATGTACTAACCCAGTCAACATTAGTAACACAACATCAATCATCAAATGTGCACTAATCCAACCAATGTTAGTAGCACAACGTCAATCTTCAGACACGCACAATTGACTATCCATCATCTAATAGCAATAATGATAGAATATCACACACTTCTCAAAATGTAATGTTGTCATCAAAAATCAAATATATGTGAAAATTACAATTGATAATTAATCACATATTTTGCAACCATCTAAATAATATATATACAATCATTATTCTCTTAAATATAAATTTATTTTTAGTATTATTTATTATATAATCACCTTTCTTTTTATATCTCGAACTAATAATAACCTTTTCGAAATGATAGTATACTTCAAAAACTCTTTATTATGCTTCTGTTACTTCAAAACACCTTAAAACATCGTATTTTAGTAAAAAGCAGTAATTTACATCAAATTACTTTCAAAATAATAATATTATTATTTTTACGTGAAAATAATAATATATTATAACCACCTTAATATTTTCCAAAATCAATTTATCATTATTTACCTCAAAAATAAAAATATCTTATTATAAACCACCCAAATTCCTTTTTATTTCTACATTTCAAATAGTAATTATTTTATCCAAAACATTTTTTTGGAGACATATTTTTACTATTATTATATTTAGAAAAATGCCTTCTATTTTAATACTCTAATAATAATAATAATAATAATAATAATTCCTACTATAAATACCGTAAAATCAATTACTTTATCATCCCCACAAAATAATATTATTTTCACAAAAATTAATTTTATTATTTGAATATATTTTTTGTTATTGTTTTTGAATTTTTCCATAAATTCATAATAGACTTACTAAATTTTCATACTTTAATTTCAGTAAGATTTGTTAGATCATTATTATTTACATATACCATCCAAAATTCATAAATAACCATATTTATCATTTATTTATCTAACTTTTTCATTATTATCCATTTTATTTCAATTCGTTATCTTCCAGCTCAAACCACCGTTTAACTCCTCTTGCGGTTCCAACCAGATCTAGACCAACGTCGATGTTTAATTCTACCTAGGTTGGAAACCCCCAATTCAGCCGAGCCCCAATTCGCCACCACTAATTTTGACCAAAAATTCTTGCCACTCCAAGCATTTTTTTTGATAAAGGAACATCACTATTAACTCTGTTCGTTGAGAGCTTCGCAATGATATGTAATTTGAACCAATTTGTAATTAGCGAAAATCATCCACCATTAAAATGCGATTAAGAGAAATTTAGGGATTAAGGAAGAGAGATAGAAGTTACAACTGTCCTTTAGGGTTTCTGAGTGTAATTTATATAGGCAACAGGACGAGTTTAGTTATGTGTAACAGTTTGACCGAAAGTGGCTGTGTACTCTAGTTAAACATTGTAACGCCTCTATTTTGCAAACCATACTTCCAAAATCACAAGATTATATACTAAACTGATTAGTTTGGAAAGACCTACGCAACAAATTTAGTTATGACACCCAATTCATCCTTATATTAAAACCTAATTATTTGAATATTAAAAGTGTCAAATTTGCAAGTCGTTGTATATTGTTTCGTTGATGATTCTGTGATTGATTGTATTGCCTTCCTAGATGCTTGCTTGATTTTGTGGTTTTCTTATTGACTTTGTTTATGTTGGAACTGGTAATTGGTGTGCGATATATGTTCACAATATTGTGATATACCTTTAAAGTTGTACAGTTAAAGCGCTTGGCGGTTCTATAGCGGTAGAGATGCAAAAAGTTATGGCAGAGATAAAATAGGGATATAGCGTGAAATAACGGAGGTGCAGAAAGCTTCATTAGATATAAAACCAGATATGTAATATTAATTATTTTGTAACGACCCATAATTTGACCACTTTAAAATATACTATTTAAAGTGATTTTAAATATAAAATATATAACATTTTATGATTTAAATAATATTAGATAGGATTTGCAAAGAGAAATTTACACAAAAATAGGAATAATTGTTTATATCGACAAAAGTGACAAAGTCTTGATTTTAGAAAAGTAAATTTCAATGGTTAAGTAAATTATTTTAATTAATTTATGAGCGTTTATATTTTTAGATAACATTATACAAATTTATTTTTAAATTTGGTTTACACAAATAAATAGTTTAACTAAAACGTCAAAATGTGACCGTAAAACATTTTGCCGAAAATCAATGTTTTGTCGATTTAAAGTTGCAACGTTGTTGTACCTTTATTTTCTTATATATGAACATATATTCAAATAGTATAAATATTAATTAATTCACTAATCAAGTTTACTTTTACTAAACATACTTAGAAAATTCTAGAATGTAATTAACAAAAATAAGCATAAAAAGACAAAAAGTGTTATAAAGGTCAAAAAGTAAACATTAAATCAAACAAACATAATTATTATATTCTTTACTTAATACTTAAGTGAAAATGACATAAAGTAATGATTTGAAATGTAATGTTAAGTGTTGAAAAAATTAGTTCGCTTAAAGTATAAGCAAAGGGTATTTTGGTCTATTTATAAAATATTATTTTAATCGAAATTTTTTCCTATAAATACCAACACACTTTCTCACTTTTTTTCACACCTTTCTTCTTCATTTTCAAGCTCTTCTTCCACTCTTTAATGGCTTCCACGCCTCTCTTAAAACATTCCAAAAATGTAATAAAGTTATGACAAAAATAATCGACAAAAAAGTATACCACTTAAGTCAAGTTCAAGCTAGTAAGTTCCATCCATCCACCCAAGGTCGTACCCACCTAGAAGCCATCTCCACCTCTTTTCATCTCAACTTCTAAGATAGCAGAGCTATAGCCGGATTTCAAGAAGTTTCAAAAAACAGTAGCGAAGCTATAGTCAAAATCCGTAGTGACAAAGTTAGTAAAATTGGTAGAAAGTATGGTTTAGATCTGGAGTTTCTTGCCTTAAAGTTTGACAGAATGGAATCCAAAGTGAGTTATTTCTTCCTTTAAGTTTATTAAAATCATTGCTAAGTTGAAGGAACTTTAAGTGTTAAGTGTTGTTTGAAAACCCTTGTTGAATGCTTGTTTACTTTGTTTGCTAAAACAATGGTTTTATTCCTTGTTTGACTATTTGGATGGTTAATTAAGTATTTTAAAATTTAGAAGTTACATACTTAATGGGGTATGCGGAAATGACTAGTACACGTGTTTCGTCTGTGAGATCCAAGGAGACTTGGGCGAGGAACGGAATATGTCGAAGGGAAAGCCTGGATGCTCCAAAATAAATATCAAACCGTTTTAACCAAAAATAAAGTGTTATAAATATTTGATAGAATGAAGCATTGATTATCATTTATTGTTGTGTTTATTTCATTTATTGATTGTTGACTTTGCTCGACCAGTTTATGTGCAATTAATTATCCATATGCATGGGTTGGGTAGAAAATAATTGTAGCTAACGACAAGCACCATTGTCCCAGTGGTTAAGTGATTTGGCTTTGGTGCGAGAGGTCACAAGTTCGAAAGTTGCGTAGCGTGATTCGAATGTTTATTGACATTTGATATGTTGTCACAGTGATTTGTTGTATATAAAGTACCATTTCAAAAAAAAAATTAACTAAAACTTTGTGATTTATTTCACGATTTGACTATAAGGTGTTTAGCGGTAATATTTGGTTCACTTTAATTTAATGAATTGTTTTGAAAATTGGTTTTCAAGTTGAAATGTTATGAAATGTTTTTCTTTAAAAGGAAAAAAATGATATTTGAGAATAAATATTTTGAAGTAATTTTATATAAAAGTGGTTTGTATAAAAAATGGTTTTATAAAAATGTTTTATAAAACGGAAAGAATTTCGAGGACTAAACCCGATGGTTTTAAGATGATATTTGAAAGGATTTGAAAATAGAAATTATTGTAGATTAGAAGTTTTTGTAATTATTAGTGTAAATGATTTTGTCATTTCAGGATATAAAATGATTTGTTATGTTACCAAAGATTTGGGTAACCCATAACTAAAAATGTGGGCAAGGCAGGTGCAGAGTTCTGTAGCCTCAGTATAGTCTGCTCTCGTTGAAGAGAGATATACATATCTGTATTTATTTTTCGGAAGGCTGGGACCCAGTTGCCTTGTTATTGGGAGAAACCTCCCGATCTGATTACATATATTTTGATATGGTTTTACAGTAGTATTTTGGAATTTTCAAATAAATATTTCAAAAGTGATTTGTTTTATGATCCCGAAGTAAAGTATTGTTTGATACAAAGGATGTATAAATTATTATTTCAAATAATTTGAAATGAAATCAGGAGTTTGGTCCAAAGAGATTATTTTCGAAAAGAATTATATTTTGAAAACAATAAAGTTAATTAGATTTTGGAAAACTAAAATTAAAGATTAAGCCTAAGTGGGTAGTTTTGGGAATTGCATATTGTTTGTTGCATCGTAGGCTCCATGAGTCCTATTTGCGATAGGAGAACTACGTTGGCTTGATCTTGTATCTAATTGGGTACCCAATTAGATAGGAGTACGTAGGCAGTCACAAGTGGTAGTGATGTAGCCCCAATAATAACATAACATTTTTTATTTATTGTTTGCTATTTATCGTGTGTTGATGTACTTTTCCTGCTTACTATTTTATTCCACATTTGACATTTTTATTGAGTTAGCAGGAATGGCTATTGTTGTCTTTCATCAGAGTTGTGCAGCGGTAGATTTATTTGTATTGGTATTTGCTATGTATTAAAGCACACCTAGTAGATTAAATTGATTACTCTGAAATTGAAATTGTATCCTATACATTTTATAGTGTTGAATATTTATCAAATATTGTGCATTAAGTTGGTAGTTTTCATTCGTAGTTTTAGAACGAACAGGTTTTTCAGCGATTTTGACTGGTCCAAAAATCTAGGTCGTCATATATTCTCATTCTGACATCATTTGTGTAGGAAAAAGAAATATTCTTTAATCATATATAACAAAACCAAAGAATAGCATGATTTTTGCATGGGACTACAATAGATTTATAACTTATATTGAACACTTATGCCTTAAAATTAGGTCTTTACCCTAACTTTGTTGATATAGTTTAAATGATAACTAGTTAAATCCACCTTTGTATATTAGTGTTGCTAAAGCAGGTGCTAAAAAGCCTTGATTTAGTGGATGTAGCGGAAAATAGTTGGGCTTAAAGTGGATCTACTATTTAATAGCGTTAAATTGAAATAGCGTAGCGGTCGAAGAGTGTTATGCGCCATAACGGGGATTTTGAGGGGCTATAGTGGGGCTTTAACTATACACCTTTAAAGTTCATTTAAAAAATGGATGAGTATTAGACATTAAAGCACAAAAGTATAAAAAGCGAAAATTAAATCACATAGTCGATTTATACTAGTTTGGACTCCCCTGGCCTACATCCAGTCTGAGATCTTCCTTTGTAATTTTACTAACACCCTCTTAACCTAGAGGAATAGGTATCCATGCAACTTCCTAAACAACCGAATAAGGCTTCCACCTATTCATGAATAACAAAATAGGTTTTCACCTTTATGTAGTAAAATAAAGCTCTTTGATAGCTATATTGTGTCTCTAATACTCTCTCTGATCAACATTTGAGCCCAATATCCTTTATAACCCTCACAAATAATGTTGGCTTGAATGTGCAAAGCCTAGGAGAGACTAAGTTGCTTCTAGATATAATGTGGAGTTGAATGCATTGAGAAGCTATGGTAGAGAGCAATTTGAGATATTCTGGGTAAATATGAGTTAATGCCCAAGATGATTAAGAGCGGTTGATGAAATTGAATCTGATATATTGATGCAGATGAACAAAGAGGGCATGTGATTTTATAGTGGACTTAGGGCTGAGTCTCTTAGGTTGCAACTCTCCAGGATAGCCATTGGAGAAAGGTGATGTATTCTGGAATGAAGAGGAAGGAGCAAGAGCCGCAATGATTCAAACTATGACCCATTATAGGAAAAATTCATGACAATCGGTTACGTGCTAAGTGGTCGAACAATTTTTGTTGGTTTTGTCTGTTTCAGACAACAACTAAATGTTGCACTTTTTGTCGATTTCACTTCTTTAGAAAATCCTAGAAAATTCTTAAATATGCTAAAGGATATTTCAGTTCATATGGTAAAATTTTGTGTGATTTAGAGATTATCTATGTGGTTTAACAAATTATGTATGAACTGACTTGATAAGGAATCAATATATGACATACTCATTTAGAGGTCTATAGTCTATCTTCGAGCGAATCGTTGAAGTGCATTTGACTTGTTAATCCTGCCTTTATCACTTGAATGATCGTACCCACTATATATGTTTGAATGATCTGATATGACCTTGATTCTTCTTTATTTTTCCTTTTTGCATATATATTCATTTCAAGCTTTAATCTCTAGTTGAATTCTACTTGATAACTAATAAATTTGTAATCGCTCCATAAACTCATTAGTAGCATTGTTGTAATGGTATTATCATCAAAATCTAAAATACTAGTTTTTACATTCTCTTCCTTTTTATGACAACAACCATATAACTTTATAAAGTAAATAAATAAATTCACTTCCCCTAGATTAATGCTCCCCTTGTACCTAAATCCTCCCCTTATCTATATGCCTAATTTTCAGTTGCTTTGGTATCGGCAAAAAGGTTTGAGAGAACTATATAAACGAGGGTATATGCGTAGCTTTTAGTCAAAAATTGATATAAATAATATCGAAGATGATATCAAGTAAACATCAAAAAAAATTGACTACAAGGTATTTAAATGATTTAAGCATAGTATGAATAAAGACACATATAAAATTCTAGAGATTAGGTGACCATATTTATTTTATGATTTAATGCACAAATAGTCAAATAGTTTTCTATTAAAAAAAATTGCTCATATTTTAAGAACCCATTCATAAAATAAAAGACATTATTGTTAAAAATTGGTTTTGCACTTTTATCTTGAAATTCATATAAAGTGAAGTAAAAATTTAGGACATAAAGAATTTTTACTTTTTTGCTTAAAGTCTTCTATTAAATAACCAAGGATTTACAAATGTTTGAGTTACATTTCTAACCTTTTTAAAATTTAGTCGGTCTATTTCGAAATCAATTAAAGTAACATTATGGCCACTTTTACTTAAAAATAATATTTTTAAAATATGACTTTTTTGCAGATTCTAATTTATCACACTTAATGCGTTGATATCTAATAATCCAGAACTAGAATTTCTAATGAAAATATTTTCTAAAATATTACTTTTAATTCATCAAATTGCTCCCTTAAAGAATATATTTTTTGGAAAATCACTTTTAACAATATAATCCTTTTGTAAAAATATAGTTATTTTCTAAAATTTATTTTTCAAAATTTGAATTTTAAGCTCATAATATACTAAATAATATGTACCTATGAAGATTGCAAAATTTGAAAATTTCAACATATTTCTAATAAATAAAATATCCATAAATATTAGAGTGCACCCGGTTTGTTGTTAAGCCTTTAGTAGTCATCTCTATGTAGCTCTTGTGTTGTTCTTGAATCAACCGGTTCTTCTTCATGTGGCCACCATTGTATGATTTTATGATATAATAGAAGCACAGCCTCTGATACCACTTGTTGGAACAAGTGACCAATATGCACTATATGTTTCCAGTGTTGTGATATAGCTTTAAAGTTCAGATTGAAAATGACCAAGTATCAAATATTGAAGCACAAAAGTAAAATCACATGGTTGATTTATACTAGTACAAATATCTTCGCTCTACATCAAGTCTAGGAGCTCCCTTTGGAATTTCACTAGCACCCTTACTTAACTCGAACGAACAAGTATCCATACAACTTCCTGGAAAACAAACTTAGCTTTGACCTCTGCCCGAACAGTAGAACATGACTTCACCTTTACATTGTAGAACAAAGTTCTCTAACAACTATGCTGTGCCTCTAATGCACTAATTTGTCAACTTGAGTCCAATAACTTTATAACTCTCACAAATGATGTTGGCTTGAATGTGCATAGGCTAAGGGAGGCTAAGTTACTTCTGGGTATAATGTGGAGTTGAACACATAGGGAAGCAATGGTAGAGAGCAATATGAGATCATCTGAACTGACCTGAGTTAATGCCTGAGATGACCAAAGAGTAGTTGTTTGGATTGGATCTAATATAATGATGCATATAAACATGGAGGCATGGTGATTTTATAATGAAGTTAGGGATGAGTCTCTAGGGTTGAAACTCTTTGAGATTACAAATGGTGAAAGGTTATGTATTCTGAAATGAAGAGGGAGGAGCAGGAGTCACAACGATCCAAATATGTCCCATTACAAGAAATTCACAACAATCGGTTATGTGCTAAGTGGTCGAATGGTTGCTGCTGGTTTTGTTTGTTCCATATAACAACTGAATGCTGCAATTTTTATCGATTTCATTGCTAAGAGGTATTTCAGGTCATATGGTAAAATTCTTAAAAACATTAAAGGGTATTTTAGGTCATGTAGTAAATATTGGAGTGATTTGGAAAATTTTATGTGTTTTTAATAAATTATATCTAAATTAACTAGACAAGGACCCAACTTACAACATACTCGTTTGAAGCTCTATAGTCCATCTCCGAGTGATTCACTAAAGTGCAATTGACTTGTTTGCGTTTATTACTTGAATGCTCGTACCCACTCTGTATGCTTAAATAATTTGATATGACCTTGATTTTACTTTATTTTACCTTTTTTCATATGTGTTCATTTCAAGCTTTAATCTTTACATAAATACTACTTGATATGCTAATAAACTTGTAATAGCTCAATAAACTCATCTGTCGAATTTTTGTAACATTGTTATCATCAAAACCCAAAAATACTGGTTTTACCCTCTCTCTCTCTTTTTGATGACTACAACCTTACAATTTTATAAATTAAATAAATAAATTTACTCCCTTTAAATTAATGCTCCCCATATTCCTATGTACTCCCACTATCGATGTCCCAATTTTCACCCCTTTGGTATCAACAAAAAGGTTTGAGAGAACTATATAAATGAGGGTGTATGTAATTTTTGTTCAAAAAATTTGATATAAATAATATAAAACATGATATCGAGTAAACAATAAAAAATCTATTTGATTATAAGGTATTTAGAATGATTTAAGCATGGTAAACATAGAGATACACTAAAATTCTAGGTCATAGGTCACAACCTATTTTATGATTTAATGCATAACTAGAAATACCCATAAAAAATTGCTTACCTTTTAAGAATGCATATAAAAAATAAAAGCCACTATTTTCAAAAATGGGTTTTGCACTTGTATCTTGAAATCCGTATAAAGTGTAGTGAAAACATAGGAGATACAGAATTTTCACTTGTTCGCTTAAAGTCTTATATTTAATAACCAAGGATTTACAAAAGTTTGAGTGATATTTCTAACATCGGTAAAGTCTAATGACATTACTCCAAAATGAATTAAAGTAAGATTATGGCACCTTTACTTAAAAATAATATTTTAGAAATATGAGTTTTTAACGTATTCTAATTTCTCATACTTAATGCGTCGATATCTATAAATTGAGAATTTGAATTACTAATAAAAATATTTTTATACATAATTACCTTTCATCAAATTATTCTCTAAAGAAAAATATTTTTTGGAAAATCACTTTTTAACAATATAAGCTCTTTGTGAAAATACAGTGATTTTCTAAAACTATTTTTTCTAAATTTCAATTTTAAGCTCATAATATACTAGCTAATATGTTTCTTTAGAAATTATGAAATTTGGAAGTTTCAACATAGTTCTAGTAAATAAAATATCCATAACAATTAGAGTACACCTGGTTTGTTGTTAAGCCTTTAGTAGTCATCTCTATGTAGCTCTTGTGTTGTTCTTGGATCGACTAGTTTTTCTTTATACGACCATCATTCTATGATTTTGTGATAATCAACAGAATCCCAAGCTTTGAAACCACTTGTTGGAACAGGTAATCAGTATGCACTATATGTTCGCAATGTTGTGATGTAGCTTTAAATTTCAAATAGAAAGTGGCCAAGTATCAAACATTAAAACACAAAAGTAAAATCACACAATTGATTTATACTGGTATGGATATCTTCATCCTACATCCAGTCTTGAAGCTCCCTTTGGAATAACATTAATACCCTTACTAACCCAGATGAATAGGTATCCATACAACCACCTAAACAACCGAACATAGCTTTAGCCTCCTTTACCTAGTAGAACAATGTTCTTTGAAAATTATATTGTGTCTCTAATACATTGAATTGTCAAGATTTGAGAAAAAAATCTTCTATAACCCTCACAAATGATGTTATTTTGAATGATCAGAGGCTAGAAGAGGCTAAGTTGCTTCTGGATGTAATGTGGACTTGATTGGATGGAGAACCAGTAGTAGAGAACAACGAGAGATCATCTGGGTTGATTTGAGTTAATGCTTGAGATGATTTAGAGTGGTCGATTAGACTGGATCTTATACAATGGTGCAAATGAGCAAGGACGCTAGGGGATTTTATAGTGGAGTTGGGGATGTGTCTCTAGGGTTGTTACTCTTTAGGATATCCACTGGTAAAAGGTGACATCTTTCGGAATGAAGAGGGAGGAGTGGGAGTCGTAGCGATTCAAATTGCGGCCCACTACTGGCCAAATTCATGACAATAGTCGACCGCTTATGTGCTAATTAGTCGACTAGTTGCTGCTAGTTTTGTTGTTCAAGACAACAATTGAATGCCATACTTTTACCAATTTCGTTACTTTGAAAAATCCTAGAAAATTATCAAATAATGCTAGATGATATTTCAAATCATATGTTGAAGTTTGGAGTGGTTTGAGAATCATTTGTGAGGTTTTAACAAATAATCCAAATTGACTCAATAAGGACTCAATATATGATATACTTATTTGAAACATATAACCCATCAGGACTCAATGCACGACATACTCATTTGAAACTTACAATCCATCTCCGAGTCATTCTCTGAAATACAGTTGACTTGTTTAACTCTTCTTTTATCTCTTGAATGCTCATACTCCATCTGCATTTTTGAATGCTATGATATGACCTTTATTCTTCATTATTTTTCCATTTTGCATATGCATTCGTTTCTAGCTTTAATCTCCACTTGAATGCTACTTTATATGCTAATAAATATGTAATATCTCAATAAACTCATTAATAGCATTGTTATAACGTTTTTATCATCAAAACTTAAAATACTAGTATTTACATACCTTATGTGTTTGCTTATGATGTTGATTTGTAATAACCCACCTTTCCCACCTTTCCCCTGAATCAACATCGAACGACAACGTCTGACTCTCAAATACCATAAAAGACATTTTTTGAGGTAAAATTAAAACAAAACACCATAACCAAGATATATCGATATAGTCTCATAGCGGAATGATAACATATAATATATTGAATATACATGAATAGAACTGGATAAACAATATATAAGAGACAGTATCAATGGAAGCAACTGATAAAGAAATATCAATACAAAAAGTCATAATACATCAGCCCACACATATGGAGCCCTTAATAATATATGATATAACAAGTTTCATATATAAATAACATATATATCATGTATTACCATAATATCAAGTATATATCCAAAATATCAACATCACGCCTCCAAATTGCTCCAGCTTCGCCACTCTGAATGCATATCCCCAAAATCACATGACTTCCAAACTGCTCAATCGAGTACTCGAGAGTTATCATGACATAAATAGACAAAGACAAAATGTGGGTCAGACTTAAAGCCTAGTATGAGGTGAACTATCTCAAAATATTGTATATATAAACTATAAGAAATTACTATGGGACAGTCGGTCCTCTCAATGAACGTGGCTCAGGGGTAATCTGGACTGCCCACAATCAGTAAAGTAAACCTATCCTAAAGGATAGGGAACAATACCTCATCCCAATCTTCTCCTGTAATCAACGAGTCAGCACAACTAATGTAATGTGACTGTTATGTAATAGTATACTATGATAAAGGTAACCCAATATTCAAATATAGGGATAATACAGATATCATAATATAAGTCTATTACATAACAGACAATAATAATGTCAATCAACTAATGTACCACATGCACAACGTAACGATATACAAAAAATAGAGAATACAAACTGATACCCGTCATCGCTGATGAGTGGAGTCCGCCATAGACATCTATCATGATCCGATGATTCTTGTCGAGGGTTTAAAATAAATAGAGTCATTACCAGATTGTACTATAGACCTTAAGCTGCATCCAAATTTGATCAAACTCGTGTAGATTTCGCTGTATCCCATATCGAGTATATGACATACTCTAGATATTTGAAACCTATTTGGATCTCACCGTATCCCGTGTTAAACATAAGTGTTATATGACCCAATCGTAGGCGATCGTCACGGTCTCCCCATTCCTTGTCATCATGGATTACTCAACTAATTCTTGTTACGCCTCTATAAAAGATAACGAGGCATGTCCCGTATAATACACTATCATAGCCATAAAGAAACTTCGATACCGTATATGTATAACATCACGTAATCATATACGCATATCACTAACAAAAAATGATATCTTATCATCATCTATATATACATATGGTCACTAATATAAGACCAATATGATGTATGGCTACTAATATAAGACCAATACCGAGTAGGTCACTAATATTAGACTAACACCATTATAAAAAATGTATTTACCTCAAGTTCAAAACCAAGAGGTAAGGACTCATTCCATGCTTTGCCTTGCATTCCACTTTCCTATGTAGCCAAAAGTCTCCCCATAGTCATGCTAGAGCCTTACGCCGAACCACGCTCGAAACCGGGAGAAAATACCCCATTATTTCTCCTTGCCCTAGCCACATTTACCTGGAGTAAGTCCCACTGGTGGACCGATTAGGCTCCACCAGTGGTAGCTTGCTCCTAGGTAGTGAGCTTAGGCAGCGAGCTTTTGCTTTTCATTGACCACCATTTTGCTCCTCGTTTCCTCCGTTGCTACACCCAAAGAGTCACCTAGCTTGCCTAACCTGACTTTAGCACATTGGTCCTCTTCCCTAGTTCATTGATTGATATTTTGGAAGTGGTTTCTTATGTATTCGAAAACCGATTTCGATACGATTCCTACTCTTTTTCACGTAGAGTTCTTGGGTGACTCTTTTGACCTGGCCTCCTCTCTCATGCCAAAATGTACTCAACTAGCCCTCACACCTCGTGTGATGCTCATGCGCGTTCCAGTACACCTATTTGTGCACATTTATACATACGTGCATACACAAACACACCTGCACTTCACAAATCACATTATAAGCTTCACCATTACTCCACCCGATATTCTCTCACACAACATAGCATAAACGATAGTCGCTCTAACTATATGAGATGATCGCAAATGTGCTTGTATACAAATATAGATGTTCACATACATACACATATAATTATTCACACAATTACACTTATATATACATACAACAATAAATAATAATTCTAATTACAATAGATGAATTGTATTAATTATCATATAACTTCAAATACATGTATAAGTATACGTATACCTATCCATATACATATACATACATGTATATTTAAATAAGTATTTCAACTATTACTTGATCGAATCTTATTTTTATTTATCAAATCTTGTCTATAAAGGTCTAATATTATTTTCTATTATTCTATAAAATCTTCTTTTATAAAATATCTCATTCACGTTATTTTATAAAATCATGCAACTATTTTATTAAATACATTATTAGCTTACTAATCGTTTTAAGCCGTTTTTAACACCTAATCTCTTTATTAAAATTAGGTATTCACCTCATAATTCATTTATAAAACCTTATAACCATTTTTATAAAATATTTCATTCACTTATAAAATTATTTCTTTACTTAAATAATATTTATAAGCACTAATTAAGCTTTATGAAGCCTCTAATCACTGTAATAATAAGTGTAAAGTTCAAAACTCACTTAATTATCTTACTAACGTCTCTAAAAGTCATCTTTAAGTTCGTTAATAATTAATGTGTTAATATAACTACGTTTACTACATGATTATAAGCTCAAATCATTATACATTATTCATTAATCAGTTATTAGTAATTATAATTACTTACTAACTTTTTAAAGCCAATTCAAATGGCTTAATCAATACTAATTAATGATATGTTCATAACCATATCATTGAATTAGTCTCTAATCAATAATAACATCACACCTAATCATTCAATTAACCCCAAATCTGTTACTAAGCTTACTAACTTTTCCAAAAGCAGTAATTAAGACCTCTAATAAATAGTTCGTTAATATAATCATGTTTACAATGTAAACATAAGCTCGAGTTAACAATATAATTCTCTAAATGACTTCATATAACTCCAAAATCATATAAACACAAATCTATGAAGTATAGTAAGAAAATGTAGGTAGATAATCATCGCACTCACCTTCTTCTTCCCTAAATCAAGTTCTAATCACCAAAACCCAATTACAAGCCAATCCATTGATGGATTTTATGGGGAATAGGAAGAGAAGAATAATTGTGATTTTATTAGGATTTTCTGGAATTTATTTAAGCATGGATTAGTAGATTTAGGGCTAGGCTTAAAGAATGAATTATGAAAGTAATTAGGAGATGGAGATGAAATGTTATGTTTAGTGAAAAGTGAATGAAGAGGTTAGGCACTTATAGGCTAGTCGATGGACCTTAGCCCAAAATTTATTTCATCCAAACAAAAGCAATATTCACTCCTAAAACTTATTGACTCCAAACATAGCTCGGCTTATACTCATTCTTCTCACGATGGAATTGCAGTCTCAATGGCTTGGGTCTCGAGTTACAATTCATTCGTCTCTTTAAATTGAGTGTAGTGAGCGTTTTGTTAGTTAATGATTTCATATTTAAATATCTATTACATTCCTCCATCCTTAAAAGAATTTCATCCTTAAAATTCCAATGAGTATGACAAAAACTTGACCGATTAAAATTCCCAAGCTTCGATTACGAAAAATTATAACAGTATCTCCCATACGCGACTAATGTTATGGAAACTCCCAAGTTAGTATAAATTACGTATCGAAACATGTGATAAAATATATTATCCCATATTTCCCAAAAGTTCGTACCTCTTTTTAAGAAAGCTTATAACCATGTAAATGCAAATCTATACAAGTAAGCTTTTAAGTAGTTACGCCTTTTCTCTCTAGTGCCTACTTGTACTATACAAAGAGGAATATGCACCAACTCTATAAAATCACAAAATATATACATGTATAATTTATCATTGTAACCGATACTACCACAATCATACATGACTATCTACTAGAGGGTAAACTAAAATAATTCAGTATCTAAATCTATAATAGACTCCAAGTCACATCAAAATGCAATATACTTGTATAGATCTCACCTCGACCCCTATAATAGGCATGGTTAATATATGAAATATTTTAGATAGCTATCACTATCTCTCTCTGAACATGTTATAACTAGTAATTACAACTAGCATACAATTAACCAGACATATAAACAAGTAACAACAAGCAACAACTATCAACGACAAGCAACAAAAAGCCAAAATAATAAACAACAAGAAATAAAAATAAATAACAATTAGCATACGAACAACCAATCATACAAAAAGAATCTATACCAATAGGTATGGTAACCAACAATAGTCAAATGTGCATGTCAAGCTATAAACTCCCATGAGTCTATTTGACATCTAAGAAGAATCAAATGCCTAAGTAGTGCAACCTCTTTCATGAACATAATACATGAAAGATTGTTTCACCTCCTGTTGCAAAAAGGAAAACTTATACTATGTGTCGGGTCATCGATCCTCAAGACTTTCAAATAAATCTAGTAATCTAAGTCTCAACTTTACTTTTCTTACGAATAGACTCATTCTCCCGAAGAGAAAACTTTACTGATTAAATCATCATTAAATGACGATCTACAAACACTTGGTTTTGCTTCAGCTCAAACTCATCTCAACCGCTCAATGTTAATAAGGATAATATACTAAGTGTACGACGATCCTCACCTATGCAAGTACCATATCGCCACTTAGAAAACTATCCAAATCATCACAAAACTAGTCGAGAAGTCCTTCCTTGAACTATCACAAGCAATCTTGACTATATTATACTTTAATTTTACAACGAATAAAAATCATCCAAAATAATATATGATGCCCGATCCAATCCTTTCTTTGCTCGTCTGATTTCTTTGTAAAACTAGGGTGGGTCACCTGACTCCTCTCTTGAAACATAGATCCAGTTCTTTGATCCAATCACTGAAATTTTCTCACACGCTAGAATCAAGCTTTGGAAATCTTACAGCCACCTCAGGAATCTGACTCAAGAGCTTGTCTCTAAGAATCGAGTGAAAAACCCTTACCTAACTGGTGCGAATCATTTAGAAACCCTACGCTCAAAGTAGGGATTAGGAACTGGTATGTGAATGGACTGATCCCTATAAAACACCTCTTCAATACATAGGATTAACTTAGCATCTAAGATTTACTAACACAAGGACAAACACTTATAACATGAATAAATATATGCAATCTATAAGTCATTCGCTCGGTCTTTTCTCATTACTTGGCATCCATCAAATCCTACTTAGATGCAAATACAAGTCGCTCTTCAC
The DNA here is from genome assembly GCA_030737815.1 of Allium fistulosum. NCBI lineage: Eukaryota > Viridiplantae > Streptophyta > Magnoliopsida > Asparagales > Amaryllidaceae > Allium > Allium fistulosum. Next base: position 958,469,909 of record CM060903.1, on the reverse strand, counting down.
TGACTAACCCTACTCAAATCGAAAGCTCATGCATCGAGTTTGAATGATAGTACTCTCGGTTGCTACACCTTAGCTCATCAACTAAGGTTACTCATATAGGGTTTAATGAAAGAATTTACCTATAATGTAAAGCATCAAGTTTAGTCTATCTACCAAGTAACCAGCAATAGATGAACATACAACTCAAGTATCAAAAAGAACGTAAGCAAGTAACTTACAATTAAAGCATACCATGCTACGTGAACTTATTTCCTTACTCTTGTGCAGGTCTGCTAGGACTCGGTAATGCCTGTAAGGCATAAGTCATTATCACTTGCCCACCCCTCTGAAGTGTAGGACAATCCTTCTTCAAGTGATCAACTTGATTGCAGTTGAAGAACTTACGCTTCACCTTAGCTCTAGGAAGCGAAATGCCCCTTTATGCCACAAGAGTGGCATAATTTATCAGCTCTCTCCTTTGCACAAGCTTGATCTTTCCCTGTATCTTGGCCTTCACACTTCGGTTGGAACTTTGGAAATTCTAAAGTTAATGGAGCAAGAAGTATATGTGCTCCAAGGGCTACACCACCTCCAACACCTACCGCGGCTACTGCAATGTTCGTGGGAAGCGGAATATCCTATGCGGTAGTTAGTCTCCAAACCATTCAGACATTTAAGACTGCTCATTCGCAATCACTTGTATACTCCGTTTACTCGTACTGATAGCTTGAACGAAGATAGCTTAGTAACCAGTGATAGAAATAAATTAAAGTCCAAAAGATAAGTGATGTATGCAGTATTATATAATAGAAAAATACAAGTATACAATCTTAACGTATCTCCTTCTATCAGATTGTTTAACTTAATTTGGTCTACTTGGTCCTGAGTGTTGAGCCTAAGCTCTAATGCCAAATGTAATAACTCGCCCTTCGTAATACCCTGAATCAACATCGAATGACAAAATATGACTTCTGAATACCACAAAAGATAGTTTATTAGGGTAAAATTAAAATAAAACACCATAACCAAGGCATATCTACAGAATGCCATAGTGGTATGATAACATAGAGTATATTGATTGTACATAAACAGAACTGGATAAACAATATATAAGAGACTGTACTAGCAGAAGCAATTGATAAATAAATATCAATACAGAAAATCATAATACATCAACTCCACACATATGGAGCCCTGAATAATATCTCATACAATAAGTCTCATATATAAATAACATATCCAACATGTACAACCACAATATCAAATTTATATTCAAGGTATCGACATCACGCCTCCAAAGTGCTCTAGTTATGCCCCTTTGATAGTGTATCCCAAAAGCACCTGACCCCTAAACTACTCAATCTAGTACCCGAGAGTTGTCATGACATAAACAAACAAAGAAAAAATATGGGTCGAACTTAATGCCTGGTGTGAGAGTAACTACCTTAAAATACTATACATATAAAAACAAAATTCTATTATGGCATAGTTGGTCCTCTTCTCGAACGTGGCTCAAGAGTAATTCAGACCACCCACAAACAAGTAAAGTAGACCTATCCTAAAAGATAGGGAACCATACCCCAGTCGGATCTTCTCTTATAATCAATGAGTTAGCATAACTAATGTAATGTGACTGCTACATAACAATATACTATGATAAAGGTACCCAATATACAAATGTATGGGTAATATAAATATCATAATATAAGTCTATAGTGTGGTAGATAAATGTGGGAGGCTGTTGCAGAGGCACTATGGAGTGGCGAGCGATGGCTGCATTCAGGTGAGTTGCAGATCGAAATGTGGGAGGCTGTTGCTCACGTGTGGCTAGGCAAAGTGGAAGCGCAAGCCATTTTTTCAGAAAAATTTTTAGAGTTCGGCATTTGAAGAGGAAAAACTAGGATGCTTGGCTTCGATTTGGACTTGGGTGGCTGTCGACGTTGAAGTGGTGGGTGATAGGGCGAAGGCCGGCTGCAGTTGGCAGAGCAAGTCGTTGTGGAGATGTGAGGCGTGAAGGGTTGCAGTCGGTGAAAAAATGGGGTGAGAGAGAAGGCTGGCCGGAGGTGGTGGGCATTGCCACGGTGGAAGCGGAGGCGAGTAGCTCGGGTCTGTCGAGTGTGGTGGAGCGGATCTGGCGGGTATGCGGGTTGGTGGTTAGAATGCACGAAGTGGAAGATGTTTGATCAAAGCCAAAGAAGATGAAATGAACTAGGCTGAAATGAAATGGTGGAAATTAAAGTCTGGGAGGAACGTTTGCCAAAACTAATAGGGAAGAAAGAAGTACAACCGAACAAAAATTGAAGTAGCATATACAAAATGAAACGTTGGAATCAAGAAAGTCAAGATTTTGAAAATATTGATTGCACGGCTATTAGTATAATACGGTGGAAATCAAAAGGACAAATGTAACGATTTGGATTTTCGCGTTCGAAAATCGACATCCATACTTTACATCGTACTCGAATGCCGTAGATTCGACCGTTCAAATCCGAGTCGCCGGAGCTTATAACACACTAAGTAAATAACACAGCGGAAGAAAAAGAATAATACATTGATATACAATATTTGATACAATATCTGATACAACAGAGTGATACAATGAATATCAATATACATCAGAGATATGATACAACAATATAGCAGCGAAAAAGAAAATAGATAACACCAGCAGCGGATAGAATGTCTCCAATAGAATGCTCTAAGATAAGCAACGTCAGTCCATGAGCTCTAAGAACTGAACTAGCTCCTGATAATCTGCTAAACCTGAATATCTGAAAACCCCAACTCTAGACTGCCCGTGTGGAAAATTATGAGCACCTAGAGTTTAGGAAAGGAACAATAAACTATGTGTAACGACCCAGAATTTCGATCAAATTATATTGGGAATATTTAATTTATTTTAAATATTTGAACGATAATTTGATTTGAACCCCCGATTTAAATTTGAATTTGGCGATTAAATTCTAAAATTTAATCTATTGTAAGTTGAATAAAAATTTGAATCTTCAATTTTAAGTTGAAGAAAATTATTGTGAAAGCTTAGAAATTTTATTTTGATGATACTGAAGATAACAGAAGCTTCAGAATCTAATTTCGAATTGATTTGATCAGTTTTGAAAATTATATCGTTCAACCGATATTTAAAAATAGCCGTCCGAGGCACAGTCTCGGAATTCGACGAAACCAGTTCCATTGGGTCCGTAATTTTGAATAATTGTCGGATTTCAATTTTCGTATTTTACAGAGTCAATACGTGATCGTACGGCGTGTAAACGCATTAAAAATCTTTATCGAATTTAAATTTGAATTTAAATTTAAAATGGTCAACATCACCACACGTTCATCTCCTTCAATCACGCAGAGAATCACGAACAAAAATCGTGTTACCCATACCCTTTCGTTTCAAATACTACTCTCCTCCGTTCAGTTCAAAACGTGATAAAGCGAAATCAAACGAAGAAAATGGCCGAGCCTTTCCTTGCCTTCGAAAACAAAATCGCAATCTCTCTTCCACTTTTCAGTTCGTCCCCAAAAGAAAGAAAAATTAAAATCAATCGCTCGTTCGATTTTCGAAAACAAAACGAGATTCTCGGCGAACTCGGCAAAGGAATTCGCGATGGCGTCTAGGTCGACGCTGCAGGCACGCGCGTAGATCGAGGTGGGATGTTCGATGGTCGCGACATCGATGGGCCTCGCGATGTCACGATTGGCACAGGCGGCGGCGTACGCGCGATGGTGGCCAGTCAAAGGCGAGGCAGTGGGGAATGCTCAGCTCTGATTGGAAGATGTGTGGTAGTTGCTCGAGGTCACGAGGCAGTCGGCGGTGGCATTGTCAGGGATAGGCGATGGAGACCTCGTTCTCGAGGCGGTGGCGGCGACGTGCTGGTCATTGGAATCACGATAACCGCAATGGTGAGGCTAGGGTAATCGTGAATTCGTCTGTGAAGTGCTCGATCGAGGTAACAATCCCTGGTTACTAATTTAAAATTGAATAAATATTCATATATATACATAGGTATATTTCAATTTAAATGTATTGAAGAAAACAGTAAATAAATATATGGATAAAACTTTGAAAGAAAAAAAAAAGTGTAAATTTACAGTAAAGGATGTTCACTGTAGTTACAATTTGCAGATTTTGAATATATATGGTTGAAAAGAGTTTTTAAAGTACAAGGTTTAAAATTGGTAAATAAAAATTTAATTATATTGATTCGAATATTAATAAATTACTAAAGAAAATTTATTCGAGGAAATTTAGTTTCAAATTTAATTTTTAGTTTAATTTTAAAACTTATATAAATATATACGAATTTACAGTAAAGTTAAATATATATGCAGTAGATATATATACAAAATTTCTGGTATAAAAGGTAGACATTTATATATATACAAATATCGGTAGAAAAACTTATGCAGTAATAATAAATATGCAGTAAGATATTTACTTATTTAGTTTTTGAATTGATAAATATATATATTGGGAAAAAAACTAATTTAAACAGTAAAGGGGAAAGTTTATACAAATAAGATAATGTATTTTTGGAAATTAAAAAGGATTTTATTTAAAAAAGGAGAATTTATTTAAAGTTAAATCACTAGTTTACAATTGAAGTAATTTAAATTATTCGATTTATTCCGAATATTAATTGATTTTATAAAATATTTATACAAGGTCTATAATTGAAGAAAAACAAAATGGATTGGGAATGGATGGCAAAATAAAGCAAAGGTGAGATTTTCTCACTCGAAGGAAATTTGATTTTACAGTTATTATTGACTGTTTGATTGCTATTGATTGTTATATTAGATATGATAGGATATATCTATATATATAGCAGTATATACATATTGGCATATGTATATATTGGATTGATTGATTCCCGCCTCGTATAGCGGATGAGACCCTATTGCGCCATTAGTAAGCGGATTTATAAAAACCTATATACCGCGATAATTCCGTACTGGAGCGGAATTGGTATTGTGCTAACATCTTTGGATGCAGGGAAACAGGTTGGAGGGATCCAACTGGACCCCTCACATTGATTGAATTTATTTCTACTGTGATGTGATAATCTGTGAATGATTATTGTTGTTATTGAATTGATATCTGGAAATTGTTTGAAAAGCTAAAATTTAGCTGAATGGATGTTTTGACATCATTGGATTTCAAAAAAATAAACAAAATTGAATTTTTGAAATCAAAGTAGAAATGTCTAAGTGAATCAATCTTTGAAATTGAATAAATTTTGAAGAAAGAAAATTTTAAAGTATAAAAAGTTAATTTTTATAATCTTATCGAATTTATTTCCAGAATAAAGTGAAGATGTTAAATAAATGAATTTCGTATAATAGTGATTTTAAATTGAGGAAATTAATTTAAAATCTGGATTTCTAAATAAATTGAAAGAAACGATTGAAATTTATTTTCTTAAAAAAGGAATTTATTTAAAAGAAGATAAGTTGGAAATTCAGTTTGAAATTTAATTGGTAAATTAAAATAAGTTGTGAAATCAATGTAAAATGAATTCAATAAGGAATTTATTTAGTAGTGATAAATAAAATTTGAAATCAATCTGTAATTGATTTAATATTTAGAGATGAATTTTTGAGAAATCAATGTGGAAATTTTATTCGAACGTTGAAAATAAAATTAGAAATCAACATTGAAATTGATTTGGTATTGAAGCTTTTATAAATGGAATTAAAATTTATAAAAGTTGTTTATGAACCCAAAGTCACTTATTTTGATAAGTTAAATATTGAAGTTGATAAAAGAAGGTTTATAAGACGAAGTTGTTATTAAAAAGAGAAATAGAATTTATAAACGTGCTTATAAATTCGAAAATAGATTGGATGTGATAAATTTAATAGAAGATTATTTTAGAAGATATATTCACGATTTTGGACAGTGAATATATTGTTAAGTAAAATGGATTCATTTTTGAAGAAGTAATATTTTAAAAATGAAGTTAAACATTTTAAAGGCGTTTTAAAATGTGTTGTGAATCGAAACCATAGATTTCAACATTTATCGTTGAAATAGACGTTTTCGAGAAACTTAAGGAAATGGTGGACTATAACACTGTTGTTATAGTAAATGATTTCCGGAAGGAAATGTTTTATATAGTATTGGGATTTATATATCTATCTTAATTTCGAATCCCTATACTAGTGATTTCGAGTCGTCGTAACGATGTTTTACGTAACATTCGTTTTGACTCAAATAAAGGTGTTAAAAGAATATTTTCCTTAAAGAATGAAATTATACTTAATTTGATTTAAGTATATCGAATATTTTCCAAGTGTTGAAATAAATGAATTGTGAATTGCTGACTTATTTTTAAATAAGTATGGAAATGTTTTCCAAAACGAAATGAAATGTTTGAGAATTTATCTTCTTAAAGATAAATTGAAATTGAATATTGAAAACGATTTGAAAATCGAATATCAGTAGATATTCAAAAGTATAAATTCAATACGGAATCTATAGAAGAAAGCGAAGTTGTTTTAAAATAAATATTGATTTATTTTTGAAGTGTGGAAATTTTATATCTAGTAAAAGATATTTTTGGAAGATGAAATAATTTGGAAAATTATTTGGAATCTGATGATGTTGCGCATCTTTATTGATAGTTAAATAACCGACTATCAATAATTACCTTGAGTAGGTATTTGTTGTGAATTGGATGAATTTGAATGCCACACTTATTTTTGAATAATCGCTCACTATTCGGGTTAGCCGGGAAAGGACCATGGGGTCGTATAACCCATTCCGAATATGTGATACGTCGTTATGAATCGCATTTGAAGACCGGTGTTGAAGACCGGATATTTTTGAAAACGGAAGGATTACCGTCGAGTTACTCTACATCGACTGATCTTCGATTTAGAGGTTTTATCACCCTTAGTGACGGGAAGTCCAGACGTGATTGAAAATTATCCGGATGTGCAAGGGCTTCGTGAGAAGTGCCTTCGGTTATGTTCGATCCCGGAACAGACTTATATGGATTGTGTGTCTGACGTTACAATTTGAGATATAAAGCTGATTTCTTTCAAATACATTTCTGTTGGTGGCGGAGAATTTATTCTCTTAGCTTAACACCCTTCTCTGAGACGTACGAGCTCAGAGGTTATGTAGTTGAAATTTATCAGCGATATATCCCAATTTGGTAACGTGGCATACTGAGTGTTGCTGTGAAATGATCAGTGTTTGATCATTTGTGATATGATCATTTGTTTGATCTTATATCTTTGTGATCATAGGTTGATCATTTTGTTTGACCCGAAGCAGGGCTTTTTAAGAAAGCGTAGCTTTGTGGACGAGACTTCGTCGAGCCTCACACCCCGGAAATGGTCGAAACAGGAAGAATGCAGCAAGGTTCTAGGGAGTAGCGCCCCTTAGTGTATGTCATTCCTTCTGGATAAAGGTGGTATCATGGTATGGAGCCCAGATACTTAACCTCTGTGGTTACTGCATTATTTTTTCTATGTGGTTTGTTGCGAATCGGGGATCCTCGGGAAGATCGGTGACGATCGGGGGATGGCATACGCGTGTCAGTAGTTACCTATTTTTGCAGAGGTAACCCGGCCTTGTGTTGGCAGAGATCCGGTTAGGTTCTCGGGTCGTCTATTCCAGGGACGTACCCATCGTGGATAGGAAGTTCCTTAGCCTGACCATTTGTTGGAAATCCAAAGAAACAATACGTGACTTGTACGGTTTTAGTTGTAGAACCTGCCATCTAATATGGCAGCTATAGCAAGCATACTATAATGGTACCTATGCTGGCTAAGATTTATATTCTACTTTCGAAATGTTTTCTACACTATGCACTAATAATAATATCAAAAAGAATTTGATTTTTGCGTAGTAAGCATCTTTGACTATCATAAGAAGAAATCTCCTCCAAGTCTGCGTTTGCATTGTGTGTGTGGCGGGAGGTCTTATGGTAGTTTCATTTTCCAAAAGCATTTCGAATTGACTTTAAAATTTTCCTGTTGTTTATTTTAAAGAATAACTGTTTTACGATCTCACACCAGTCACCATGACTGACTCGGAGTTTATTGTTTCCCTTCTAAACTCTGGGTGCCCACAAATTTCCACACGGGCAGTCTAGAGTTAGATTATCAGGATATTCTGGATATTCTGGAGCTTTGGAGATAAGCTGGAGTTCGAGACGTAGTATTTGTATCTGATATTATTTTATTCCGCTGTGTATTCTGTATGAGGACGAGTTTATATAACTGTCCATTGTTGTATATTGACTCTGATGATTGATGTATGTATAAACTAATATAGTTCTTTGTTTTAAAAGACTAGTGTTTATCTATTATATATTGTTCCGCTGCGATATGTGAGATTCTGATATTGTCTCTGTTCTGTGTGTCTATTGATGTCGTTCAGATGCTTTTCTGTTGTTCTTCTTCTTTCCTTCTTCTCTTTTTCTTCTATCTCCTTCTTCTTCTACTTTTTCTTTTTCTTAAAACCCTCACTATTGGAGTTTCCGGCACTCGATTGCTCGGCAGTCGATAAAGTGAGCATCGATGTCGAATTTTCGAAAGTCGAAAATTTCAGGATGTGACAAAGTGGTATCAGAGCATATGGTTAAGCGACAACCCTGCTCTGTTGGGTGTTACTCATTAGAGATAGAGTCAGCAGTACTCTAGGATGAGTTGAGTGTAGTAATAGATATGAGCGCGTATTTGTTATTGAATATAAAATTGTTTTGTATTGTGATGATTGGTTTATTGAGTGGCATATGAACCTTCGTCGGCACAGTCTGCGCAACTGTATCGAAGGGGTTTCTAAACTCTCGAATAGAACAATTCGGCACAGTATTGTTTTTGAATAGGGTGAATGAGATAATTTTGCCCAAACTATTTTTGTATAGAAAAGAATGTTTTTCTATGAATTATTATAGTATATGGTTGCATGGTTGCTAGAAGTAATATTATTTAATTATCATCATTGATATATATATGTGAGAAATTATATATGAAATGGAAATCAAAAAAATAAAGAATTAAGAAATGAATCCATATACAAGTAGAATTTGAGAATATAAATTATAAATATGAATTGTAATTTGAAACGGGATTCCAGAAAAGTTTTTGGAAATGTTTTGAAAAGGATTTGAAAATTTTGGAGATTTGGAAAGTTTAAATCTTTTTGATTTGAAAATGGATTTCGAAGGTTTTGGAAAGTATTTTGGAGAGTTGAAAGCTCTAAACTCTTTTAGGTCGCTGGAAAATAATCCTGATGATGGTGGCCACATCATTAGAATTCATTTTCGGGTTTCCAAAAGAGAAATTGCTGTTAAATTGTTTTAAATAGGAGTTGTTTGAAAATTTGGGTTTTGTTTGAAAATTCAAAGGATAATTTGAATTGTTTTCAAATGATTTTGAAATGTTGGTAAGATTCTGGAATACCATATGAAAATATCTATGAATATTATGAAGTTGAATTAGATAAATTGAGACTTGAATTGGGAACTAAATAAAAGAATGATTCGAATTTGCAGATAAATTCAAGTAAGTTGAAAACTTATAGAATATTTGAAATTTGATTTGGAAATCAGATTCGAATTGGAAATGAAAGAATTAGTAAATAAGTTTCAGAATGAATAAATAAATTTGAATTTGTAAATAAGTTGATAACTTATAAAAGATTTGAAAATGAATAGAACTGAAATTGAATTTGATTTGTGAAGTATTGAACTAAAATCAGTAAGTGAAGCTAATTGAATATAGACCGAATGAATAAGGTTTAACGAATTAAATTCAATAATTACAAAAGAAAAAGTAAATTGAATTCGAATTGGAAATCCAGTTTAAATGAAAATAGGTTTAACCGTAGGGTAAATTGAAAAAAAATTTGGAAATGAGCAAAAGAATAAAACTGGAATTAAAACTGAATCCAAATTGAATTGAATGGTAAATTTAATTCAAATGAGAATTGAAAAATTGAATGAAATTGAGTATGCAACTTCAATAGTAAGCTAAAAATGGTATAAGCAGTTTGTATTGAAAATTTTGTAATTGAATGTACGAAATGGTTTGAATATATGTAACTAGATATTATGGCTAGTAGGATATACAGGTATAAATGAATTGGATTTGATTTTCAAAGAGAATTCGAATTGCTCGACAAAAGGTATGTATTTGAGTTTTAATATGAGTTTTTGATGATTTCTCTCTAGCCGCTTGGCTTTTTCTTTTTCTTTTTGAAATCTGAGAGTCCGTAGGGACGTTTTGTAGTCGTGCCGTATTAGCCGCGCAAAGGAGACGCTGGCGAAATTTTTCGAAAATCTCGGGTGTTAGAAAATTTTTGAGAAAATTTTGAAAGTTAAAATTTGAATTTGAATTTAAATTCGAATGGTTAAGTAAAACAATGTTGTTTTGAAACTTAGAGTTGAAGTTGAAATTTAGTTGATGAATAACGAATCTTTAGTAGAAAGATTTGTTTTGAAAATTTGATAAAACTATTAGATTGTGGAAAATAGTAGACGAGTTAAGGACCACTTTTCCTAACTTGTAATTTCGAGGACGAAATTCTTTTAAGGGGGGAAGTCTGTAACGACCCAGAATTTCGATCAAATTATATTGGGAATATTTAATTTATTTTAAATATTTGAACGATAATTTGATTTGAACCCCCGATTTAAATTTGAATTTGGCGATTAAATTCTAAAATTTAATCTATTGTAAGTTGAATAAAAATTTGAATCTTCAATTTTAAGTTGAAGAAAATTATTGTGAAAGCTTAGAAATTTTATTTTGATGATACTGAATATAACAGAAGCTTCAGAATCTAATTTCGAATTGATTTGATCAGTTTTGAAAATTATATCGTTCAACCGATATTTAAAAATAGCCGTCCGAGGCACAGTCTCGGAATTCGACGAAACCAGTTCCATTGGGTCCGTAATTTTGAATAATTGTCGGATTTCAATTTTCGTATTTTACAAAGTCAATACGTGATCGTACGGCGTGTAAACGCATTAAAAATCTTTATCGAATTTAAATTTGAATTTAAATTTAAAATGGTCAACATCACCACACGTTCATCTCCTTCAATCACGCAGAGAATCACGAACAAAAATCGTGTTACCCATACCCTTTCGTTTCAAATACTACTCTCCTCCGTTCAGTTCAAAACGTGATAAAGCGAAATCAAACGAAGAAAATGGCCGAGCCTTTCCTTGCCTTCGAAAACAAAATCGCAATCTCTCTTCCACTTTTCAGTTCGTCCCCAAAAGAAAGAAAAATTAAAATCAATCGCTCGTTCGATTTTCGAAAACAAAACGAGATTCTCGGCGAACTCGGCAAAGGAATTCGCGATGGCGTCTAGGTCGACGCTGCAGGCACGCGCGTAGATCGAGGTGGGATGTTCGATGGTCGCGACATCGATGGGCCTCGCGATGTCACGATTAGCACAGGCGGCGGCGTACGCGCGATGGTGGCCAGTCAAAGGCGAGGCAGTGGGGAATGCTCAGCTCTGATTGGAAGATGTGTGGTAGTTGCTCGAGGTCACGAGGCAGTCGGCGGTGGCATTGTCAGGGATAGGCGATGGAGACCTCGTTCTCGAGGCGGTGGCGGCGACGTGCTGGTCATTGGAATCACGATAACCGCAATGGTGAGGCTAGGGTAATCGTGAATTCGTCTGTGAAGTGCTCGATCGAGGTAACAATCCCTGGTTACTAATTTAAAATTGAATAAATATTCATATATATACATAGGTATATTTCAATTTAAATGTATTGAAGAAAACAGTAAATAAATATATGGATAAAACTTTGAAAGAAAAAAAAAAAGTGTAAATTTACAGTAAAGGATGTTCACTGTAGTTACAATTTGCAGATTTTGAATATATATGGTTGAAAAGAGTTTTTAAAGTACAAGGTTTAAAATTGGTAAATAAAAATTTAATTATATTGATTCGAATATTAATAAATTACTAAAGAAAATTTATTCGAGGAAATTTAGTTTCAAATTTAATTTTTAGTTTAATTTTAAAACTTATATAAATATATACGAATTTACAGTAAAGTTAAATATATATGCAGTAGATATATATACAAAATTTCTGGTATAAAAGGTAGACATTTATATATATACAAATATCGGTAGAAAAACTTATGCAGTAATAATAAATATGCAGTAAGATATTTACTTATTTAGTTTTTGAATTGATAAATATATATATTGGGAAAAAAACTAATTTAAACAGTAAAGGGGAAAGTTTATACAAATAAGATAATGTATTTTTGGAAATTAATTTATTTTTGTTACTAAAGGATTTTATTTAAAAAGGAGAATTTATTTAAAGTTAAATCACTAGTTTACAATTGAAGTAATTTAAATTATTCGATTTATTCCGAATATTAATTGATTTTATAAAATATTTATACAAGGTCTATAATTGAAGAAAAACAAAATGGATTGGGAATGGATGGCAAAATAAAGCAAAGGTGAGATTTTCTCACTCGAAGGAAATTTGATTTTACAGTTATTATTGACTGTTTGATTGCTATTGATTGTTATATTAGATATGATAGGATATATCTATATATATAGCAGTATATACATATTGGCATATGTATATATTGGATTGATTGATTCCCGCCTCGTATAGCGGATGAGACCCTATTGCGCCGTTAGTAAGCGGATTTATAAAAACCTATATACCGCGATAATTCCGTACTGGAGCGGAATTGGTATTGTGCTAACATCTTTGGATGCAGGGAAACAGGTTGGAGGGATCCAACTGGACCCCTCACATTGATTGAATTTATTTCTACTGTGATGTGATAATCTGTGAATGATTATTGTTGTTATTGAATTGATATCTGGAAATTGTTTGAAAAGCTAAAATTTAGCTGAATGGATGTTTTGACATCATTGGATTTCAAAAAAATAAACAAAATTGAATTTTTGAAATCAAAGTAGAAATGTCTAAGTGAATCAATCTTTGAAATTGAATAAATTTTGAAGAAAGAAAATTTTAAAGTATAAAAAGTTAATTTTTATAATCTTATCGAATTTATTTCCAGAATAAAGTGAAGATGTTAAATAAATGAATTTCGTATAATAGTGATTTTAAATTGAGGAAATTAATTTAAAATCTGGATTTCTAAATAAATTGAAAGAAACGATTGAAATTTATTTTCTTAAAAAAGGAATTTATTTAAAAGAAGATAAGTTGGAAATTCAGTTTGAAATTTAATTGGTAAATTAAAATAAGTTGTGAAATCAATGTAAAATGAATTCAATAAGGAATTTATTTAGTAGTGATAAATAAAATTTGAAATCAATCTGTAATTGATTTAATATTTAGAGATGAATTTTTGAGAAATCAATGTGGAAATTTTATTCGAACGTTGAAAATAAAATTAGAAATCAACATTGAAATTGATTTGGTATTGAAGCTTTTATAAATGGAATTAAAATTTATAAAAGTTGTTTATGAACCCAAAGTCACTTATTTTGATAAGTTAAATATTGAAGTTGATAAAAGAAGGTTTATAAGACGAAGTTGTTATTAAAAAGAGAAATAGAATTTATAAACGTGCTTATAAATTCGAAAATAGATTGGATGTGATAAATTTAATAGAAGATTATTTTAGAAGATATATTCACGATTTTGGACAGTGAATATATTGTTAAGTAAAATGGATTCATTTTTGAAGAAGTAATATTTTAAAAATGAAGTTAAACATTTTAAAGGCGTTTTAAAATGTGTTGTGAATCGAAACCATAGATTTCAACATTTATCGTTGAAATAGACGTTTTCGAGAAACTTAAGGAAATGGTGGACTATAACACTGTTGTTATAGTAAATGATTTCCGGAAGGAAATGTTTTATATAGTATTGGGATTTATATATCTATCTTAATTTCGAATCCCTATACTAGTGATTTCGAGTCGTCGTAACGATGTTTTACGTAACATTCGTTTTGACTCAAATAAAGGTGTTAAAAGAATATTTTCCTTAAAGAATGAAATTATACTTAATTTGATTTAAGTATATCGAATATTTTCCAAGTGTTGAAATAAATGAATTGTGAATTGCTGACTTATTTTTAAATAAGTATGGAAATGTTTTCCAAAACGAAATGAAATGTTTGAGAATTTATCTTCTTAAAGATAAATTGAAATTGAATATTGAAAACGATTTGAAAATCGAATATCAGTAGATATTCAAAAGTATAAATTCAATACGGAATCTATAGAAGAAAGCGAAGTTGTTTTAAAATAAATATTGATTTATTTTTGAAGTGTGGAAATTTTATATCTAGTAAAAGATATTTTTGGAAGATGAAATAATTTGGAAAATTATTTGGAATCTGATGATGTTGCGCATCTTTATTGATAGTTAAATAACCGACTATCAATAATTACCTTGAGTAGGTATTTGTTGTGAATTGGATGAATTTGAATGCCACACTTATTTTTGAATAATCGCTCACTATTCGGGTTAGCCGGGAAAGGACCATGGGGTCGTATAACCCATTCCGAATATGTGATACGTCGTTATGAATCGCATTTGAAGACCGGTGTTGAAGACCGGATATTTTTGAAAACGGAAGGATTACCGTCGAGTTACTCTACATCGACTGATCTTCGATTTAGAGGTTTTATCACCCTTAGTGACGGGAAGTCCAGACGTGATTGAAAATTATCCGGATGTGCAAGGGCTTCGTGAGAAGTGCCTTCGGTTATGTTCGATCCCGGAACAGACTTATATGGATTGTGTGTCTGACGTTACAATTTGAGATATAAAGCTGATTTCTTTCAAATACATTTCTGTTGGTGGCGGAGAATTTATTCTCTTAGCTTAACACCCTTCTCTGAGACGTACGAGCTCAGAGGTTATGTAGTTGAAATTTATCAGCGATATATCCCAATTTGGTAACGTGGCATACTGAGTGTTGCTGTGAAATGATCAGTGTTTGATCATTTGTGATATGATCATTTGTTTGATCTTATATCTTTGTGATCATAGGTTGATCATTTTGTTTGACCCGAAGCAGGGCTTTTTAAGAAAGCGTAGCTTTGTGGACGAGACTTCGTCGAGCCTCACACCCCGGAAATGGTCGAAACAGGAAGAATGCAGCAAGGTTCTAGGGAGTAGCGCCCCTTAGTGTATGTCATTCCTTCTGGATAAAGGTGGTATCATGGTATGGAGCCCAGATACTTAACCTCTGTGGTTACTGCATTATTTTTTCTATGTGGTTTGTTGCGAATCGGGGATCCTCGGGAAGATCGGTGACGATCGGGGGATGGCATACGCGTGTCAGTAGTTACCTATTTTTGCAGAGGTAACCCGGCCTTGTGTTGGCAGAGATCCGGTTAGGTTCTCGGGTCGTCTATTCCAGGGACGTACCCATCGTGGATAGGAAGTTCCTTAGCCTGACCATTTGTTGGAAATCCAAAGAAACAATACGTGACTTGTACGGTTTTAGTTGTAGAACCTGCCATCTAATATGGCAGCTATAGCAAGCATACTATAATGGTACCTATGCTGGCTAAGATTTATATTCTACTTTCGAAATGTTTTCTACACTATGCACTAATAATAATATCAAAAAGAATTTGATTTTTGCGTAGTAAGCATCTTTGACTATCATAAGAAGAAATCTCCTCCAAGTCTGCGTTTGCATTGTGTGTGTGGCGGGAGGTCTTATGGTAGTTTCATTTTCCAAAAGCATTTCGAATTGACTTTAAAATTTTCCTGTTGTTTATTTTAAAGAATAACTGTTTTACGATCTCACACCAGTCACCATGACTGACTCGGAGTTTATTGTTTCCCTTCTAAACTCTGGGTGCCCACAAATTTCCACACGGGCAGTCTAGAGTTAGATTATCAGGATATTCTGGATATTCTGGAGCTTTGGAGATAAGCTGGAGTTCGAGACGTAGTATTTGTATCTGATATTATTTTATTCCGCTGTGTATTCTGTATGAGGACGAGTTTATATAACTGTCCATTGTTGTATATTGACTCTGATGATTGATGTATGTATAAACTAATATAGTTCTTTGTTTTAAAAGAGTAGTGTTTATCTATTATATATTGTTCCGCTGCGATATGTGAGATTCTGATATTGTCTCTGTTCTGTGTGTCTATTGATGTCGTTCAGATGCTTTTCTGTTGTTCTTCTTCTTTCCTTCTTCTCTTTTTCTTCTATCTCCTTCTTCTTCTACTTTTTCTTTTTCTTAAAACCCTCACTATTGGAGTTTCCGGCACTCGATTGCTCGGCAGTCGATAAAGTGAGCATCGATGTCGAATTTTCGAAAGTCGAAAATTTCAGGATGTGACACTATGAGTCAATCGTGGGACTGGTGTGAGCAACAAAAACAGTTTATCTTTTTAAAACAACACAAAAGAATTTTAAACATTGAAACCCGCAATGCTTTTGGAAAATGAAACTACCATAAGGCCTCCTGCACACACACACAATGCAAACGCAGAATTGGAGGAGATTTCTCCTTATGATAGTCAAAGATGCTTACTACGCAAAATCAAAACTCTTTTGATATTATTACTAGTGCATAGTGCATAAAACATTTCGAAAGTATAATATTAATCTTAGCCAGCATAGGCATTTCACGTTATGCCTACTATAGCTACTATGTTCAATAGCAGGTTACCGCCACATTCCATAGCAGGTAATACAACTAAAACCGTACAAGGCTCGTTTTGCTTCTTTGGATTTTCCAACAAATGGTCAGGCTAAGGAACTTCCTATGCCACGAAGGAACGCCTCTGGCGGGACGCTCCGAGAGACAAACCGCTCTCTACCAAACAAGGCTGGCTACCCCCCTTCCCGGGGAATATACAAAACCTCAGATATGCCACCCCCGGTCCTTTGGGACCTTTATCCGAGAGCTCTCGATAACCAACATCACACATAATAAATAAAGTGTGTCCACATGAGTAAGTATCTGGGCTCCATACCATGATACTACCCTTTTCCAGAAGGAATGGTCATACCCTAGGGAAGCTACCCCTGAAACCTTGCCGCACAATTCCTGTTTCGACCATTACCGGTTTGTGAGGTTCGATGAAGTCTCGTCCACAAAGCCACGCTTTGGTACAAATCCATGCTTTGGGTCAACAGATGATCAAAGTAATGATCACCAAGATAAATGATCAAACAAATGATCAAACAATGATCATCACATAGCAACACTCAGCATGTCATATTACCAAATTGGGAATATATCGCTGATAACCTTCAACTACATAACCTCTGAGCTCGTACGTCTCAGAGAAGGGTGTTAAGCTAAAAGAATAAATTCTCCGCCACCAACAGAAATGTATTTGAAAGAAATCGGCTTTATATCTCAAAGTGTAATGTCAGACATGTAACCATACAAGTCTGTTCCGGGTTCGAACAGAACCGAAGGCACTTCTTACGAAGCCCTTGCAATTCCGAGTATTCACAATCCCGATCGGATTTCCCATCACTTAGGGGATCTCTATACCAGGAGCTACCCAGTGCAGAGACAATCGACGAGTTATTCTTTCGTTCTCGTGTATATCCGGTCTTCATCACCGGTCTTCAATTGCTATCCATATACGACGTATCACTAATTCAAAATGGGTTATATGACACAAAGGTCTTTTCCCGGCTAAACCGAATAGTGAGCGTAATATTTAAAAACATATGGATAATGGGATTTCGATTAAGTTACAACTTATTACCCAAAACTTTCTTTTCAAATGGTTTAACAAATTACCATTTCAAATCTTTTAAACAAAAAGATTCATTTTAACAACCTACAACGGTTTAAACAATTTCCACATCTTAATCTTTTAAACAAAAGATTCATTCACAGATTTTCCAAATTAATTTCCATTTCAATTTAACTCGTTAAATCTTTAAATCAAAGATTTAACTTATAGCTTTCAAAACAATTTCATTTCAAATGGTTTAAATAAATCATCATTTTAAATCTGTTAAAAAATAAACAGATTTAACTCATAGCTTTCAAAAAGAATTCACTTATAATTTGGAAAACCATTTTTCAATTCAATCTTGAAATTCCTTTAATTAAACGAGAATTTCATTTCTTATATGAAAGCTTTTATCATTTGAAAACAAACAGTTTTCGTTTTCAGAAAATCTGATTCATTTATACGAGTTAAAGTCCTTGGGTTAGATTCAAATTCTCAAACTAATATTTTAAAATGGTTTAAATTCATATAAACACATTTATAACATTTTTAACCATAATTTCCAAATGTTGAATTCAATTCCAAATATTGAATTCAAATTTAAGTCAAATTATTTAAATTTCAAAACTTAATCAAGTTATTCGAAAATAAGACTTATCTTTGCAATTCCATTTCAAAAGCTTTTCACTTTAAACCCAAATTTCTAATTTCAAAATCAATTGAAATTAAAATTTCAATTTCAAAAACATCAAATTTAAATCATCTGTGACTTAACCAATTTCATCGTGGAATCCATATTTGTGTGTGTAAGAGTGTAGTCCAGGGGTTTAACACAATAGTGCAACACAATGAATCATCACAGATCAAAATACAGGATATAGTTGATAAGCGATATAAATTATAACGCTTATCGTTCATGCACAGACCACAGATATATAAATATCACAGATAATAAATTACATCATAGATAATTTATCATAGACCACAACATAAATCAGGGTGTATCACAAAGCATCATATATCAGGGATATCAAACAATCAAATCATCCAATACAATCTAAACATCCATAGATAAGATCACTTTAATTATCTAATTGATTCAAATCAGATTAATTTCTATGAATAAATTTGCTAGTCATGGTAAATTAATAATCAATTGATTACAAAACATTAAATAAATTATTCTTTGATTAATCATTAATTAACCTCTAATTAATAATTAATTCTCAATTAATTACAACAACTAATTAATTTCTCCTTAAATAATAAGTATTTCTTAATCACTTTCATTAATTAATTTACCTTAATTAATTATCTTAATAAATTAACCCTTAATGATTAACTAATTAACTCTTAATTACTAAATTAATTAATCCAAATCATTAATTAATTAAATTAGTTAATTATTCATTTTAATTAACTTAATAATCACAAATCCTTAAATCTTCATTATTTAAAGGATTAAACATTTTCCTATTAATGATCCAATTCTTATTTACAAATGCATTTGAGACATTTTGCTTTTGAATTTACTTTTACATTCTATTTCAAATTTAGATTCAAAAATAACTACAAATTTAACTTAGCAAAATTTAAAACATGCTTTAAAATATACTTTAAAACATTTTAAAGTTGTTAAAACATTTTATTTTTATAAAACTTATATTTATTTAAAACTATGGAGACAAAAGTCAATTTGAATCCATCTCACATTTTGTTTTAAACTCTGTTTTAAAACCCTGTTCTTAAATTTTAAAACTTTTAAAACTGCCAAGCTTTAAAACTGGCAACACCAACCTGACCCGAGACTATCCAAAATTGCTTCGAGTCGAACAACTAAAAACTTCGGGCCACCCCCTCCATTTACTCGAGAAAACTCGAGTAACACACAAGAAACCTTCGTCTTCCCCAAATTCCCAAACCCAGATCGAAATGCACGTGCACGTGCACACGCGACTGCCGCCGTTCTGATCACCTCTGATGATACCAACAGGTCGCCAACGACTCTCACCCATGTTCCGACCACCTAGCTTCGGTGATCTCACCGTGTGTCTAAATCGAACATATTCGAGCACGTTGAACAACTGGAACCCAAAATCTGATTATCTGACATCGCCTCGCACGATCACCTCAGGCCACCAGCAATCACGCCACTCCGTACAAACATTCGCCAAAGCCTCCAGCATCCTTTCCCCCCATACCGGCCTCGTCCGATTCGCCATCGACGGTGGAAATGCTTCGAAAAAACTCGACAACCCAATAAGCCTTAAACCCTAAATTGACGAAACCCTGCCACCACAGTAATTTAAAAATTCGTCTAATATTTTTCCTAGGTTCATCTAACTCCAAGCTATCTTCGATGCAAAGCACCACCTTAGAATCGTCGGCCAACACCAGAGATTGATGAAAATGTCAATCTTGTTCAACTCGCAATTTCTCAAAATTTTCAATCTTAAAAATTGTGATTTTAACATCTAAAATCCTCATTCTTCAATACGAATCAATCTATATAATTTAAATATGGAACCTAGCTATTTGATTTTTTGATTTTAAATGACTTTTACTGTAATTTCCTCTTTTTAGAAAAATCTACTCAAAATTTTCACTGGAAACTATTTTTAGAACTAATATCTTGCCAATTCAAACCTATTTTGTTTGTAAATTATAATCTATAGGTGATTAGAGGAAGAGGAATTGGTTTTTGAACTTGTTTTACATCTGAGAAACAAGAACAGAGGAGGCTACAGACATACACCCACATAGTATATGAACTGATATCCATGCAAGCACATTTACCATCATACAAACAAATTTTCACAACATAAATTCACAAACTCATCACATGCATCAAACAAAACAGATTAGGTTTGATAGAAAGAGGTGTTTACTCACATGAAGTAGGAAGGAAGACAGAGTTTTGCCTGTAGATAGAAAGCTCCTAATGGTTTTCTAAAATAAGAATGAAGCCTGGCAACTTTTCTTTCTTTAACCTCTTTTTATGTTTTGTTTTCCAGAGAAAATGTCTTGCATTGACTTAAAAACTGAAAGCTTTAAAAAGCCTTAAAACTTGAAACTTTGAAACTGGAAGGAACTTCAGAGATTCTTTGCATTGTTTTGAAAAATGGTTACAGGTGAAGAATAAATTTTGAAGAGGAGCTTCCAGGTTTGTTTTCTGGTTTTGCATAGTTTTAATGCACGAGAATGAAAAGGAATTTGATATAAAGAAAACCATGTAGGCAGAGGCTAAGTTGTTTGTACAAAAGAAATAAAAATAAAACTTAGCTGGTCCAAGATTTTATGTTTTGATCAGAGATCTTTTCTTATACATGGCTGAAATGGAAACATAGGGTACAAGCATTTATGAACATGTCATACATATCCCCTTTAATTCATTTCGTATGGTACTATGTCTGTACAAACAAATATGAAGGTATCTTTTCTTATGTCCTTCAGCCTTGATATACATCTACATGTTTATAAAACCATTCATTTGCAGGTACCATCATCTTGTATATCTTTTACTTCCTTTTTTTGCCTGCCACTCTAGATACTTAGTACATATATTTATTTTACTTTGACTTATTCCTTGCATACATAAGATGATAGCATATACATATTACTTGCCTTACTTAAGCTTTAATAAAGTTGTTATATTTATATTATTATGTTAGTTTGTGAATTTAATCCTATTTTTACATGACTATTTATTTATTTCTATTGATAAACTTAATGTATTAAACTAGTGTATATTTGTTTAACTTTAAACTTAGCATACTTACCCCAGCCATATTCGAATGCACTGATATGATTTTCCCTGCCTTACCTATTATCTTGTACTTAGGTGATTTCCATGGCTGCAAACATATTTTTTGCTATAGTGTATAATATTTTACTTAAGTTTTTAGTTTGTAATTGTTATGGTTATTGTTATTGTGTTAGCTTGTTATTTATTTCTATCTCTAACATAAGTGTGTTTATTATTATTTTAAAAACTCAAACTATCTAATATAAAATTTCCTATTATTATTTTATTTTATACTTACTTTAAATATTCATAAGGTATATTTTATTATACATATTATTCTTTTGAGAGATTTATATAAATTTAAAAAAACCATATTTTAAAATATATATAACAATTTCTATTTATATTTCTAACTCAGATATTATTATTTTACTTTAATACTTATCGTCTTGTATTTATTTCATAAATTCAAATCATTATTAATCATTTACTTGAAATTTAAATCTAAATCACATATATACAATATTTTAGATTTTAATTGATTTAACATAGAATTTATTTGAATGTGGGGAAACTCATTTCAATTTACAATGAATTTTACAAATTTAATTCAAAAATTAAATAAATTATAAATTTAAATTTATATAAAATTCGGGGTCGTTACAACAAAGGGAACCCAAAAGGTTGAAAGTGGGTACCGGTACGGTTACCGTTTCGCGAATTCCGCTGTGAAGCGGACTTCAAAACACAGAAATAAATATACCGTTGAGATCAGCATGACGAGACGATCAAAACAGTATACAGATATCAGTGGTACGATTGTCCGATCAAAAGTCGATAATCGGTACCGAAAATGCTGTTATTTCACCGTAAATAAGAACGACGGAGCAATAACAGTCCAAATTTGAAGAAAAGAAATATGACGTCTCACTCAGAAGATGATTTACAAATTTTCTATATAAAAATATTCAAGTTTGGAAAACATTTTATTACCATCAATTTTTAACTGATTTAAATTGGAATAAAATTACACAAGAAAATAATTTCAATATGATCTGATGAAAATTTACCAGTTGCTACGTTTAATTAGACGCATTCCAAATATCAAATTTTTATTGTTTAAAATTCCACAAAATTTCAAATTAAATATAAAAATAAAACAAATAAAATTATTAAAATTTACGGGTCGTTACACTCTCCCCCACTCAAAACTTTTTGTCCCCGAAAAGGAAGGAGGTAAGAGAATGGAACAACCAGAAAGAAACTAGGTTGGAAAACACAAATAAACAATTAAATTAAACCATATAAATTTCAATTTAAATTAATTTATATTCAATGATTGATTTTAAAATTCAAGGTATTTCCCTAGGTTAATCTTCCCTAGGTTAATCTAATTTCAATTTATTAATTCCTTCAAAACAAAATTTATTTTATTTATCTAATCTATTATTCAATTAACTTATTATCCTATTTATCTCTATTAACATCTTTATAATAAAGTTTAAGTGTATAACATTTATTATAACACTCAATTTTATTTATAAAACATTTTATATTGTATATTGTCCAATTACATTTTTAACTTCTGAATAATTTAGGTAAGTTGTATTAGAATGCAGTAGAATAATATACAAATAAAATTTTCCCAATTCAATTATTCAAGTTTAAATATTAATTAAAAATTTTGGTTTCATTTATAATTGAAATCATCTTTTAACCAAATTTTAAGAATTAAATTTCCGATTTCATTTCAAACTATTTAGAGATAAATATATATATATATACACTATATATTTCCAATCACATCTATAAATCATATAGCAATATATATATATTATAAATCAAGTTATAATTTAGAAATTCAAATCAATTAAAATTTTCAAAACAAAACTGTAGCAAGACTACCAGATGGTCTCTCCACTCTGAAACTCAAAAATGAATGTCGATGGTGCGGCCGCCATCACCGAAATTATTTTCCAGCGACAAAAGAGAAGAGCACGGATTTTTTTAAACACAAAACACTCAAGTCAGGATTAACATCCTTATATCAATATATCCAACTCAAGTGAAATATCAACCGAAATACAAGTAATTCAAAGGATGTTTGGGATAACCATCCTCTAAGGATCCGTTAAACTATCTACTATGTAGTAATATTCGCTATTATAATAATGTCTAATCATAAAATAACATACTTTAAAATAGCATTAGGGCTTTACATTTAATCTGAACTCACCCTAACACGTAATAGTGCCAATAGTCTATATAGTACTTGCATACCTCGAAAGGCTATGAGAAGATACTCCATAGGTACGACACAAATAGAAACTCGTAGTAAAGCTCGCTATGGTAGGTGACACGGCACAACTAGGCAATGCTAGGGTAGATATACCAATTACGCATCCAGACTGGTGGTGACGCATAGCAGCCACTATCGCCCACCTCGAACAACACTCCCAAATCAAGGGTGCGCACCAAATCAATCACAAGTAATAGAATAGTATCGAAGAAGTGTATCCGATCAGAGGTGCTACCTCATTGGTCGTCAATCGCTCATGTTTTAGCCACCTTATGCCAACTCACGGGAGTTGGGTCCACGTATATACCTTAGGATCGTCACCACCATCCTACTTCATTCTGGAATCTCCACCGCGTACACATTTGTTAAAGTGGTTTTTGGTATCGACAAAGAGTATGTCCATATCCGATCCCGGTCTCTTTAACAATCAATCGTTATTATAACACCGTGGTCATTTCAAAATAGTTTATACATAAAAAACCAAAATATCATTTTCATTTCAAAAAACCAAATTAATACGATATCATTTCCATTTCAAATATATCCATTTCCAAAATCATATCACTTTCCAAAGTTATAACACTTTCGAAATCATAGTCTTTTAAAATCAAAACACTTTGAAAATCACAGCTTTGAAATCATAGCATTTTGGAAATCATAACACTTTGAAATTATAGCATTTTGGAAACCATAACACTTTCCCCTTAAACAGTTTAGATATTAAAATTAGTATATATAATAAAATAGTTTATAAATAAAACAGTTTATATAAATAGTTATAAGTTAAAATAGTTTATAATAAAATAATTTATAAAGTAAAATATCAATAGTTTAAATATAATTTAAAATTATTTTATAAAATAAAATAGTTTCCTCAACTTTCACAAATCGATTCAAATCAATTCGAATTCCAATTTCAAATTTAATCAAATATAAACCATCAATTTCAATTCCAATTCAATTAAACATTTTCAAGTTATATCGATTTCAAATACCGATTTGAACCACAATAAACCATTTCAATTTCAAAATATTTCAAAGCTTCAAATATTCCATATTTCAAAACCAAATTCGATAATTATATATATATATATATATATATCAAGTTCACTTTACTATTATTTAGTTTTGCAATGTTCACTAAATAAATTCAATATCATTTAAATAAAAACCCAAATTTCAAATCTCTAAATATTTCCCTCAATTTATTTAACTTGAAATATTCATTTTAAGTCATCTTAAACCAAAAATCAAGTTATAAAATCATATCCTTTAAAAACCCCAAATACCATAAGTTCAGATAGATTTCATTAAATATAATTCTTAATTTAAATACAAATTTCAAATCAATTTCAAATCTATCTTTTCAACCTTAATTTATTTAATCATTTCGAACTCTATATTAAAATATAATTTAAATAATTACTTAAACATAAATATATCAACTGTATTAAATCAACTTTAATAAATCTTTAAAATCAATATTTATTTTAAACTATATATTTCTTTTCAAAACCACAGAAATCATTTTCAAAACATTTATATATAGACCAACGGTGTCTGTATATAATTTTCTACCCTATGGTCAAGTGGTACAGATATTTATCATTTCAATCCGCAATTTAAATATATACGGGTATATATCTTTTCAACCCGCAATCCCAAATTAAATTCAACGAAAATCGCTTGGGTTTATCATTTCAACCCATAACGATTTTCTCCTATTCTACAGATCGTTCGGGTATGTATCATTTCAACCCATAGTGAATTCTATACTAACAGGGAACTTGTAGAGTGATAACAGATATGATAATAACATAACAACAGTAACAGGCATATATCATCAGTGATGAATAACAGATAATGGTGTCAGATGTCACAAGTGAACAGATACAGATAATGGCACATATATAGCAATGTAAATATCTAACAGCAGCATATTTCAATTGTCGTTTCAATTGAAATCAAAATTAATAAATGTAAGAACATTAATCGTGAGTGATTTGCTCACCTTTCGAGGCTAGAGATGAACGAAACTGAGATGAGTTATGAATCCAAGCACGAATTCCAAATCAAAGCTAGATGGATACGGATTCGACGGACAAGCTGATAGATAAGGAATTGACAAAATTAAATCAGAACTGAATCGATGGAGATAAGGTATAAGTGAACTGATATAGATATAACCTAAAATTTATATATATACAAAAATCATATTCTAATGTCGACACATATTAAATTAAATATATATTTATATATCAACCTCAAACATAATATACATATGCAAACTATAAATTTAAATATATAAACATGTCCTTTCGCCAACAAATGTACAAACAGCTTATGTATATAAAACATACCTTACACTACAGACTCAATATATGCAACAAAACATATATGAATTAATATAATGTGTTGACCCCACTATATGCAGACCGTACGTAAGTATAAATAATGTATTTATCACAGAAGTCAACATTTATATAACCAAAAACCTGGACAGCACAACTGATAATAAAATTTATAACATAGAAAACATATTTTATGAAACCTTTCACAAAACTCAATATAAACCGATAGTATGAATATATAGGAAATATATACCAGTATAAGCCTCGTAGCCGCATACATATATAACATAAGTGAATGGAATGGATGTATATATATAATATATATTTGAAGAAAATACATGCTTTTTTTTAAATTACAGTAACTTGTTTATAAAACATACATTTGCTACTCAACAGATCATATACTTTATAAAGTACTATATAATACACGTAATAAACACATATACTGTATATATTTAAGAACAAAAAAATCTTTGTATAACTTTTATAATTTATATAATAAAACTCTACAGGCTATCCTATATTCCCAAACACGCATGAAGAAAAAAAGGAAACGTAAACATAATACATGAAATATAAAACAATTCAAGTTAGGGAAATATCTATATATATATATATTATAGTTTAAATTCTCCTTCAAGATGCAGGCCCATGCATGCCCCAGACATATATAATTTTTTTCTAAATGATGAGAGATAGAAGGCAAATAAAGCATGCAAAAATTCACAATAGTTTATATACATACGAAAGCCTATATATATACAATTGTAAAACTGTAAAGCTATAAAAGAAAATATAACAAAATCATAACTCATATATATACCATTAAAAACATACCAATATTTAAACAATATATTGTAGCAAAACATAACTTTGAATAACCATATTACTGTTTCTTTCTTCTTCACGGAAAACCAAGGCAACAATGCTAATCTATATATAATTAAAGGAATTTAGGTGCTACAGACAATACACTAAATCTTGTATAAATATATATTTATACACTATAAACAAACACTATCAACATACAAAAAAACAACATATTATACTTCGGAAAAATAAACTTACTGTAACTAGATATAAAGCATATATATATTATACAAGCTAACATACACTTTAACGTTATATATAAACTAATATATATATATATTCATTTACCTTAATGCAACAGAGGAGGAGAGAGGAAGCAAGAGAAGGAGAGCTGTGTAGAGGCACTATGGAGTGGCGAGCGATGGCTGCGTTCAGGTGAGTTGCAGATCGAAATGTGGGAGGCTGTTGCTCACGTGTGGCTAGGCAAAGTGGAAGCGCAAGCCATTGCTTCGGAAAAATTTTTAGAGTTCGACATTTGAAGAGGAAAAACTAGGATGCTTGGCTTAGATTTGGACTTGGGTGGCTGTCGACGTTGAAGTGGTGGGTGATAGGGTGAAGGTCGGCTGCAGTTGGCAGAGCAAGTGGTTGTGGCGACGTGAGGCGTGAAGGGTTGTAGTCGATGAAAAAATGGGGTGAGAGAGAAGGCTGGCCGGAGGTGGTGGGGCGTTGCCACGGTGGAAGCGGAGGCGAGCAGCTCGGGTCTGTCGAGTGTGGTGGAGCGGATCTGGCGAGTATGCGGGTTGGTGGTGAGAATGCACGAAGTGGAAGATGTTCGATCAAAGCCAAAGAAGATGAAATGAACTAGGCTGAAATGAAATGGTGGAAATTAAAGTCTGGGAGGAACGTTTGCCAAAACTAATAAGGAAGAAAGAAGTACAACCGAACAAAAATTGAAGTAGCAAATACAAAATGAAACGTTGGAATCACGAAAGTCAAGATTTTGAAAATATTGATTGCACGGCTATTAGTATAATACGGTGGAAATCAAAAGGACAAAGGGAACCCAAAAGGTTGAAAGTGGGTACCGGTACAGTTACCGTTTCGCGGATTCCGCTGCGAAGCGGACTTCATAACACAGAAATAAATATACCATTGAGATCAGCACGACGAGACGATCAAAACGGTATACATATATCAGTGGTACGATTGTCCGATCAAAAGTCGATAATCGGTATCGAAAATGCTGCTATTTCGCCGAAAATAAGAACGACGAAGCAATAACAGTCCAAATTTGAAGAAAAGAAATATGACGTCTCACTTAGAAGATGATTTACAAATTTTCTATATAAAAATATTCAGGTGGAAAACATTTTATTACCATCAATTTTTGACTGATTTAAATTGGAATAAAATTACACAAGAAAATAATTTCAATATGATCTGATGAAAATTTACCGGTTGCTATGTTTAATTAGACGCATTCCAAATATCAAATTTTTATTTCAAAATTTTATTGTTTAAAATTCCACAAAATTTCAAATTAAATATAAAAATAAAACAAATAAAATTATTAAAATTTACGGGTCGTTACAGGTATGGAGCCCAGATATTTACTTATGTGGTTGTTGGAATTCGAGGCGCCTCGGTAAAGGTTGGTTACGACCGGGGGATGGCATACTCGTGACAATTAGTTACCTAGTTATAGAGGTAACCCGGCCTTGTGTTGGCAGAGATCCGATTAGGTTCTCGGGGCGTCCCTCCAGAGGGGTACCCATTCGGAAAGGAAGTTCATTAGCCTTGACCATTTGTTGGAAATCCAAATAAAATAATACGAACCCTGTACGGTTTTAGTTGTAGAACCTGCCATTTAACATGGTAGCTATCGTAGGCATACTATAATGGTACGTATGTTGGCTAAGATTAATATTATACTTTCGAAATATTTTCCACACTATGCACTAATAATAATATCAAAAGGATTTTCACGTATCAAGCATGTTTGACTATCATAAGGAGAAACCTCCCCCATGTTTGCGATTGCATTGTGTGTGCGGCGGGAGACCTTATGGTAGTTTCATTTTCCAAAAGCATGAACGAAATTCTTTTTCTTTTCTTTTGTCACAAATAAATGTTTTAAGTTCTCACACCAGTCCCATGACTGACTTGGAGTTTATTGTTCCCTTTTTTAAACTCTAGGTGCCCATAATTTTCCACACGGGCAGCCTAGAGTCAGGTTATCAGTAGATTCTGGATGGATTGCTGTGGAGCTCAGGAGACGAGCTGGATGGCTAGACGTACTTCCGTATTTGATTATTATTCCGTTGTGTATTCAATTATGAGGACCAGTTTACATAACTGTCCAATTGTGTACTATGAAACTATTGTACTCTGATGATGTAATATATAAATAGATATAGTTCTTTTGTTTTTAAAGATTAGTTATTTATCTATTATATATTGTTCCGCTGCGATTGTGAGATTCTGATATTGTTTCTATTTCTTCTTCTACCTCTTTCTTCTTTAACCCTAACGATTCGGTTTTCCGGCATTCGATTGTTCGGCATTTAATATAGTGGACGTATTGATGTCGATTTTCGGGCGTCGAAAAATCAGATCATTACAGAGATGATAAACGGGTTATGGATCATTCTTCTTAACTAGTAATTTCGAGGACGAAATTCTTTTAAGGGAGAAAGAATGTGACGACCCTGAATTTTGGACATTTGAAAATTAGAATATTTAATTGATTTTAAATATTTGAAAGTTAGTTTAACTTGAATTTCAAATATCACTGTTTATTTGGCAATTAAATTATTAATTTTAATAATTGAGAATTAGTTAAAAATGAATTGAGATAAGATGAATAGAATTCAATATTTAAAATGAAGGGTCTGGGCAAGCGATGCACGATTCATTCGTTCAAACAAAATTGGCGGAGCATAGGATTTCGAACCCAATTCTAAACGTTCGAGATTTAATAAGATGAGGCCGATCGAATCATACAGAGGGGATTTCAAACTAGGGTTCGAGGGATTATTCGACAGTGACGTTCGAGCGAAGGAGAGCTCGCGCGCGCGTGACCTGGCGAAATAGTTGAGCGCGCAAGCGCGACTGGGTGTTCGCGTGAGAAGGAAAGGCATGGCGATGGATTTTAATCGATCGCAACTGGGTGGTTTTCGAGAGCAGTAGCGACACTCTCGACGAGCTACATGCGATTCGACTGCGATTTCTTAGTGTAAGTATTTGAATGGAGTAAATAAAAGTGTGGGAAATGAAAATTTTGGATAAGTGAATGAAAATCAAAATAAATGTGAATAAAAAGGGAATTGATATAGCTAATAACCAATTGGAATAAATACGTAGGATGTACGTATATTATTTTATTCGCATAACGATTTGATCCAGAATCGAGCACAGAAGTTCGAGATAGTTATATTGATCCGAGTTGGGATTTTTCATTCGATTTTCAACGGTAAACCCTGGATATGAATTTTTGGTTGATTCTGGAAATTCTCTATCATAGTTTGTGGCTATGCAAGGAGAATGACGATTTCTGATCAAGAAACCAGATCTGAGTCCGCACTAGGAAGTCGGGTGGACGATACTAGTTCGGAAGTGAAATTGTGTGATCGAGTGAGCGATCGAATTTGGTATTGTGTACGGATGATATATGTGCATCGTACGGACTTGAATAAAATAGATATTGAAACTTTTGTAAAGAAATGCGCAAAATGATTTTAGTAAAATAGATTATTGCTGTTCTTTACAGAAAACAGAGAAGAAAATACATATATATTATAGTAAGATTTATTAAACCACTCTGATCTATTTTTTTTAAAAGGAATTTTATTCTATTAGTATTTAAAATATATAGGTTTAAATAGAAATATATATATACGTAAGATTTTGGGAAAAATATGGAAATAGTGAATATGTAGAGTTTATATACAAAAAGATTTTTAAAAAGGTAAGAATTATTTAGTTAAAATCAAATGGTTAGTTAATTTAATTTATTAAAAGGAAATTAGTTTAAAATTTAAAAGTATTAGTTTAAAATAAAATCACTGGTTAATTATCAAATGGAAATTTAATTATTCGATTGGTTCGAATATTAATAAACCATATAATTGTTTATACAAGGTCAAAAGACATGAAAAAAAGTCAAGACGAGATGGAAATAGATTGCAAATAAAAGAGCAAAGGTGAGAACTTCTCACTCAATCGGATTACCTGGTTTAATTTAAATAGTTTAATTTAAATTATTGGTTGTTTGCTTGGATTGATAATTGTTATCAGTTGGATTGGTATGTTATATATATATATATATATTGGAGTGATTGATATACCCGCATTATATAGCGGATGAGACCCTATGCGCAGCATAATAGCGGATGATATGATATGATCCCATATACCACGATATTCCACCTCGAAGTGGAATTGGTATTTTATATTGTGCTAACATCTGTGGATGCAGGGAAACAGGTTGGAGGGATCCAACTGGATTCCTCAAATGTTTGAATTTATTTCATATGATGTGATATGATTTATTGATAATCTGTGATTGATTATATTGGTAATTGAAACTATTAAAGGCTATGGTTTGGCCGAATATATTCTGGTATTTTAAGATACCAGAAATATAAGAATTGGATTGTTGGAAGTAAAATAATTTTTAGAGAATTGGATAAATTAAAAGAAGGAATTTGGAAAAAAATAAAAGTTGATTTTTGAAATCCTATCGAATAAATTCCAAGTATGGGGAAAATATTTTTGTAAATGGAAATAAAAGGGATTTTGAGAACTTAAGTTGTATTGTTTAAAAGTTGAAGAATTTATTTAAAATTCAGATTTTAAATGGTTTGGGAGAAATAAAGGAATTTATTTTAAAAATGGAATTAGTTTTGGGAAATCGATTTGAAAACTAATTAAATGTTTGAAACTATGTTTTAAAAGGAAGATGAGACTATGGAATTTATAAACTGGGTTTATAAAGAGAAATAATATATATCAGTGGATATTTGGAAGTATAAATTCACGGTGGGAATTTATAAAGGAATGGGAAATTTGTTTTAAAAATAAATAGTGGTTTATTTTAAAGTTGTGAAAGAAAAGTGTATTTCCCTGAAAAGCCAAGTACGTTTTCAAAGGAGCTTTTAAGTATAAATTAAAGTTTAAAGTTGTTTTAAAAGAATGTTTTGAGAAATTATTTATTTAAGTGGTTTAGAATTTTAAAGTTAAATATTTATTGAATTAGTTATAGTTGTAATAATTCAAAAGAGTTAAATGGTGTTATGATTTTAAAAAGATAATTATTAATATTTATATTTTATAAAGTAGTTTATTTGAAATATAGTTTGGCTAAAGTTTTTATTTGGAAAACTTGTATAGAATTCAATAACCTTTATTTTTAAACTTGTTTTGGCTTAAGTTTTACATGAAAAATTATTATTAAATTTCATAACTTGTATTTTAAATAAAGTGTTTTAAAATAGTTTTTATTATAAATATTTTAAAGTATATATATTTTTAGATAAAGTGATTTAAATTATTTTAAAATCTAAAGCATTTAGTCTTGGTGATTTTAGTGGAAACAAACAATATTTTGGAATTTATTCCGCGAAAGGAAAGTGATTTGAAAACTGTTTTCAAAAGGGTTGGAGTGTAGAAAATTTATATCTTGCGAAGATATTTTGAAATAAATAATTGGGGGAACTATTTAAATCTGATGGTTGTTTGTGGATGTTGTATGATAGTTAAATAACCAACTATCAATATTGGCCTTTAAAACGACATTTCAATTTCGATGCAACCGGGGGTCGGATTCCAAATGGTTATCCGAAAACCACATCGAATCTTAAAAGGTGGATCTTTTGTTTAAAAGATCAAAAGTGGAAATTTGTTGTGACTTAATTTAGAATTGAATGTATCCACTTTTTTTTAAAATAAGCGCTCATTATTCGGTTAAGCCGGGAGAGGACATTAAGTCATAAAACCCATTCCGAATAATGATACGACGAAATAGGATTGCATTTGAAGACGGTGGTTGAAGACCGGGTATTTTCGTAAATGAAAGGATTGCTTGTTGAATGTCTCTGCACCGAGTTGCTCCGGTATAGAGATTTTGATTACCCTATGTGATGGGGAGTCCGGACATGATTAGGGAATATCCGAATTTGTAGGGCGTCCCTCCAGAAGCATACCCATTCGGAAAGGAAGTTCCTTAGCCTTGACCATTTGTTGGAAATCCAAACAAAACAATACGAACCCTATACGGTTTTAGTTGTAGAACCTGCCATTTAACATGGTAGCTATTGTAGGCATACTATAATGGTATGTATGATGGCTAAGACTAATATTATACCTTCGAAATGTTTTCCACACTCTGCACTAATAATAACATCAAAAGGATTTTCGCGTACCAAGCATGTTTGACTATCATAAGGAGAAACCTCTCCCATGTTTGCGATTGCATTCTGTGTGCGGCGAGAGACCTTATGGTAGTTTCATTTTTCAAAAGCAAGAACGGATTCCTTTTTCTTTTCTTTTGTCATAAATAAATGTTTTAAGTTCTCACACCAGTCCCATGACTGACCTGGAGTTTATTGTTCCCTTTTCTAAACTCTGGGTGCCCATAATTTTCCACACGGGTAGCCTAGAGTCAGGTTATCAGTAGATTCTGGATGGATTGCTGTGGAGCTCAGGAGACGAGCTGGATGGTGAGACGTACTTCCATATTTGATTATTATTCCGTTGTGTATTCAGTTATGAGGACAAGTTTACATAACTGTCCAATTGTGTGCTATGAAACTGTTGTACTCTGATGATGTAATGTATAAACAGATATAGTTCTTTTTTTAAAAGATTAGTTATTTATCTATTATATATTGTTCCGCTGTGATTGTGAGATTCTGATATTGTTTCTATTTCTTCTTCTATCTCTTTCTTCTTTAACCCTAACGATTTGGTTTTCCGGCATTCGATTGTTCGGCATTTAATACAGTGGACGTATTGATGTCGATTTTCGGACGTTGAAAAATCGGATCGTTACATATTTGAAAACCGATTTTGATACGAATCCCACTATTTTTCGCACAGAGTTCTGCGGGCAACTCTTACCAGCCACCTCTCACGCCAAAACATATTCTACCGTCCCTCGCGCCTCGTGTGATGCTCACGTGTGTTCCAGTACACCATTTATGCACATTTGTACACATACACATACACATACACATACATAAACACACCTTCACTTAACAAATCATGTTCTGAGCTTCACCGGAGCGATTGCTCGACCCCATATTCTCTCATGCAACTTAGCGAATACGATAGTCACTTTGGCTACATGAGATGCTCGCAAAAATGCTTGTACACAAACATAGATGTTCACATACACACATAAATAATTATAAACCCAATTACGCTTACATACACACTTACATAAACGAGCACAGGATCACATACAACGATTCTAATTATAATGCATGAATTGTTTTGATTATTATATAACTTCAGATACATGTATACGTATACCTATCCATACACACACACATATACACATACACACACACATACATACATACATACATATATGTATATATATGCATAAACGTATATCTAAATAAGTATTTCAACTACTACTTAATCGACTCTTGCTTTTATTTACCAAATCTTCTCTATAAAAGTATAATATCTTTTTCTACTATTTTATAAAATCATCTTTTATAAAATATCTCTTTCATACTATTTTATAAAATTATGCAACTATTTTATAAAATACATTACTAGCTTATTAATCATTTTAACCTCTTTTCAACACCTAATTTCTTTATTAAAATTAGGTATTCGTCTCATTATTATTTTATGAAACCTTATAACCATTTTTATAAAATATTTTGTTCATTATATGAATGATTTCTTTACTTAAATAATAGTTATAAGCACTAATTAAGCTTCATTAAGCCTCTAATCACTTTAATAAGAAGTGTAGAGTTCAAAACTCACTTAATTAACTTACAAACTTCTCTAAAACTCATCTTTAAGGTCTTTAATAAGTAATGTGTTAATATAACCATGTTTACTACATTATCGGTTCAAATCGTTACAAATTATTCATTAAGCAAGTGTTAGTAATTATAATTACTTTCTAATTTTTCTAAATTCCGGCTTAGTTAATACTAACTAATTACATGTTTATAACCACATCACTTAATTAGCCTCCATTCAATAATAACATTACATACAATAATTGGGTTAGCCTCAAATCCATTTCTAAGCTTACTAACTTTTTCAAAATTAGTAACTAAGGTCTCTAATAAATAGTGTGTTAATAAAAACATGTTAACAATGTAAACATAAGCTCAAGTTAATAGTATAATTCTCTAAATTACTTTACATAACTCTGTAATCGTATAACCACAAATCTATGAAGTATAGTAAGCAAATGTAGGTTGAGAATCATCTCATTCGCCTTTTTCTTCCCCAAATCAAGCTCTAATCACCAATAACCCAACTTTGCTCTCTTGAAATTTGAGAAGATGCTCCAAACTTCACTTCTAGCTAATCCAATAATGGGTTTTAAGAGAAATGAGAAGAGAAAAATTATTGTGATTTTATCTGGATTTATTAAATTTATTTCAACATGGATTAGTGCCTTTAGAGCTAGGCTTAAGGAATGGATTATGAAAGTAATTAGGATATGGAGATGAAATATTACATTGAATGAAGAAGTTAGCTACTTATAGGCTAGTTAACGGACCTTAGCCCAAAATTCATTTACTTTAAACAAAAACACTATTCTCTTAAAACTTATCAACTCCAAATATAGCCGGTTTATACTCATTCTTCTCATGACGGTCTCAAAGTGGGCGACTTGAGTCCTAATTCACCCATCTCTAAAGGTCGAGCATAATGGGCGTTTCATTAATTAACGATTTAATATTTAAATATCAAGTTGTTAAAAACGCAGGTTGTTACATGATTCAAATAAGTTGGACTTCAAACAATAAGGGAATAGGTCAATGTAAGAATACAACAACCGGTAAGGGAAGTTAAAGGTCGACTAAAAATGAGTTTAGAGATTACAAGAAAGCAAAAGAGCTACATGAGAAATAGGATACAGATCGAGGATGCTCTATTACTAGGACGAGTGTGCTAGAGAGCTTTAGCGACTAAGGTTAAGCGGAGTTTCATGAGGAAAACACTACTAGAGGTAAGGACGCCCTCCATAAGGACATCAGTAATGAACTCACCGGTAGGGTCTTCCTTGTTCATAATTTATTAGCGATAATAAGCTGTTGGAAACAGTAATTAGATGTCATCTAGTAAGCTATTGGAAATAGTACGGAGAGGTTGTCTTAAGACGCAGGCAGATGTCATTAGATATCCATGAGTCATGCTTCAAATATGCTTGAGAAGTAAGAGTTGAAGACTCTATAATTGGTTGTTACTTGAGTATGCTGGAGGAGCAAGAAACAGAGATTTTTTTTTTCAAAATTGGGTACTTAGATGGTATTACATATTAGTACAACAAGTCATAGATAGTATACAACATACTACATATCAATATATGTTCGAATCACACTACACATATTTCGAACTTGTGACCTCTCACACCAAAGAATCAAAGACTTTATATCTATTATCTAAGTATATTGGAGAAGTAAAAGTTACATACTTTATGATTATTTGTTATATTTATGAATTATAGCCATGGTATATGATTGTATAGGTTAGTATACCTATTTTATTTTATCAAGATCGGGTTTGCTTCAAAGGACAAGTTATAATTAAAATAAGTCTTCGAAAACAAGAATGGTGGGAATCGTTGACTAAGTGTTAAACCACTGAGTCACTCAAAATCCATAGATCAAACAATGATGTGGTGCACATTTTGTATGTTTTAGAGTATAAACCTGAGTTGTACATATATTAATTGTTGATGTGTAAGTAGTAGTGGTGTTAACACACCTATGTTATTTTTTGATATGTTGTAAATGATGATAATACTTTGTTGCCTTCGAGTGTGTGTGTGTTTTGTCTTGATAGGCTATATTGATTGTTGGTTTATATATCTACTTGTATATGCACATTTTGAACCAACATAAAATTTACTTATGGACTACTATGGTTGATTGTTTCACCCTTTGTTGATAGAGTGTTGTTTTTGGAATGTTATAGTGTTGTTTATATTTTTATAAAATTGTATTCCTTACTTGGATATGCATCTGATTGTGTCATAGTTACTCATGCTATGTGATTTTCACATGCTACTTTAGAAGTAGTTGCCTTGTGCTTGGTACATTTCCCAATATTTGTGAATGTTTATATGGTTAAGCATATAACATAGTATGATACTTTATCTGTTATGATAGCGGTTTATTCTTTGGGTGAACTTCGAGGGCCAATTTTTACAATGGATGAGATGTAACAACTCGCAAATTTGACACGTTTATTACTAATTGATCAACAATGGCTATTTATACTAATTTGATGATAAGAAAATTTTGAGTAGAGCTATCATTTTGATCATTTTGAAATTTATATTGTGTTTAAAATATCCGTGAAACAAATTTTGATATATGATATGTTAGAGTTTAGACACATTGATCGAAATGAGTATTTTTGGTCTTAGAATTGGTTTAGACCCAAAAATCAAATACAACCATAAATATGCAATTGACATAATCCTAGCGACCGCCAAATTCATTTCTTCTTCATAATCCTTAAATCCTACTAGAATTATATCTTAATGGTAGATAATCTTCTCTGGTTATAAATTATTTTTGAAACTTACGGAGCCCAAATCCATCAAATCATATATCAAATTGTTTGTATCAACGAGACAAAGAGAAGATAATGATTCATTTTCTGATATTATACTTGGATTAGTCATAAATCATGGCTAAAGCTAATGACATGAATTAAGGTTTAGAATTGGGTGATTTTTATTTAGGAGTTGATTGGTGAAATTGAAGGCATAGGTTTATAGCGTGCAAGGTAGGGAGTCGAACACTGGTTGGATTATTCCCTAGTTCATGATTCACCAGAATTTAGTGATCAAAACGGTTGATGGATAGGGTTTTCAAGAGAAATAATTAATGGTGGTGAAGCTTGAAGGGATGGTGCTAACGGATAGAGAAAGTGACAGTGAGTCTAGCGAGGTCGTTTTGTTGGAACCCAATCTATTCCGCAGTGGGTGAAATGAGTAAATTTTAACAATTAATTAGATTGTAGTGGGCCTATGAAATCCAACGTTTAATACTATATACAATTTAGTGGTTTAATGAAATCAAATTTTATTAATATTGTCTTATTCTTAACCAATTAAATCTTTGTTAATTAAGTACATTATTTGAATAAATATGAACTATCAAATATCACACATTTGGACACTCTCAGGAAACCAAGGCAAATCAAAATCAAAAGCAAATCAGTAGCAACAGGAGCCGGTGCATTGCCTTGTTCAAGGCAGTGCCAGTAAGCACTGCCTTGAACAAAGCAGGGACAAGTGCAATTACAAAACTATA
Organism: Allium fistulosum; assembly: GCA_030737815.1. Taxonomy (NCBI): domain Eukaryota; kingdom Viridiplantae; phylum Streptophyta; class Magnoliopsida; order Asparagales; family Amaryllidaceae; genus Allium; species Allium fistulosum. The sequence goes on along the minus strand of CM060903.1, from coordinate 958,431,514 downwards.
AACAAATAAATCAGTAGCCAACAATAAGTAGATAAATAAGTAGCCAACCAGTCTACACTGCCGTGTACAGCAGTCATGTACACAAAGGTGCAAGCAAGATTGTGACATCCCGAAATTTCTGACAATATCAATTTAATAATCTGCATTTAAAATTAAATTGATTTGATAAATTCTTGTTGATAAATTTAGAATTGATATAATAATCTTCTTTTAAATGATATTTAACTGATAACTGATCTTTTAAAAAGCCAATAAATTGTTTTCTATTTATAATATATATATATTTGTATATATTACAGATAGAAATCTTTGGTTTGAGTCTAATAAATAAATAAAGCTTGTTTTCTAATTCTAATATATTTTTGGTAATTTGGAAATTAGGAGTTAATATAGAATATATAGTTTTAAAATAGTTAGGGTAAATGTTAATTGATTTAAATATATATCTTAGCTTAAGTTCAAGAATTAAATAAAAAGGTTTGTTTTAAAAATATGGTTTAATAAATATGAGACATTTATTCATTTAAACAATAATAGGAAGTTATAGCCTCTTTTATAAATTAATTAAATTTGACAAATTATTGTTTTCAAAATACATTTATTAATGTATTGTTATATATGTAAATATAAATAGATTTAAATTAGAGGTGTTATTTTCAAATTAAATATCTTGTTATATATATATGTATAAGCTTCTATTTGTATATATATATATACATAGTTTTGTTTTATTTTTTCTAAAATGAAATTCATAAATATAAATAATAAATATATATAGGGAAATAAAATTAAGTATTTGAGTTAGAAAATCGAAGAAGGAAATAAACTAAGTATAAAAGTAAACTCATCACCTAAATTCTAACTATATGTTAATAAACTATAAATATGCTTATTTATATTTCAAAGATAAGAGCAAAGCAAAAGGAAACATGTTTGTAAAATAATATGCAGGCAAGAAGAAAAATATGTACAAAGATATTAGTACATACGAAATAAGATAAGTTTGTAGACATAGGCTTGCAAAGCAAGGCAAAAAGGAAATATTTTAACATTTATTCAAGCATAAAGGACTCTTGCATTTAATGTTAAAACAGCCTAGTACACAACACAAAATCATCTCATCCTCTTTTAAAAAAAAAATCTCTGACCAAATTTATAAAAATCTTGTACAACCCTGTAACTCTTTTCTATACCTTCCTTATCTCATTTTCGTCTACAAAAGACTTTGCATTCCAGTTTTTAACAAGACAAAGTTTCAGTAATCAAAACAACAGTTTAATCAAATCTTCTATTTATCATCAACAAGCAACTCAACAAATATGAAGATCAAATTAAAGGTTTCAACTGGCAGTTTTCAAAGCCTGTTTTCAAACAAATGTGCTCTGTTCTTCAATTTTCAAAGTCTGGTGAGTAACATCATATTTTCAAATATAAGTATGATTATGGTTGCCTGTTGTTTCTGTGATATATATGTTTGGTGTTTATATGCATATATATAAGAGTAATGTGCTATGAATGTATATCTGAGTGTATGCCTGAAACATCTCTGTTTCCTGTTTCAAACTAAAGAATTTAAAAAAAAAACACTCTATCTCCTGATCAAACCTTGGTAGGGTTTAAGTTCTAAACAAATTTTTTTGTTGAATCATAGGGTAAGTTTTTAAAATTTTATTTAAGCTAAAATAAATTTAATTCTACACTGGAAACTCTAAGAACAGGAAAGTTTGAGATTTGCGAAAAATTCAAACTTCTTAGTTTATAAACTCAGGGTTATAAATCGAATACTCAAATGAAACCATGATTTTTACAACTAAAATTATAATTTTTAGAGATGGGATGAATGAGCAGTTCTGGGTTTCTCAAAAACATGAAATCTGGGTTTCTCTGATGATCTACTTGGATTTGAGTGTTGGAATTCCTCGTGAAGGTGGAGGAATGACCGGAGATTGGTGGAAAAATGGTGGAAGCAACGGTAGGTCACTGTGGTGGCGATGGGAGGTTGATGAAGTCTGGTGACCTAGTTTTTACTGGGTCGAATGGATTGACCACCATGGCGCGTGTAGTTGTTCGAGTGTACTGCAACTCGGGGAGGTGATAGAGGGGTGGTAGTTGAGGCTGTGACCGGAGGCATTGACGATCCGGTGGTCGGAGTCGCGAACACGAAGTTGTTTCAGGTTTGGGTGACGGTACAGTTCTTGGTTCCAGGTTTGGGATGTGGGGCTCGATCTGGATTTCTAGTTGTCGGGCGCCTTTTGATGATCGAGGTGGGATGTTGAGGTGATTTCTGGTGGGATGCGATCATCGTCGATGATCAATAGTGGCCGGAGCGATCGTGCATATGCACGGTGAAGTGTTGTACTGGGGAAGTGTGATATCCCGGGTTTTTGGGCAATATAAATTTAATAATCAGTATTGATAATTTAATTGATTTGATAATTTTCTTTATAATTTAAATTAATAAATTAATTAAAGGTTGATTAATTAAAACTAATTAATCAATAATAAGTAATTTAAAAAGTAATTAATTAATTGTAATTAATTAAGGAAGATCATTAAGATGTTTAATTAATTAATTTATAATTAATTAATGATAGTAAGCAGGATTATGGTAATCCAAGTAATTAAAGGGTAGTAATTAATTTAATTAAAGGTTAATTAAATTGATTTGGAGTTAATCAATTCTGCTTATAGATGATTGATATTGGGTGATTGGTTGATATTGGATGATTTGTATGTCTTTGATATATATATGATATATGCTGCTTTGTGAGATGAATGTTGATATGAATTATCTATTGTGATAATGTTATTTATCTATCTGTTTATATCATTCATAATATAAGTTTAAATGTTTTAACCTTAAAACAACTTGGCCTTAAAAGATACGTTTTGGATTTCGATGAGACCGGGATCGGGTTTCCGTATACCGGTATTCCAGGTCTGGAGACCCGAATACCACATCGATCCAAATTAACGATAGGTCGTGAATCTCCAGTGAAGATGAAGATTTAGAGTGCAAGGGTTATTGTCGTTAACTCTGAGGGTGATTCCAAAACGAGTGTAACGAGATAATGCCTTCGGTTTCGTTCGAACCCGGAACGAACTTGTATGGATTGAATGCTTTCAGCACATCGTCAGGCGGACGATGAGCATTCTAAGTGATATGTTCTGATTAAAGGTAATCGTAACCTCAAGCCTCATCAACCGGGAATGGCTAAAACAGGGGAGGTGCAGCAAGGCTTCGTGGGTAGCACCCACTGAGAGCAAGATAGATCCCTGTCTAGAGGTCCCTTTTCTTTTTATTCGGCTTAGTGTGTGGTTGGTCGCGCCAACTACGGGATTGTCTTGTTCGGAATTATCCAGTAAGGGATGGTTCCGGCTTTGTGTTGCAGGGGAGCGGGCGTACTCCTCGGTACGGTGATCTAGGCCACGTACTGTGACGGGCGGTACCCCAGTAGCCCTGCCATTGTATGGAATCCAAACTCTGATAAGTGTTGTATACTATGTAATAGTTTATGTTATTAATATAATTTATTCGTTCCGCTGTGAGATCGTTGTTGTTGTTTCTTTCTTTCTTTTCTTCTTTTCTATTTTCTACCCCTTTCTTTCTTATTAGCGATGCGACTTTCTGTGGAGAGAAAGTCGTGGTCGTTACAAAATGTAATATCCCGGAAATTTATGGACAATATCAATTTAATAATCTGTTTAAATAATTAAATTGATTTGTTAATCTTTGATAAAAAAAATTTGAATTGGTAAATAATCTAATTAAATAAATATTTAATTAGTGGAATGTATCTTTTAAAAACCAATAAAATGATTTCTATTTATAATGTATATATATAAGTATATATATTGTAAATAGATTAGCTTTGGGTTGAAATATAATAAATAAATAAAATCTTGTTTTTAAATTTCTAATATATATATATTGATAGTTTGGAGATTTGGATTTATTTAATATTAGATTTTCAAAGCTATTTAAACAAATAACAAATATGGTTTTAAATAAGATTAATAATAAGGTTATTTTATTTTCTTTTTGAGATATTGCTTAATAAATAAGATTTAAGAGTTTATATATATATATATGTAAGTTTAAAATACAATATTAATAGTGTATTGTTTTATTTATAGATATAAATAGACTTTAATAAAATAAGATTGTTATTTTCAAATTAAATGTGTAGTTATATATGTATGTATATAAATTGACTTTAAATTGGATTTTAAATATAATTTGAATTTGAATGTAAATTAGTTTTGAAATTCAAAGATAGATATTTAAATATTTGGATTTTAAAATATATGTATAAACTTTTACTTATAAACATAATTGGTTTTATTTTCTTTAAAATACTTTATATATATATATATATATATAGGTAAGTAACTAATAAATTAAGTAAAAGGTTTATTTACATTTAAAATAAATATAAACTAAATAAAAGACAAGTGTTAATATGTTAAGTAACCATTATAACATGTGTTGTAAAATTAGAGTATGAGAAAGACAAGTGTCCATCTTTTAAAATTTCAATTTTCTTTATTTAAAAAAAAAATCATTTTCAGCCTATTCTCTAAACAAAGCCTGTAACTCAAAATCTTCCTCAAAACTAAATTCTCACAACAATGTAGAAATCAACTCCTCTAACCAGAGAAAACCCATTAACCTGCAAATTATCTTCCAGAATCAAAGTCTGTTTGTAAACATCTTCTTCAAAGATCTGTAACCACTTTCAAATCTGAAGCTTGCAAAACATTCTTTTTAAATCTGAGATTTTGCAAAGCAATTTTCAACAAAAGCCTGCAATTCATTTTCAACATCAAAAACTGGAGCATGCAGAGCATTTTCAAAGATTAAGGAAAAGGGGCCTGTAGCAGATAATCAAAGCAAGCTCATAATCATCTTGCCTGCACCCAAGTTTCAAGTTCTTTTACAAATTCCATCAATTCGAGTTTTAAAGTTTTCAAAATCAAAACTGTTTCAAGCTCTGTTCTTCATTTCAAATTAGGTGAGTAACATCACTTTTATCAAGTTTAGATATATAAATATGATTGCATGATTAATATCTGAAATATGTATGTTTGTGTATGTATATTGTTGTAATTCTGGATGTATGTTTATTGATAGGATTTGTCTGTGCATGTGAATGTATATATATACATATTTATTTCCCTGTTGAATGATAGACTCTGATCCTCCTCAATAAAAATTCAATTACTCAACATAAAATCAAAATTAGGTTAAAATCTCTGAGGAACAAATAATTGCATGAATGTAATAGTATTTTTAAAAATAAGTCTAAGTGTTTATATTTTATATTTACTTCTAAAAATGGTAAATTACAGTAACAATTAGAGATAAGTCGAAAATCAATGTTCATGATTCCTTGATTTGATTTCATAAACAGAATCGTATTGTAAAATGATGAATTTAGATAGTAATTTCATGATTTTAAAGTTTATAAATGATGAGGTATTCTGAGTTGATCAGAATTTGGGTATTCGTCAATTGTCGACGAACAGCATGGTAATAGTGGCCGTGACCAAGGCTGGAGGAGGTTCGAGACTTGAGGGTCATGGTAAAAATGCTCGGAGTACTCCTAGGTGACGATGGTGGCCAGGGGACGACGAACTAGGGTTCGACTGATAGTTTTGGATTGCGTTGTTTCTCGGGGTCGTACGACGATGGTGGCTCGCCGAACACGATCGCAATAGGGGGGATACGTATGGGAGATCGAGGCGATTCGTTGGTAAGGACAGCGGGGTTTATCAGTGTAGGGTTCGTCAGCAATTGGAGAAATTCCGATGATAGTGGTTCCAGTTTTTCGAACGATGGGTTCGATTTCGATTCGATGGTGATATCGATGATCTGAGTGAAGGTGAGGGTCGACGTCATTGTCGATGGCTTGTCGAAGATCGCGGCGTCGATCCACGGTGGTCGGAGTGGTGTGCAACGTGCACACGTGTGCACGGTGATATCTGGAATGAATGGAATATTGAGGAGAAGCATCGTGCTCGGGAATGGTCTCGGGAAAACGAGAGTGCGACTCGAAGCGTGAGGGGAACGCGAGTGACACGGGGATAGCTTGGGGTTTTTGCTTGATTTACTCGAGTTTGTTCTGGGTTTTATTTTGTCTTGATAACCAGATTTCATATTCTAAAGAAAATGTACAGATCTATAAAAAGCAAAGTTTAAATCAAGATTTTAAAGTATGGATTCAATTTAAGTTTGTATCCAGGTTGAATAAATAAAGATTATAAAATTTATAATGTTTTACCAAATTTAAAGCATTTAAAATATATAATTAAAAGGGTTTGAATTTAAATAATTTGGTTGAAATCTTTTAAATGTTAAGTTTTCTTAACATTTGATTTAAAAAGATTTTGTAATTTGATTTAAAATTGATTAAAGTTGAGTTGTATTTTATTTTAAATCTTTAATTTCAAATGAATCAAAAGAAAGATTTTAAAGTAAAATATTTTTAAGTCTTTTGTTAATAATAATTAAAGTAATTATAAAGGGTAAAATTTAGAAAGTAATTAAGGGTTAATGATTTAGGATTCATTAAATTAATAAGGTAATTTAAGAAGAATTTAATTATTTAATTAATTAATGGTTTAGTGTTAATTAATTAAATAATTAGGATTATAAGATAATTAATTAAGTATTAATTAATTTGGGATTTAGAATCATTTGTTAAATAAGTATGAGTTATTAATAAATGATTGGGAATTAATTTATCAAGTGATTTAAGATTAATTAAATAATTAGAGATTTATTAATTGGTAATGAAGAATTAATGTGTAATTAATAATAGTTGATTTAAAGTTTAATTACTTAAAGAAGTAATTAAATAATGATTAATAATTAATAAGGGATCATTAATTAGGGATTATTAAATAATTTATAAATGGGATTAATTTTGATAATCAAGTAGATTAATTAACTAATGATAAATTTTTATGAATTGGTTAAGTATAATTACTTAATGGAAGTAATTAAAGGAATTAATTACTTAAAGTAATTAATTAAATAAATTTGATAAATTTAAATTAATTTGTTTAATTAATTTAAGGAATCACTTGGTGATTTGATAATTACTTAAATGTAATTAGTGGAAGTATAAATTACTTAGGAAAGTAATTGAAGTTAATTAGTGGATGTAATTAACTAAAGATGGTTTAATAAAAGTAATTTGAGTTTAATTACTTTGAATAATTAATCAAGGGATTAATTAAAGGATAATTAATTAAGAAGTAAATTAATTAAGGGAAGAGTAATTAAGGGTAGTTAATTACTAAATGTGATTAATCAAAGGTGATTAATAATTAAAGATTTATTATGAAATATAATTAATTTAAATGGAGTAATAAATTAAAGAAGTAATTAGAATCATTTATTAATATGATTAATGATGTAATTAAGGATTGATTAATTAAGATTAGTTAATCAATAATGAGTGATAAAAGTAATTAATTAATTATAATTAATTAAGGATTAATGTAATTAAGTATAATTAATTAATTACCGAAGTAATTAGAGATTAATTACTGAAGTGATTTAAGATAATTAATTTGTGAAATTAATTAAGTATTAATTACTTAAAGTAATTAAAGGTTGATTAATCAGGATTGATTAATTAAAATGGATACTAGAGTATGATTAATTAATTGGTTTAATTAATAATTAAGTAAGCAGGATTTATAGGATAAGGTAATTAATTTAATTCACTTTAAATTAATTAGAGATGATAAATCATTACTTAAGGATGGATGAATGAGATTGAATGTATTTCATTGTTTGATATCTCTGATGAGATATGATTGATATATGATATGGATGTTTGGTTGAATTATAATGATAATGTGAATTATCTGTTTGGGATGATAATGTAGATTATCTATTGAATTATCTATCTTTGTGTATATAGATAAGAATTGAATTGTTTTAACCTTAAAACAACTTGGCCCTTAAAAGATACGTTTTGGATTTCGATGAGACCGGGATCGGGTTTCCGTATACCGGATTTCCAGGTCTGGAGACCCGAATACCACATCGATCCAAATTAACGATAGGTCGTGAATCTCAAGTGAAGATGAAGATTCAGAGTGCAAGGGTTATTGTCGTTAACTCTGAGGGTGATTCCAAAACGAGTGTAACGAGATAATGCCTTCGGTTTCGTTCGAACCCGGAACGAACTTGTATGGATTGAATGCTTTCAGCACATCGTCAGGCGGACGATGAGCATTCTAAGTGATATGTTCTGATTAAAGGTAATCGTAACCTCAAGCCTCATCAACCGGGAATGGCTAAAACAGGGGAGGTGCAGCAAGGTTTCGTGGGTAGCACCCACTGAGAGCAAGATAGATCCCTGTCTAGAGGTCCCTTTTCTTTTATTCGGCTTAGTGTGTGGTTGGTCGCGCCAACTACGGGATTATCTTGTTCGGGATTATCCAGTAAGGGATGGTTCCGGCTTTGTGTTGCAGGGGAGCGGGCGTACTCCTCGGTACGGTGATCTAGGCCACGTACTGTGACGGGCGGTACCCCAGTAGCCCTGCCATTGTATGGAATCCAAACTCCAATAAGTGCCGTACGTATTAGTTGTGCCCAACTATGTTGGAATGTGAGATGTAAGCATTTTAGCTATTTCTATATTTTACTTGAAAACCCTAGACCCTATTGTAATAAAAATCATATTTCCTATCAAATGTTTTGGTTAGCGTAAGGTAAAAACTTACCCATGTTTATTTGTGGGGAGTCTTACGTGATACCTTTTCTTTCTAAAGGTTTTGAAGTTAAGCAAGTTTAACCTGTTACTCACACCAGACCCATGTCTGACCCAAGTGTTTATTTCTGTTTTATAAACTCTTGGGTACTCAAATTTTTACGAGTAGCCAAGGGATTCAGGTTTAGCTTTGACGAATATTCTGGAGGAGTAATGGAGCAGGAGGCTTCGGCGTTCGTAGATATAGTATTCCGCTGTGTTGATATCTGTGATAGTGTCTTGTCTTGTATTTGAGTTGTAATGTCTAGACAGATGTTTATAACTGTCTAGTAAGTGATGTATATGCTGTGTAACTCTGTAAATTGTTGTATACTATGTAATAGTTTATGTTATTAATATAATTTATTCGTTCCGCTGTGAGATCGTTGTTGTTGTTTCTTTCTTTCTTCTCTTCTTTTCTATTTTCTACCCCTTTCTTTCTTATTAATGATGCGACTTTCTGTGGAGAAAAAGCCGGGTCGTTACATTCAACCTTGGGTACTCAATTTTTACGAGTAGCCAAGGGATTCAGGTTAGCTTTGACGAATCTATGGAGGAGATATGGAGCAGGAGGCTTCAGCATTCGTAGATATATAGTATTCCGCTGTGTTGGTTTCTCTGAGTCGTTTGTTTGAGTTGTATCTTGTGTTGTATAATAGACAGGTTTTATAACTGTCTATTTTGTGATGTATAAGTTGTGTACTCTGATTATGTAAAGACTATGTAATAGTTATGTGATATATTATATTTGTTTCGTTCCGTTGTGAGATTCTGATGTGTTGTTATTCTTTCTTTCTCTTCTTTTCTCTTTTCTATCCCTTTCTTTCTTAATAATGATGCGACTTTCTATGGAGAGAAAGTCGTGGTCGTTACAGTGGTACCAACTGTAACGACCAACGACTTTCTCTCCACAGAAAGTCGCATCGTTAATAAGAAAGAAAGGGATAGAAAGAGAAAAGAAGAGAAGAAAGAAAGAAACAACAACAACGATCTCACAGCGGAACGAATAAATTATATTAATAACATAAACTATTACATAGTATACAACAATTTACAGAGTTACACAGCATATACATCACTTACTAGACAGTTATAAACATCTGTCTAGACATTACAACTCAAATACAAGACAAGACACAATCACAGATATCAACACAGCGGAATACTATATCTACGAACGCCGAAGCCTCCTGCTCTATTGCTCCTCCAGAATATTCGTCAAAGCTAAACCTGAATCCCTTGGCTACTCGTAAAAATTTGAGTACCCAAGAGTTTATAAAACAGAAATAAACACTTGGGTCAGACATGGGTCTGGTGTGAGTAAACGGGTTAAAATTGTTTAACTTCAAAACCTTTTGAAAACAAAGGTATCACGTAAGACTTCCCACACATAAACATGGAAAAGTTTTTACCTTACGCTAACCAAAACATTTGATAGGAAATCCAGTTATATTATAATAGGGTCTATGGGTTTTCAGGTAAAATACAGAAATAGCTGAAATGCTTACATCTCACATTCCAACATAGTTGGGCACAACTAATACGTACGGCACTTATTGGAGTTTGGATTCCATACAATGGCAGGGCTACTGGGGTACCGCCCGTCACAGTACGTGGCCTAGATCACCGTACCGAGGAGTACGCCCGCTCCCCTGCAACACAAAGCCGGAACCATCCCTTACTGGATAATCCCGAACAAGATAATCCCGTAGTTGGCGCGACCAACCACACACTAAGCCGAATAAAAGAAAAGGGACCTCTAGACAGGGATCTATCTTGCTCTCAGTGGGTGCTACCCACGAAGCCTTGCTGCACCTCCCCTGTTTTAGCCATTCCCGGTTGATGAGGCTTGAGGTTACGATTACCTTTAAATCAGAACATATCACTTAGAATGCTCATCGTCCGCCTGACGATGTGCTGAAAGCATTCAATCCATATAAGTTCGTTCCGGGTTCGAACGAAACCGAAGGCATTATCTCGTTACACTCGTTTTGGAATCACCCTCAGAGTTAACGACAATAACCCTTGCACTCTAAATCTTCATCTTCACTTGAGATTCACGACCTATCGTTAATTTGGATCGATGTGGTATTCGGGTCTCCAGACCTGGAATACCGGTATACGGAAACCCGATCCCGGTCTCATCGAAATCCAAAACGTATCTTTTAAGGCCAAGTTGTTTTAAGGTTAAAACAATTCAATTCTTATCTATACTACACACAGATAGATAATTTACAATAGATAATCCATATTATCATCCAAACAGATAATTCATATTATCATTTCAATCCAACCAAACATCTATATCATAGATCAGCACATCTCTTATCAGAGATATCAACATTCATCTCACAAAGCAGCATATATCATATATATATCAGAGACATACAAATCATCCAATATCAACCAATCACCCAATATCAAACATCCAGTATTAATCAATTATCTAAACAGAATTGATTTACTCTAATCAATTTAATTAACCTTTAATTAAATTAATTACTATCCTTTAATTACTTGGATTATCTTAATCTTGCTCACTATCATTAGTTAATTACAAATTAATTAATTAAACATCTAAATGATCTTCCTTAATTAATCTCCTTTGATTAATTATCTTTAATTACATCAAGTAATTATCCTTAACCATATACAATAATTAACCTTTAATTACTATCATTAATTACAATAATCCTTATTAATTAATTAACCTTTTAATTAATTAATTAATTTTAATCAACCACTTCATTAATTAGTCTTAATTAATCATAAACAGTAATTAACAATTTGTAATTACTTATCTTAATTTATTTATATTAATCTTGATTAATTAATCTAATTAATTAATCTTTAATTACTTCATTAAGTAATTATTAATCAATTATATTAACAAATAATCCTTAATTTATTTACTTTATTAATTAATTACTTTTTTAATTAATTACCCTTAGTAATTATCCTCAAATTAATCACATTCCTTAATTAATTAATTACTTTAATTACTTAACTAAAATAATTAAGTAATTTAACTTTTAATTACTTACATAAGTAATTATCTTCTAATTACTTCCATTAATAATCTTGATTACTTTCTTAATTAATTACTTAACAAATAAGTAATTCCATTACTAAATAATCCTTAATTCATTCATTAATTAACTATTCCATAATTAATTAATCTCAACAATTATATTAATCAATTCCTTAGATTAATAACATCAAGTGATTACCCTTTTATCACTTTAACTAATTACCCCATGAGTAATTTTCCTATTAATTACTTCCATAAGTAATTTCATTCAATAATTAACCAATAATTACTTTATTAAGTAATTACTCTTAATTAATCCATAATTAAGTGATTATTTAAAATTAAATAAATAATTAACTAATTATTTAAAATTAATTAAACAATTAAATTAATTAACATTCTATATTTAAAAATCCTAAATTAATTATGGAAACATTATTCTTAATTAAACTTTACTTATTAACAAACCATTTTTAAATTAAGTATTCTTAAATTTATATCAATACTAATTTAACCTTATTATTCTCATAAATAAATTATTTGAATTACTTAAATCTTAATATTCAAAACAAATTATTAAACTTGATTTACAAAATCATAATAATAACAACCTTATTTGGAGATAAAGCATTTATAAATCATTTCCAAATTTACCAAATACTTAAAAACTTGTTTATGCTTTAAATTTAAAACCCAGATATGAATTGCTTTTTAAAATTTCAAAAACCAGGTTACTTAAATTAAAACACCCGAGTAAACCACACTAAAACTCCGAGTCACTCGCGAGTAAACCCACACTCGTCTCTGCTTCGAGTCTTCCACGCGAACAACACGAGAGCGTCCCGAGTCTCTTCCTTCTTCCCCAATGCAAACGAAACCGATAGCACAAACGTGCACGTGCACAGAAGCTCCGGCCACCATCGATCAACGCCTCGACCACCTACAAGTCATTGGCAACCCCACTACTCCATTCGATAACCCAGATCATCGATATCGCCTCCCATTCAAATTCGAGCACAAAAGTCAAAAACTGGAACCAGAACGATCGTCAAAATTTCCCCCACGCTGCCGCCTACGTCCATCTGAGACCTCGCCGTCATGATCATAGCTGTGTCCTCAACCCACGCTTCTAATCACCCATATGCGATCGTCTCCAATGCACTTTCGTCGTCGCACAAGCTCCGACAACACTCTTGACTAAAACTGATCATCGAACCCTAGTTCGCCACTGCCTGGCCTTCATGGCCGTTAATAAATCGCCTCACCATTTTTCCTATGACCCTCAACTCATCGGCCACCTCCATGCCAAACCTCGACAAACACCACCACGTCGATCGCTGGTGATTGACGAAAATACCCAAAACGTTCATCTCACGAATTCCTGATAATCCTAATCCTAAAAATTATGAAACGTATACTAAAATTCATGATTTTCAATCACGAATACACTCATGCAATTCAAATCAAAAATTGAATTGGTTGATTTTATCATATATATAATTTTCCTACTGTAATTCTAAAATTTTAGAATGTCCACTCCATAAATACATTCGAAAATATTTTTAGAATTAGTATTATACTGATATGATCAATTTTCATTTAGAAATCATTACCTAAATCTATTTATAATCTGAGATACGAATTTTCTTGAGTTTTGACTATTCTGTTATCATCAGAACTTATTTGTACATAGACAGGGATGCATACCTATTTCATATATATACACACACGCATATTCATATTCATACCAGATATATAGCATCAACATCAAGTATTTATCACTACATCAATAATTCACAGATCAACACATGCATTATAGATACAAATTTAAACTGTTTTTAAGAAAAGTTTACTCACCTTTTTGAAAATGCAGAGACTTGAAAAACAGGGGTTTGAAAACTGAAGCTTTTAAAACTGGAACTTTGAATTGCTTTAAACTTTGATTGAAAACTTGTATTGCTTGAAACTTTAAAAACTGAACAGCTTTGAATACTTGAAACTTTGCATTGCTGCCTTGATTAACATACTGGAAAATCTTGATGTTGCAGATCTGTTTACAGGCTTGAAGAAGAAGCTTTGCAACTTGGTTACAGGGTTTTGGTAGATTACAGGTTTGAGAATTTGAACTTTAGTTTTGTTTCTTTGTTTTGATCTGATTTTGAGGAATGTCTTTTAGGTTTGAGTTTTGATTTTCTCTGGGTTGAAATGTTTACAGGCTGAGTTTCTTTGCTTTAGAAATTTTTGAAGATAGAAAAAAAAATAGAAGAGAGGGGATGTAGGTTTATATAATGTTAAATTATGATTTATTAAAATAAAAGAAAATTAAAATAAAAATTGACACTTGTCTTTTGCCTTGATTAATATACTAACACATGTGCTTAAATAGTATAATATGTCAACACATGTTACTTAGCATGATTTAGAGGCTAACACTTGTAATTATTTATATTTATATTATTTTAAATGGATTTAAAAGCTTTTATAATCAAATTCCTAATTAATTAATACATATCTTATTTAATAAATGCTTTTCTTACTTATATATAAATGAAACTTTTTAAAGAAATAAAATAAACCAATTAGATTTTAAATAAAATCATATATAATATTTTTAATTCATTTTTAAATGATAATATAAACTTTTGTATTCATTTACTATTAACTAAATACTTTATAAATTCATATAAATAAATTTCTTTAAGGAAAATGATATAAAAGAAATCTTATTTTTAAATAAAAACTTATCCATATTTTATATCCAAAATATTATTAAGATATGTATACTTTAAATTCAAATTTTAAATTCAAATTCAAATGCAATTTAAAAATCTAATTTAAAATCAACTCAAACATACATATAAACAAACACATTATTAATTGTAAATAATTATTCTATTTAAAAACAACTTAAATATACATATATATACATATTTAAACAACACTTATTAAATTAGAAAATAATAAGTCTATTTTAAAAAATTTCTAAATAACACAAATTAAACTTTTAACTAATTATTCCAATTAAGAATCTACTTATAACTGTATTTAAAAACAACTCATTATTAATTTGTTTGAAAATAACAATTTTACCAATTTTAAATAATTAATTTACAAGATTATCACATTTTAAATTCCCTGAAATCCCGGGATATCACATTCCTCCCCCCTTAAAATAATTTCGTCCCCGAAATTTAAAACAAAGGATAATCCAAAGTTTTTATTTTATTTCAAAAATCCTAAGCATACACATCAACCATATACTATCAAACAAACAACCATTCATCCAAACAAACAATTTCATCCAAACAACCAATTAAATCAAATAAATAATTCTAGCTATCCGGACACAGATCCCGGATAAGCTTCCTAAAATTTCCTCGAGTTTCTCAGTTATAAATATCGGGATACTCGCTCTATAGAATCCAAACAATCTATACTACTAAACTATAGATCTCCTACACAACTATATCTATAATCTGAACAAGATATCAGACCACAGACAAGATCAACTCAATTACCAAAACTTCCCGAACTACTGGTTCCAAAACCAGAGATAGATCAAACACGTACTCCCTCATAGATACTGTAACGACCACGACTTTCTCTCCATAGAAAGTCGCATCGCTAATAAGAAAGAAAGGGATAGAAAAGAGAAAAGAAGAGAAAGAAAGAATAACAACACATCAGAATCTCACAGCGGAACGAAACAAAATATATTATATCACATAAATATTACATAGTATCATATACAACACTTATCAGAGTTACACATATTCACATCATATACTAGACAGTTATAAACATCTGTCTAGTTATTACATCTCAATACAAACAAAGATCTAAACAAGATCAACACAGCGGAAACTACTATCTATATCTACAACGCTGAAGCCTCCTGCTCCATTGCTCCTCCACAATTCGTCAAGGCTAACCTGAATCCCTTGGCTACTCGTAAAAATTTGAGTACCCAAGAGTTTATAAAACAGAAATAAACAACTTGGGTCAGACATGGGTCTGGTGTGAGTAACAGGTTAAACTTGTTTAACTTCAAAACCTTTTGAAAGAAAAGGTATCACGTAAGACTTCCCACAAATAAACATGGGTAAGTTTTTACCTTACGCTAACCAAAACATTTGATAGGAAATTCGATTGTATTATAATAGGGTCTAGGGTTTTCAAGTAAATATGAAATAGCCGAAATTGTTACATTATTAAATTCCAGCATACTAGCCACAAAGTGGGTTATACAATCAAGTCCGTTGGCACTTATTGGATTTTGGATTCCATACAATGGCAGGGCTACCGGGGTACCGCCCGTCATAGTACGTGGCCTAGATCACCGTACCGAGGATCACTCCCAATCCCCTGCAACACAAGGTCGGAACATCCCTTA
The DNA here is from genome assembly GCA_030737815.1 of Allium fistulosum. Classification (NCBI taxonomy): domain Eukaryota; kingdom Viridiplantae; phylum Streptophyta; class Magnoliopsida; order Asparagales; family Amaryllidaceae; genus Allium; species Allium fistulosum. The sequence continues at coordinate 958,415,319 of CM060903.1, read as the reverse complement.
CTGGATAATTCCCGCACAAGATACCTCACGGTTGGGATCAGCAACCGCACACACTAAGCCGAAATAAGAAGGGACTTCTAGACAGAGGTAATCTTGTCCTACTTGGGTGCTACCCACTAACCTTGCTGCACCTCCCCTGTTTTAGCCATTCCCGGTTGATGAGGCTTGAGGTCACGATTACCTTAGAAAAGAACACATCACTTAGAATGCTCATCGTCCACCTGACGATGTTTTGAAAGCATTCAATCCATATAAGTTCGTTCCGGGTTCGAACGAAACCGAAGGCATTATCTCGTTACACTCGTTTTGGAATCACCCTCAGAGTTAACGACAATAACCCTTGCACTCTGAATCTTCATCTTCACTTGATTCACGACCTATCGTTAATTTGGATCGAGGTGGTATTCGAGTCTCCAGACCTGGAAATCCGGTATACGGAAACCCGATCCCGGTCTCATCGAAATCCAAAGCGTATCTTTTAAGGCCAAGTTGTTTTAAAGGTTAAAACAATTCAATTCAATTATCTTTATACACATAGAAAGATAATTTACAACAGATAATCAACATTATCAGATAATCCATACAATTCAACTAACATCCATATCACACAGCATATATCTCATCAGAGATGCCAAGTATTCAATACTAACACCCATTCATAAGTAATGATTTATATCATCTTAATTTAAATTGAATTAAATCAATTACTTCATTTTATAAATCCTTCTTACTTAACCATTAATTAATTACAATCAATTAATTAATTATCCTTTAATAATTCATTTCAATTAATCATCTTGATTAATTACCTTTTAATTACATCCAAGTAATTTATCTTTAATTAATTACTCAAATTAATTATCCTTAACCACTTATAAAAATTAACCTTTAATTACATTATTAATTAATTAACTAAAATTAATTAAATTAATCAACTATAATTAATTATATTAAACCTTAATTAATTACATTAATTAATCACTTCATTATTAATTATTACTAAATTAATCAATCTTAATTACATCATTAATTATATTAATTAATGATCCTTAATTACAACTTAATTATTAATTACTCAATTAAATTAATTACATTAAGTAATTAATCTTTAATTAAACAACATTTATTAATCACCTTGATTAATCCTCAATCAGTAATTAATTACCCTTAATTACTTTCATTAACTAAATTAATTACTTCCTTAATTAATTTCTTAATTAATCCCTTGATTAATTCCATTAATAATTAACTACCCTTAGTTACTCTATTAATTACATCAGTAATTATCCATTAATTACTTTCCCAAGTAATTATACTTTATTAAATTACATTAAGTAATTATACTTCACAAATCATTAAGTGATTTTCTTAAATTAATTAAACTTAATTAATTAATTTAAACTAATCAAATCAAACTCAATTAATTACAATGAGTAATTAATTCCTTAATTACTTCCCATTAAGTAATTATATTAACAATTTCACAAATGATTAACCTTAATTAATTAATCTACTTAAATATTCACAAACATATTTGTACCAATTCATATAAATTCAAATTAAGTATATATGCTTGCATGTGATGATATTGGCTTGTATTGGAATTCTTAATTTGAATTTATATGAATTGGTACAAATATGTTTGTGAATGCATTTATAATTATATCTCTGTATATTTTTATGGATGTATTGATGTGCATGTGTGATTTGTGTGTTCTGTTCTTATTTTATCTTCCCAGGATCAAGGTTTCATTTTAAATCCCTTACCACTTGACCTAGTTTTTATTAAGGCTTAGTTTAAAAAAAAAAGTTGTTTGTATTATCATAAACTATTATTTAAAAATTTAATTAAGTCAAAATGTAAACCTGAGTGTCTCTGAAGAATTAAAACATCAGTGCATGCTAAAAATTAAGTGAAACTCAAACTTTTTAATTTGCAAATTCAGGTTTATAAACTGATTCCTTATACAAATTAATGATTTTTGAAAGAAAAATCACGATTTTCAATTGGGTAAATCTAGAGCATTAGGAAGTTGAACGTGAAATGGGTTTATGTTGATTTCTGGTGATCGCGAGATGAATTGAGGTCGTGGTTCATTCTGGGGAAAGAGGAACTATCTGTGATTAAGAGAAAAATAGTGGATGGTCGTATTGATGACCGTGGTAATGGTGGTTGGTCGATTAAATTTCTAAACCTAGTTTGAACAGGTTGAGCATTTTGATTCATAGATATAGCTCGGGTTGATCGAGTGTAGTAGGATTTTGGGTGACGAAAGTTAGTGAGCTATCGAAGCAGTGGTCGGAGTTTCAGTCATCACGATGATTGGAGAAGTGAGCACGAATGATTTCCAGGTTCGAGTTCTATTCCAGGTGATGATCGATGTGGTCGAATTCGAATTGTGAAGTTTGATCGAGTTTCTGGTGGTTGGGATTGAGAGAGGTGGTCGTGGTTGATTTGCCGGTGATGGAAGCGATGATCGAAGACGAGCGTCTCGCCTGTGCACGTGCACCAGGTAGCAGCCATGTCTGGAATGAATTTAAGGAAGAAGCAGTTGTTCTCAAGGTAGATGTTGAAATGACTCGAAGTCATGTTCGGGAAAGAAGGGAAATGACTCGGGTTCGTTGAGAGGAACTCGCGTGAGATTTTAAACTCTGTTTCAAATTTTTTAAACATAACAGTTTTTAATAAAAGGAAAAGGGAAAAACTCGAAGCAGGCTCGGGATTTCTGGAATTTTTCTCGGGTAATTGTTGTTTTGGCTCGGGTCAATTACCTGTTGCAGTTTTCTTTTTAATCGGTTTGTTTTTAAAACTTTAAACTTATTTTAAAATTGAAAGCAAGATTTAAATCTAGTTTTAAATCAAATATAAAGTATGGATTCAAGTTAATTTGTATATTAATTTAAATAAATAAGTTGATAAAATTTATAATGTTTTAACAAATGAAAAATGTTAAAAGTATAATTTTATAAAGGTTTGAATTTAAAAATCTTATAAATTTCTTATAAAAATGTTAAGTGTTCTTAACATTTGAATTTAAAAAGATTTTTGTAAATTTGATTTAAGTCTTAGTTAAAGTTAAATTGTAATTATTTTAAATCTTTGATTTAAGATAAATTAAAAGAAAGATTTTAAAGTAAATGTTTTAAAGTCTTTGTTAATAATAATAATTAAAGTAGTTAAAGGTAAATACTTTATTTTAGATAGTAATTAAGATTTAATGATATAGGAGTCATTAAATTAATAAAGTAATTTAAGAATAATTTAATAATTTAATTAATTAATGGTTTAGTGATAATTAATTAAATAATTAGGATTATAAGTTAATTAATTAAGTGTTAATTAATTTGGGATTTAGGATCATTTGTTTAATTAAGTATGAGTTATTAATAAATGATTAGACAAATAAATTAATATTGGTTAAGTATAAATTACTTAATGAAAGTAATTAAAGTAAATTAATTACTGAAGGTAATTAATTAAATAAATTTGATAAGTTTAAAGTAATTAGTTAAATTAATTTAAGATAATGATTTGGAAATTTGATAATTACTTAAATGTAATTAGTGAAAGTATAATTACTTAGGAAAGTAATTAAAAGTAATTACTGGATGTAATTAACTGAAGATGATTTAATAATAAAAGTAATTTGAGTTAATTACTTTTGAATAATTAATCAAGGGATTAATTAAAGAATAATTAATTAAGGAGTAATTAATTTATGAAGTGGAGTAATTAAGGGAAGTTAATTACTAAATGAGATTAATCAAAGGTGATTAATAAATGTGACTAATTAATTATTAAATGTAATTAATTTAAATAAGATAATTAATTAAGAATAATTAAGGATCATTAATTAATTAATGATGTAATTAAGGATTGATTAATTAAGATTAATTAATAAATAATAAGTGATTAAAGTAATTAATTAATTGTAATTAATTAAGGATTAATGTAATTAAATATAGTTGATTAATTAATGAAGTAATTAAAGATTAATTACTGTAATGGTTTAAGATAATTAATTTGTGAAATTAATTAAGTATTAATTACTTAAAGTAATTAAAGGTGAAATTAATTAAGTATTAATTACTTAAAGTAATTAAAGGGTAATTAATCAGGAATGATTAATTTAGATGGATACTTAGAGTAATGATTAATTAATTGGTTTAATTAATAATTAATTAAGCAGGGTTTATAGGATGAAGTAATTAATTTAATTCACTTTAAATTAATTAGAGATGATAAATCATTACTTAAGAATGGATGAATGATATTGAATGCTTTGCATTATTGATATCTCTGATAAGAGATGTGCTGATCTATGATATAGATGTTTGGTTGGATTGAAATGATAATATGAATTATCTGTTGGATGATAATATGGATTATCTATCTGTGTGTAGTATAGATAAGAATTGAATTGTTTTAACCTTAAAACAACTTGGCCCTTAAAAGATACGTTTTGGATTTCGATGAGACCGGGATCGGGTTTCCGTATACCGGTATTCCAGGTCTGGAGACCCGAATACCACATCGATCCAAATTAACGATAGGTCGTGAATCAAGTGAAGATGAAGATTCAGAGTGCAAGGGTTATTGTCGTTAACTCTGAGGGTGATTCCAAAACGAGTGTAACGAGATAATGCCTTCGGTTTCGTTCGAACCCGGAACGAACTTGTATGGATTGAATGCTTTCAGAACATCGTCAGGCGGACGATGAGCATTCTAAGTGATGTGTTCTTTTCTAAGGTAATCGTAACCTCAAGCCTCATCAACCGGGAATGGCTAAAACAGGGGAGGTGCAGCAAGGCTTCGTGGGTAGCACCCACTGAGAGCAAGATAGATCCCTGTCTAGAGGTCCCTTTTCTTTTATTCGGCTTAGTGTGTGGTTGGTCGCGCCAACTACGGGATTGTCTTGTTCGGGATTATCCAGTAAGGGATGGTTCCGGCTTTGTGTTGCAGGGGAGCGGGCGTACTCCTCGGTACGGTGATCTAGGCCACGTACTGTGACGGGCGGTACCCCAGTAGCCCTGCCATTGTATGGAATCCAAACTCCAATAAGTGCCGTACGTATTAGTTGTGCCCAATTATGTTGGAATGTGAGATGTAAGCATTTCAGCTATTTCTATATTTTACTTGAAAACCCTAGACCCTATTATAATAAAATCAGATTTCCTATCAAATGTTTTGGTTAGCGTAAGGTAAAAACTTACCCATGTTTATTTGTGGGGAGTCTTACGTGATACCTTTTCTTTCTAAAGGTTTTGAAGTTAAGCAAGTTTAACCTGTTACTCACACCAGACCCATGTCTGACCCAAGTGTTTATTTTCTGTTTTATTAAACTCTTGGGTACTCAATATTGTATTGAGTAGTCGAGGGATTCAGGTTTAGCTTTGACGAATATTCTGGAGGAGCAATGGAGCAGGAGGCTTCGGCGTTCGTAGATATAGTATTCCGCTGTGTTGATATCTGTGATAGTGTCTTGTCTTGTATTTGAGTTGTAATGTCTAGACAGATGTTTATAACTGTCTAGTAAGTGATGTATATGTTGTATAACTCTGATAAGTGTTGTATACTATGTAATAGTTTATGTTATTAATATAATTTATTCGTTCCGCTGTGAGATCGTTGTTGTTGTTTCTTTCTTTCTTCTCTTCTTTTCTATTTTCTATCCCTTTCTTTCTTCATAATGATCCGACTTTTTGGGCATAGGAAAGCCGGGTCGTTACATTTTGTAACGACCACCCAGAAACACAACTACAACTTGAAAACGAAATCGAGACTTCAAATCACCAAACTGGAACACAGCCCACCTCCAAAACCTGTCAACAATCACTCGTGCTCGCGATTCCGACCACCAGAGAGGCTAATTTTCTGGCCATGCCTTCGCCTATATCCCATCTTCCCCTTCCCAAAGTATGGTAGCACTCGGTCCACCATAGACATCACCCCGACCATCAATTTCCAGCCTATTCAAACTAGGTTTAGAAACTCGATCGAACTACCACCAGCGCCACGATCATCTATACGGCCTTCCACTATTTTTCCCTTAATTACTGATAGCTCCTCTTCCCTCAGAATGAACCACGACCATGCCGAGCACTTAGATCATCAGAGATTACCCAAAGAGTAGAATCTGTTCAACCACGAACTGCTCTCTTATCTTACTTCTAAAAATCATGATTCGAATCTTAAAAATCATGGTTTTTCTCAGGGATTCAGATCATATGCCTGAATCAATGATTTAAGTAATTTGAATTTTTACAAAAACTCAAGTCTTCCTGTTCTGTTTAGCTTTCCAGAGCAAATCCCCATTTTAATTTGTTAAATAAAGTTTAAGCTTTAAATCATGATTAAACAATCGAATGTGGTTTGAAAACTAAGTCCTAACAGAGATTATATTAAGAGGTATTGAATTTTGATCATGATATTTGCTTCTAAAAGAAGAACAGATAAAACAGGTAAGAACAGATACAATATTAAACATGCATTTATACATCCAAAGAAATTCAATCATATACATCCATTCAATACTTCTTTTATTCCAGAAAATTCACATGCAAACAAATATCCCTATACTTAAGTTTAAGAAGGAAGTTACTCACAGCAAATTTACCAATACATACACATGCAATGCATTCTTATTCCAGTAATCATCATGCAAACAGGTACTCAAACTTATATTTTAAAAATGATTGTTACTCACCGATTTAAATTAGAGACAGAGCCTTTAGTTTGAACTGGCTTTTTGAATTTGAGTGCTGGAAAATGTCTTTTGCTCTGATTTTTTAAAAACTGAGTTGCTAATCCCTACAGAACTGGAATACTTGAAACAGAGTACTTGATTCCAGGCTTGAAGAAGATGCAAGTTAATGATTTGAGTTGTTTGATTTGAAAAGAATTATAGGTTATTGAATTTATTTTCTGGTTTGAGGAGGTATAGATCATCTGATTTGGTTTTGAGAGGAGTGTTTTGATTATAAATTGTTTTTGAGAAGTTTGTTTTAAGGAGGGTTTGATTTGTACAGGCTGAACACCATTTTCTCAAGATTTGAAAAGAGAAAATGGGAAAAGAATGAAGATGAAGTAACATATGTATAAATGCTGAAATAATTTAAATAAAAATAAAAGAAAAATTAAATTAAAGGTGACACTTGTCATATACATTAGCTATTTAATTTACACATGTTTTATCAAGCCTTAATATGGTGACATTTGTCTTTTAAGTATTTAATACATATTTTTATTTATTTTTAAATGTAAATAATAGTTTTTATCCTTTATTTAAATGTATACATTTGAATTTCTTTTAAAGAAAATGTTATAACAAAATATATATAAATGAAAACTTATCCAAATATTTTAAAATTGTTTATTCTTTTGAATTTCAACATTTAATTCAAATTTAAAAAATCCAATTTTAAAATCAAGTTATATATATGCATATATAACTACCATTTAAAAAAACAATTCTATTTTATCAAAGTCTATTTATATTTATAAAAACAAAGTATTATAATTATTATTATTTGAAAATATCAAATTTGACAATTTTAAATAATTTATAAAAGAGATTATAAATTACTTCTATTATTCAATGAATTAATACCATATGTAAATTGTATTTAAACTTCTATTTTTAATACATACAAATCTAGTAATATTTAAAAAGAAATAAACAAACCTTTTATTTAAATTTGAACTTAAGCTAAATTCTATTTATAAACAATTAAACATTTATATTATGTATTTTAAAACTATATAGTTATTTATTAAATATCTTTGGAAAGCTTAATATTAATTTAAATCATAATTTTCAAATTACCAAATATATATATTAGAAATTTGAAAACATAATTTCATTTGTTAAATTCAAACCAACTCATCTATTTACAATATATACAATTATACATATATATTATAAATAGAAAATATTTTATTAAACTTTTAAAAGATAAATCACTAATTAAATATTTTATTTAATTAGATTATTAAATTAATTCAAATTTTATTAACAAATTATCAAATCAATTTAATTTCCAATGCAGATTATTAAATTGATACTGTCCAAATTCCCGGGATATCACATTCCTAGAGATAGAGTTTGGTGAAGCAGCTCAAGTTTTGCTGGAATATCTGAGTTTTCTTTATGGATCAGTAAACCTTATTTCTGGAGTGAGTTGTCCAGTCTGTGCTTGTGTTCTACTTCAGATCAGAGTGGTGCAGCGAAAGCAGTTTGGAGTGTATCTCTGGATGGGAGAAGTAAGTTTGGAATCTACTGATAGTTGTGAAGTAGAGTTTGTTTTGGATTGGGTTGATCTTGAGGAGATCATTGTGTGGAGTTATTCTTAGTCTAGTTTGTTTCTAGAAGTATCAGCAAAGGTTGAACTGATCAAGAAGGATGTAGTCAGCCCAAGATCGTTTGAAGATTTTTGTGGATAAGAGACGAAGGAATTTGAAATTCGAAGTTGGAGACTTCGTTGTTGTGAAGTTTTTCTCTGGTTAAAGGGAGCTATAAGATTAGGTAAGTCTGGGAAGTCAGCTCCGAGTTGTTTTGGATCTCTTCTGTGTTTTGATTTGGATAAGTACTTTGATCTACAAGGTTGAATTGTCAGTTTGGATAACTGGAATTCAATGTATTTTACGTATCTCTAGGGAGTACGTGTTTGATCTATCTCTGGTTTTGGAACCAGCAGTTCTGGAGGATTTGGTTGTTGAGTCAGACTCGTCTGTAGTCTGATATCTTGTTTAGTTCTATAGATCTAGATGAGTAAGAACTCTATAGCTTAGTATTGGTTGTTTGGATTGTTTGTAGAGCGAGTATCCCGGTATATATATACTTGGGGAAACTCGAGGAAATTCTATTCAGAATTTTTCGCTGGATAGTTAGAATTGTTTGTTTGGATGATTGGTTGCTATGATTGTTAGCATATGGATGATAATACATCCTTGTGATTTAAAAAGATTATTAAATTACCTTTGTTTTAAATTTCGGGGACAAAATTATTTTAAGGGGGGAGGAATGTAATATCCCGGAAATTTGGGGCAATATCAATTTAATAATCTGTTTAAATAATTAAATTGATTTGATAATCTTTGATAATTAAATTTGAATTGGTTTAATAATCTAATTAAATGAATATTTAATTAGTGAATTTTACTAATAAAATAATTTCTATTTATAATATATATATAATTGTATATATTGTAAATAGATAAGCTTGGGTTTGTAATTTAAATAATAAATAAAATCTTGTTTTTAATTTCTAATATATATTTTGATAGTTAGGAAATTATGATTTATTTAATATAAGCTTTTCAAAGCTATTTAAACAAAATAACTATATGGTTTTGAAATGAGATTAATAATAAGGATTATTTTATTTTCTTTTTGAAATATTGCTTAATAAATAAGATTTAAGAGTATATATATATAGATAAGTATTAAATAAATTAAGTAAAGGCTTTTTATTTACATTTAAAATAAATATAAACTAATTAAAGGGACATGTGTTAACTTATAAGGCTATGTAATAACAAGTGTAAACTAATAATACAATGGTAATGCCAAATGTCAAGTTTTAGATTTTTGTTTTTCTTTTTATTTGAATAAATCATATCTACCTATATATGTATATGTTCTCATCTTCTTTCCTTTTTCTATTTCTTTTCAAATCTTAAAAGAAACTTTCAGCCTGCAATAAAATTCTCAAAACAAAATCAGTAACTCAAATCTATCTTCCTCTCTAAAAAAATCTGCAATTCAAATCCTATTTCTCTAGAACCAAATCAGTAATTAAATTTCTCTCAAACCAGATTCCTCAAACAAAGATCTGTAATGTATTTCTTCAAAAAGCTGTAACCATTTTCCAAAAATCAAAGACAAGACCTGTTTTTCTTTACAAATCTGGAAGCCTGCAATTTCTTCTTTTCGAATCTGAAGTAAGCAACCTGATTTAGAGCAACATTTCAAGAAATCAAGTCTACATGCAAGTTTATAAAGCTAACAACTCAAGTTTTAAATCAAAAACCAGAGGCTAAGGCTTTTCAAAACTGTTTCTAAAAGAGGGCTCTGTTCATCATAAAATAGGTGAGTAAACTTTCCTTTTAAAAACAGTTTATTTTGGATGTAACTCTAATACATGAGATAATATTGGTTTGGTATGAAAGTTCTTCAGTTTGAATTTATTTAAATTGATATATATGTTGTGTGAGCATGCCTGTTTATATATACAAAGATCATGTTCTCTGTTTTATAATCTTAAACATTTGAATTTAGAAACAGCTTTAAACTTATGTTTATGCTTAAATGTTGTAATGAATCTTTGTTAAAATATGCTTGCATGTTTATTTTAAGTAGAATTGAGTGTAAATGATGTGTGCATGTCTGGGTTCAAGAACATATATCTCTGTTCATAGTTTACAGGTTTCAAAACCTGTTCAAAATCCATATCTTCTCATGCAATAAGATTTAGGTGATGATCTTTAAATGAAATATGTTTATAAAATAAAAATCTAAGTTTTAAAAATAATCTCAAGTGTTAAAGTTGAATATTTATTTCAACAATGGGAGATTACAGTGAAAATCATTTAAAATCAGAAAATCAAGTAGTAAGATTTCATGTTTAAAGTATATAAACAGATTCGTGGTGAAGAATAATGATTTTTGATGTTAAAATCACGATTTTTAAATTTGGGAATGATGGGAATTTTTGAGATGAACGGAAAATACATTTTGGTCAAATTTCGGCGATCGTGTAGGTCTGGGACATCGGAATTGTGACCAGAGGAAGATCGTTGACTGGAGATCATCAGAAAAATATAGGATTATTTTCTCGAACGCCATGGTGGCCGCGCAATGTCAAAGTAGGGTTTAAGAACTGTTTTTGGTTGGCGTGTTTTGACAATGTCGTGTGTCGTATGGGAAGCATCGGAGTTGACCGGTAGTGGGGGAATAAGAGCGTGGTTGATCGGCGAGGCTCTGGTCAAGGCGGCAAGGTTTCTGGTGAACGAGATCGTCAGAACGAGGCGTTTTTGTCGAAATGTTGGGTTCCAGGAGGTTGCTCGAATGCTCGATTTTGATTCGCAAAGAAATTCTTCGATCTGGGTTGGTTTTCGTGTTCGCACGTGGTCGAGTGGTTGTAGGCGATGGTCGCGACGATCTATGGTGGCCGGCGACGTCAGTGCACGTGCACAGTGCATGTTCGTGTGCACGTTTGGGTGTCTGGTCGATCGTGTTGGGGAAGACGAAGAGAAACTCGGGTTTAGTCTCGTGATTTTTGAGTGACGACTCGAAGTAGATAAGAGTGATGGAAGACTCGGGAAAGGCTAGTGCTTTTGTGAAGTTTACTCGGGTTATTCTGTTTTTAAAACTGGAAGTTGTTTTTTTTCAATTTGTTTCGAGTTCAAAAGCAATAGTTTTGTAAAGAATCAAGTTTGTAAATTCTTAAACAAGTTAAGACAAGTTTTTAAGTTAAGGAAGTAATCCGTTCAAAGATGAATGTTTTAATTAGTTTTAAAATATAATTAAAGTGAATAAGTTTAAAGAATATGATAATCAAGTTTTCGAAGATGAATATTGGGTTAATTTAAATAAAACATGTTTAAAAAGGATTTTTCAAGATTTTAAGTATATTAAAAATTAAGGGTTCAAATTGTTTTGTTTTTTTTAAAGTATAATTTTATTTAAATATATAATTGATTTCTAAACTTGTTTAAAATGAAATATAATGTTAGAAATAATTATTTAATTCAAATGATGAGTTTATCTTTAAAGATTGGAATTAATTAAAGATAGTTAATGAGTAAAATAAATTAAAGATTATTATTTATTTATAATTAAAATAATTACTTAATGAAGTAATTAGTGGATGGTTAATAAATGAATTAGAGATTAAGTAATGATTTATTTATTAATTTATTTATATAATTAATTTTAGGAAGATAATCACTTATGTTTTATTTAGTGAAATTATTTAGTGAGGTAATTAATGGATAATTACCCAATGTAATTAATTTAAGAGAAATTGCTTATGAAAGTAATTAGTGGATAATTACTTATGAAAGTAATTAAATGTAATTGATTAAGGGTTAATCATTTGGTGGTATTAATTAAAGGATTAATTAATATAATGGATTTGAAGTTAATTAATTAAGAGAAATTAATTAAAGGATTTAGGTTAATTAATAATGTGATTAATTAAATATGTTTAATTTAAGATTAATTACTAAGTGTAATTAATTTAAAAGTAATTAATTAATAAAGTAATTAATTAGGGATTATTTGTTAATTTAAATTGATTAATAATTACTTAATGAAGTAATTAAAGATTAATTAATTAGATTAATTAATCAAGGTTAATATAATTAATTAAGAAGTAATTAATTAAGATAAGTAATTACAAATTGTTAATTACTGTTTATGATTAATTAAAACTAATTAATGAATGAAGTGGTTGATTAAAATTTATTATTTAATTAATTAAAAGGTTAATTAATTAATAAGGATTATTTAATTAATTAATCAAGGTTGATTAATAAAAGTAATTAATTTATGAAGGTTCATTAATTATTGTAATTAATGATAGTAATTAAAGATTAATTACTGTGTATGGTTAAGGATAATTACTTGAATGTAATTAAAGTATAATTAATCAAAGGAGATTAATTAAGGAAGATCATTTAGATGTTTAATTAATTAATTTGTAATTAATTAATGATAATAAGCAGGATTAAGATAATCCAAGTAATTAAAGGATAGTAATTAATTTAATTAAAGGTTAATTAAATTGATTAGAGTTAATCAATTCTGTTTAGATAATTGATTAATACTGGATGTTTGATATTAGGTGATTGGTTGATATTGGATGATTTGAATATCTCTGATATATATATGATATATGCTGCTTTGTGAGATGAATGTTGATATGAATTATCAATTGTGATAATATGATTTATCTATCTGTTTATATCATCCTGAATAAGTTTAAATGTTTAAACCTTTAAACAACTTGGCCTTAAAAGATACGTTTTGGATTTCGATGAGACCGGGATCGGGTTTCCGTATACCGGAATTCCAGGTCTGGAGACCCGAATACCACATCGATCCAAATTAACGATAGGTCGTGAATCTCAAGTGAAGATGAAGATTCAGAGTGCAAGGGTTATTGTCGTTAACTCTGAGGGTGATTCCAAAACGAGTGTAACGAGATAATGCCTTCGGTTTCGTTCGAACCCGGAATGAACTTGTATGGATTGAATGCTTTCAGCACATCGTCAGGCGGACGATGAGCATTCTAAGTGATATGTTCTGATTAAAGGTAATCGTAACCTCAAGCCTCATCAACCGGGAATGGCTAAAACAGGGGAGGTGCAGCAAGGCTTCGTGGGTAGCACCCACTGAGAGCAAGATAGATCCCTGTCTAGAGGTCCCTTTTCTTTTTATTCGGCTTAGTGTGTGGTTGGTCGCGCCAACTACGGGGTTATCTTGTTCGGGATTATCCAGTAAGGGATGGTTCCGGCTTTGTGTTGCAGGGGAGCGGGCGTACTCCTCGGTACGGTGATCTAGGCCACGTACTGTGACGGGCGGTACCCCAGTAGCCCTGCCATTGTATGGAATCCAAACTCCAATAAGTGTCGTACGTATTAGTTGTGCCCAACTATGTTGGAATGTGAGATGTAAGCATTTCAGCTGTTTCTGTATTTTACTTGAAAACCCTAGACCCTATTATAATATAACTGGATTTCCTATCAAATGTTTGGTTAGCGTAAGGTAAAAACTTTTCCATGTTTATGTGTGGGAAGTTTTACGTGATACCTTTGTTTTCAAAAGGTTTTGAAGTTAAACAATTTTAACCCGTTTACTCACACCAGACCCATGTCTGACCCAAGTGTTTATTTCTGTTTTATAAACTCTTGGGTACTCAAATTTTTACGAGTAGTCAAGGAATTCAGGTTTAGCTTTGACGAATATTTTGGAGGAGCAATGGAGCAGGAGGCTTCGGCGTTCGTAGATATAGTATTCCGCTGTGTTGATATCTGTGATAGTGTCTTGTCTTGTATTTGAGTTGTAATGTCTAGACAGATGTTTATAACTGTCTAGTAAGTGATGTATATGCTGTGTAACTCTGTAAATTGTTGTAAACTATGTAATAGTTTATGTTATTAATATAATTTATTCGTTCCGCTGTGAGATCGTTGTTGTTGTTTCTTTCTTTCTTCTCTTCTTTTCTTTCTTTTCTTCTTCTATCCCTTTCTTTCTTAATTAACGATGCGACTTTAAATCTGTAATTTGAAATGAAATAAAAGAAAGATTTAAAAGTAAAAAATTTCAAAGCTTTTGTAAATGATAATTAAAGTAGTTATAAATGTTAATACTTTAATTTAGAGGTTTAATGATATAGGATTCATTAAATTAAAGAATAATTTAATAATTTAATTAATTAATGATTTAGTGTTAATAAATTAAATAACTAGGATTATAAGTTAATTAATTAAGGTTAATTAATTTGGGATTTAGAATCATTTATTTAGATAAGTATAGATTTTTAATAAATGATTAGAAATTTATTAACCTAGTGATTAAAGATTAATAAAAAAAAATTAATTTAGTAATTAGAAATTAATTAATTAGTAATTAAGAATTTATTTATTTGTAATTAATAAATAGTTGATTAAAGTTTAATTACTTAAAGAAAGTAATTAAAGGATTTTTAATAATTAATGAGGGATCATTAATTAGGAATTATTAAATAATTAATTAATATGATTAATTTTGATAATCAATTAGATTAATTAATTTATATGAAATTGGTTAAGTAGAATTACTTAATGGAAGTAATTAAAGGAATTAATTACTTAAGGTAATTAATTAAATAAATTTGATTAAGTTAAATTAATTAATTAAATTAATTTAAGATAATCATTTAGAGATGTGATAAATATAATTACTTAAATGTAATTAGTGAAGAGTAATTACTTAGGAAAGTAATTAAAGTTAATTAGAGGATGTAATTAACTAAAGAAGATTTTTAATAATAAAAGTAATTTTAGTTTAATTACTTTTGTATAATTAATCAAGGGATTAATTAAAGGATAATTAATTTTAGAGAAATTAATTTATGGAAGAGTAATTAAGGGTAGTTAATTACTAAATGTTATTAATCAAAGGTGATTAATAAATGTGGTTTAATTAAGAATTAATTATTAAATATAATTAATTTAAATAATGTAATTAAGGATTGGTTAATTAAGATTAATTAATAAATAATTAGTGATTAAAGTAATTAATTAATTGTAATTAATTAAGGATTAATGTAATTAAATATAGTTAATTAATTAATGAAGTAATTAAAGATTAATTACTGAATGGTTTAAGATAATTAATTTGTGAAATTAATCAAGTATTAATTACTTAAAGTAATTAAAGAATTATTAATCAGGAATGATTAATTAAGATGGATACTTAGAGTAATGATTAATTAATTGGTTTAATTAATAATTAAATAAGCAGGATTTATAGAATGAAGTAATTAGTTTAATTCACTTTAAATTAATTAGATGATATAAATCATTGCTTAAGGATGGATGAATGAGATTGAATGTATTTCATTGTTTGATATCTCTGATGAGATATGATTGATATATGATATGGATGTTTGGTTGAATTATAATGATAATGTGAATTATCTGTTTGGGATGATAATGTAGATTATCTATTGAATTATCTATCTTTGTGTATATAGATAAGAATTGAATTGTTTTAACCTTTAAAACAACTTGGCCTTAAAAGATACGCTTTGGATTTCGATGAGACCGGGATCGGGTTTCCGTATACCGGATTTCCAGGTCTGGAGACCCGAATACCACATCGATCCAAATTAACGATAGGTCGTGAATCAAGTGAAGATGAAGATTCAGAGTGCAAGGGTTATTGTCATTAACTCTGAGGGTGATTCCAAAACGAGTGTAACGAGATAATGCCTTCGGTTTCGTTCGAACCCGGAACGAACTTGTATGGATTGAATGCTTTCAGCACATCGTCAGGTGGACGATGAGCATTCTAAGTGATGTGTTCTTTTCTAAGGTAATCGTGACCTCAAGCCTCACAAACCGGGAATGGCTAAAACAGGGGAGGTGCAGCAAGGTTAGTGGGTAGCACCCAAGTAGGACAAGATTACCTCTGTCTAGATGTCCCTTTCTATTTTCGACTTAGTGGTGCGGTTGCTGATCCCAACCGTGAGGTATCTTGTGCGGGAATTATCCAGTAAGGGATGTTCCGGCCTTGTGTTGCAGGGGATTGGGAGTGATCCTCGGTACGGTGATCTAGGCCACGTACTGTGACGGGCGGTACCCAGTAGCCCTGCCATTGTATGGAATCCAAACTCCAATAAGTGCCGTACGTATTAGTTGTGCCCAACTATGTTGGAATGTGAGATGTAAGCATTTCAGCTATTTCTATATTTTACTTGAAAACCCTAGACCCTATTATAATAAAATCAGATTTCCTATCAAATGTTTTGGTTAGCGTAAGGTAAAAACTTACCCATGTTTATTTGTGGGGAGTCTTACGTGATACTTTTTCTTTCTAAAGGTTTTGAAGTTAAGCAAGTTTAACCTGTTACTCACACCAGACCCATGTCTGACCCAAGTGTTTATTTCTGTTTTATAAACTCTTGGGTACTCAAATTTTTACGAGTAGCCAAGGGATTCAGGTTTAGCTTTGACGAATATTCTGGAGGAGCAATGGAGCAGGAGGTTCGGCGTTCGTAGATATAGTATTCCGCTGTGTTGATATCTGTGATAGTGTCTTGTCTTGTATTTGAGTTGTAATGTCTAGACAGATGATTATAACTGTCTAGTAAGTGATGTATATGCTGTGTAACTCTGTAAATTGTTGTATGCTATGTAATAGTTTATGTTATTAATATAATTTATTCGTTCCGCTGTGAGATTGTTGTTGTTGTTTCTTTCTTCTTTTCTTTCTTTTCTTCTTCTATCCCTTTCTTTCTTATTAGCGATTCGACTTTCTATGGAGAGAAAGTCGTGGTCGTTACAAATTTTTAATAAATGATTCGAAGTTTATTTATCAAGTGATTAAAGATTAATTAAGCAATTAATTTAGTAATTGTAAATTAATTAATTGGTAATTAAGAATTTATTAAGTTGTAAATAATAATTAGTTGATTAAAGTTTAATTACTTAAAGAAGTAAATAAAAAAATGGTTAATAATTAATGAGAGATCATTAATTAAAGATTTTTTTTAAATAATTAATTAATGAGATTAATTTTGATAAATCAATTATATTAATAAATCAATATGAAATTGGTTAAGTATAATTACTTCATGTAAGTAATTAAAGAAATTAATTACTTAAGGTAATTAATTAAATAAATTTGATAAGTTTTAAATTAATTAGTTAAATTAATTTAAGATAATCACTTGGTGATTGATAAGTAAATTACTTAAATGTAATTAGTGAAGAGTAATTACTTAGGAAAGTAATTAAAGTTAATTAGAGGATGTAATTAACTAAAGAAGATTTTTAATAATAAAAGTAATTTTAGTTTAATTACTTTTGTGTAATTAATCAAGGGATTAATTAAAGGATAATTAATTTTGGAGAAATTAATTTATGGAAGAGTAATTAAGGGTAGTTAATTACTAAATGAGATTAATCAAAGGTGATTAATAAATGTGACTAATTAATTATTAATTTAAATAAGATAATTAATTAAGAATAATTAAGGATCATTAATTAATATAATTAATGATGTAATTAAGAATTGATTAATTAAGATTAATTAATAAATAATAAGTGATTAAAGTAATTAATTAATTATAATTAATTAAGGATTAATGTAATTAAGTATGGTTAATTAATTAATGAAGTAATTTAAGATTAATTACTGAAATGGTTTAAGATAATTAATTTGTGAAATTAATTAGGATTAATTACTTAAAGTAATTAAAGGATTATTAATCAGGAATGATTAATTAAGATGGATACTTAGAGTAATGATTAATTAATTGGTTTAATTAATAATTAAATAAGCAGGATTTATAGAATGAAGTAATTAGTTTAATTCACTTTAAATTAATTAGATGATAGCCTTCACCATCTTCCCGGACTGTTGATAGAAGAACCACAAAGATTCTTGAAGGGTTAACCTTGTTTGGAAAAGCTTAAGACTCTTTTTAATTGGTAAAGAGAGAACAATTTCTTTGGAATCCGAACTAGGTAGGATCGCAAAAGTGACTTGCGATTAGTTTGGGAATTTATCTTGGGCAATCTTTTGTTTGAGATTGAGGTTTATCATATGGAAGTAGGAGCTACTGAAGTAGTCAGAGATTTTTCCGGATGTCTTCGAGGAAGTAGAAGTTTGTCTGCATCTAGAGTTTGAGTTCTGTATCGACTTAATTCCAGAAGCGATACCGGTGGTTATTCTGGTAGTAGGATGGTTCCTAGAAAGAAGAGTTGGTGTAGCATCTCAGAAATTTTTAAAATGGATTGGTCATATCTATTTTTCAAGTTTGGATTTCAGCAGATTTTGGAAAGATCATATTGTTGATTGGATCTAGAGATCGTTGTTGTTGTTTCTTTCTTTCTTCTCTTCTTTCTTTTCTTCTTCTATCCCTTTCTTTCTTAATTAACGATGCGACTTTTTCTCCACAGAAAGTCTGGAGACCCGAATACCACATCGATCCAAATTAACGATAGGTCGTGAATCTCAAGTGAAGATGAAGATTCAGAGTGCAAGGGTTATTGTCGTTAACTCTGAGGGTGATTCCAAAACGAGTGTAACGAGATAATGCCTTCGGTTTCGTTCGAACCCGGAACGAACTTGTATGGATTGAATGCTTGTAGCACATCGTCAGGCGGACGATGAGCATTCTAAGTGATATGTTCTGATTAAAGGTAATCGTAACCTCAAGCCTCATCAACCGGGAATGGCTAAAACAGGGGAGGTGCAGCAAGGTTTCGTGGGTAGCACCCACTGAGAGCAAGATAGATCCCTGTCTAGAGGTCCCTTTTCTTTTATTCGGCTTAGTGTGTGGTTGGTCGCACCAACTACGGGATTGTCTTGTTCGGGATTATCCAGTAAGGGATGGTTCCGGCTTTGTGTTGCAGGGGAGCGGGCGTACTCCTCGGTACGGTGATCTAGGCCACGTACTGTGACGGGCGGTACCCCAGTAGCCCTGCCATTGTATGGAATCCAAACTCCAATAAGTGCCGTACGTATTAGTTGTGCCCAACTATGTTGGAATGTGAGATGTAAGCATTTCAGCTATTTCTATATTTTACTTGAAAACCCTAGACCCTATTGTAATAAAAATCATATTTCCTATCAAATGTTTTGGTTAGCGTAAGGTAAAAACTTACCCATGTTTATTTGTGGGGAGTCTTACGTGATACTTTTGTTTTCAAAAGTTTTCAAAGTTAAGCAATCTAATCGTTTACTCACACCAGACCCATGTCTGACCCAAGTGTTTATTTTCTGTTTTATTAAACTCTTGGGTACTCAAATTTTTACGAGTAGCCAAGGGATTCAGGTTTAGCTTTGACGAATATTCTGGAGGAGCAATGGAGCAGGAGGCTTCGGCGTTCGTAGATATAGTATTCCGCTGTGTTGATATCTGTGATAGTGTCTTGTCTTGTATTTGAGTCGTAATGTCTAGACAGATGTTTATAACTGTCTAGTAAGTGATGTATATGCTGTGTAACTCTGTAAATTGTTGTATACTATGTAATAGTTTATGTTATTAATATAATTTATTCGTTCCGCTGTGAGATCGTTGTTGTTGTTTCTTTCTTTCTTCTTTTCTTTTCTATTTTCTACCCCTTTCTTTCTTCATAATGATGCGACTTTCTGGGCATAGAAAGTCGGGTCGTTACATATAACTGTAACAACCCGGGTTTTTCTAACACGAAAAACCGGACCATTTGGGTAAAGAAGAAGAGGTAGAAGAAGAAGAATAGAAAAACAACATCAGAATCTAACCATCTAAATGAATTAAAGTTTTAATTTCCTTAAATTAAAGTTAAACAGTAAGTAATATATACATAAACCTGAACCAATTCTATATATAGTTCTTCATGGATGTCTTCAAATCTAAAAGTGTACATGCATATATTTAAAACTATTTTTCTCAAATTCTATAAAAATTTCTATTTAACCTATATATGTATTAAAATTTCAAAACGGTTCTGTCTTTGAAATTTCACTGCAAATTTTAAAATCTCAGTTATATACTTTATCTACATGCATATATCTTTCATACTGAAAAATCAATCCTTGAGTTATAAAAAAAATTTCTTAAAGTTGGACATTTCTTATATTTTAATATGGTTTGTTTTATTTCTTTTTAAATATTTCTTGATAATATAATCTCTTGTTTAAATTATAAAATATGTTATTTTCAAATAACAAGTATAATGTATTATTTTTAATATGTATGAATTTTAATGCTAAAAGGAATTGTTATTTTAAATTGAATAAATAGTGTATGTAAATATATATAACTTGACTTTTAAATGGAATCTTAGGATTTAATTTTATTTAAATTTGAATTTAAAGTTGAAGTTCAAAAGAATAAATATTTAAATTGTTGAATTTTATAATATTTGTATAAACTTTTATTTATAAATGTAATTAGCTTTTGTTTCTCTTTAATATATATAGATAAGTATTTTAATAAATAAGAAAAGACTTTTATATACTTTTAAACTAAATAAAAATAAGATAAATTACTTATAAGACATGTGTCATTTATCTAAAGCTTTGTAAAACATGTGTAATTAAATAAACAAATGTATAGGACAAGTGTCCTTATCTATTTTCATTTTTCTTTTATTTTTATAAAATCATAAATTTACTTATATACACATATGCATTCCTTCACTTCATTTCTTTCAAATTTCTTTTTAAGACCAAAATAAACTCAAACCTCTTTCTCTAATACAAATCTGAAAATCAAGTCAGAAGAATGCTCGGGAGTGGTCTCGGGGAAAACGTGAGTGCGACTCGAAGAACGCGAGTGATCGCAAGAGACACGGGGTAGGCTCGGGAATTTTGTTCGTTTGCTCGGGTATTCTGTAAATATAAAATCCTGGTTTCAAATTGTAAAGTAAATTTTAATTTCCAGGTTTTAAAATTTTAAAAAGGGAAATCAAGTTCAAGTTTAAAAAGAAAAAGCAAGTTGAATTTATTAAATTTCCCAAAAGAATGTTAGTCAAGTTTAAAAGTATGTTTTAAAATTGAATATGTTTCAAAATTTTAAATGTTTAAAAGTGTTTGTTTTTAAAAGTAAATATAAACTAGATTAATTTTGAAATTGAATTCAAAAGTGTTTTCAAATAAATGTACTAGATCAAGTTTTTAAGAAAAGAAATTAAAACAAGTTTCTAAGTAAGTAAAAAAAAAGAAAAAAAAAAGAAAAAAAATATAAAGGTTAAACAAAGTTTTTTAAATATATTTAAAGGAGATAAGATTAAAGGATATTTAATTAGAGTTTTAATTAAGGTAAATGGTTTATCTTAATTTATTAAGGTTTTATTAAGTAATTAAATTATAGTTACTTAATTAATTGAAGATAGCTAATTAATTAATATAAGATAATTATTTTGGTTTAATTAAGGATAATCACTTTGGAAATTGATTAAGTAAAATTATTGAATGTAATTAATAAAAGGATAATTACTTTTGGAAGTAATTAATGAAAGGTAATTAAGGGTTAATTACTTAGATAATTAATAAAGATTAATTAATGTGATTAATAAAGGTTAATTAATATGATTAATTAAGAATAATTAATGTGATAAGTTAAGGTTAATTAATTAATAAATGTGATTAATTAAGTATAAATTAATTATTGTGATTAATTAATAAAGGTGATTAATAAAAGAATAATTACTTAATTTAAAAGTAATTACTGGATAATTAATGAAAGTAATTTGTGAATAATTACTTAATGGAAATGATTTGAGGATAATCAATGGGAGTAATTGAGGAATAATTACTTAGTATAATTAATTAATTAAGGTTAATTAATTAAAGGTAAGTGATTAATAGTTAATTGATTTTCGTAATTAATTTAAAGATTAATTACTTAATGTAATTAATTTAAATAGGATAATTAATTAAGAGTAATTAAGGATCATTAATTAATATAATTAATGATGTAATTAAGATTGGTTAATTAAGTAATAATTAATAAATGAAGTAATTAATCAATGTAATTAATTAAGGATTAATGTAATTAATTATAGTTGATTAATTTTTATTGAAATGAATTATTAGAGGATAATTAATTAATTGATTGTAATTAATTAATGGTTAAGTAAGAAGGATTTATAAAATGAAGTAATTAATTTAATTCAATTTAAATTAAGATGATATAAATCATTACTTATGAATGGGTGTTAGTATTGGATACTTGACTTTGATTGATATCTCTGATGAGATATATGCTGTGTGATATGGATGTTAGTTGAATTGTATGGATTATCTGATAATGTTGATTATCTGTTGTAAATTATCTTTCTATGTGTATAAAGATAATTGAATTGAATTGTTTTAACCTTTAAAACAACTTGGCCTTAAAAGATACGCTTTGGATTTCGATGAGACCGGGATCGGGTTTCCGTATACCGGATTTCCAGGTCTGGAGACTCGAATACCACATCGATCCAAATTAACGATAGGTCGTGAATCAAGTGAAGATGAAGATTCAGAGTGCAAGGGTTATTGTCGTTAACTCTGAGGGTGATTCCAAAACGAGTGTAACGAGATAATGCCTTCGGTTTCGTTCGAACCCGGAACGAACTTGTATGGATTGAATGCTTTCAGCACATCGTCAGGCGGACGATGAGCATTCTAAGTGATGTGTTCTTTTCTAAGGTAAACGTGACCTCAAGCCTCACAAACCGGGAATGGCTAAAACAGGGGAGGTGCAGCAAGGTTAGTGGGTAGCACCCAAGTAGGACAAGATTACCTCTGTCTAGAAGTCCCTTCTTATTTCGGCTTAGTGTGTGCGGTTGCTGATCCCAACCGTGAGGTATCTTGTGCGGGAATTATCCAGTAAGGGATGTTCCGGCCTTGTGTTGCAGGGGATTGGGAGTGATCCTCGGTACGGTGATCTAGGCCACGTACTGTGACGGGCGGTACCCCGGTAGCCCTGCCATTGTATGGAATCCAAAATCCAATAAGTGCCAACGGACTTGATTGTATAACCCACTTTGTGGCTAGTATACTGGAATTTAATAATGTAACAATTTCGGCTATTTCATATTTACTTGAAAACCCTAGACCCTATTATAATACAATCGAATTTCCTATCAAATGTTTTGGTTAGCGTAAGGTAAAAACTTACCCATGTTTATTTGTGGGAAGTCTTACGTGATACCTTTTCTTTCAAAAGGTTTTGAAGTTAAACAAGTTTAACCTGTTACTCACACCAGACCCATGTCTGACCCAAGTTGTTTATTTCTGTTTTATAAACTCTTGGGTACTCAAATTTTTACGAGTAGCCAAGGGATTCAGGTTAGCCTTGACGAATTGTGGAGGAGCAATGGAGCAGGAGGCTTCAGCGTTGTAGATATAGATAGTAGTTTCCGCTGTGTTGATCTTGTTTAGATCTTTGTTTGTATTGAGATGTAATAACTAGACAGATGTTTATAACTGTCTAGTATATGATGTGAATCTGTGTAACTCTGATAAGTGTTGTATATGATACTATGTAATATTTATGTGATATAATATATTTTGTTTCGTTCCGCTGTGAGATTCTGATGTGTTGTTATTCTTTCTTTCTCTTCTTTTCTCTTTTCTATCCCTTTCTTTCTTATTAGCGATGCGACTTTCTATGGAGAGAAAGCCTTGGTCGTTACAGTAAAATGTAACGACCCGGCTTTCTTTGCCCAGAAAGACGCATCGTTATAAAGAAAGAAAGGGATAGAAGAAGAAAAGAAAAGAAGAAAGAACAACAACACATCAGAGATCTCACAGCGGAACGAGAAATATATTATATCACATAAGATATTACATAGTATCATATACATCAGAGTATACAATTTATACAACATAGAATAGACAGTTATAAACTTCTGTCTATTATACATCACAAGTACATCAGTACAATACAACATACACAGCGGAAACTCTATATATCTACACGCTGAAGCCTCCTGCTCCTCAGCTCCTCCAGTATTCGTCAAGACTAACCTGAATCCCTCGACTACTCAATACAATATTGAGTACCCAAGAGTTTAATAAAACAGAAAATAAACACTTGGGTCAGACATGGGTCTGGTGTGAGTAAACGGTTTAAATTGCTTAACTTTGAAAACCTTTGAAAACAAAGGTATCACGTAAGACTTCCCACACATAAACATGGAAAAGTTTTTACCTTATGCTAACCAAAACATTTGATAGGAAATCCAGTTATATTATAATAGGGTCTAGGGTTTTCAAGTAAAATACAGAAATAGCTGAAATGCTTACATCTCACATTCCAACATAGTTGGGCACAACTAATACGTACGGCACTTATTGGAGTTTGGATTCCATACAATGGCAGGGCTACTGGGGTACCGCCCGTCACAGTACGTGGCCTAGATCACCGTACCGAGGAGTACGCCCGCTCCCCTGCAACACAAAGCCGGAACCATCCCTTACTGGATAATCCCGAACAAGACAATCCCGTAGTTGGCGCGACCAACCACACACTAAGCCGAATAAAAGAAAAGGGACCTCTAGACAGGGATCTATCTTGCTCTCAGTGGGTGCTACCCACGAAACCTTGCTGCACCTCCCCTGTTTTAGCCATTCCCGGTTGATGAGGCTTGAGGTTACGATTACCTTTAATCAGAACATATCACTTAGAATGCTCATCGTCCGCCTGACGATGTGCTGAAAGCATTCAATCCATACAAGTTCGTTCCGGGTTCGAACGAAACCGAAGGCATTATCTCGTTACACTCGTTTTGGAATCACCCTCAGAGTTAACGACAATAACCCTTGCACTCTAAATCTTCATCTTCACTTGAGATTCACGACCTATCGTAAATTTGGATCGATGTGGTATTCGGGTCTCCAGACCTGGAATCCCGGTATACGGAAACCCGATCCCGGTCTCATCGAAATCCAAAACGTATCTTTTAAGGCCAAGTTGTTTAAAGGTTTAAACAATTTAACTTATCTATATTCATACAGATAGATAATTCACAAGTCACAATTGATAATCCATTATCATTTAAACAGATGATTCATAACCAAATAGGTAATCCATATCAACATCACAATAGTTAATCTATATTACCATCATAATGCAACCAAGCATTCATACCACACAACATTACTTATCTCATTTCTGAGATTACATCCATTCAAGACAATCAATGTCGTTCATTCTTAATCACGACATAGTTAATTTAAAATGAATTAAATTAACTATCTCTATCTTTAATTAATTTAAAGTGAATTAAATTAATTACTTCATCTCTTAATTAATTTAAAGTAAATTAAATTAATTATTTTATTATAAATCTTACTTATATAATCATTAATTAATTACAAATAATTTAATTAATCTTTCTCTAATTATCCACTTTAATTAATCACCTTGATTAATCATTCCTTAATTACATTTAAGTAATTATCTTTAATTAATTTCACAAATTAATTATCCTTAATCCAATACAGTAATTAACCTTTAATTACTTCATTAATTAATTAATTATAATCAATTACTTTAATCCTTAACTAATTACAATTAATCACTTAGAGTTGATTAATTAATCACTGTAACGACCACGACTTTCTCTCCACAGAAAGTCGTATCGCTAATAAGAAAGAAAGGGATAGAAAAGAGAAAAGAAAGAAAAGAAAGAACAACAACACATCAGAAATCTCACAGCGGAACGAGAAATATATTATATCACATAAGATATTACATAGTATCATATACATCAGAGTACACAATTTATACATCACAGAATAGACAGTTATAAACTTCTGTCTATTATACAACACAAGTACATCTATCATACACAGCGGAAACTCTATATATCTATACGGTGAAGCCTCCTGCTCCAAATCTCCTCCAGAATTCGTCAAAGCTAACCTGAATCCCTCGACTACTCAATACAATATTGAGTACCCAAGAGTTTAATAAAACAGAAAATAAACACTTGGGTCAGACATGGGTCTGGTGTGAGTAAACGGTTAGATTGCTTAACTTTGAAAACTTTTGAAAACAAAAGTATCACGTAAGACTCCCCACAAATAAACATGGGTAAGTTTTTACCTTACGCTAACTAAAACGTTTGATAGGAAATCTGATTGTATTATAATAGGGTCTAGGGTTTTCAAGTAAAATACAGAAATAGCTGAAATGCTTACATCTCACATTCCAACATAGTTGGGCACAACTAATACGTACGGCACTTATTGGAGTTTGGATTCCATACAATGGCAGGGCTACTGGGGTACCGCCCGTCACAGTACGTGGCCTAGATCACCGTACCGAGGAGTACGCCCGCTCCCCTGCAACACAAAGCCGGAACCATCCCTTACTGGATAATTCCGAACAAGATAATCCCGTAGTTGGCGCGACCAACCACACACTAAGCCGAATAAAAGAAAAGGGACCTCTAGACAGGGATCTATCTTGCTCTCAGTGGGTGCTACCCACGAAGCCTTGCTGCACCTCCCCTGTTTTAGCCATTCCCGGTTGATGAGGCTTGAGGTTACGATTACCTTTAATCAGAACATATCACTTAGAATGCTCATCGTCCGCCTGACGATGTGCTGAAAGCATTCAATCCATACAAGTTCGTTCCGGGTTCGAACGAAACCGAAGGCATTATCTCGTTACACTCGTTTTGGAATCACCCTCAGAGTTAACGACAATAACCCTTGCACTCTAAATCTTCATCTTCACTTGAGATTCACGACCTATCGTTAATTTGGATCGATGTGGTATTCGGGTCTCCAGACCTGGAATTCCGGTATACGGAAACCCGATCCCGGTCTCATCGAAATCCAAAACGTATCTTTTAAGGCCAAGTTGTTTAAAGGTTTAAACATTTAAACTTATATTCATGATGATATAAATAGATAGATAAATCATATTATCACAATAGATAATTCATATCAAACATTCATCTCACGAAGCAGCATATAGATATCATATCCAAATCATCCAGAATCAACCAATCACCCAATATCAATCATCCAATATTAACCAATCATCTAAACAGAATTGATTAACTCCATATCAATTTAATTACTTGGATTATCAAAATCCTGCTTACTATCATTAATTAATTACAAATTAATTAACTAATCATCTCCTAATGATCTTCTTTTAATTAATCTCCTTGATTAATTATTTTAATTACATTCAAGTAATTATCCTTTAACCATATACAGTAATTAACCTTTAATTACTATCATTAATTACAATAATTAATGATCCCTCATTGATTAATTAATTATATTAATCCTCAATTAATTACAATTAATTAATCATACTTAAATTAATTACTTTTATTAATCAACCTTGATTAATTCATTAATTAAATAATCCTTACTAATTAATTAACCTTTTAATTAATTAAATAATTAATTTTAATCAACCACTTCATTAATTAGTCTTAATTAATTATAAATAGTAATTAACAATTTGTAATTATTTATCTTAATTAATTACTTCTTAATTAATTATATTAACTTTGATTAATTAATCTTTAATTACTTCATTAAGTAATTATTAATCAATTTAAATTAACAAATAATCCCTAATTAATTACTTTATTAATTAATTACTTTTAAATTAATTACACTTAGTAATTATTCTCAAATTAATCACATTCCTTAATTTATTAATCACTTTAATTACTTAACTAAAATAATTAAGTAATTAACTTTTAATTACTTACATAAGTAATTATCTTCTAATTACTTCCATTAATAATCTTGATTACTTTCTTAATTAATTACTTATCAAATAAGTAATTCCATTACTAAATAATCCTTAATTCATTAATTAATTAACTACTCCATAATTAATTAATCTCAACAATTATATTAATCAATTCCTTAGATTAATAACATCAAGTGATTACCCTTTTATCACTTTAACTAATTACCCCATGAGTAATTTCCTATCAATTACTTCCATAAGTAATTTCATTCAATAATTAACCAATAATTACTTTATTAAGTAATTAGACTTAATTAATCCATAATTAAGTGATTATTTAAAAATTAAATAAAAAATTAACTAATTATTTAAAATTAATTAAACAATTAATTAATTAACATTCTATATTAAAAAAAATCCTTAATTAATTATGAAACCATTATTCTTAATTAAACTTTACTTAAATCATATTTAAATTAAGTATTCTTAAATTCATATCAATACTAATTTAACCTTATTATCCTTATAAATAAATTATTTGAATTATTTTAAATCTCATTATTCCAAACAAATTATTAACTTGATTTACAAAATCATAATATTAACCTTACTTGGAGATAAAGCATTTATAAATCATTTCCAAATTTACCAAATACTTAAAAACTTGTTTATGCTTTAAATTTTAAAACTCAGATATAATTTACTTTTAAATTTTCAAAATCAAGTTACTTAAGTAAAACAACCCGAGTCTAAACAAAAGAAAACTCGAGTAAACATCACTAAAACTCCGAGTCACTCGCGAGTAAACCCACACTCGTCTCTGCTTCGAGTCTTCCACGCGAACAACACGAGAGCGTCCCGAGTCTCTTCCTTCTTCCCCAATGCAAACGAAACCGATAGCACAAACGTGCACGTGCACAGAAGCTCCGACCACCATCGATCAACGCCTCGACCACCTACAAGTCGTTGGCAACCCCACTTCTCCATTCGATAACCCAGATCATCGATATCGCCTCCCATTCAAATTCAAGCATAAAAGTCAAAAACTGGAACCAGAACGATCGTCAAAATTTCCCCCATGCTGCCGCCTACGTCCATCTGAGACCTCGCCGTCATGATCATAGCTGCGTCCTCAACCCACGCTTCTAATCACCCATATGCGATCGTCTCCAATGCACTTTCGTCGTCGCACAAGCTCCGACAACACTCTCGACTAAAACTGATCATCGAACCCTAGTTCGCCACTGCCTGGCCTTCATGGCCGTTAATAAATCGCCTCACCATTTTTCCTATGACCCTCAACTCATCGGCCACCTCCATGCCAAACCTCGACAAACACCACCACGTCGATCGTTGGTGATTGACGAAAATACCCAAAACGTTCATCTCACGAATTCCTGATAATCCTAATCCTAAAAATTATGAAACGTATACTAAAATTCATGATTTTCAATCACGAATACACTCATGCAATTCAAATCAAAAATTGAATTGGTTGATTTTATCATATATATAATTTTCCTACTGTAATTCTAAAATTTTAGAATGTCCACTCCATAAATACATTCGAAAATATTTTTAGAATTAGTATTATACTGATATGATCAATTTTCATTTAGAAATCATTACCTAAATCTATTTATAATCTGAGATACGAATTTTCTTGAGTTTTGACTATTCTGTTATCATCAGAACTTATTTGTACATAGACAGGGATGCATATCTATTTCATATATATACACACACGCATATTCATATTCATACCAGATATATAGCATCAACATCAAGTATTTATCACTACATCAATAATTCACAGATCAACACATGCATTATAGATACAAATTTAAACTGTTTTTAAGAAAAGTTTACTCACCAGGAATTAAACAGAGAGCAGTTCTTTTAAGTTGAAATCTGGAACTTGAATTGCTCAGGTTTGAAATAGTTGCTTGTTGATTTATTGTACTTGAAGAATTTGAAATTGAAACTTGCATTTTGTTTTGCTGAAGAAACAGAATCCTTGCATGCTTACAGATTTGTTGATTTAAAATGTTGAACAGATCTGACTTGCAGGTTGCAGTTGAATCAGTGTTTGATTTAGTTGCTTCCATTTGATCTCAGGTTGAAGTTGTATTAGTGTTGAATTCGAATGTTTGCTGTTTGATTTTCCTTATAGTTTTGATTTTCTTTTGACATTAGAAGAGATGGAGAGAAAAAGAAGATGGAAAAGATTTGAACTGAAAACTTTGAACGGGAAAGAAAATGACCAGGTTTCTCTAACAACTACATTTTTTTATAAAATAAAATTTTAAATAAAGAAAAAGAATTGCCACTTGTTATATTACTAATTAGACAAATGTCCAACTTGTTTTATATGTTATACAAGTGTTATAACTCAAATGCAAAATAATCACTTTAAATTAATTAGAGATGATAAATCATTACTTAAGAATGGATGAATGATATTGAATGCTTTGCATTATTGATATCTCTGATAAGAGATGTGCTGATCTATGATATAGATGTTTGGTAAAGGGGTCGATGACGAGACCATGGCCGGAGGCGCTAGTGGTCTAATGGTCAAAACGACGAGTATTTGACGTGGACAGGTTTGTGGTGGGAGGCTACGAGTGTTTCCAGGCTTTGGGTTTTTGCGTGAAATTTCGTTCGAATTGAACTGGAGTGGTATCGACTGTAACGACCAAGACTTTCTCTCCACAGAAAGTCGCATCATTATGAAGAAAGAAAGGGGTAGAAAATAGAAAAGAAAAGAAGAAAGAAAGAAACAACAACAACGATCTCACAGCGGAACGAATAAAATATATTAATAACATAAACTATTACATAGTATACAACAATTTACAGAGTTACACAGCATATACATCACTTACTAGACAGTTATAAACATCTGTCTAGACATTACAACTCAAATACAAGACAAGACACTATCACAGATATCAACACAGCGGAATACTATATCTACGAACGCCGAAGCCTCCTGCTCCATTGCTCCTCCAGAATATTCGTCAAAGCTAAACCTGAATCCCTTGGCTACTCGTAAAAATTTGAGTACCCAAGAGTTTATAAAACATAAATAAACACTTGGGTCAGACATGGGTCTGGTGTGAGTAACAGGTTAAACTTGCTTAACTTCAAAACCTTTAGAAAGAAAAAGGTATCACGTAAGACTCCCCACAAATAAACATGGGTAAGTTTTTACCTTACGCTAACCAAAACATTTGATAGGAAACCTGATTTTATTATAATAGGGTCTAGGGTTTTCAAGTAAAATATAGAAATAGCTGAAATGCTTACATCTCACATTCCAACATAGTTGGGCACAACTAATACGTACGGCACTTATTGGAGTTTGGATTCCATACAATGGCAGGGCTACTGGGGTACCGCCCGTCACAGTACGTGGCCTAGATCACCGTACCGAGGATCACTCCCAATCCCCTGCAACACAAAGCCGGAACCATCCCTTACTGGATAATTCCGAACAAGATAATCCCATAGTTGGCGCGACCAACCACACACTAAGCCGAATAAAAGAAAAGGGACCTCTAGACAGGGATCTATCTTGCTCTCAGTGGGTGCTACCCACGAAACCTTGCTGCACCACCCCTGTTTTAGCCATTCCCGGTTGATGAGGCTTGAGGTTACGATTACCTTTAATCAGAACATATCACTTAGAATGCTCATCGTCCGCCTGACGATGTGCTGAAAGCATTCAATCCATACAAGTTCGTTCCGGGTTCGAACGAAACCGAAGGCATTATCTCGTTACACTCGTTTTGGAATCACCCTCAGAGTTAACGACAATAACCCTTGCACTCTGAATCTTCATCTTCACTTGAGATTCACGACCTATCGTACATTTGGATCGATGTGGTATTCGGGTCTCCAGACCTGGAAATCCGGTATACGGAAACCCGATCCCGGTCTCATCGAAATCCAAAATGTATCTTTTAAGGCCAAGTTGTTTTAAAGGTTAAAACAATTCAATTCATTATCTTTATACACAAAGAAAGATAATTCACAATAGATAATCAACATTATCATCCCAAACAGATAATTCACATTATCATTATAATTCAACCAAACATCCATATCATATATCAATCATATCTCATCAGAGATATCAAACAATGAAATACATTCAATCTCATTCATCCATCCTTAAGCAATGATTTATATCATCTAATTAATTTAAAGTGAATTAAACTAATTACT
Source organism: Allium fistulosum (assembly GCA_030737815.1). Classification (NCBI taxonomy): domain Eukaryota; kingdom Viridiplantae; phylum Streptophyta; class Magnoliopsida; order Asparagales; family Amaryllidaceae; genus Allium; species Allium fistulosum. The sequence goes on along the minus strand of CM060903.1, from coordinate 958,383,159 downwards.
TCATTCTATAAATCTTGCTTACTTAATTATTAATTAAACCAATTAATTAATCATTACTCTAAATATCCATCTTAATTAATCATTCCTGATTAATTATACTTTAATTACTTTAAGTAATTAATCCCTAATTAATTTCACAAATTAATCATCTTAAACCATTTCAGTAATTAATCTTAAATTACTTCATTAATTAATTAACCATACTTAATTACATTAATCCTTAATTAATTACAATTAATTAATTACTTTAATCACTTATTATTTATTAATTAATCTTAATTAATCAATTCTTAATTACATCATTTAAATTAATTATATCTAATAATTAATTCTTAATTAAACCACATTTATTAATCACCTTTGATTAATCTCATTTAGTAATTAACTATCCTTAATTACTCTTCCATAAATTAATTACTCATTAATTAATTATCTTTTAATTAATCCCTTGATTAATTATACAAAAGTAATTAAATTCAAATTACTTCCATTATTTCATCTCCCTTAATTAATTACATCCAGTAATTACCTTTAATTACTTTCCTAAGTAATTACACTTCACTAATTACAATTAAGTAATTATACTTATCAAATCACTAAATGATAATTTTAAATTAATTTAATAATAAATGATTAGAAATTTATTAACCTAGTGATTAAAGATTAATAAAAAAAATTAATTTAGTAATTAGAAATTAATTAATTGGTAATTAAGAATTTATTTATTTGTAATTAATAAATAGTTGATTAAAGTTTAATTACTTAAAGAAAGTAATTAAAGGATTTTTAATAATTAATGAGGGATCATTAATTAGGAATTATTAAATAATTAATTAATATGATTAATTTTGATAATCAATTAGATTAATTAATTTATATGAAATTGGTTAAGTAGAATTACTTAATGGAAGTAATTAAAGGAATTAATTACTTAAGGTAATTAATTAAATAAATTTGATTAAGTTAAATTAATTAATTAAATTAATTTAAGATAATCATTTAGAGATGTGATAAATATAATTACTTAAATGTAATTAGTGAAGAGTAATTACTTAGGAAAGTAATTAAAGTTAATTAGAGGATGTAATTAACTAAAGAAGATTTTTAATAATAAAAGTAATTTTAGTTTAATTACTTTTGTATAATTAATCAAGGGATTAATTAAAGGATAATTAATTTTAGAGAAATTAATTTATGGAAGAGTAATTAAGGGTAGTTAATTACTAAATGTTATTAATCAAAGGTGATTAATAAATGTGGTTTAATTAAGAATTAATTATTAAATATAATTAATTTAAATAATGTAATTAAGGATTGGTTAATTAAGATTAATTAATAAATAATTAGTGATTAAAGTAATTAATTAATTGTAATTAATTAAGGATTAATGTAATTAAATATAGTTAATTAATTAATGAAGTAATTAAAGATTAATTACTGAATGGTTTAAGATAATTAATTTGTGAAATTAATCAAGTATTAATTACTTAAAGTAATTAAAGAATTATTAATCAGGAATGATTAATTAAGATGGATACTTAGAGTAATGATTAATTAATTGGTTTAATTAATAATTAAATAAGCAGGATTTATAGAATGAAGTAATTAGTTTAATTCACTTTAAATTAATTAGATGATATAAATCATTGCTTAAGGATGGATGAATGAGATTGAATGTATTTCATTGTTTGATATCTCTGATGAGATATGATTGATATATGATATGGATGTTTGGTTGAATTATAATGATAATGTAAATTATCTGTTTGGGATGATAATGTAGATTATCTATTGAATTATCTATCTTTGTGTATATAGATAAGAATTGAATTGTTTTAACCTTTAAAACAACTTGGCCTTAAAAGATACGCTTTGGATTTCGATGAGACCGGGATCGGGTTTCCGTATACCGGATTTCCAGGTCTGGAGACCCGAATACCACATCGATCCAAATTAACGATAGGTCGTAAATCAAGTGAAGATGAAGATTCAGAGTGCAAGGGTTATTGTCGTTAACTCTGAGGGTGATTCCAAAACGAGTGTAACGAGATAATGCCTTCGGTTTCGTTCGAACCCGGAACGAACTTGTATGGATTGAATGCTTTCAGCACATCGTCAGGTGGACGATGAGCATTCTAAGCGATGTGTTCTTTTCTAAGGTAATCGTGACCTCAAGCCTCACAAACCGGGAATGGCTAAAACAGGGGAGGTGCAACAAGGTTAGTGGGTAGCACCCAAGTAGGACAAGATTACCTCTGTCTAGATGTCCCTTTCTATTTTCGACTTAGTGGTGCGGTTGCTGATCCCAACCGTGAGGTATCTTGTGCGGGAATTATCCAGTAAGGGATGTTCCGGCCTTGTGTTGCAGGGGATTGGGAGTGATCCTCGGTACGGTGATCTAGGCCACGTACTGTGACGGGCGGTACCCCAGTAGCCCTGCCATTGTATGGAATCCAAACTCCAATAAGTGCCGTACGTATTAGTTGTGCCCAACTATGTTGGAATGTGAGATGTAAGCATTTCAGCTATTTCTATATTTTACTTGAAAACCCTAGACCCTATTATAATAAAATCAGATTTCCTATCAAATGTTTTGGTTAGCGTAAGGTAAAAACTTACCCATGTTTATTTGTGGGGAGTCTTACGTGATACCTTTTCTTTCAAAAGGTTTTGAAGTTAAACAAGTTTACTTTAAGTATCAGAAAAAGGTTTACCCTTTAATTACTTTAAGTATCAGAGCATAGGTTGAGCGAATACCTAAGCTATTGGTTAAGTGAATATCAGAACACTAGGTTGAGTGAATACCTAGGTTCGGAAGGATTGTTCATTAGAGATAGGATCTGTAACAACCTGTTTGAGTCTGAGTGTATATATTCGAGAGTGCGTATTTGTTAGTTATATAAAATGGTTTTATATTGTGTTAATTGATCGGTTGAGTGGTATATGGATTCTGGTCAATACGAGTAGCTAACGTTATTGATAGGGATCTCTAAACACTTGAACCAGGCCAACGGACACAATATTGTTTTAAAGAGGTAGATGAAATAATTTTACCCAGAAATAATTTCTATATAAAAAAAATATATCATTTTAAATATATATATTTATGTATTTCTACCTATTTATTGGGTTACCTATTCGGGTTTTCCAATATAAGTTATAAAGGTAGATAAGGTGGTAGTGTGTGTAACACAATTACCAATAGTTGGAGTTTGAATGTTTGAGGTTGGAAGTATATATCGAGACTGTAAACCCAATATCGTCTCGAGTAAGTTGGCAGTATGGAGTAAGGATGTCTCGGATCTCTGAAGAAAATCCTTTTCAAGATTCGGAGTCCATTATTGGAATGTAAGATTGGTTGAGCTCGGGTGAGCAGATATTCTAGAGTTGAATCTATCAGTTGTGCAGAAGTAAGTGATGGTAGCTTGGCGACTTCAGGAAGGAGCAGTTGTGTGATAAGATGCAGTATCTATGGAGTTCCCGAAGGAGATTTTCTTTTGGAACAAGATTAAGAAGGTATTGGAGGAACAGTTGATGTCTACCGCAGGAAAGACTCGACTGTATAGGAATTCTCTGATATCAAGTAAGAGAGTTTTGTCTATTTTGAAGTATGGGACTAAGGTCGATTAGTTGTTCTTCGGACATGGTCTCATTGTTCCCTTAAGAAGAGTAAGTTATTGGCGATTGGTTTGGAGCCCGAGTTTCTTTTGGATGTCTGCCATCTCGGAGATTCGTTGAGAGGTTTGTTGATGGTTTTAGTTTTGAGAAGCCTTTGGATTAGAAGTTCTTGGTTAGCTGTGATAGCAGTGCAGCTCGGAGTGTTCGGTGTGCTGTCGAGATAGAGTTTGGAAGCAGCAGTGTGGTTCGTTTCTTCGATGGTTCCGGAATCTTTGTGGTTCTTCTATCAGCAGTCCGAGTAGATGGTGAAGTTTTTCTTGAAGGGTTAACCTTGTTTGGAAAAGCTTAAGGCTGTTTTAAATTGGTAAAGAGAGAACAGTATCTTTGGAATCCGAACTAGGTAGGATCGCAAAAGTGACTTGCGATTAGTTTGAGAGTTCATCTTGAGTAATCTTTTGTATGGAGTTGAGGCATCTCAAGAGAAAGTAAAAGTTATCGAAGAGGTCAAAGGTTGCCCGTAGGTAAAGATTTAGTTTATATCGATTTGTTCCTAGAGAAGGATTTGGTGAAGTATCTTAGAATTTTATGGAGTATCTGTGTTTTCTCTTCTGCTTCTAGTTTCGAGTTTCCTCTAGCCAAGGATAGCTGAAGACAGTACCCTTGACCCGAGGACTCGTCTATTCTTTGAGAAGTTGGTTATGTCTTTAAGATAACCAATGTTTCCGCTTGTTTGTGGATCTAGTTTGTGCTCGAGTTCATCGACATTCTCATCTATTTCAAATCAGAGTTGTGCAGCGAAAGCAAAGGTAGTAGCTGTGCAAGAAAGGAAGTAACCTCAGATTTCTACAAGAAGTTTATGTGAATTTCTAAGTGTGTATAGAATTTTCTGGAATCTGGGAGAAGGAAGTTCAGTCTTCTATTTCTTGTGGAGTAGAGTTTGTGGATTTCAGCAGATTTGAAGATCATTTTGTGCTTGGTTCATATTTGTTTCAAGAAGCATCAGCGAAGGTTGAGCTGATCGGGAAGAGATGAGGTAGCTCGGGATCGTCTGATGAGTTAGGCAGATATAAGACGGAGTTTGGAATTCGGAGTTGGAAATTGGAAGTTGTTTAAGTTTTTCTCCGATTAAAGAACTATAAGATTTGGTAAGTCTGGAAAGTTAGCTCCAAAAGTATTTTGGATTTTCCTGTGTTCTCGAGAGAAGTAGTTCTTTGTCTACAGGATTGAATGGCCGGTTTGGATATCTGGAATTCATTCTATTTCACGTATCTCTGAGGGAGTACGTGTATGATTCATCGCTGATTGTAGGATCTGCAATTCAGATGGATTTGGGAGTTGAGCTGGATTTGAGTGTGATCTGATATTTTGTTCAGATTAGTGGATCTAGAGAAGTGAGGAGCTCTGGATCATAATGGCGTTGTTTGTTTAGCATCTGTAGAGCGAGTCTCCCGGTGTTGTATTGGGAAAGCTCGAGATAGTGTTAGTAGATCTATCCTGATTTGTATCAGAATAGTTAGTTAGGTTTGTATGTTTGATTGATTGGTTGCTTTGGTTGTTAGAAATTGGATGATAGGTTTGTGTTTGAAATTAAAATATTTGTTGGATTATTAAATTAACTTTGCTTTTAATTTCGAGGACGAAATTATTTTAAGGGGGGAGGAATGTGATATCCCGGGTTTTTGGGCAATTTAAATTTAATAATCTGTATTGATAATTTAATTGGATTGATAATTTTCTTTATAATTTTAATTTAATTTGGTAATTTAATCTTTTAAAGGATAATAAATATTTAATCTGGAAATATTTAATTTCGTAATATTTATTTATATCTTTTTCTAATAATTTAAAATTGATAAGATTTATTTCCAAAACTAATAAAAATAGATTCTATTTATAATATATATATTGATATATATATATATATATATATATATATTGTGAATAGAGACTCTTTTGTTTAAATAAAAGATGTGTTTTCAAATTATAATATATATGTATATATAGTGTGATTTGGAGTTATATTTTAAAATTCAATATAATAATTCTCAAATTAATGTTAAAAATATTTTCTATTTAAATATATGTGTATATTTGTATATATTGGAATTTTGGTTTGAATTTAATAAAAGTTTTTCAAATTTTAATATATAAAGTGTAATTTGGAAGGTATAATTTAATATAATACTTTTCAAGAGATATTTGGTATTTTAAATTTATATTCCTTAAACAATAAAGATAAATGTTTTGGATTTAAAAAATATATGTATAAGATTTTATTTGTTTTATAATATTTTCTCTAAAGTAATTATATATACATATATACTAAGATAAGTATTTATTAATTAGTAAATTAAGTATGAAAAGTTTTATATTAACATTTAAATTAAATAAAATTTATTTAAAATTTACTTAGGACATGTGTTAATATCTTAACACATGGTAATAACAAGTGTAAGCTTGATAATCAATCTAATAACATGTGGCAACATTTCTATTTTTATTTTTAAATATATGTTTTAAGAAGAAAACTAGTTTTTACATAACACATTCATTCCTTGTCTTCTTTTCTTAACTCAAACCAGAAAATTTTCTTCAACCTGAAATTGAAAACTAAAAGTAAATCGAAACCTGAAACTTGATATTCAAATTACAAATCAACCTGTATTTCAAATGAGCAAATGAGAAGATCAACATCAGTTTTAATTTTCAACCTGAGCAAGGAACAACTCAACAAGTAAACCAACCTGCAACAATTCAAGTTACAGATTCAACATAAATAAGGCATGCAAGGATTTCAAATTTCAATAACAAACAAAATCAAAAGCTTTTGCCAGATCAAAGTTTAAAAGCCTGGGAAACCTGCTCTGTTTTGTTCTCTGAAAAATAACAGGTGAGTAAACAATTTTGTTTTAAAAACAGTTAAATTATGAATGGCTCTAATGCATGTGTTGATCTGTTAATTGATATTGTTGTTGCGTGAAAATCTTTCAGTTGTATATGAATTGATATGTATGTGTGTAAGTATGTCTGCATATATTTACATCTTGTTTTCTGTTTTAACAAGAGAGTAAACAAAACCTTTAAAAACTTAAATAGGTTTGTAAAGTTTAGTGCATGTGATAACCAGATGAATAATATTTTCATGTATGAAGTGTGTGTGAATATATAAATGTAGATGTATGCCTGTATATGCCTGTAGATAAGCATAGATAAGCCTCTGTTCTTGTTCAGGCTTCAGTTTTGGTAGAAAAATTCTTATCTTCATTTACATTTAATTTTAGACTTGAGCATGTAAATGAAAAAGTTTTCTAACAATACAATTCAAATTTTAAAATAAATTCAAGGGTATGCAATTATTATTTAACTCAAATTTTAAAATTTACAGTGAAAATCAAGAAATGGGTAAAAATCAAACTTGTTAATTTTAATGTTTGATTATGCAAGCTGAATCGTTGTACCAAATCATGAATTTAGGTATAAGAATTGGAATTTCTAGTTTGGAATTCAAGGAGATATTCAGTGTTGATTGTTTTTGGGATTTTTGGCATTTGCCGTTGTTCAACTCAATAATTTGGATTGAAATCTTGATTGAAGCTAGCTTATGAATTGTTGATGAAGGGAAAATTGTAGTTGGAATTTTCTGTTAGACGAATTGCTCGAATTCGATTGAACTAGGGCTTGGTGACCGGTTTTTGTCGAGGTAGTTGTCGAGCTTCGCACGATGACGATGGTGCACCGGAGTCGTTCGCGAAGGTGCTGGAGGTGTTGAAGGTCGAGGCGGAGCTACGGTGAAGGCGGCGGAGCTTCTCGAGGCAAGGATCATCGGAGGGGGGTCGAAATTCCGATGATGTATGTTTCAGGTGGTATGGGTTTTTGGGTCGAATTCGATTTTAGATCGAATCGAGATAGTTGGATGTTCGCGAGTGTTGCCGTGGTTGTTGTCGACTCGTCAGAGGCCAGAGTGGAGTTCGTCGGCGATCGTGGTCGTTGTGCACGTGCACAGGCACTGTGCCATGTCTGGGTGGTTTCGATGGTTTGGGAACGGAGGGTTGTACTCGGGTTTGGGCTCGTGCGAGTGGGTGTTTGACTCGAAGCAGATGAAGTTTGGTGGAAGACTCGGGGTAGACTCGTGGGGTTTTGGGGTTTTACTCGGGTTATTTAAGTAACCAGGTTTTGAGATTTTATAGCAAATTATATCTTGGTTTTAAAATTTAAAGCATGGACAAGTTTTTAAGTATTTAAAACAAGTTTTAAATAAATAATCGTTTAATTTGATTAAACATGTTTGAAATGGTTTCCAAAGATTTTAAGTATATTGAAATTAAATGTTTGAATTGCTTTGTTTAAAATAAATTATATTTCAAAATTGATTTTAAAATTTGTTTTAATAAAGTAAATGATTTAGTAAGTATTTAATATAAATACAGGTTTATTCTAAATTTGTTATGTTGAGATTAATTAAGAATAGTTAATTAATAAAATAAATTAAAGCTTAATTACTTATTTGTAATTAAGACTAATTACTTAATGAAGTAATTAGTGGAAATGAATGTAATTAATAAATAAATGAATTAGAGATTGAGGGATTAATTAATTGAGTAATTAATTAATGTAATTAATTTTAGGTTAATTAATTAGTCTAATTAATTAAAGATAATCACTTATAATTAATTAAGTGTAATCACTTAATGAAGTAATTAATGAATAATTACTAAAGGTAATTAATTTAAGAAGAATTACTAATGGAAGTAATTAAGAGTTAATCACTTGATGTTATTAATTAAAGGATTTATTAATAAAATTAATTAAAGAGTTAATTAATTAATTAATTAATTAATTAAAGAGTAATTAATTAATTAAAGGATTAAGGTTAATTAATAATGTGGTTAATTACTTGATAAGGTAATTAATTAAATGAGTAATTAATTAATTAAGAATTAATATAATTAATTAAGGAGTTAATTAATTAAGATAAGTAATTACGGGATGCTTAATCACTGTTTATGATTAATTAATTAATGAATATGGTTAATTAAAGATTAATTATTTAATTAACTAGAAGGTTAATTAATTAATGAAGTATTTAGAGGATCATTAATTAATATAAGTAATGAAATTAATCAAGGTTGATTAATAAAAGTGATTAATTAAAGTATGATTAATTAATTATAATTAATTGAGGATTAATGAAAATAATTATAGTTAAATTAATTAATGGAAGTAAATGAAGGATCATTAATTATTGTAATTAATGATAGTAATTAAAGGTTATTTCTGTATATGGTTAAGAATAATTAATTTCTAATTAATTAAAGGGTAATTACTTAATGTAATTAAAGTATAATTAATCAAGGAAGATTAATTAAGAAAGATCATTAAGAGATGATTAATAAATTGATATGTAATAAATCAATGAAGTAGGATTAAGATAATCAAGTGATTAAAGGATAGTAATTAATTTAATTAAAGGTTAATTAAATTGATTTGGAGTTAATCAATTCTGTTTAGATAATTGATTAATACTGGATGTTTGATATTTGGTGATTGGTTGATATTGGATGATTTGAATATCTCTGATATATATATGATATATGCTGCTTTGTGAGATGAATGTTGATATGAATTATCAATTGTGATAATATGATTTATCTATCTGTTTATATCATCCTGAATAAGTTTAAATGTTTAAACCTTTAAACAACTTGGCCTTAAAAGATACGTTTTGGATTTCGATGAGACCGGGATCGGGTTTCCGTATACCGGAATTCCAGGTCTGGAGACCCGAATACCACATCGATCCAAATTTACGATAGGTTATGAATCTCAAGTGAAGATGAAGATTCAGAGTGCAAGGGTTATTGTCGTTAACTCTGAGGGTGATTCCAAAACGAGTGTAACGAGATAATGCCTTCGGTTTCGTTCGAACCCGGAACGAACTTGTATGGATTGAATGCTTTCAGCACATCGTCAGGCGGACGATGAGCATTCTAAGTGATATGTTCTGATTAAAGGTAATCGTAGCCTCAAGCCTCATCAACCGGGAATGGCTAAAACAGGGGAGGTGCAGCAAGGCTTCGTGGGTAGCACCCACTGAGAGCAAGATAGATCCCTGTCTAGAGGTCCCTTTTCTTTTATTCGGCTTAGTGTGTGGTTGGTCGCGCCAACTACGGGATTATCTTGTTCGGAATTATCCAGTAAGGGATGGTTCCGGCTTTGTGTTGCAGGGGAGTGGGCGTACTCCTCGGTACGGTGATCTAGGCCACGTACTGTGACGGGCGGTACCCCAGTAGCCCTGCCATTGTATGGAATCCAAACTCCAATAAGTGCCGTACGTATTAGTTGTGCCCAACTATGTTGGAATGTGAGATGTAAGCATTTCAGCTATTTCTGTATTTTACTTGAAAACCCTAGACCCTATTATAATATAATCGGATTTCCTATCAAATGTTTTAGTTAGCGTAAGGTAAAAACTTACCCATGTTTATTTGTGGGGAGTCTTACGTGATACTTTTGTTTTCTAAGGTTTTCAAAGTTAAGCAATTTAACCGTTTACTCACACCAGACCCATGTCTGACCCAAGTGTTTATTTTCTGTTTTATTAAACTCTTGGGTACTCAAATTTGTATGAGTAGTCAAGGGAATTCAGGTTAGTCTTGACGAATTCTGGAGGAGCTGTGGAGCAGGAGGCTTCAGCGAATAGATATATAGAGTTTCCGCTGTGTATGATAGATGTACTTGTGTTGTATAATAGACAGAAGTTTATAACTGTCTATTCTGTGATGTATAAATTGTGTACTCTGATGTATATGATACTATGTAATATCTTATGTGATATAATATATTTCTCGTTCCGCTGTGAGATTTCTGATGTGTTGTTGTTCTTTCTTCTTTTCTTTTCTTCTTCTATCCCTTTCTTTCTTCATAACGATGCGTTTTCCTGGGCATAGGAAGTCGGGTCGTTACATTTGTAACGACCCGGCTTTTTCTCCACAGAAAGTCGCATCATTAATAAGAAAGAAAGGGGTAGAAAATAGAAAAGAAGAGAAGAAAGAAAGAAACAACAACAACGATCTCACAGCGGAACGAATAAATTATATTAATAACATAAACTATTACATAGTATACAACAATTTACAGAGTTACACAGCATATACATCACTTACTAGACAGTTATAAACATCTGTCTAGACATTACAACTCAAATACAAGACAAGACACTATCACAGATATCAACACAGCGGAATACTATATCTACGAACGCCGAAGCCTCCTGCTCCATTGCTCCTCCAGAATATTCGTCAAAGCTAAACCTGAATCCCTTGGCTACTCGTAAAAATTTGAGTACCCAAGAGTTTATAAAACAGAAATAAACACTTGGGTCAGACATGGGTCTGGTGTGAGTAACAGGTTAAACTTGCTTAACTTCAAAATCTTTAGAAAGAAAAGGTATCACGTAAGACTCCCCATAAATAAACATGGGTAAGTTTTTACCTTACGCTAACCAAAACATTTGATAGGAAATATGATTTTTATTACAATAGGGTCTAGGGTTTTCAAGTAAAATATAGAAATAGCTGAAATGCTTACATCTCACATTCCAACATAGTTGGGCACAACTAATACGTACGGCACTTATTGGAGTTTGGATTCCATACAATGGCAGGGCTACTGGGGTACCGCCCGTCACAGTACGTGGCCTAGATCACCGTACCGAGGAGTACGCCCGCTCCCCTGCAACACAAAGCCGGAACCATCCCTTACTGGATAATCCCGAACAAGATAATCCCGTAGTTGGTGCGACCAACCACACACTAAGCCGAATAAAAGAAAAGGGACCTCTAGACAGGGATCTATCTTGCTCTCAGTGGGTGCTACCCACGAAACCTTGCTGCACCTCCCCTGTTTTAGCCATTCCCGGTTGATGAGGCTTGAGGTTACGATTACCTTAGAAAAGAACACATCACTTAGAATGCTCATCGTCCGCCTGACGATGTTCTGAAAGCATTCAATCCATACAAGTTCGTTCCGGGTTCGAACGAAACCGAAGGCATTATCTCGTTACACTCGTTTTGGAATCACCCTCAGAGTTAACGACAATAACCCTTGCACTCTGAATCTTCATCTTCACTTGATTCACGACCTATCGTTAATTTGGATCGATGTGGTATTCGGGTCTCCAGACCTGGAATTCCGGTATACGGAAACCCGATCCCGGTCTCATCGAAATCCAAAACGTATCTTTTAAGGGCCAAGTTGTTTTAAGGTTAAAACAATTCAATTCTTATCTATATACACAAAGATAGATAATTCAATAGATAATCTACATTATCATCCCAAACAGATAATTCACATTATCATTATAATTCAACCAAACATCCATATCATATATCAATCATATCTCATCAGAGATATCAAACAATGAAATACATTCAATCTCATTCATCCATCCTTAAGCAATGATTTATATCATCTAATTAATTTAAAGTGAATTAAACTAATTACTTCATTCTATAAATCCTGCTTACTTAATTATTAATTAAACCAATTAATTAATCATTACTCTAAGTATCCATCTAAATTAATCATTCCTGATTAATTACCCTTTAATTACTTTAAGTAATTAATACTTAATTAATTTCACAAATTAATTATCTTAAACCATTACAGTAATTAATCTTTAATTACTTCATTAATTAATCAACTATATTTAATTACATTAATCCTTAATTAATTACAATTAATTAATTACTTTAATCACTTATTATTTATTAATTAATCTTAATTAATCAATCCTTAATTACATCATTAATTAATTAATGATCCTTAATTATTCTTAATTAATTATCTTATTTAAATTAATTACATTTAATAATTAATTAGTCACATTTATTAATCACCTTTGATTAATCTCATTTAGTAATTAACTTCCCTTAATTACTCCACTTCATAAATTAATTACTCCTTAATTAATTATTCTTTAATTAATCCCTTGATTAATTATTCAAAAGTAATTAACTCAAATTACTTTTATTATTAAATCATCTTCAGTTAATTACATCCAGTAATTACTTTTAATTACTTTCCTAAGTAATTATACTTTCACTAATTACATTTAAGTAATTATCAAATTTCCAAATCATTATCTTAAATTAATTTAACTAATTAATTTAAACTTATCAAATTTATTTAATTAATTACCTTCAGTAATTAATTTACTTTAATTACTTTCATTAAGTAATTTATACTTAACCAATATTAATTTATTTGTCTAATCATTTATTAATAACTCATACTTAATTAAACAAATGATCCTAAATCCCAAATTAATTAACACTTAATTAATTAACTTATAATCCTAATTATTTAATTAATTATCACTAAACCATTAATTAATTAAATTATTAAATTATTCTTAAATTACTTTATTAATTTAATGACTCCTATATCATTAAATCTTAATTACTATCTAAAATAAAGTATTTACCTTTAACTACTTTAATTATTATTATTAACAAAGACTTTAAAACATTTACTTTAAAATCTTTCTTTTAATTTATCTTAAATCAAAGATTTAAAATAATTACAATTTAACTTTAACTAAGACTTAAATCAAATTTACAAAAATCTTTTTAAATTCAAATGTTAAGAACACTTAACATTTTTATAAGAAATTTATAAGATTTTTAAATTCAAACCTTTATAAAATTATACTTTTAACATTTTTCATTTGTTAAAACATTATAAATTTTATCAACTTATTTATTTAAATTAATATACAAATTAACTTGAATCCATACTTTATATTTGATTTAAAACTAGATTTTAATCTTGCTTTCAATTTTAAAATAAGTTTAAAGTTTTAAAAACAAACCGATTAAAAAGAAAACTGCAACAGGTAATTGACCCGAGCCAAAACAACAATTACCCGAGAAAAATTCCAGAAATCCCGAGCCTGCTTCGAGTTTTTCCCTTTTCCTTTTATTAAAAACTGTTATGTTTAAAAAATTTGAAACAGAGTTTAAAATCTCACGCGAGTTCCTCTCAACGAACCCGAGTCATTTCCCTTCTTTCCCGAACATGACTTCGAGTCATTTCAACATCTGCCTTGAGAACAACTGCTTCTTCCTTAAATTCATTCCAGACATGGCTGCTACCTGGTGCACGTGCACAGGCGAGACGCTCGTCTTCGATCATCGCTTCCATCACCGGCAAATCAACCACGACCACCTCTCTCAATCCCAACCACCAGAAACTCGATCAAACTTCACAATTCGAATTCGACCACATCGATCATCACCTGGAATAGAACTCGAACCTGGAAATCATTCGTGCTCACTTCTCCAATCATCGTGATGACTGAAACTCCGACCACTGCTTCGATAGCTCACTAACTTTCGTCACCCAAAATCCTACTACACTCGATCAACCCGAGCTATATCTATGAATCAAAATGCTCAACCTGTTCAAACTAGGTTTAGAAATTTAATCGACCAACCACCATTACCACGGTCATCAATACGACCATCCACTATTTTTCTCTTAATCACAGATAGTTCCTCTTTCCCCAGAATGAACCACGACCTCAATTCATCTCGCGATCACCAGAAATCAACATAAACCCATTTCACGTTCAACTTCCTAATGCTCTAGATTTACCCAATTGAAAATCGTGATTTTTCTTTCAAAAATCATTAATTTGTATAAGGAATCAGTTTATAAACCTGAATTTGCAAATTAAAAAGTTTGAGTTTCACTTAATTTTTAGCATGCACTGATGTTTTAATTCTTCAGAGACACTCAGGTTTACATTTTGACTTAATTAAATTTTTAAATAATAGTTTATGATAATACAAACAACTTTTTTTTTAAACTAAGCCTTAATAAAAACTAGGTCAAGTGGTAAGGGATTTAAAATGAAACCTTGATCCTGGGAAGATAAAATAAGAACAGAACACACAAATCACACATGCACATCAATACATCCATAAAAATATACAGAGATATACTTATAAATGCATTCACAAACATATTTGTACCAATTCATATAAATTCAAATTAAGAATTCCAATACAAGCCAATATCATCACATGCAAGCATATATACTTAAGTTTAAAAATGAAAGTTACTCACCAATTTTAAAAGTAAACAGAGCCTCTTTGAAACTGCTTTTGAAAAACTTTTGAATACTATTAAATTGAGATGCCCTTTGATCTTTAAAACCTTTTAAACTTGAAAACTGGAATGCTAGCATTAGTTTGAAAAGGTTGCAGTTGCATGCAGAGGTGCCTTGATTGAACATGCTTCCAGATTTTGAAGAAATGCATTACAGGGTTGGTGATCTTTTGAAAATGATGCAAGCCTTTGAATTGATTCCAGATTAAAGAAAATGCAGGCTACAGACTTTGATTTGGAAATGTTTTACATATCTTATTTTGAGATTGAGGAAAGGTTTACATTTGCCGGCTGAAGATTTGATTACAGATTATGGTTTGAGAGGAGAATTTATCTTCAGCTATATTTTGTTTACAGCTGAATGTTTTCTTAGTTTTGAAAAAGAATCAAAGGAAATGTAGATAAGAAGTAGATGCATATATAAGTGAAAATGATTTATTCAAATAAAAGAAAAACAAAAATCTAAAACTTGACATTTGTCATTTACTTAACTTCATTAACTAACACTTGTTACTAATAAGCCTTTAGAAAATTACACTTGTCTTTTAAGTAACACTTATTTATTTTAAATGTAAATAAAATGCCTTTTCTTAATTTATTAATTACTTATCTATATATATATAATTTGTATTTTAAAGTTGTATATATATATTCACTTTTAAATCATATTTAATAAGAAAATAAAATAATCCTTATTATAAATCTTATTTAAAACTATATAGATATTTTGTTTAAATAGCTTTGAAAAGAAAATATTAAATAAATCAAAATCTCAAAATTATCAATATATATATTAGAAATTTAAAACAAGATTTCATTTATTTATTAACTTTCAAATCAAAGGCAATCTATTTACAATATATATACTCATATATATATTATAGATAGAAATCATTTTATTAACTTATAAAAGATAAAATTCACTAATTAAATATTTATTTAATTAGATTATTAACCAATTCAAATTTTTATTATCAAATATTATCAAATCAATTTAATTATTTAACAGATTATTAAATTGATATTGTTAAAATTTCCGGGATATTACATTCCTCCCCCCTTAAAATAATTTCGTCCCCGAAATTTAAACAAAGGTAATTTAATAATCTTATTAAAGATTTAAATTCAAAACACAAGCATCTACTATCATCCATATGCTAGCAACCATAGCAACCAATTCATCCAATCAAACAATTCTAACTATCTAGACTAAATTCTAGATAAAATTCCTCGAGTTTCCCCAAGTATATATATATACCGGGATACTCGCTCTACAAACAATCTAAACTACTAAGCTATAGATCTCCTACTCATCTAGATCTACAGAACTAAACAGAATATCAGACTACAGACGAGTCTGACTCAACAATCAAACCTCCAGAACTGCTGATTCCAAAACCAAAGATAGATCAAACACGTACTCCCTCAGAGATACGTAAAACACAATGAATTCCAGTTATCCAAACTGACAATTCAATTCAGAAGACCAAATACTTATCCAAATCAGAACACAGACGAGATCCAAACACAACTCTACTTCACAACATCAGTAGATTCTAAACTTACTTCTCCCATCTAGAGATACACTCCAAACTGCTTTCGCTGCTCAACTCTGATCTGAGGTAGAACACAAGCACAGACTGGACAACTTATTCCAGAAATAAGATTCACTGATCCATAAAGAAAACTCAGATACTCCAGCAAAACTTGAGCTGCTTCACCAACTCCATCTCTAGGAAACATCCTTCCACTAGACTGAACCACCGGTATCACTCCTGGAATCCAAGTCGATAAGAAAACCCAACCTTCAGATGCGGACAAACTTCTGACTTCTCTGAAGACATCCAGAAAAATCCTGACAACCCAAGAGAACACTCAGACAATCGCAAGTCACTTTTGCGATCAACCCATTCTAATTCCAAAGAAAACTGTCCTCTCTTTACTAATCAGAACAGCTTACACTTATTTATCCAATCCATCGAAGAAATGGATTCTCTTTGCTGCTTCTGAACTTCACTTCCAGAAAAACTACTCATCCAGAAAACTTGCTGCCATCACAGAATACTCCGAGCTGCACTGCTGACACTGATGCCAAGGACTTCCTATTCCAAAGATCTTCGAGAAATTCGAACTCCAAACCAAACAGAAACACCATGCTGAACTCAGCCACAATACCAAAGCATACACACTTCCTTAATCTTGTTCCAAAGAAAACATCTTCGGGAACATCCATCGTCACTGTATCTCATCATACAGCTACTATTACCTGAGGTATCAAGGTACCATCACTCGCTTCTGCCTCATCGACAGATCCAACTCTACTCATCCAAACTTCATAGATAAACTCCGAACCATTACAGTTTCCTTCGGAGATCGATGAAATCCTTCACCACAGTAAAGCTTACTCGAGACGGTATTGGGTCTACAGTCTCGACAAATACACTTCCAACCTCAACATTTAAACTCCAACCATTGGTAGTCGTGTTTCACACACCACTACCCCATCTACCTTTATAACTTATATTGGAAAACCCGAACAGGTAACCCAACAAATAGGTAGAAATATATATATATTTAAAATGATACTTTTTATATAGAAATTATTTCTGGGTAAAATTATTTCATTTACCTCTTTAAAACAATATTGTGTCCGTTGGCCTGGTTCAAGTGTTTAGAGATCCCTATCAATAACGTTAGCTACTCGTATTGACCAGAATCCATATACCACTTAACCGATCAATTAACACAATATAAAACCATTTTATATAACTAACAAATACGCGCTCTCGAATATATATACTCAGACTCAAACAGGTTGCTACAGATCCTATCTCTAATGAACAATCCTTCCGAACCTAGGTATTCACTCAACCTAGTGTTCTGATATTCACTTAACCAAAAGCTTAGGCATTCGCTCAACCTATGCTCTGATACCAAATGTAACGGTCTAGGCTTTTCAACCATCGACAGCGGCCTCAACTGGTAGGCTTTTCAACCATCCCAGCCCCACCGTGGCTTACATTGGTACCTCGAATTTGCTTTTACGGCCAGCCTCTCGACTCGCAACCAACCCCTCAATGGGACATGTAGGGGTAAGAGTCTCCCGTTCGCCACCAAACCGCGAAGCGAGAACCCCCTATCATGCTGTAATGTAGCAAACCCGATCCCGGTCTCATCGAAATCCAAAACGTATCTTTTAAGGGCCAAGTTGTTTTAAGGTTAAAACAATTCAATTCTTATCTATATACACAAAGATAGATAATTCAATAGATAATCTACATTATCATCCCAAACAGATAATTCACATTATCATTATAATTCAACCAAACATCCATATCATATATCAATCATATCTCATCAGAGATATCAAACAATGAAATACATTCAATCTCATTCATCCATCCTTAAGCAATGATTTATATCATCTAATTAATTTAAAGTGAATTAAACTAATTACTTCATTCTATAAATCCTGCTTACTTAATTATTAATTAAACCAATTAATTAATCATTACTCTAAGTATCCATCTAAATTAATCATTCCTGATTAATTACCCTTTAATTACTTTAAGTATCAGAACACTAGGTTGAGTGAATACCTAGGTATCATAATTGTTTACCCTAGACCCTATTATAATACAATCAGATTTCCTATCAAACGTTTTAGTTAGCGTAAGGTAAAAACTTACCCATGTTTATTTGTGGGGAGTCTTACGTGATACTTTTGTTTTCAAAAGTTTTCAAAGTTAAGCAATCTAACCGTTTACTCACACCAGACCCATGTCTGACCCAAGTGTTTATTTCTGTTTTATATAAACTCTTGGGTACTCAAATTTTTACGAGTAGCCAAGGAAGTCAGGTTTGCTTTGACGAATATTCTGGAGGAGTAATGGAGCAGGAGGCTTCGGCGTTCGTAGATATAGTATTCCGCTGTGTTGATCTCTGAGTCATTATTATCTGTGTTGTATCTTGTATTGTAAAAACTAGACAGGTGTTTATAACTGTCTAGTATGTGTTGTATATGTTGTGTAACTCTGATAGTTGTTGTATATGATACTATGTAATAGTTTATGTTATTAATATAATTTATTCGTCCCGTTGTTTAAATTCTGTTGTTGTTTCTTTCTTTCTTCTCTTCTTTTCTCTTTCTATCCCTTTCTTTCTTATTAGCGATACGACTTTCTGATCGATGAAAGCCGGGTCGTGACAGTTGGTATCAGAGCAGTAGGTTGAGTGAATACCTAAGCTCTGGAGTGGTGTCTATCTTGAGAGCGCGTAATTGTTAGTTATATAAAAATGGTTTTATATTGTGTTAATTGATCGGTTAAGTGGTATATGGATTCTGGTCAATACGAGTAGCTAACGTTATTGATAGGGATCTCTAAACACTTGAACCAGGCCAACGGACACAATATTGTTTTAAAGAGGTAGAAGAAATAATTTTACCCAGAAATAATTTCTATATAAAAAAAAATATATCATTTTAAATATATATATTTATGTATTTCTACCTATTTATTGGGTTACCTGTTCGGGTTTTCCAATATAAGTTATAAAGGTAGATAAGGTGGTAGTGTGTGTAACACAATTACCAATAGTTGGAGTTTGAATGTTTGAGTTGGAAGTATATATCGAGACTGTAAACCCAATATCGTCTCGAGTAAGTTGGCAGTATGGAGTAAGGATGTCTCGGATCTCTGAAGAAAATCCTTTTCAAGATTCGGAGTCCATTATTGGAATGTAAGATTGGTTGAGCTCGGGTGAGCAGATTTTCTAGAGTTGAATCTATCAGTTGTGCAGAAGTAAGTGATGCTAGCTTGGCGACTTCAGGAAGGAGCAGTTGTGTGATAAGACGCAGTATCTATGGATGTTCCCGAAGGAGATTTTCTTTTGGAACAAGATTAAGAAGGTATTGGAGGAACAGTTGATGTCTACCGCAGGAAAGACTCGACTGTATAGGAATTCTCTGATATCAAGTAAGAGAGTTTTGTCTATTTTGAAGTATGGGACTAAGGTCGATTAGTTGTTCTTCGGACATGGTCTCATTGTTCCCATTAAGAAGAGTAAGTTATTGGCGTTTGGTTTGGAGCCGAGTTTTCTTTTGGAATGTCTGCCATCTCGGAGGTCCGTTGTGAAGTTAGTTGATGGTTTTAGTTGAGAAGCCTTTGGATTAGAAGTTCTTGGTTAGCTGTGATAGCAGTGCAGCTCGGAGTGTTCGGTGTGCTGTCGAGATAGAGTTTGGAAACAGAAGTGTGGTCCGTTTTTCGGATGGTTCAGGAATCTTTGTGGATCTTCTATCATCAGTCTGGGTAGATGGTGAAGACTTTCTTGAAGGGTTAACCTTGTTTGGAAAAGCTTAAGGCTGTTTTAATTGGTAAAGAGAGAACAGTATCTTTGGAATCCGAACTAGGTAGGATCGCAAAAGTGACTTGCGATTAGTTTGAGAGTTCATCTTGAGTAATCTTTTGGATGGAGTTGAGGCATCTCAAGAGAAAGTAAAAGTTATCGAAGAGGTCAAAGATTTAGTTTATATCGATTTGTTCCTAGAGAAGGATTGGTGAAGCATCTTAGAATTTTATGGAGTATCTGTGTTTTCTCTTCTGTTTCTAATTTTGAGTTTCCTCTAGCTAAGGATAGCTGAAGACAGTACCATTGACCGAGGACTCGTCCATTCTTTGAGTAGTTGGCTATGTCTTTAAGATAACCAATGTTCCCGCTTGTTTGTGGATCTAGTTTGTGCTCGAGTTCATCGACATTCTCATCTATTTCAAAATCAGAGTTGTGCAGCGGAAGCAAAGGTAGTAGCTGTGCAAGAAAGGAAGTAACCTCAGATTTCTACAAGAAGTTTATGTGAATTTCTAAGTGTGTATAGAATTTTCTGGAATCTGGAAGAAGGAAGTTCAGTCTTCTATTTCTTGTGGAGTAGAGTTTGTGGATTTCAGTAGATTTTGGAATATCATCTTGTTGATAGGATCTAGAAATCATTTTGTTCTTGGTCCAGTTGTTTCAAGAAGCATCAGCAAAGGTTAAGTTGATCAGGAAGAGATGAGGTAGCTCGGGATCGTCTGGTGAGCTATGTAGATATGAGTCAGAGTTTGGAATTCGGAGTTGGAAATTGGAAACTGTTTAAATTTTCCTCGATTATAAGAGCTATAAGATTTGGTAAGTCTGGAAGCTAGCTCCAAAATATTTTGGAATTTTCTTGTGTTCTTGAGAGGAGTAGTTCTTTGATCTACAGGATTGAATGGCCAGTTTGGATGGTTGGGATTCATTGTATTTCAAGTATCTCTGAGGGAGTACGTGTATGATTCATCGCTGGTTGTGGGATCTACAGTTCAGTTGGATTTGGAGTTGAGCTGGACTTGGATGTGATCTGATATTCTATTCAGATTGGTGGATCTAGAGATGAGAAGAGCTCTGGATTATAATGGTGTTGTTTTAGCTTCTGTAGAGCGAGTCTCCCTGTAATTTATACTTGGGAAACTCTAGATAGTATTATAAAGATCTATCCTGATTTGTATCAGAATAGTTAGTTAGGTTTGTTTGTTTGTTTGATTGATTGCTATGGTTGTTAGAAACTGGATGATAAGTATGTGGTTGCTGTTTTAAAAATCTTTGCTGGATTATTAAATTAACTTTGTTTTAAATTTCGAGGACGAAATTATTTTTAAGGGGGGAGGAATGTGATATCCCGGGTTTTTGGGCAATATAAATTTAATAATCAGTATTGATAATTTAATTGATTTGATAATTTTCTTTATAATTTAAATTAATAAATTAATTAAAGGTTGATTAATTAAAACTAATTAATCAATAATAAGTAATTTAAAAAGTAATTAATTAATTGTAATTAATTAAGGAAGATCATTAAGATGTTTAATTAATTAATTTATAATTAATTAATGATAGTAAGCAGGATTATGGTAATCCAAGTAATTAAAGGGTAGTAATTAATTTAATTAAAGGTTAATTAAATTGATTTGGAGTTAATCAATTCTGCTTATAGATGATTGATATTGGGTGATTGGTTGATATTGGATGATTTGTATGTCTCTGATATATATATGATATATGCTGCTTTGTGAGATGAATGTTGATATGAATTATCTATTGTGATAATGTTATTTATCTATCTGTTTATATCATTCATAATATAAGTTTAAATGTTTAAACCTTTAAACAACTTGGCCTTAAAAGATACGTTTTGGATTTCGATGAGACCGGGATCGGGTTTCCGTATACCGGATTTCCAGGTCTGGAGATCCGAATACCACATCGATCCAAATTAACGATAGGTCGTGAATCTCAAGTGAAGATGAAGATTCAGAGTGCAAGGGTTATTGTCGTTAACTCTGAGGGTGATTCCAAAACGAGTGTAACGAGATAATGCCTTCGGTTTCGTTCGAACCCGGAACGAACTTGTATGGATTGAATGCTTTCAGCACATCGTCAGGTGGACGATGAGCATTCTAAGTGATATGTTCTGATTAAAGGTAATCGTAACCTCAAGCCTCATCAACCGGGAATGGCTAAAACAGGGGAGGTGCAGCAAGGCTTCGTGGGTAGCACCCACTGAGAGCAAGATAGATCCCTGTCTAGAGGTCCCTTTTCTTTTATTCGGCTTAGTGTGTGGTTGGTCGCGCCAATTACGGGATTATCTTGTTCGGGATTATCCAGTAAGGGATGGTTCCGGCTTTGTGTTGCAGGGGAGCGGGCGTACTCCTCGGTACGGTGATCTAGGCCACGTACTGTGACGGGCGGTACCCCAGTAGCCCTGCCATTGTATGGAATCCAAACTCCAATAAGTGCCGTACGTATTAGTTGTGCCCAACTATGTTGGAATGTGAGATGTAAGCATTTCAGCTATTTCTGTATTTTACTTGAAAACCCTAGACCCTATTATAATACAATCAGATTTCCTATCAAACGTTTTAGTTAGCGTAAGGTAAAAACTTACCCATGTTTATTTGTGGGGAGTCTTACGTGATACTTTTGTTTTCAAAAGTTTTCAAAGTTAAGCAATCTAACTGTTTACTCACACCAGACCCATGTCTGACCCAAGTGTTTATTTCTGTTTTATATAAACTCTTGGGTACTCAAATTTTTACGAGTAGCCAAGGAAGTCAGGTTTGCTTTGACGAATATTCTGGAGGAGTAATGGAGCAGGAGGCTTCGGCGTTCGTAGATATAGTATTCCGCTGTGTTGATCTCTGAGTCATTATTATCTGTGTTGTATCTTGTATTGTAAAAACTAGACAGGTGTTTATAACTGTCTAGTATGTGTTGTATATGTTGTGTAACTCTGATAGTTGTTGTATATGATACTATGTAATAGTTTATGTTATTAATATAATTTATTCGTCCCGCTGTTTAGATTCTGTTGTTGTTTCTTTCTTTCTTCTCTTCTTTTCTCTTTCTATCCCTTTCTTTCTTATTAGCGATACGACTTTCTGGTCGATGAAAGCCGGGTCGTTACAGGAAGTTAGTTTGGGTTCTGGTGGTAAAAGTTTGGTCTCGAGACATTCTCGAGTGTTTCGCGTATCAGGCTCGAAGTGTATCAGGGGTTGTCTCGGGTTAATATTCGTTTACAGGCTTAAGGGGAAACTGTCCTGGTTTCTTAAATTTTTTAAAATAAATTTAAACTGAAGTTAACTGGAGAGTAAAGTTTTAAAACAAGCTTTAAAATCTAAGTTTCAATCTGGTTTCAAGTTAGTTGAATATCAGTTTAAAAATATTTAAAGTTTTAAACTTAAATTGTTTTTAACTACTTTAAACAATTTTTAGAAGGAAGGAGAGATGAGTCTGAGTTTCTCGAGTAGAACCCATGATTTACTCGAAGCAAGATGGGGTGTGACTCGTAGTAAATGGGGTGACTTCGGGTAAGGTTTGTGTCAGGCTTCTATAACCTGACAGTTTCAAAATTTAAATTCAATTTTAAATTTTGAATGTAAGTTTAAACAAGTTTAAACTAAATTTAAAAATAGGAGTCCAAAACTGAATTTTGTATCCTAGTTTTAAATTTGAATTAAGTTATAAATTTAATTCTTTAACCATTTTAAAATGTTTTGTTTAAGATAATTCAATTTATAAGTAAGAGTAAAGTTTTATCTTAAATTAAATTAATGGGATGATTAAATGGATAAAGATTGGATGTTAATTAATGATTAAGAATTAATTAATCAAGTAATTAAAAGCTAATTAAGTTACAGTTAGAACTTAAATTAATTTAATAATTAGTGGTCAATTAATGGTTTATCAAAGATAAATTAACTTGTAATTAAAAATGATTAATCTAAGTTTAAATTCTTAAGAAAGGAAATTAAGAATTGTAATTAGTTAATGAAGGTCATTAACTTAAGATTTGTTAAATAATGTATTTATGTGATAAATTTTAATAATTAATTAGATAAATTGATTAAGAGAATCAATTGTGAAAATAGTTAAGTATAATTACTTAAGTGAAGCAATTAAAGGAATATTACTTAATATAATTAATTGAGTTTAATTTGATTTGTTTAAGTTAATTAATTTAGTTTAGTTAATTTAAATTTATCATTGAATGATTTGATAAGTAATTGCTTAAATATAATAAATGAAGTATAATTATGGGATGAAGTAATTAATGGTAATTACTATATGTAATTAATTGAAGATGATTTAATAATGAAAGTAATTTGGATTAAATTACTTTGTAAAATTAATCAAGGGATTAATTGAGATAATTAATTAAAGGAGTAATTAATTTCTTAAGTGAAGTAATTAAGAGTAGTTAATTACTGAATGAGATTAATCAAGACTGATTAATAAGTGTAGTTAGTTAATAAATTAATTTTAATGAAATAATTAATTGAAATATAATTAGGGATCATTAATTTCTATAATTGATTAAGAATTGATTCATTAAAACTAATTAATCAATAATAAGTGATTTTGAGTAATTAATTAATTGTAATTAATTAAGGGTAAATGTAATTAATTATGGTTAATTAATAAATAGAGTAATTAAAGGTTAATTACTGTTTTTGGTTAAAGATAATTAATTTGTGAAATTAATTGAAAGATAATTACTTGAATGTAATTAAAGGATAACTAATCCAGGATGATTAATTAAGATGGAAATCTAGAGAATGATTAATTAATTGATTTGTAATTAATTAATGGTTAAGTAAGCAGGATTTATAGAATGAAGAAATTAATTTAATTTACATTAAATTAATTAGAGATGAAGTAATTAATTTAATTCATTTTAAATTTATTTTAAATGATGTGTTTATGAATCATTACTTATGTATTGATGGATGATATTGATTTCCTTGAATGGTTTGAATTCTCTGATAGGAGATAATTAATGCTGTGTGATATGGATTGTCCATTATGTGATATTGTAGATTATCTATCTGTGATATTGTGAACTATCTATCTGTGTGTATATAGATAATTAAAATGAATTGTTTTAACTTTAAAACAACTTGGCCTTAAAAGACACGGTTTGGATTTCGATGAGACCGGGATCGGGTTTCCGTATACCGGGATTCTAGGTCTGGAGACCCGAATACCACATCGATCCAAAATAACGATAGGTCATGAATCTCGAGTGAAGATGAAGATTTAGAGTGCAAGGGTTATTGTCGTTAACTCTGAGGGTGATTCCAAAATGAGTGTAACGAGATAATGCCTTCGGTTTCGTTCGAACCCGGAACGAACTTGTATGGATTGAATGCTTTCAGCACATCGTCAGGCGGACGATGAGCATTCTAAGTGATGAGTTCTGACAAGGTAATCGTGACCTCAAGCCTCATCAACCGGGAATGGCTAAAACAGGGGAGGTGCAGCAAGGCTTCGTGGGTAGCACCCACTTGAGAGCGAGATATACCCCTGTCTAGATGTCCCTTTTTATTTTCGGCTGTGTGGGCAGTTTTGAGCTCCAACTGCCGGGGTTGTCTTGTTTGGGATTGTCCAGTAAGGGATGGTTCCGGCCTTGTGTTGCAGGGAACTTAGGGTGGGTTCTCGGTACGGTGATCTAGGCCACGTACTGTGACGGGCGGTACCCCAGTAGCCCTGCCATTGTATGGAATCCAAAATCCAATAAGTGCCATCGGATTTGATTGTAAACCTAGTATGCTGGAATTTAATGAATGTAACAATTTCAGCTATTTTCTATTTACTTGAAAACTCTAGACACTATTATAATATCACTGGATTTCCTATCAAATGTTTTGGTTAGCGTAAGGTAAAAACATTTCCATGTTTATGTGTGGGATGTCTTACGTGATACCTTTTGTTTTCAAAGGATTTTCAAAGTTAAGCAACTTTAACCTGTTACTCATACCAGACCCATGTCTGACCCGGAGTTTATTTCCTGTTTTTCTTAAACTCTCGGGTACCCAAATTTTTACGGGTAGCCAAGGGATTCAGGTTAGCTTTGACGAATTGTGGAGGAGCAATGGAGTAGGAGGCTTCAGCGTTGTAGATATATATAGTGTTCCGCTGTGTTGGTATCTCTGTGTTGTATTGTATCGAGTTGTATTAACTAGACAAGTGTTTATAACTGTCTAGTATGTGTTGTATTATCTGTGTAACTCTGATGTATATGATATTATGTATTCTCTTATGTGATATATTATATTTTATTCGTTCCGCTGTTGAGATTCTGATGTTGTTTCTTCTTCTTCTTTATCTTTTCTATTTCTCACCCCTTTCTTTCTTAAAACGGCGTGATTTTCCGGTAGTGGAAAGTTGGGTCGTCACACGTGGTATCAGAGCGTTAGGTTGAGTGAATACCTAGGCTCTGGAGTGGTGTCTATCTTGAGAGAGCGTACTTGTATTTTATATATATATATATATATATATATATTTATATATTTCTACCTATCTGTTGGGTTACCTGTTCGGGTTTTCCAATATAAGTTATAAAGGTAGATGGGGTAGTTGTGTGTGTAACACGACTACCAATGGTTGGAGTTTGAATGTTTGTGGTTGGAAGTGTATATATCGAGACTGTAGACCTAATACCGTCTCGAGTGAGCTTTGTAGTGGTGGTGGATTTCATTGATCTCAGAAAGAAATCTGTTAGGGTTCAGAGTCCATCTTTGAGTAGAATTTGGATCTGTCAGTGATCAGAAGCTAGTGATGGTATCTTGATACCTTAGGAATTAGTAGCTGTGTGATGAGACACGGTGACTATGGATGTCTCCGAAGATTTTCTTTGGAGCAAGTTAAGGAAGTGTGTTTGCATCGGTGTTGAGGCGGTGTTCAGCCGGGTGTTGTGTTTGGCTTTGAGGCCTGAGTTTCTCGAGGAGTTTGGATTAGGAAGTCTTTGGCTTCGGTGGCAGCGTCATAGTTTAGATTTGTTCTGTGTACAGGCAAGGAGGTCATCTGTCAGTAGTTTTCTAGAGGTGAAATTCAGAAGTAGCAGAGTGGATCCATTTCTCCGATAGATAGGCTTGAGCTGTTCTGATTGGTAAAGAGAGAACAGTTTTCTTTGGATAATTAGATCGGGTTGATCGCAAAAGTGACTTGCGATAGTTGAGTGTTCTCTTGGTTTGTCAGAGATCTTTCTGGATTTCTGAGTTTTCTTTATGGATCCGTTGAACCATATTTCTGGGAGGTGTTGTCCAGTTTGTGCTCGTATGTATCATCAGCATTTTTCATCTTCTCCGGATCAGAGTTGTGCAGCGGAAGTAGTTTGGAGGTGCGTCTGTTTTATCTTTTCGGATTGGAAAAATAAGTCAGTCTCCTGATGTTTGAAGAGTAGAGTTGTGTTCTTGGATTGATCGTGAGTGGATCATTTTGATGAGTTGCTTTTTAAGGCATCAGCGGAGGATGAGCTGATTAGTAGGGATGAAGGCAGCCAAGGATCGTCCGAAGAATTTTGTGGATAAGAGACGGAGGAATTTGGATTTCGAAGTCGGGGATTTGATTTTGGATAAGTTTTCTCCGACCGCAGGAGCTTTAAATTGGGTAAGACTAGGAAGTCAGCTCCGAGATATCTTGGATTTTCTTTTTTCTGTGTTTGTGAGGATAAGTGTTTGATCTTCTGGAGTGAATTGTCAGTTTGGATAACTGGAATTCGATGTGTTTCACGTATCTCTGAGGGAGTACGTGTAAGATCTATCTCTGGTTGTGGAGCCAGCAGTTCAGGGAGTTTTGGATGTTGAGTCAGACTTGTTTATAGTTTGATATCCTGTCTAGTTTTGTAGATCTAGATGAGTGGTAGCTCTGTAGCTTGGTATTATTGATTGTTTGGATTCTATAGAGCGAGTAACCCGGTATTTATACTCGGGGAAACTCGGTAGGATTCTATCCAGTATTTTGTTTGGATGGTTAGTTTTGATTGTTGGTTTGATTGGATGCTATGATTGTTAGTATATATTGATAATATATGCTTGTGCTTTAAAATTAAATCTTTAATAAGATTATTAAATTACCTTTGTTTTAAATTTCGGGGACGAAATTCTTTTAAGAGGGGAGGAATGTGACATCCCGAAATTTCTGACAATATCAATTTAATAATCTGCATTTAAAATTAAATTGATTTGATAAATTCTTGTTGATAAATTTAGAATTGATATAATAATCTTCTTTTAAATGATATTTAACTGATAACTGATCTTTTAAAAAGCCAATAAATTGTTTTCTATTTATAATATATATATATTTGTATATATTACAGATAGAAATCTTTGGTTTGAGTCTAATAAATAAATAAAGCTTGTTTTCTAATTCTAATATATTTTTGGTAATTTGGAAATTAGGAGTTAATATAGAATATATAGTTTTAAAATAGTTAGGGTAAATGTTAATTGATTTAAATATATATCTTAGCTTAAGTTCAAGAATTAAATAAAAAGGTTTGTTTTAAAAATATGGTTTAATAAATATGAGACATTTATTCATTTAAACAATAATAGGAAGTTATAGCCTCTTTTATAAATTAATTAAATTTGACAAATTATTGTTTTCAAAATACATTTATTAATGTATTGTTATATATGTAAATATAAATAGATTTAAATTAGAGGTGTTATTTTCAAATTAAATATCTTGTTATATATATATGTATAAGCTTCTATTTGTATATATATATATACATAGTTTTGTTTTATTTTTTCTAAAATGAAATTCATAAATATAAATAATAAATATATATAGGGAAATAAAATTAAGTATTTGAGTTAGAAAATCGAAGAAGGAAATAAACTAAGTATAAAAGTAAACTCATCACCTAAATTCTAACTATATGTTAATAAACTATAAATATGCTTATTTATATTTCAAAGATAAGAGCAAAGCAAAAGGAAACATGTTTGTAAAATAATATGCAGGCAAGAAGAAAAATATGTACAAAGATATTAGTACATACGAAATAAGATAAGTTTGTAGACATAGGCTTGCAAAGCAAGGCAAAAAGGAAATATTTTAACATTTATTCAAGCATAAAGGACTCTTGCATTTAATGTTAAAACAGCCTAGTACACAACACAAAATCATCTCATCCTCTTTTAAAAAAAAAATCTCTGACCAAATTTATAAAAATCTTGTACAACCCTGTAACTCTTTTCTATACCTTCCTTATCTCATTTTCGTCTACAAAAGACTTTGCATTCCAGTTTTTAACAAGACAAAGTTTCAGTAATCAAAACAACAGTTTAATCAAATCTTCTATTTATCATCAACAAGCAACTCAACAAATATGAAGATCAAATTAAAGGTTTCAACTGGCAGTTTTCAAAGCCTGTTTTCAAACAAATGTGCTCTGTTCTTCAATTTTCAAAGTCTGGTGAGTAACATCATATTTTCAAATATAAGTATGATTATGGTTGCCTGTTGTTTCTGTGATATATATGTTTGGTGTTTATATGCATATATATAAGAGTAATGTGCTATGAATGTATATCTGAGTGTATGCCTGAAACATCTCTGTTTCCTGTTTCAAACTAAAGAATTTAAAAAAAAACACTCTATCTCCTGATCAAACCTTGGTAGGGTTTAAGTTCTAAACAAAATTTTTTGTTGAATCATAGGGTAAGTTTTTAAAATTTTATTTAAGCTAAAATAAATTTAATTCTACTCTGGAAACTCTAAGAACAGGAAAGTTTGAGATTTGTGAAAAATTCAAACTTCTTAGTTTATAAACTCAGGGTTATAAATCGAATACTCAAATGAAACCATGATTTTTACAACTAAAATTATAATTTTTAGAGATGGGATGAATGAGCAGTTCTGGGTTTCTCAAAAACATGAAATCTGGGTTTCTCTGATGATCTACTTGGATTTGAGTGTTGGAATTCCTCGTGAAGGTGGAGGAATGACCGGAGATTGGTGGAAAAATGGTGGAAGCAACGGTAGGTCACTGTGGTGGCGATGGGAGGTTGATGAAGTCTGGTGACCTAGTTTTTACTGGGTCGAATGGATTGACCACCACGGCGCGTGTAGTTGTTCGAGTGTACTGCAACTCGGGGAGGTGATAGAGGGGTGGTAGTTGAGGCTGTGACCGGAGGCATTGACGATCCAGTGGTCGGAGTCGCGAACACGAAGTTGTTTCAGGTTTGGGTGATGGTACAGTTCTTGGTTCCAGGTTTGGGATGTGGGGCTCGATCTGGATTTCTAGTTGTCGGGCGCCTTTTGATGATCGAGGTGGGATGTTGAGGTGATTTCTGGTGGGATGCGATCATCGTCGATGATCAATAGTGGTCGGAGCGATCGTGCATATGCACGGTGAAGTGTTGTACTGGGGAAGTTAGTTTGGGTTCTGGTGGTAAAAGTTTGGTCTCGAGACATTCTCGAGTGTTTCGCGTATCAGGCTCGAAGTGTATCAGGGGTTGTCTCGGGTTAATATTCGTTTACAGGCTTAAGGGGAAACTGTCCTGGTTTCTTAAATTTTTTAAAATAAATTTAAACTGAAGTTAACTGGAGAGTAAAGTTTTAAAACAAGCTTTAAAATCTAAGTTTCAATCTGGTTTCAAGTTAGTTGAATATCAGTTTAAAAATATTTAAAGTTTTAAACTTAAATTGTTTTTAACTACTTTAAACAATTTTTAGAAGGAAGGAGAGATGAGTCTGAGTTTCTCGAGTAGAACCCATGATTTACTCGAAGCAAGATGGGGTGTGACTCGTAGTAAATGGGGTGACTTCGGGTAAGGTTTGTGTCAGGCTTCTATAACCTGACAGTTTCAAAATTTAAATTCAATTTTAAATTTTGAATGTAAGTTTAAACAAGTTTAAACTAAATTTAAAAATAGGAGTCCAAAACTGAATTTTGTATCCTAGTTTTAAATTTGAATTAAGTTATAAATTTAATTCTTTAACCATTTTAAAATGTTTTGTTTAAGATAATTCAATTTATAAGTAAGAGTAAAGTTTTATCTTAAATTAAATTAACGGGATGATTAAATGGATAAAGATTGGATGTTAATTAATGATTAAGAATTAATTAATCAAGTAATTAAAAGCTAATTAAGTTACAGTTAGAACTTAAATTAATTTAATAATTAGTGGTTAATTAATGGTTTATCAAAGATAAATTAACTTGTAATTAAAAATGATTAATCTAAGTTTAAATTCTTAAGAAAGGAAATTAAGGATTGTAATAGTTAATGAAGGTCATTAACTTAAGATTTGTTAAATAATGTATTTATGTGATAAATTTTAATAATTAATTAGATAAATTGATTAAGAGAATCAATTGTGAAAATAGTTAAGTATAATTACTTAAGTGAAGCAATTAAAGGAATATTACTTAATATAATTAATTGAGTTTAATTTGATTTGTTTAAGTTAATTAATTTAGTTTAGTTAATTTAAATTTATCATTGAATGATTTGATAAGTAATTGCTTAAATATAATAAATGAAGTATAATTATGGGATGAAGTAATTAATGGTAATTACTATATGTAATTAATTGAAGATGATTTAATAATGAAAGTAATTTGGATTAAATTACTTTGTAAAATTAATCAAGGGATTAATTGAGATAATTAATTAAAGGAGTAATTAATTTCTTAAGTGAAGTAATTAAGAGTAGTTAATTACTGAATGAGATTAATCAAGACTGATTAATAAGTGTAGTTAGTTAATAAATTAATTTTAATGAAATAATTAATTGAAATATAATTAGGGATCATTAATTTCTATAATTGATTAAGAATTGATTCATTAAAACTAATTAATCAATAATAAGTGATTTTGAGTAATTAATTAATTGTAATTAATTAAGGGTAAATGTAATTAATTATGGTTAATTAATAAATAGAGTAATTAAAGGTTAATTACTGTTTTTGGTTAAAGATAATTAATTTGTGAAATTAATTGAAAGATAATTACTTGAATGTAATTAAAGGATAATTAATCCAGGATGATTAATTAAGATGGAAATCTAGAGAATGATTAATTAATTGATTTGTAATTAATTAATGGTTAAGTAAGCAGGATTTATAGAATGAAGAAATTGATTTAATTTACATTAAATTAATTAGAGATGAAGTAATTAATTTAATTCATTTTAAATTAATTTTAAATGATGTGTTTATGAATCATTACTTATGTATTGATGGATGATATTGATTTCCTTGAATGGTTTGAATTCTCTGATAGGAGATAATTAATGCTGTGTGATATGGATTGTCCATTATGTGATATTGTAGATTATCTATCTGTGATATTGTGAACTATCTATCTGTGTGTATATAGATAATTAAAATGAATTGTTTTAACTTTAAAACAACTTGGCCTTAAAAGACACGGTTTGGATTTCGATGAGACCGGGATCGGGTTTCCGTATACCGGGATTCTAGGTCTGGAGACCCGAATACCACATCGATCCAAAATAACGATAGGTCATGAATCTCAAGTGAAGATGAAGATTTAGAGTGCAAGGGTTATTGTCGTTAACTCTGAGGGTGATTCCAAAATGAGTGTAACGAGATAATGCCTTCGGTTTCGTTCGAACCCGGAACGAACTTGTATGGATTGAATGCTTTCAGCACATCGTCAGGCGGACGATGAGCATTCTAAGTGATGAGTTCTGACAAGGTAATCGTGACCTCAAGCCTCATCAACCGGGAATGGCTAAAACAGGGGAGGTGCAGCAAGGCTTCGTGGGTAGCACCCACTTGAGAGCGAGATATACCCCTGTCTAGATGTCCCTTTTTATTTTCGGCTGTGTGGGCAGTTTTGAGCTCCAACTGCCGGGGTTGTCTTGTTTGGGACTGTCCAGTAAGGGATGGTTCCGGCCTTGTGTTGCAGGGAACTTAGGGTGGGTTCTCGGTACGGTGATCTAGGCCACGTACTGTGACGGGCGGTACCCCAGTAGCCCTGCCATTGTATGGAATCCAAAATCCAATAAGTGCCATCGGATTTGATTGTAAACCTAGTATGCTGGAATTTAATGAATGTAACAATTTCAGCTATTTTCTATTTACTTGAAAACCCTAGACACTATTATAATATCACTGGATTTCCTATCAAATGTTTTGGTTAGCGTAAGGTAAAAACATTTCCATGTTTATGTGTGGGATGTCTTACGTGATACCTTTTGTTTTCAAAGGATTTTCAAAGTTAAGCAACTTTAACCTGTTACTCATACCAGACCCATGTCTGACCCGGAGTTTATTTCCTGTTTTTCTTAAACTCTCGGGTACCCAAATTTTTACGGGTAGCCAAGGGATTCAGGTTAGCTTTGATGAATTGTGGAGGAGCAATGGAGCAGGAGGCTTCAGCGTTGTAGATATATATAGTGTTCCGCTGTGTTGGTATCTCTGTGTTGTATTGTATCGAGTTGTATTAACTAGACAGGTGTTTATAACTGTCTAGTATGTGTTGTATTATCTGTGTAACTCTGATGTATATGATATTATGTATTCTCTTATGTGATATATTATATTTTATTCGTTCCGCTGTTGAGATTCTGATGTTGTTTCTTCTTCTTCTTTATCTTTTCTATTTCTCACCCCTTTCTTTCTTAAAACGGCGTGATTTTCCGATAGTGGAAAGTTGGGTCGTCACAAAGATAAATCAGTAGCCAACAAAACAAGATGAACTAAGCTGTAGTCATGTACAAGCAAAGGATTTGCAGTAATCAACCAAGCATAAAGATACTCGAACTAGCAAAATAATGAAGTGAACAAATCAGGTAAAGCATAAGTATTAGAAAACATAAACAAAGTTGAACAAGTCAGAATAACATCAAGCCATCGATCAAAAATTAATACTCAAGTTCAAAATCAAAGGGATTCAACCAATGTCAAAATTCGTTTAAAAGATATTCAAATATATATCAGAGGATGTAAAATATATCGCAATATATTCGAACAATGAACATGTAGCAAGTTTCAAATAATCATTTGATTGAAATATATGGATTCAATCCCTATAAAAAACCATTTCATCATCAGCATTGAAACAAGTTGAGAACGATACAAAATTGAAAGGGGCATAAATCATACCAATCAATTACCATCCAAATCTCTTGACAATGGAAGACGGCTGGAAGAACCGGCAGCGAACAAGTCAGATTAGGGTTCCACCGCTTCGATTACCATCAAAATTGATAAAAGGGCGCATGCGATTTCGTTATCAATCACCACTTCGATTCGGAAACCCTAATTCCAAAAGATGGCTCAAAGACAAAAGAAAGCCGGGTTTAGGGTTCTGCCGATTTGATTTTGAGAAGAGGGAAATAAATTTTGAGAAGACGGGATGGAAAGAAAGAGAAGAGGGAAATAATTAAGAAAACGCGACCACGAAAATATTGAGAGGGAAACTAAAACATTGATATGGAGCCAAAACTAAATTTTTTGATAACTTCAATCAAACAACAGATAAATATTGTCTAAATTTTTTTTTGTCTAATCACAGTTGTGTCATGTAACAGATGATCTTTCCATATATTATATGAAAAAGTGGGATAACAGAAAATTTACTATGTGTTGTGTGATCGTTGTTCTCTGATTCACATTGTGGCATAGTGCTTCTTGCTTTCGGGTAAGCCCAGCCTTCTTCTCCACACTTTTTCTTCTGTACTTGTTGACTACAACAAAACCATCTCAACCAATGTTTCATATGTAACGCCAGCAGGAACTTGGGTCAACAACATTTCTCTCAATGGAGAGTTTAGGCCCTTCATGAACTTCATGGCCTTCTTCATTGGCGTATTTATCAAGCTCATCCCGAACTTAGCCAACTTTGTAAACTTACTAATGTAATCCCTCAAGGTGGAGTCTTCTTGGTTAAGCTTATGAATTTCCTGAGTTATAAACTCACTTCTGCTTTCATATAAACCTTAACTCAAATCTGTCCTTAAATTCATCCCAAGTGAAAACCCTATCAGCATTTTCTTCAGCTACTAAGTTCCACCAATCTAAAGCTTCCTCTTTAAGCTGTCAAGCTATTATCCTTCTCTTTAGCTGATCCTCCCATCTGAGTTCTCAGAATATTCTCTCATGGTCATTACTCCATGCTTTTGCTTCTACATATCCATCAATTCTAGAATATATTTTCCTCCCGTATTAGCAAAGTCCTTACATATCTTTGGGAAGTCAACAGGATGGGGTGCTGCATCGGTAGGCGGGGCAGCAGGTGCCAACGGTGCAGCTGGAGGGACAGGGACTAGTTCAGCTTTCCTAAGGTACTGTTTAAACCGTTCGGGCATCCCACGAATGATGGGTCTACCTCGGGTAGGGATCCCAGTTCCAGAAGAAGATTGGTTATCAGCCGTATCAACTATTTGTAGGTTGAGTCTTTAGTGATGATTTCCTAAGATAGTATTGCAATCTAAAAGAAAAGTAGTTTCCTAGTGTGTGCGCGTATGTTTAAAGAGACATGGGTATAAATATAAATATATATATATATAGTATGACTTTTTGAAAAACCTTTTGAAAACTTTTTGAAAAACCTTTTGAAAACTTTTTCAAAAATAATAAGTACGTTTCTCATATGTATAATTTCCCCATTGATCGGGTAGCTTAAGCTCTGATACTAAATGTAACAACCCACCCCGACATAGGCCTAAATTCCGACCTAGGAAAGGCCATTCCAAAACTGGCTCTTGGTTAGTAAAAGTAATAACAATACAGAACTATAACTATTCTTTCAAAACGCGCAGCGGAGGAACAAAACATAATAGCAAATTGTACTTATTTATTTCAAAATTAATTCAAATGTCATATCCACAATAACCATTACATCATTTTTTGCAAAAGTATTCTTACATCATTTGTATTTCGGTACTTAGGCAATATATGTCAAAATAAGAATATGTTTACATGTTCTAAAACTATTTAACACTTCATATAAGGAAAGAAGATGGGCCTTCAAACAACCACTTAATACCTTCCATTTTCGAAGCAGGTTTCCCAATCCTATAACCCATAACCAACGTCATAAATGTCTAACTATACGTGAGATAGAACCCAAGCCACTTAATACCTTTCAACAAAAAATAGGCAGACTTTGATCATTCAAGACCTAAATTGAGGTAGGCCTCCATCACTTAATACCTATATTCAAGGCGGGCTCCACATAAGCATCTATCAAGCCGGCATTGCACGAAAATCTCTTTGGACACTTAATGCTTCCTATTGAAGCGGTCCTTTCTGAGATATCCTTAACCGTGCCTAAACACAATTTCAACCATTTAATACTTCATTTGGAGAGAAAGGTGGGCCCTCAAACAACCACTTAATACCTTCCAAAACCCTGAATCAGGTCCTTCGTCTTATGACCCATACCCACGCTAACGTCTCACATTAGTCCGATTATTCATAGGTATTGGTAGTCAGATCAATTGGGCAGATTTACCCTACAAAATTGGGACTAACCTCACGTCATCGTATTTACTTATCATATGTGATGTCTCACATTAGCCCCAAAGTCACACTGTTGGTAGCCAGATTATCTAGGCAGACTTCCGTGTGTCTTTTGACTGACCTCGCACCACTTATGACTTAGTCATATTTTACAACACTCTTAATATATTATCGTACATCTCACCATGTCCATTAGTTAGGCTATATAAGAATTCCTTCCTATTTTGCCTTAACAAATCAATTACCTTCCTAAAGGGGATTTAATGACAGTTATTGCCTAACTAACTACGCAATTATACGTAATAATTGTACGCTATTTATGGTAATAAATATATAAATAAGTATGCACCTACTATTTTCAACGCGTGCGGAGATTTCGTTGTAACTAACGTTTAAATGTCAATTCCTTTTTAACAATAATAATACCAGTCATTTTTCCATATTATCAATTGAGTCATATTTCCAATATCCATAACAAAGGATTTCAATGTCCTTAACAAAGGATTCAACATTCATATCCAAAAATTGTTATAAATAGACTTGTACCTAGTAAAAGTCTCAACTCGATCTATCACATCAAATCTGGGAATAATCTCAAAAATAAAAATTACAATTCTAGTTTTCAATCTCTATTCAACGCCTCTTTAAAAAGAATTTAAACAATGAGATTTCTCTTTTGTTTTCATATGGAATAAATGGTGTAAACTATGAAAAAATTCATACTTTTACACCCTATCCTTTAATTGAAACTTCATAATCAAATTAGAATTTAAAAAACTACAAAAACTACATATCCAACAATTTAATGTGAACAATTAAGAATTCTAACAAGAATGATATTTCAAATTATAGTAGTTTTGGGGGTTTCATTTTTTTTTTCGTAAACCCAAAGCCCCTAAGGCATATTCAAATCTGTAATATACTAAATAATTACTGGAATAAAAATACTAAGGTTTCCACTTATAGATTATCCTTAGCCTTTCTTGCATGGATTTGCAACTCCAAAGAACTCTTTTCCAGATCTCTTCTTTTGATATATACACAGTAAGGGATTGGTGTTTGTGTGTGTATAATTTTGTTAGATTCAGAGAGGTTGGAAGAGAAGCGAATAGATTAAAATAATAATTAGAAACAATATAGAATCATTGCCTGAATTCCTACTTGAATTTATGAATCTAACTGAAGAAAGAAAATGGCAAAGTTTCACTGAATTCCCAAATATTTTTTGAATAAAAGTTGATAGGGTAGGGTCCTATTTACAGGGGTTGAAACGTACTAGAACCATAGGATCAAAATAGGTTAAAAATGTAAAAATCCGGAATGCTCGTTGGTAGGAAAACCTTAGTCGTCGCTAATAGGAGCGGTCAACCACCCTAGATGCAACGGTCGATCTATAGGGGTCGGTGGTCGCCCCCTCCGTTTATTTTGAGAACGTAATTATTTTTGTACCGTTGTTTTTTTCAATTCCTATATAATAATATAAACATTAATTTTTAACGTTGATGATTCCTTAACCCCCAAGTCTAATCTCAATTAATTTTGAAATTTTGAAATTTAATTACTTATTTGAATTTGAATTAAATTATTTTAAACCTGAAAACTTCAAATGCCCATAACTTCTTCATTTGAGCTTCTTTTTCAGTATATTATATATGGAAAGAGATCGGAATTTCACCATGAATGCAATGGCACAACTTTCGTGGCTAATTTCCAACTTTTACAAAATTTCTATTTTTACCCCTACTTAAATTTTATTTAATTTACTTATTAATTCTTACTAATTTTACAGGTTGTTACAAGAGGATTACTAAATAAGTTCATGGTGGTATTTGTTTATGATATACTTGTCTATTTGAAAAGCAAGAAAGAGCACAAATTGCATTTAGGAGAAGTACTCAACACCCTTCATAGTCACATGCTAAGGGAGAAATTTTTCGAATATCTCTTTTGGCGCAAGGAGGTTTTCTTTCTAGGACATATTGTTTTTTAGCATGGACTATTGGTAAATCCTAGTAAACTTGTAGTACTGGATTGGCACGTACTGAAGAATGCTACTAAGGCGAGAGTTTTTCATAGGTTGGTTGGATATTATACAAAGTTCATTAAGGACTTCGCAAAACTTTTTACACCATTGAAACATCTTATAAGAAGAATTCAATTTTCATTTGGAAATCAGAGTATGAACATTCTTTTTATCAAGTTAAAAGAGTTGTTGACTAATGCACTTGCTTTAGTAATCCCTGATGGTTCGAAGGCGTTTGCAGCATATGTTGATGCTTACAGGAGGGTAGAGTTCGGTAGTTGAAAGTGCACGAGAGGAATTATCCAGTCCATGTTCTTAAGTTGGCAACTATTATTTTTGCCCTTAAATCTTAGAGGTATTATCTTTTAGGCGAGCGATTTGTGCTATTCATGGATCGTAAATCTCTTAAATATTTATTCGTCCAAAGATTTAAATTTAAGGCAATAGAGGTGGATGAGTTCTTGGCTTCGTATGATTTCAGTATCTCATATACTTTGGGAAAAGGTAATGTTGTAGCTGATGCCCTAAGCAGAATGCATGTGATGCTAAGCTCTATGTTTTCAAAGTGGAAGCACTTGGAGTTCATTTCTATATTTTATTTTCGACCTTCATCAGACATTACACCAAGGCCATTGGTAGCTTCAGACATTCGGCCTTCACTTATGAACCATATTTGTTCGAGTCAGAAGCAAGACATAGAGTTATTAGGTATTTTTGAGAAGCTGAATAGAGGAGAGCATTCGAGTCATTTGGACAGTTATTCCATTGATTATAGGGGATGCATGCGAAAGGATGGAGGTTGTGTGTCCCTTTTGTTATGGAGTTGGTTGCATTGAAATACAAAGAGATAATTTTACGGGCCAAGTATAAAAAGACATGTAGTAGAGTTTTTTTCTAAGTGTATCACTTGTCAAAGAGTAAAGATGGAGCAGAAGAAGCCTGATGGACTATAAAACCTTTGGATATTCCACGGTGGAAATGGGAAAGTATCTCCATGGATTTTGTTGATAGGCTACCTAGGAGAAAAAGTGGGAATGAAAGTGTTTGGGACATCTTCGATCGACTGATCGAATCCTTTATTTTATAACAGTTAGGAGTACAAGGACAATTGCATCTTTGGCAACCTTATATGTGAAGGAGATATTTTATTTGCATGGAGTTCCTTCTAGTATTATCAGTGATCGAGATTCTCTTTTCACTAGTGAATTTTGGAGGAGTCTTCAGGAGACCTTAGGTATTAAACTAAACTTGAGTATCGCCTATCACCTAGAGATGGGAGACTTAGAGGATGAATTGGGTATTAGAGGATTTGCTACTGATGTGTTTCTAGACTTTATAGAGTTCACATATAATAAAAGCTACTAGGAAAGTATTAGGACGACACCATTTGAGGTGTTGTACAGGTGGCCATGTTAATCTCCATCTTATAGGTAGCACCCTACGGATAGAATCATTCTTGGGCTGGACATGATTAGAGAGACTACGGAGAAAGTAGATTTGGTCTCTAGAAGGATAAATACTATGCATAATAGATAGGAATCATATGCTGATAGGAAATGCATGGGGTAGGATTTCGCAGAGTTCACGGTGGGCGACATGTTCGTTGTGAATGTCTCGCCATTTAAACATGTTCTGAAGTTTGATAGTTTGGAGAAGTTGGCACCAAGGTTTGTAGGGCATTTCCGATCTGGGAGAGAGTAAGTTGTTACCTTAAAGAGTGCAGCTTCCTGAAAGGCTGGTAGAGTTCATAATATATTTCATATGTTATACTTGTAGAAGTGTTTACACTATTTACCTATAGTGGTCAAGTCGAGTCAGTTGGAGAAAGTTGAAATGGAGATAGATTCATTAGTTTGTTGTGCACCTACCTGCATTGTTGAGCATGAGACAAAGTGATTCTGTAATAAATTAATTATATTGGCTAGAGTTTAGTGGGAAGATGATCTAGCTAAGAGTACTAGGGAGCCCGAGGAGAAAACCCGAGCTACCCATCCATAGCTCTTTTCTGGTAAGTTTCTTTTTAAGATAGTATGATTACTTTTGTACATTATTTAACTTAGTATAGTCTATAAGTAGGTGTTTATGGTTATTAGGCATGGATGTGAACATGTCATTAGGACATGTTTTATATGATGGTTGCAAGGTTTTAAATCTCGCTCATCTCGGCCGAGATCTCGTTTTCAATCCTGGGCGATTCGAAACAGGCTATTTCGTTTGAATCTCGTCTGACCCAAGTCTCGGATGATATTTCAATATCTCGTCCGGTATCTCGGACGAGATTTAACAGCGAGATATCGATCGAGTTGTTGAATTTTGGAAAAAATCAACTCTTTTTCCATATTGGGCTAGCTCATCCTTTACCTTAATTTAAGCCTTCTTAATTGTACTTTTTTTAACCCTTATTTCTTATATAAATCTCATTTAATCTTCATCTCTTATTTTACGGCAGTGACGAGTGTAAGAAGATGATAAAATCTACATCGATTATGGTAAGTATTTCACTTTATGATTTTCATTTAGGTTTCTGATCCAAATTAATTTACATCCAGTTTCATTTTTCTTTTTTCGACACTTTCTTGAGTTTTTTTCCTAACCCTATTTTTTACGGCTATAAATTTTGGGCTTCACTTATTTAACTTTATGTTCCAAATGGGTTCTCAATTTGATTTCATTTAGTATTTGCTGCTATAATTTTTTTCCTCAAGGCTTATTTTTAAGCAATAAAGGAATTCTCTTTCATCTATTAATTTCATTTGATGATTACATGTTCATTCATACATCATTTTTTTTCTTTTCTTATAATTACTAAATGTTTGAAAATTGTTTGTACTATGTGTGTTATTTTCTATGTTTGTTTGAAATATTTATGCTATTAGTTGCTTAATGAGATTTTGTTTGCTAATAATTAAATACTATAATCAGACATAGAATATCTTAATTCTACTTGTAGACTTTTGTATTTGAAGTTATAAAATTAAGATTTCCCTTGCAGCGCTATAAATCATAAAAGGCAGAAATGAGACATTATATTGTGTAGGAAAGTTAAGTGAATGACAAAACAAAGTAAAGGTGCATATGTTATGGTTTGTTTCTTGTCTACTTTATCTCATATGATATTATATTGAACATTATTCATGAAATCTAGTTATTTGTTTATATTACATGATACAAGTGATATTTTCCATACTAAATTACCAATGATAAGCATATGATATATTCAAGGTAAGTGCATAGTGTTTTCCTTAAGGTAGTGACTAGTATTATAAATTTAGGTGTATGAAAACTAATTTTCGACATGACATATACTCCGAGATAACTCTGAAATGAATGTTAGAAACCGAGATGTAAATCCGAGATGGATGACTGAGATGCACTCATCTCGTTCGAGATCTCACCCGATACGAGATAAGCTCTTTAAATTCTTCGAGACGAGACGTGACCGAAATCCGAGATTTAAAACATTATTGGTTGCTAATGAATGTATTTGATTAGATAGTGTTGCATATATAGGCTGGTATGTTTATGATTACCCTGTGACATATATCACCTTGACTATTTTATTATGTAAATTTAGATGCATAATTAGTTTGCATGTTGCATATGTATTGAATAGTTGCTCATCCGCGTATATATACATATATATACACATATATACATATATATACACATATATACATATACATATACATACATATATATATACATGTGTATATATATATATGTATGTATATATAGATATATGTATGTATACATGTATACATATACATATATATACATGTATACATACATACATACATATATATACATGTATGTATGTATATATATGTATGTATGTATATGTATATGTATGTATGTATATGTATGTATACATATATATATATATATATGTATATGTATATGTATATATATAAGTATATATAATGTTGGATATATTTTAGACGCTTGGCATAACCGCTTGCATTTTAGGAGGTTGAACTAGTTTAAGGGGTCACCTAAGTTTGCATTACATATATGTTCATATGTATCCCATACCCTTATGTTCGGTCTACATTAGAAATTTTAAAAGTAAGGAAAATGTTTACAAATGGTTGATAGTTGAATAGATGGTTGTAGAAATTGGTTTCTATAAGCAAGCTGCATTTTTCTCATAGAGATTTTAGGGATGAAATCCTTTTAAGTGGGAAGAATATAACACCCTAGAACTTTTAGTAATAAATTAGAGCACTAATAAGGTTAAAAATGTAATTTTACATATAAGGAGAAAGTAGTACATTTTCACAAACATTGAGATTAGGCCTTGGGACCTATTACATTGCATTCGGAATATCGTTCATAGTCATGAAACATATATAAATTGTTGAATTTTATGAAACATGTCAGAACTGGCGAAAACTAGACCTAGTCGCATTCGTAATTAGTGATTTCGGGTTAAGTTTAAAAACCCTAATTTTCAACTATAAATAAGTCGCTAAGGCTTGAGTTCTTCATTCTAAAACCCTAGTCACCACCTCTCTCATTCTTCATACTCGCTTCTTCTTCCTCAAACATTGAAAACTATTCTCTCAAACAAATTTAAACCTAAATCTAGGTAAAAAGATAAAAAGACTTCAAAGTGAAAGTAAAGAGAGACAAAATCAAAACAACAATAAGCTAGGAAGAGGAAGAGAAGCACTAATTCAAACCGAATTAAAAGAGAAATCTCTTCAAAAAGCATTTCTAGGTGAGTGGATTTATTAAGATGTGTTATGATGTAAAAAAGCAATTGAATTTCTTTTGTACGTTTATTGAAAACTGAAAATGTTATTTTGATTGAATTAGTATTAAATTTATTGATTCATGTAAATTAACATGTTGGGAAAAAAACCCTAAGTAATGACCATGTTTATATAAATTGATGAAATTTATGGAAAAAGGGTAATTTGATTGAAATTACCTCTACTTCTATAGATTCAATTTTTATATGATAGGTACTAATTGATTTTGATATATAAAAAGTAACTGAATACAACCTTTGGAATTTACCTAGAATTGATTCTATTAGCCTCGAAATATAATAGATTATTGATTGAAATACATGCAAGTAATTGATTGAAATGTTATATACAATCATTGAAATAGACTAGCTAAAGTTGTGTATAAACAAAATACAAATTGTACCTAAAGCACTTGTTAAAAATGAACCCTTACATCTATATGTGAATCCGTGAAGAAGATGAAACCAAAATAAATAAGGTAACAGACCTAAGAATATTGATTTAGACGTCTAAATTTAAGAAAATACGAAACTGAAAAGAATAAGTTCAAATCTGACTAGATTCGGATGCCCGAACCACTATTCAGATGTTTGGAATCAAAGAAAGACGTATGAATATAGGGTTAGAAATCTGAATGCCTATAGCCAAATTTTTATACAAGGGATTAGATATCTGAACTAATACTCAAACGTCGGAACAGCAAAAGTAAG
The DNA here is from genome assembly GCA_030737815.1 of Allium fistulosum. NCBI lineage: Eukaryota > Viridiplantae > Streptophyta > Magnoliopsida > Asparagales > Amaryllidaceae > Allium > Allium fistulosum. The sequence goes on along the minus strand of CM060903.1, from coordinate 958,339,077 downwards.
CCCAAGTCGAACCTAGACTTGGTGCAGGCCAAATAGGGTGGATCGAGGAAACTGATTCCCACTTCTTTGGCTTTGGGGAGTCCACGTAACTCAATAGAGTCGTGCAACAAGATGGAATGGTATCACACTTGGTAACATCCTAGATTCTCACTTCATAAAGCTGTTAAACATGACACTCAAATGCGACGTGCCGTTCTATTGTAATTAAATGCTTTGGAGCATACGAGCACTAATGAGGAGGTTACCCAATGCTTTAGGGCTAGGTGGACTCGAGCTTTGTGACGTATACTCGGTATTGTGCATAGTTATGGGCACTAGGGGGAGGTTACTCAAGGCTTTAAAGGGAAGTGTACTTAAGCATTTACATGGGTGTTATGCATAGAATTTAGGATATTTGTAATACCCTATGAATTTTAATAATAAACTAAAATATTAATAAGGGAAAAAACGTAATTTGACATAAAAGGACAAAATAATAAATTTCACAAACGTTGGAATTAGGCCTCAGGACCTATTCCACTGCGTCTGAAATTTCATTTACCGTTAAAAACATATATAACTTGTTAATTTGATAAAATGGATCAAAATTAGCGAAAACTATAACTAATGACATTTTCGTAATTATTACCTTTTGGTTTAGACCAGATAGCCCTAGTTTTCAACTATAAATTAGACCTTATCCTCGCTTCTTTTCGCTCATCTAGCCGCCACTTCCCTATTCCGAGTGTACAATTCTTCTTCTTTCTCTACAAAAACTTCTCAAATCTAAATAATACTTCCATTCTCTTTAAAATAATTTTTATTAAAAATAAAATGAAACAATCTAAATCAAATGAAAAGAAGCGAGAATCGAAATTAGAGGAGAAAGATAAAAGAAAGGAAAAATTAGTCAACTTGGAGGCCCAAGAAAGGAGGTTCAAAATCAAACTAAAAGAAGCAAAGCTTTGTAAAGGCGAATAAGATGATTATGACATTATGATGATTCCTAAGTAATTAAATTCATTTATAATTCTACCTAATTTAAAAATAAAATTGTTGAATTTGGAATCCTAGTTTTAAACTAGATTTTATTTGATTTACAATTTCAACTATAACACAAAAGTGATAGTAATATGAGAAACCCCTAGGTGTTAATTTAATAAGAATAATTACTGAAAAGGGAAAAGGATAGACTAGTGAAATTCATATCAAATTCTATGAAGATAAGTCTTTATTGATAAAGTTTTGTTTGATTGGATGAACAAAATGTCGAATATCCCTTTTATCATACTTTGAATAGATTATATAACTTAGATATATATATATATAATGTTCAAAAACCCCGACAACTACCGACGACTAGTACTTCTTAGTACAACACGAGTTTGAAGGTCACTCTAGGCTTTGAATCAGTGTGTCTAAAGATGCGGATTGTCACGGTTGGTATTTGAGCTTAAGTTCAGGATTCTTTAGAGATAAGGCACGTATTGAGAGAGCGTACTTGCATATTTTTAAAATTTATTATTATATATAAGTACAACGCAAACACACCCTTGTAGTTCCAGTAACGCTTAACACCATCCGAGGAAAGTTGCTAATAGTTCCTATCTACATGTAAGTGAGAATAAGCAATCAAACTGGAAATAGTTTTGGAGAGGTAACTGAGGTTTTGAGGGTGAACGTTCTTATATGGTTCTACCGATATCTTCAAGAAAGAGGCCATACTGAAATCAACCCCAATGGAGGACCCATAATGCAAGCGCAAGTTGCAATCCCAACTCCTCCACCTACTTTGAACTTCCCTAAGCCGTGTCGGGATTTCCAAAGTCTGGGTGGAAAGAATTATTTTAGGACTGAATTATTTGTGGAGACACGAGCATGACTGAGGAATTGTAAAGGATTTTTGCTATGATAGGTGTGGTGGATGCAATGACGATATAGTTAGCTTCGTCACATTTGGAAGTAGAGGCTTAAACTTATAGGAGATTGTTATTGCCGAGACATATGAGACTGGTATTACTTAGATAGATTTTAAGGGGAGCTTTGAGACTAAGTTCATTTCTGAGGTAGAATGAAGCATAAAGCTAGAAAAGTTCATTCGTTTGTAGCAAGCTGACCGTAGCATCAAGGAGTATGTAAATGAATTTAATTAGCTAGCGAAGTTTGGCATGGGCCTTATCAATATGCAAACCAAAAAGGCAATGAAGTTTTCTAAGGGGTTGAATCCGTCTTTGAAAGGTATTCCTTTGATCCATATTCTTACTGTAGCTACTTTTGAGATCTTGTTGAGATGGCATTGCTGAATTCAATTGGAAAGGAGGAACCTAGGAAGGCAGAGGTGAAGCTAGTTCAGCAAGACCACCGCATAAGTGGAATGGGAACTTAGTGCAAGATAAGGAAAATAAAATTTAAGTGTAAGAAGTGCTAAGATAAGGGGCATCTGGAAAGGGGTTGCTGGACTAGCATTACGAATATCAAATGCTACAATTGCAACCAATTTGGGCACATGAAGAGAGAGTTTCCGAATGCACCTAAGATTTCTACCTAATGGGTTCCAACATATGCATTTGGTGTTATTCCTAGCTCGAGTGCTGCTCTAGCTATGAATAAGGGAAAGAAGGTTCTCATGGATGGTGTGTTAACTCTTTCTAATTTATCGATTCATACTTATTTGACACTGTAGCACCATATTCATTTATTTCTAGTAGATTAATAGATAAATTGCACTTAAAATCATGTTGGAGGATCAGTTCATTTATCCATGATTTGTAAGGGTTTGAAGCTATGTATTTTGGGTGTCGAGTTCGACTATGATGCTTTTGTTTTTGGATTCTCAAGGTTTTGTTTAATTTTGGGAATAAACCAGATGACTATGTATGGAGTAATGCTGAATTGTGATAGGAATGTGGTTTGGTTAGGTACTTGTAGAGAATGATGCCTTGAGTTTTTACTATGATCCTATAAGTTCAGTTATATTGAGTTCCCTTTATTCTTTATACCTTTTGCACATCGTACTAGTAGTTCATGACTATCTAGACGTCTTTTTCGAGGTTTCTAGTCTTCCTCCCTATAGGGAGATTGAATTTTGAATTTATCTTGAAGAGAAAGTTGGACTTATTGCCTTACCTCTTGGGCATATGACTCCAAGAGAAAGATGCGAGCTAATAAGAAAGTAAATGAATTGTTGGAGAAGGGCTTTATTCAGAGAAGTATTTCAGAGTGGGAAGCATCGGTTATTTTTTTTTGTTAAGGCAAATGTCTCTTTAAGGTTTTGTATCGATTATCATGAGTTGAACAAGCTAAAAAAGATGAATCGTTAATTATTGCCCCATATAGACGATCTTTTTGATCAGTTAGTTGGAGTAAAGGTATTCTCCCAAGTTGACTTGCCTACCGGATTCCATCAGTTGTGTGTAACTGAGATAATATTTAGAAAACTATTTTTCATACACCTGACGGACTTTATAAGTGGTTAATCATGCCATTTAGATGGACTAATGCACCAACAGATTTCATTGACCTCATGAGTCGAGTCTTTAGATGGTTGCTAAATAAGTTCATGGTGGTACACGTCGATGACATACTTATCTATTCGAAAAGCGAGGAAGAGCATGTGTTGCATTTAGGAGAAGTGCTCAATACTCTCTATAGGCATAAGCTAAAGGCATAATTTTCCAAATGTCACTTTTGGCGTAAGGAGGTTTGCTTTCTAGGATATGTTGTCTCTAAGCATGGACTAGCTATTGATCCTAATAAAGTTATTGTAGTAAAGGATTGGCATGTACCAAATAATGCCATGGAGTTGAGGAGTTTTCTAATTTTGGCTGGCTATTATAGGAAGTTCATTAAGGACTTCACCAAAAACTCCACACCGTTGACCCGCCTTACTAAGAAAAATTTAGTTTTCTCGTGGAAACTCAGAATGCAAAAATGCTTTATTAAGCCAAAGGCATTGTTGACAAGTGTGCTTGTATTAGTACTCCATGATGGTACAAAGGTGTTCGTTGTATATACCGATGCTTGCGGTATGGGACTGGGTGCAGTGTTGATGCCAAAAGGTAGAGGTGTTTGTTATGATAGTCGACAATTGAAGGTACACAGGGGAAACTACACAACCCATGATCTTGAGTTAGCAGCCATTATCTTCGCTCTCAAATCATAGATGCGTTATATTTTAATGGAGTTATTTTAGTTATTCATAGATCATAAGTCTCTGAATTATCTATCCTTCCAAAAATATTTGAATTTACGGCAGCAGAGATGGATGAAGTTCTTGGCATCATATGATTTATGTATCCCATACACTCCAGGCAATGGCAATGTTGTAGCCAATGCCTTAAGTAGGACGCATGCAATGTTGAGTACTATGTTTTTGGAATGGAAACACTTGGAATTTATTTCTATATTTGATTTCGACCTACATCGGACAATACAATAGGATTATTGGCGGCTTTACATGCCTAGCCTTCACTTATGGACTATATTAGTTCAAGTTAGAGGCAAGACAATGTGTTGTTAGATATTTTTGAGAAGGCAAACCCAAGAGAGCATTTTAGTCATTTGGATCGCTATTCCATTAATTCGAAAGGATGGTTGTGAAGAGATGGTCGGTTATATGTCCCTCTTATTAAGGTGTTAATAGATTTTATTAGACTAGTATAAAGAGAGATGCAGCGAAGTTGGTTTCCAAGTGTGTGACTTGTCAAAGGGTAAAGATGGAGCAGAAGAAGCATATGGATTGTTACTCACATTTTCTAGTCCATAATGGAAATAGTAAAGTATCTCTATGGACTTTGTTGATAGTCTACTTAGGAGTATAAGGGGAATGAGAGTATTTGGATCATAGTCGATTAACTGACTAAATGCACTCATTTTATTCCAGTAAGGAGCATGAGGACAGTTGCACCTTGGATGACCTTATAGTGAGGGTGATAGTTTGGTTGCATGGAGTTCCTTCTAGCATTGTCAACGACCGAGATTTGCATTTCACTAGTGAGTTTTGGAGGAGCTTAAGGAGGCCTTGGGCACTGGATTAAATTTGAGTATTGTTTATCATCCATAAATAGATAGATAGACGAAGAGAGTGACTAGAGTATTGGAGGACTTACTTCAGATGTATATTTCGGATTTGGAGGTTCTTGGGTGGATCACTTGCCATTAGTAAAGTTTTCATATAATAGCTATCAGACAAGTATTAGGATGGCACTGTCCGAGGTGTTGTAGGGAGGCCTTATAGATCATCATCTTTTTAGTGGAAAACTATAGATAGAATCACTCTTGGACCAGATATGATAAGGAATACTTTAGAAAAAGGTTACTTGATTCATAGAAGGATGAAGATTGCCCAAGATAGGCAGAAACCAGATGTTGATAGTATATGCATAGAGTTGGAGTTTGCAGTTGGCGACATGGCCTTTGTGAAGGTCTCACAACTTAGACACATTATGAGGTTTAATGGTTCGGGAAAGTTACCACCAAGATTTGTAGGGCCTTTTGTGGTCATGGATAGAGTATGGAAGTTAGCTTATAAAGTGGAGCTTTCTGAAAAGTTAGCGGAAGTTAACAATGTCTTCCATATGTCACACTTGTTTGTCGTGCACCTACTCGCATTGTTGAGCATGGGACAAGAAAAATCCACAACAAAGCAGTTAAATTAGTTAGCGTCCAATGAGAAGACAACACAGTTGAGAGTACGTGGGTGCCCGAGGAGAAAATGTGAGCTACCCATCCAGAGCTCTTTTTTAGTACGTTTCCATTGAAATTAGTATAATTACCGGTGCACGTAGCATTTAGTCAGTATATTCCATAGGTATGAGTATTTAGATACTAGGCATGGTTGTGAACATGTTGTTAGGACATGTTATGGATGATGGTTGCAAATGGATGAATTTTATTAGTCAGCATTGCACATATGGACCGATATGTCCATGTTGGTCTATGACACACATCACATTATGTATTTTATTTATCAGTTAAATGCATAATGGTTGTTGCATTTTTGCAAATATATTGAATGGTTTCCTATACATATAGAATTACAAGTATATGATATTGCATACATTTTGTATACATGGCATAAGCTCTTACATTTAAGGAGGTGACTAGTTTAGAAGATTGCCTAATTTTTCACTACCTATATGTTCATATGCATTCCACACCTATATGTACATATTATATAAGAAAATTTGAATTTAAGGACAATATTTGCAAGTGTTTGATGGTTGGGTGGATGGTTGTAGATATTTATTGCATAAGTGAATTATAATTTTTCATTCTTAAATATTTTGGGGGCGAAATCCTTTTAAGGGGGAGAATGTAACGCCTTGAAATTTTTAATAATAAATTAAAATATTAACAAGGGTAATTACAAAAATTTAAATAAAAGGATAAGATAATAAATTTTCACAAATGTTGGAATTAGGCCTCTGGACCTATTTCATTGCGTCCGGAATATTGTTTACTGTTAGAAAACATATATATCTTGTTAAATTTGATAAAATGGGCCAAAATTAGTGAAAACTATAACCAATGACATTATTTTAATTATTAATTTCGGTCTTAGACCAGACAACGCTAGTTTTCAACTATAAATTAGATCATGATCCTCACTTCTTTTCACTCAAAACCCTAACTCCACTTCTCTATTCTATACATACAATTCTTCTTCTTCCTTTGCATAGACTTCTCAAATCTAAACAATGCTTCTATTCTAGCAAAAATATTCTTCATAAATATAAAATAAAACACATCTAATTCAAAGGAGAGGAAGAGAGAATCGAGGTTAGAGGAGAAAGAGAAAAGGAAGGACAAGTCAATCAACTTGGAGGCTTAGGAAAGAAGGTTCAAAATCAAATTAGAAGAAGGGAAGCTTTGTAAAGGTGAGTTAATAGATTACAACGTTATGGTGATTCATAAGTAATTAAATTCCTTTATAATTCTACCTAATTTAAAAATAAATTTATTGGATTTCGAATAGTAGTTTCCACCTAGATTCATTTGATTTACAATTTCGATTATAAATCAAAAGAGATAGTAATAATGAGAAAACCCTAGACATTAATTTAAAAAGAATAATTATTGAAAAAGAGAAAAGGATAGACTAGTGAAATTCATACAAAATTCTATGAAAATAAATCTTTATTGATAAAGTTTGGTTTGATTGGATGAACAAAGCAATTGAATATCCCTTTTATCTTACTTCGAATTGATTTTATAACTTGGAATATATATATATATATCTTTCTTTAGTGGTGTATAGGGGGTCTATTTAAAATTTATATATATAGATAATCGTTGACTAGTGAATTTGTGTGCACAAAGATAGAAACCATCACAAGATTCGGTTAAAAATGAACCTGTAATGACCCTAAAATAAAATATATATATATATATATATTAGGAAATTCTGAGATATATATATATATAATATATGTATTGCATTAAAACAGAAAAGAATTTGGCAATAAATAAATTTGCATGGGAGCTTCTGTTTGATAAAATGCAAGGAATTAAGGTAATTAGAAGAAAAATTGGAACTCAAAATAAATATAGCTTTATGTTCAAAGAATTATGTAAATATATATATACATTTAATATATATGGGGTGTTTGCTGTTTTATATGAAGATAAAATAAAATGAAGTTTAATATAAAAGTTTATATGTCTTATAATTGTGCCAGAAATAATTAGCATAATATATGTGATTTTTAATTTAAATATAGAAGGAGTTGCTGATTTGACAAAAAGGCAGAAATATATATATACACATATATAGAATCAAATAAAAATTTCCATACCATATTTATTCCAAGCAAATAATTTGGGTAAATGACTTTACATTGCATAATAAGGTATGATAGTATATAACAGATAGGTAGAAAAAAAATACAAAGAAGATTTCCAGATTCTCTAAACTTAGAAAAAAAAGAAAAGAACAAGGATCACATGCATATGGCATGAATAAAATGGAAACATGAAAATAGCATGCAGTGTTTAAAATGTTCAACTCCCGAAATAACCAATTAAAGTAACCTAATGTGTGCATTTCCCATTTAGGACCACACAGGAATGAGATATGTGCATGAACAACTAAGGGTATTAGGAGAATTACCCATTTTCTTAAACCCTAGGAAGGATTTATAAATAACTGCATATAGCCAAATCCATCATTCTCTCGGGATCAAAAAAAATATAATAAACAAGGAGAAACACTAAGCTTGAGGGTTTGGGGGATTTGCTGTTCTAAGAAATTAAGGCAGTAAAAGGAAAAACATTATGTGAGTATTTACCCTTTTGTATGCAATGGCATTAAGTCCTATTACAGGCAGCCTAAAAATATTATGAGTTATTTGAATCTCTGAAATGATTTGTTATGGGTGATATGGATGTTTGTTTGTGCATTTTTGTTTGGAGCATTAATCTGTAAGTAGGCTTTTAGAGTTAACAGGATTTGAGTATTTTTGTTCCATCTCATCATCATTAAACATGGATATAGATTAAATGGGGGAACATGGGGTTGAACCAGAAGATATACAAGCACCTATATCTTTTTGAAATATGAATGTAAGAAAAACTAAATTGGTCACTTGGGGGTTAGTCAATGATCTGCTTACTTCAGGTGGAAGCAACTATATGCATGGTGCAACTGCACCCTGAGGCCTTTGTGTGTTGGAATAATTTAAACAACCTGGGAGTTTCCTTCACAATGCATACATAATGTTCATTTGACAAGGAGATGTAGACCATAAATTAAATAAGGAAGGGGATTGGGATTTATAGAAATCTGGGTTATGAATGTCTAGACAGGGAGTTAAACTAACCAGGATTTATGTGATGATCTGGTTAGCTGCTGGGTGAAATTTGGAGTATAAAACTTGAGTTTACTTATCTAAGATTGGGTAAGAATGAATTAAGAATTATACATATGTTTATTTTAACTGTTTGTTGTGTAAATAGATGAATGTATGTTTGCATCACTTTGTATGAACCAAAACATGCTAGTATAAAACCTGTTAAACTAGGAAGGCACTGCAAGATTACTAAAATTATGTATATGTATACAAAATTGATAAATGCTCATACCAGTGTAAACTGACCCTTTTGGTTGTCCTTGCAATCATCTGGGTGTCTCAAAAATTCTTTGGGGCAGCTAAATGATTTGCTTGCAGGAAATTGAAGTTGGCTTGATGAGTAAGGAAGGCATTGGCTGCTAGTATAAATAAGAGAGACTTGTTTTAAAATTTGCAGTTGCATTGTAATGAAATCACTAGACAAATTTTATTTCTGTAATTGAAGTACTTGTAGGAAACATTCTAAGTATTTGGGTTGAAAATATGTACTTAAGCAAAAACCTGTTGTGTGTGATCAATGATGATGTTTGGTTAACTACTACTTTATTTGATGAATGTCTGATAGACATATCATATACATATGATATGTGTATATATATTTGATCTCTGATTTTTATTGCCTATATTTTGCCTTATGGAAATTAAACAGCTAAGGGGATTGATTTTTGAAATGAACTCTCAAGATTTTTTTTTATAGAATATTCTAATGATATGAATTTGTGCATGGCTGGTAAATGATACTGGCAAGTGCATGAGTTCTGGAAGTTTGTATGCATTTGAATATTTAAATTTCAAATAGCACTATGAGAGCAGTAGACTTGGAAGATACTGAACTTTAAAAAAAAGATTAGGAAAGAGACAAACCTGGAAGCACTTTGTGATTTTGGTTGCTAACAAAAATGGATGATCCCCCAAGAAAATACATAAGGAAGAATTATGCTGGTAATAGGGAAAAGCTTTTGAAAAAGTCTATTTGATAAACATGGGTTTGAAAGTGGTAAATAAGGGACTATGACCAGCCAAGGTGGCCATGGGTCTAACCCTTGGAGCCTGGAACCTCTTCATTTCAATTGATGAAGTGTGAGTGCATCCGGGACAAAACCAAGAAAAGCACCAAGCAGCCCTTAGATAACACCAAGCAATCTTAGTGATATACCAAGCAACAAAAATCTGTACAATGTTAAACTTAAAAAAATGCAATCTAACTTCAATTGTTTAATTTGAAACAGTGATTAGGAAATCAACTTTTAATGTTCCTAACTGCAAGTAGGATCTTGAAATAATTTTATGCATGAGCCTAATAACTGTCACAAGAACAAATAAATGCTACTAGCCTTATTTAGGCAGATTAATATATATAGTCAGATTAAAAGTTCAGGTGTTAAAATTTGCTAAAAATATACCTCTGGCAGTAGAATAAGATTTAAAAAGGAAATAAGTGGTTTGTCAATAGCTTGTATGATATTTTGTTTTCAATCTGATTTAAATTGACTCTGATAAAATATATATATATATATATTAATAATAATAAAGGAACAATTGTATATCATCAAATATATAATTGTTTTAATCCTTGTATACTGATATGATTATATTAGTAAATCCAAGGTCTTGGGAAAAATATTTGGAAACTAAAAAAAAAATCAAATATAAAAGAATTGGGGTTTAGTGGTGAATTCCTCTTGAATAAAAAAAAATCTATGTGTTTTAGAGTGAGGGTCACCACAGTTGGTATCAGAGCTATGTTTTAAATAACATAGTAAATGTTGTTGTATGCATATGGATGTTTGAATGCATTGTTTGAATTGTTGGTGTTGAATGTTTTTGTTTTATGTCAAGAAATATATGTGTGTACATGTGACACATGCACAGTGTGCACAGAAATAAAAAATGAACCAAGTAAAAACACCAAAAACTGATAGGGGTAAATAAACTAACATAACAATCATATTTATAGCATTATGGTAGGACCAAGGCATCACATAGGTGCAGGATCATCACGTGAGCCACCTGTGATGAGCATGGAGGATTTTGTGAGAGCTTTAAGGGATGGAATGGCACCAAGGCAAGACAATCCTCATGAGGAACTCTCCAAACTGCTTAAGACATGTACCACTTTGGGAGGAAAGGATTTTGAAGGTACTGAAGGAGCTATAGGTGTTCAAACTTGGATAAAAACTATGGAGAGGGTCTTCACAGATATACAAATTAATGACCAAAGGAAGAGACAGATAGCTTCAAGGAAATTGAAGGGGGTTGCACTGGATTGGTGGGAAGTTGTGACAGCAGGAAGACAAGAGGATACTATCACTTGGAATAATTTCAAGGACATGCTTGAGGCCAGATTTGTCCCAGCATCTGCCAAGGCCACACTGCTTGAAGACTTTATTAGATTAAGGCAAGGAAGCATGAGTGTGAATGAATACACTCAGAAGTTTGAAGCATTATCCAAGTATGGACTGGTGTTAATAGGGAATGCAGAAGCAAAGAATGCAAGGTACATTCAAGGCTTGAACCCTAGTCTGTCAAGGGCAATGTTGCCATACAAGGACAAAACCTTCGATCAAGTAATTGATCTAACTCTCTCATTTGAGCAACATGACACTGCAAGAGAGAAATTCAGGAATATGAAGCTCAATAAGAAGAAGGGTGGTCAGAACAAAGTGCAACCTTATGACAAGAGAAATGCAAGTAAAGGAGCTAAGAAAGGGGAAGGAGCAACAGCACTTGAAAGCAAGAAATTCACTCATTGTTTTAATTGTGGAAAAGCTGGACATTATAGTAACCAATGCCCTGACCCTAAGATACCCAGAGGAGGCTGCTATAATTGTGGAAAGATGGGTCATCTCAAGAAGGATTGCCCAGAAACCAATAAGGGAACAGCAAGGGTAGGAGCTTTGGCAGCAAGTAACACTGGGAATGTTGGGCAACTTGAAGGTATAATTTTTATTCATACCCAACCAATATCAGTAATATATGACATTGGTGCCTCACATTCACTAATATCTTTGGAAATTGTAAAGAAGTTAACACTTGCATGTGTTTCCATTGATCAGCCCTTGGTTGTACACAGTCCCATAGGGAGTCATTGCATGTTGGGGATGAAGTGTATGGGTCTGAAATTAATTATAGGGGGTTATGAATTTAATTCAGACTTATATACCTTAAATTATCCTGGTATTGGGATTATTTTGGGGGTAGATTGGTTAATGAGAAATAAAGCAATTTTAAACTTAGAAAACCTTACCATTTCTTTGGAAACAAATGAAGGCAAAAGAATTACCATCTTAAGTGAAACAGCAAAGAATACATGCTTTAATAAAATCTGGAGTATTAATGAAGTTCAAAAGGAATTAAAAATAGAGGAAATCCCAGTAGTCAATGAATATATAGATGTGTTTGGAGAAGTAAAGGGAATTCCTCAAAACAGACTAGTTGAATTTAAAATAAAATTAATTCCTGGAACAAATCCAATCATTAAGAAGCCTTATAGAATGGGTCCAAAAGAGTTGGTAGAATTAAAACATCAACTAGAAGAATTAGAAGAGAAAGGATTTATAAGATCAAGTAGTTCCAGTTGGGGTTCCCCAGTGCTATTTGTCAAGAAACATGATGGAACAATGAGGTTGTGTGTAGACTACAGGGATTTAAACAAGGTAACTATTAAAAATAAGTACCCACTGCCTAGAATAGATGATCTATTTGATCAATTGCATGGAGCTAAAATATTTTCAAGGCTAGACTTAGCCTCTGGATTTCATCAAATGAAAGTTGCAGAGGAAAGCATTGAGTACACAGCCTTCAATACAAGGTATGGCCTTTATGAATTTCTAGTAATGCCATTTGGCTTGACCAATGCTCCCTCCTATTTTGTAGACTTGATGAATAGAATTTTTAGAGACTTTTTGGATAAGTTTGTCCTGGTATTTATAGATGACATATTAATTTATTCAAAGACAGAAAATGATCATGCCATGCACCTACATTTAGTATTATCCAGACTTAGAGAACATGAATTAAAAGCCAAGTATTCAAAGTGTACATTTTGGCAACATGAAGTAAAATTCTTAGGACACATAGTGTCACAGCAGGGAGTAAGTGTAGATCCAAGCAAGGTCATTGCAGTTCAATCATGGAGTAGACCCAAAACAGTGACTGAGGTGAGGTCATTCTTAGGTTTGGCAGGGTATTATAGGAGGTTCATCAAGGATTTTTCAAGAATAGCTGCACCAATGACCAAACTAACCAAGAAGAACCAACCATATGTGTGGACTGAGCAGTGTGAACAAGCTTTTGAGAAATTGAAGCAAGCATTGGTGGAAGCTCCTGTCCTACAAATCCCAGAAGCAAATGAAGGAATGGTTGTATACACTGATGCTAGTGGGTCTGGGTTAGGTGCAGTGCTCATGCAACATGGCAAGGTAGTGGCATATGCATCAAGACAGCTTAAACCTAATGAAACCAAATATGCAACTCATGATCTAGAATTAGCTGCAATAGTGTTTGCACTAAAACTATGGAGGCATTATTTGCTTGGGGCAAAATTTGAATTATTCATAGATCATCAAGCATTGAAATATTTATTTTCTCAAAAAGATTTAAATATGAGGCAAGCAAGGTGGTTGGAGTTTCTAGCTGCATATGATTTAGATATATTGTACACTCCTGGAAAAGCTAATAGAGTGGCAGATGCTTTGAGCAGAAATCATGTTAGATTAGCCAGTTTGATGATTGATGAGTTTAAAAACCTTGCAGTGCTTGGGGAGGCAGATATATACAGCAAGGATGCAGTGAATTTTAAAGAACATGGTGATATGGTGGAGTATGGTACACTGGGAATAATCACAGTGAAGTCTAATCTGGTGGAGAAAGTTGGTAGCATGCAAGATCAAGATCAAACTCTAAAGGAAAAGAAAGAAATGTTATTAAATAACATCGAGTCAGAGAATTTTAAAATAGATTCCCAAGGTTATTTGAGGAAAAATGATAAGCTTTGTGTACCAAACATTGCAGAGTTGAAGGAAGAAATCATGAATGAGCATCACAAGACCAGGTACACCATACACCCTGGTGGTACTAAAATGTATCATGATTTAAAAAGAAGCTACTGGTGGCCGGGAATGAAGCAAGCAGTGGCAAGATATGTGGCAAAGTGTTCCACATGTCAACAAATTAAAGTAGACCACCAAAAGCCTTCTGGCATGTTGCAACCTTTGGAGGTACCTCAGTGGAAATGGGAAAGTATTTCCATGGATTTTGTAGATGGTTTGCCTAGAACTAAGAAAGGCAATGATAGTATATGGGTAATTGTTGATAGACTAACCAAATCAGCTCACTTTGTCCCTGTCAGGTCAGATAGAAATGCATCTAAGCTTGCACAATTATTTATTAAGGAAGTGGTGAGGCTACATGATATACCCAAGACCATTGTAAGTGATAGAGACACTTTGTTCACCTCAAGATTTTGGGAGAGCTTCCAAGAAGCAATGGGAACACAACTTTGTTTAAGCACTGCCTACCATCCTCAAAGTGATGGGCAAACAGAGATAGTGAATAAAATATTGGAAGATTTACTTAGAGCATGTGTGCTTGATTTTGGGGGTAATTGGGAGGATCATATTCACTTGGCAGAATTCACTTACAACAATAGCTATCAATCAACCATAGGAATGGCTCCCTTTGAAGCCTTGTATGGGAGACCCTGCATGTCTCCTGCCTGTTGGTTGGAAGCAGGAGAGGGTGTAATGTTGGGGCCAGATCATGTTAAAGAAACTTCCAACATGATTGAATTGGTTAGGCAATGAAGGCAGCACAATCAAGACAAAAATCTTATGCAGATAGGAAGAGAAAGCCAATGGAGTTTGAAGTAGGAGAGCATGTTTTTCTGAAAGTATCACCAATGAAGAAAGTGTTCAGGTTTGGAAAATCTGGTAAGCTATCACCAAGATTTATAGGACCATATGAAATTATGCAGAGAATTGGTGCTATGGCCTACAGACTTAAGTTACCTGAGGAGTTGAGTGGTGTGCATCCTGTATTTCATGTTTCTCAACTGAGAAAATGGATGCATGATGAAGGAGGAATTCTCGAGTCACCTACTCAAGTTCAAGTCCAAAAGAATTTAGTATATACAAATGAACCAGTAGGGATAGTTGCTAAGGAAGAGAAAAAGTTGAGGAACAAGGTGATCAAACTGGTGAAAATCCAATGGAGTTTGGACACTAATGATTGTACATGGGAGGTTGAAGATAAAATGAGGGCTAAATACCCCAATTTGTTTACTGATGGAGAGGTATGTTTAAGCAGCCTAAGATGATTTTTCTAAATATATTTATATATTGTTTGTTTTCATAAAATATGGGGTTATGGAGTTAAAACAGGCTATGGATTAGTGCTTTTAATTGGAGAAATTAGGTGAAATTATGGGGACATAATTCCTTTAAGGGGGAGGGTATGTAATGACCCTAAAATAATAATAATAATATATATATATATATTAGGAAATTCTGAGATATATATATATATATATAATATATATGTATTGCATTAAAACAGAAAAGAATTTGGCAATAAATAAAATTGCATGGGAGCTTCTGTTTGATAAAATGCAAGGAATTAAGGTAATTAGAAGAAAAATTGGAACTCAAAATAAATATAGCTTTATGTTCAAAGAATTATGTAAATATATATATACATTTAATATATATGGGGTGTTTGCTGTTTTGTATGAAGATAAAATAAAATGAAGTTTAATATAAAAGTTTATATGTCTTATAATTGTGCCAGAAATAATTAGCATAATATATGTGATTTTTAATTTAAATATAGAAGGAGTTGTTGATTTGACAAAAAGGCAGAAATATATATATACACATATATAGAATCAAATAAAAATTTCCATACCATATTTATTCCAAGCAAATAATTTGGGTAAATGACTTTACATTGCATAATAAGGTATGATAGTATATAACAGATAGGTAGAAAAAAAATACAAAGAAGATTTCCAGATTCTCTAAACTTAGAAAAAAAAAGAACAAGGATCACATGCATATGGCATGAATAAAATGGAAACATGAAAATAGCATGCAGTGTTTAAAATGTTCAACTCCCGAAATAACCAATTAAAGTAACCTAATGTGTGCATTTCCCATTTAGGACCACACAGGAATGAGATATGTGCATGAACAGCTAAGGGTATTAGGAGAATTACCCATTTTCTTAAACCCTAGGAAGGATTTATAAATAACTGCATATAGCCAAATCCATCATTCTCTCGGGATCAAAAAAAAATATATAATAAACAAGGAGAAACACTAAGCTTGAGGGTTTGGGGGATTTGTTGTTCTAAGAAATTAAGGCAGTAAAAGGAAAAACATTATGTGAGTATTTACCCTTTTGTATGCAATGGCATTAAGTCCTATTACAGGCAGCCTAAAAATATTATGAGTTATTTGAATCTCTAAAATGATTTGTTATGGGTGATATGGATGTTTGTTTGTGCATTTTTGTTTGGAGCATTAATCTGTAAGTAGGTTTTTAGAGTTAACAGGATTTGAGTATTTTTGTTCCATCTCATCATCATTAAACATGGATATAGATTAAATGGGGGAACATGGGGTTGAACCAGAAGATATACAAGCACCTATATCTTTCTGAAATATGAATGTAAGAAAAACTAAATTGGTCACTTGGGGGTTAGTCAATGATCTGCTTACTTCAGGTGGAAGCAAGTATATGCATGGTGCAACTGCACCCTGAGGCCTTTGTGTGTTGGAATAATTTAAACAACCTGGGAGTTTCCTTCACAATGCATACATAGTGTTCATTTGACAAGGAGATGTAGACCATAAATTAAATAAGGAAGGGGATTGGGATTTATAGAAATCTAGGTTATGAATGTCTAGACAGGGAGTTAAACTAACCAGGATTTATGTGATGATCTGGTTAGCTGCTGGGTGAAATTTGGAGTATAAAACTTGAGTTTACTTATCTAAGATTGGGTAAGAATGAATTAAGAATTGTACATACGTTTATTTTAATTGTTTGCTGTGTAAATAGATGAATGTATGTTTGCATCACTTTGTATGAACCAAAACATGCTAGTATAAAACCTGTTAAACTAGGAAGGCACTGCAAGATTACTAAAATTATGTATATGTATACAAAATTGATAAATGCTCATACCAGTGTAAACTGACCCTTTTGGTTGCCCTTGCAATCATCTGGGTGTCTCAAAAATTCTTTGGGGCAGCTAAATGATTTACTTGTAGGAAATTGAAGTTGGCTTGATGAGTAAGGAAGGCATTGGCTGCTAGTATAAATAAGAGAGACTTGTTTTAAAATTTGCAGTTGCATTGTAATGAAATCACTAGACAAATTTTATTTCTGTAATTGAAGTACTTGTAGGAAACATTCTAAGTATTTGGGTTGAAAATATGTACTTAAGCAAAAACCTGTTGTGTGTGATCAATGATGATGTTTGGTTAACTACTACTTTATTTGATGAATGTCTGATAGACATATCATATACATATGATATGTGTATATATATTTGATCTCTGATTTTTATTGCCTATATTTTGCCTTATGGAAATTAAACAGCTAAGGGGATTGATTTTTGAAATGAACTCTCAAGATTTTTTTTATAGAATATTCTAATGATATGAATTTGTGCATGGCTGGTAAATGATACTGGCAAGTGCATGAGTTCTGGAAGTTTGTATGCATTTGAATATTTAAATTTCAAATAGCACTATGAGAGCAGTAGACTTGGAAGATACTGAACTTTAAAAAAAAAGATTAGGAAAGAAACAAACCTGGAAGCACTTTGTGATTTTGGTTGCTAACAAAAATGGATGATCCCCCAAGAACATACATAAGGAAGAATTATGCTGGTAATAGGGAAAAGCTTTTGAAAAAGTCTATTTGATAAACATGGGTTTGAAAGTGGTAAATAAGGGACTATGACCAGCCAAGGTGGCCATGGGTCTAACCCTTGGAGCCTGGAACCTCTTCATTTCAATTGATGAAGTGTGAGTGCATCCGGGACAAAACCAAGAAAAGCACCAAGCAGCCCTTAGATAACACCAAGCAATCTTAGTGATATACCAAGCAACAAAAATCTGTACAATGTTAAACTTAAAAAAAATGCAATCTAACTTCAATTGTTTAATTTGAAACAGTGATTAGGAAATCAACTTTTAATGTTCCTAACTGCAAGTAGGATCTTGAAATAATTTTATGCATGAGCCTAATAACTGTCACAAGAACAAATAAATGCTACTAGCCTTATTTAGGCAGATTAATATATATAGTCAGATTAAAAGTTCAGGTGTTAAAATTTGCTAAAAATATACCTCTGGCAGTAGAATAAGATTTAAAAAGGAAATAAGTGGTTTGTCAATAGCTTGTATGATATTTTGTTTTCAATCTGATTTAAATTGACTCTGATAAAAAATATATATATATATTAATAATAATAAAGGAACAATTGTATATCATCAAATATATAATTGTTTTAATCCTTGTATACTGATATGATTATATTAGTAAATCCAGGGTCTTGGGAAAAATATTTGGAAACTAAAAAAAATTCAAATATAAAAGAATTGGGGTTTAGTGGTGAATTCCTCTTGAATAAAAAAAATCTATGTGTTTTAGAGTGAGGGTCACCACAGAACCTCAAATCCATACTCGAATCAGCAAAGAAGACAACGAAATAATAAAAATAATCAAACATTATAAAATCTGGAAAACACCCAACCAGACATCAAAATAAGAAATTAGATGTTGGATTTAAGATTTAGACATGTAGATTTCAAAAAATCTTAACCCGAGAGATAATAGTTGAAATTCGACTCAATTCAAACATCTGGATCCTTTTTTAGATGTTTGAAACCGAAGTCAAATGTTTGAGAAAAGAAGTCGGATGTCTGAATGCTTGAAAAACTATTTATTTAAAGAGGGTTAGACGTCTGAAGTAGATTTTCATATTTCTGAATTGTTTCAACAAACCCATGTTGAACCTAGACCCGGTGCAGGCTAAGTAGGGCGAATATGGGGACTTGCCCCTCCTTTCTTGACTGTTAGGAGTTCGCGTAGCTTCATGGAGCAGGTGCAACAGGTTGAGGATGACGTACTTAGGTTTACACTTCATGGTGGGTGTAACGCGGAACTCGATAAATGTGCGACAATAGTGCAACTAAAAGCTCTTATTATTACTATGAAAGGGAGGCAGAGACGTCCGCAATTATATGGCTATACAGCCGGACCTATGGGGGATTCGCTATGGGGATTTCTTTAAATTTGGGTTAAATGATAAAGTACATTGGACACTTTTACCATTGAGAAGGTGATACTAATGCTTAGGTAGGCCATAAATCATCGAGGTAGTACACTTGAGGCGTTGCGATGTTAGATCAGTGTGTAAGTGTGATTCATCATTGACAATGTTAATTCAATGTCAATCATATACTAGGAACTGACCTAGAGTTATCATTTGTTGGTTGTTCAATCCCTGGTTGGAAACCTTTGTAAGTTGTTTATGTGTGTATGTGGAAATAGAATTATACCCTATGATTCGTAAAGTAATCAATCCTTTTTATGTAATACACGAACATAAATAGACAACCTATGTATTACTTATTCTCATGTACGGTATATTATATTATCATATCAGTCAAACTTTATGTTTTATTCGGAGACAACATTGTACAGACAACGTATTACTGAGATTATTATCTAATTTGCTTATTTTCAGTATTTATATTTTACTTCCTTCTACTATGAGATCTAAAAGTGTAGATCGCTTTAAATTTTATATTAGTCATTGTATCATGGGATGTTCAAAATCCTCAACGACTAGTACTTCTTGGCATAATGAGAGTTCGAAAGTCACTCCAGGCTTTGAATTGGTGTGTCCGAAGTTGTGGGTTATCATAATATCGGGCACTAACAGGGAGGTTACTCAATATTTTAGGGGCCAGTGGGCTCAAATATTGTGATGTGTACCCAGTGTTGTGCATAGGATAAAGACATTAATGAGGAGGTTGATTAATGCTTTCGAGGCAATGTAGGGTCAGGCATTATGAGGCATACTCAATAGGACACATTGACCATTAGGATCATATATTTGGGGTTTGCATTAGAGGTTGTCTACTAGTGTATTCATTGGGTAGTTCATTATTTAAGATGTTTACTTGATGCACGGTTAGGTACACTAAGGACTGTTGAACCTTGGTGTGTATATCGACTAGTTTCTTATACATAGTCCACAAACACAAATGAACACCCTAGGTTGTGTAAATTGGAAATGGAATTTAATTACTTGCAAACATTATACACTAGTGATACTGTTCATTCATCGGACCGTATCTGATCCCCTCCTTTTCTCCTCCTTTATATTTATTACAGGAGGGCAGAGCAGCATGTGAGTTGATTTGGAAACGGTGCATGGAGATGACGACATGACGTGTGGAAACTCATATATTTCTAGCCATTCTTCTATGCACCTTATTATATCTATTAGACAAACATTTACTATGTTGTTACTTGAGATTCTATTTTGTAAGCTATTGTATGTACCAGGGTTGTCTTGAGACTATATTACTTTGGGTTTTTTCCAATACTTATATTTTATTTCCTTCCCTTGTGAGATCTAAAAGTATAGAATGTTTTAAAATCTTATTTTTCTATGTATCGTGTAAGCAATAAAACCTAACGATTCACACTTCTTGGCATAACGCTAGCTTAAACACCATTTTTGGGCTTTGGTTTGGTGTGTCTAGAGGTGCAGATTGTCAATCTAGTGCCAAAATATTGACTAAAATTTAGTCAACCTTAGAATTATGCTATTTGTACATATTAACAAAGGTTAACTGATAATACTAGGCTTAAAAATTGAAAATGAGGAATAAATGAGCAATTAAAGTAAATGACCCAAGATGTAATGTGGTTCGGCTAAGCTTTCCTACGTTCAGTGTAAAATTTCTTACTATAATGATCTCTCACAATTACAAGGAATTAAGGGAGAATAACAAAAAATTAAGAGCGCTTAAGATTACAATGTTACTAAACTCAAGAGCCTTTATATTATCTATGTTGGAAGCGAATCCTAAACCTCAAAAATCAACCCTTTATGAAGTTGCACGGCAAGAGGTATTATAGCAACTAAGATTGTTCAATGGATGGCTGAGATTGTGCAGTTAATAAGATGGATCTTTCCTGGCTACTGATTCAATCGCTTTAGCCAATGGAGGATAATTGGAAAGGTGGTACGATCGTGCGGCTTGGTGCATGTCAGTTGTCGTTTCGTACTAGCGGCGTGCTTTGCATCGGGAAAAGCAGCATGGCATGAGAATGGGTACGCTTTTGTAAGACATGCCACGGTAGTTGGTATACTCAAACATACTTCTTGTTCTTATCGTGTAGTACACTTTTCCAAGCAACAAGGCTGAAGAGAAGCTTCTCAGGCACAATAATGGTCAGTTGCCTGTTGTTAATGATTGCCGAGGACAAGGCCGAACGGGACAAGACGAGCCGTGCATGTGGTGATGAGACGGGTTGCATAGGACCAGTCGTAGACGGGTTGAGATAGAGCCAAGCCAAAGACTGGTCACTTTTGAGCTAGGCCTAGTCAAATGAGTTGATTGTATGTCGTCTTGAGTTGGTTCGGGCGGCTGTATCTCTGGCATGTTTGTCATTTGGATTGACTTGGATCGGGCTAGGTTTGGATGTGCTAGTAGGCTTATCTTTTACTTGCGAGTAAATTAAGCAACAACATGGTTCTCTCGACTTAAGAATACTGTTGAACTTCAATGTGGATGTTATACTCTGATTATAATTAAATCATGGCACATCATCCATCGAATGACTACAGTCGGGTCTGAGTTGAAGCATTGGAAGTAAAACACCATTCAATTGAGAATTCATCTCCTCGATTATGTAAAGTTAGTATCACAATCAACTGTAATCAACTCAAGGTCAAAGTATCTTCCAAAGCACTACGGTTAATAATAAATGTTATTATTTAACCAAAATATTTACGTTTGGACTAACCGAGTTGAAGGTGGAGTAGGTATTGGAATTTTTACCGAATCGAAATTTCATAAGTCCAAAAGTGATATGGTTCTTGCGAAGAGAATTGATGTAATAATTGTTACTACCGCGTAGCACTTAAATAGTAAAATTAGATTTTACCAAACAAATGTGTAAGTGATAATTTGAACAAACTGCCACACTACTAGCTATGGTGACATGCGAACGTTAACGTTTGAATTGTTCAATATTAAACGCAGACTGAATTTACACCTATGAGTCACACAACCATAATGATGAATACTCTGAAATACCACATGATTTAATTAACTTATAATTGTTGTAAATTAACCGAATTAATTAATATTTGTGAAATATTGATTATTAAATTTTATTTGATATTTAGAAGCCATTGATAATTAATTAGATATGTATCTAAGAGTTATATATATATATATATATATATATGTATGTATGTATGTATGTATGTATGTATGCATGCATGTATGTATGTATGTATCGATATACAATATCAATAGAAATTTAAATTTGATTTAAAACAATCATTCATTAAATGGGAATGAGACTTTTAAAGGGTTAGTAGACCCATACACATGGCCGGCTATAAGATGAATGGAGTATGGGTTTAAAGAGCTTGAATTGGGATTGAAATAACAAGGAAATAATGCATAAAAAGAGTAGCATCTCTACTTTTATCTCTTCTTAATACCGTTTAAACCACTCACTGCCATTATTAGTTTTGTTCCATTTCTTTTTCCACCCCTACCCGTGAGTTTCAATGGGTAATGGCCAAAAAATTTAAAGTGCAAAATCTAAAGAAAATCAAATAGATAATTTGGTGGTTTTCATCTCTATATTATAGCAAAATTCGAAGGTCGATTCAATACAAACTCGGAGTTATTTAGTCATTCAAGGTGGGTATCCTAGGCCACTTCTTCAAGTAATTATCTAGTCCAATTTTGGTTATATATTTCATCATGAAAGTGTAGACTGGATCCCGTGTATCTATAACAAATTTAAATGTGCATGTGTTGTCCAATTTAATAAATATATTCAAATTCATTTAAAAAAAACCATTGCAACATCATTATAATAAAACATGTATCTTTAACCATAATATTTTATTTAATAAAACAACGTTTTTGGATTTTAAAACTACTCTCAACTACCTAAAATAACTTTATAAGTTTTTAAATATATAAATATATACTATATTTATTAAATATTTAAAAAATTATTTTACCAACATATTTATTTTCGGCTTTAAAAAAATAATTTTATTCTATAACTAATTTCTGAATATTAATAATTTATAAATATTATCAAAATCATTTTAAATATATGGGTACATAATTTTTTATTTATTTAT
This sequence comes from Allium fistulosum, assembly GCA_030737815.1. Lineage (NCBI taxonomy): Eukaryota > Viridiplantae > Streptophyta > Magnoliopsida > Asparagales > Amaryllidaceae > Allium > Allium fistulosum. Next base: position 958,315,821 of record CM060903.1, on the reverse strand, counting down.
TTAAATTTTTTAAATCCGTACGGATTAAAAAAATACCTTTTTTAAAATCTTATGGTCATATATATTTATTTATTTATTTAATATGTATATTTATTTTGATAATAATATTATTAAATTTACTTTCTTCAAAAAAAATTATTAAATTTACAAATAAATTTAATTTTATAAAATGGAGTATAAACATTCATACATACATATATATATATATATATATATATATTCAAATATGAAAATAGATTTCATATATATATATATATAATTTAGAATTTAAAAGGATATTTTGTTTAAAATTCTAGATATGATTTTGAATTTTTAAGTCAAAATTTGGTTTTAAATTATTAATTTTAATTTCAATATATATATATATAATTGATCAAAATTATCTTTAATTGAAAATATACAGAGTTATCATTTTATTATGATTTCAAAATCAATTTATAACTATATATATATATATATATTTAAATAATAACTAGGGACAACAAAGGCATATATAAATGGCGAATGTGTCCATTGTAGTGTGAATCCCAACACCTATAAACGTACTCATTAACTATGTACATCATTTATATGTTGCACATGTACTATGTAGATATGAGTGTATTTAATAAACTCAAAATAATATAATTAGTATAAATAAAATAATTTTTTTAACAAATCAAATAATATTTTATTTAAAAAATTATATCGGATCTAAAATCAATTAGACTTCATATAGGCCTAACAAAGATCCAAAATGTAATTTTTTTTAAATTCCCCAATTTTACCCTTTATGACCCAGCCCGGTTCCTTCAATGAGATAAGGGCCTAATAGTCTATATGGTCTAAATTAGCAATATTATGGCTAAATTATTGAAGCTAACCTATTTTGTAGAGTGTCTAGAAAGATGGTGCCTATGGTTGGGATTGGGTAACCAAGTACTTTGCCATTAGTTACTGGTCTGGTGCGAAGGATGAAGTAAGCTCAAAGGCTACCTCAAATATAAAGGTCCAAATCGGTTTTAGGCCGTGGGATATTTCTCAAAATTTGTTTTGAAAATTTAAATTATATTTTAAATTATAAAATTAAGTTTAAAATATATACAAGGAAATTTTATAAATGTTATAAAATATTCTTTAAAATTGTTTGAAAATTAATTAATTAATTTTGAAATTTTATTTTAATTAATAGGCCTTAAATAAATAAATAAATAAATAAAAGTTAATTAATTAAATTAAAACGTATATGATAATATATGGTATTTATCTTAAATTTTTTAAGGTAAATAATAATAATTTTTTGATTAAAATTGTTTAAATTAATTAAATTTTAGGGTACTATTGGCACAGGTCCTTATTAAGGTTCAAAATACACGAAAAGTCCTTCACTAAATTTCAGTGTAAATTAGGTCCCTGTTTTTTATTCACGATTATTGCAGAGCATGATGCAAATTTTCATAAAAGTTGCTGACATTTTCGCAACTTTTCTGTACACTGTGAACATAGTGTATGAAAGTTGCTGAAATATCAGCAATTATTTATAAAAGTTGCTGACATATCAGCAACATTTATATACACTGTGAACACAGTGTATGAAAGTTGCTGAAATATCAGCACTTATTTATAAAAGTTGCTGACATTTCAGCAATAATTTTTCTTTGTTTCTAGAAAATAGGGACCGGATTTACAATTAAACTTTGACAGGGAAAGTTGCTGAAATATCAGCACTTATTTATAAAAGTTGCTGACATTTCAGCAATAATTTTTCTTTGTTTCTAAAAAACAGGGACCGGATTTACAATGAAACTTTGACAGGGACCCGCTTTACAATATGAAAGTATGATAGGGATGCCTCCCTAATTTCCACTAAATTTTAATTAATAAATCATATACATGTAACATGATATGTATATATATATATATATATAATTACTATAAATTTTATAGTCGGTATTCATTAAAATGTTTAGGATTAAAAATTAAATCAAGTGTCAATTAAGTAATTAATTAAAACTGATTTAATAAATAAAACTAAAATTAAATTAAATATGATTTAATTAAATAAAGTGGAACTATAAGAAACCCGACTTAGGTTTAAGGAATAAATACATATATAGTACGTATATCGTGATTGTAAATGTGTTTGACATTTGAATCACGATGGTATTTCATAAGAAAATATATAATTCCCTAAATTGATATCACTCAAATAAATATATTAAAGGTTATGAGTCTTTAATATAAATATTGTCCTCATCCATTTATATATTGATAGATTACTTGCATACTCTCTAGTTGTTGAGCATACTCAAACTAGAGATGTTATGTGTAGTATTATTAATATATTGAAAGATATGGTAAGATACATATATGCATTTATTGAGCAAACTCAAGGTACATACATTATACTTAGGCTATTGGGAAATATAAAGTATGAATGAATAATATCTTTTGGTTTATTGAGCAAACTTAAGGTCGAGATGATATTAGGACAAAGACTACGGGTTAGGAGCTATATATTATACAACCGATAATATGTTGTCCATCGCTTGGCATATGATTTGTTGAGCAAACTCAAGGTTGAATCCCAAGGCAGATGAGTCCTAACACTCCCTAGAGAAGTCGAAAGACTTCTATGTTTTTCTTAGGGTTTTGAGAAACATAAAAATCTAGTAGGAGCCTTATAGAAAAATGAAGTGAATACATTTAACATTTCTATTATTGTAAGAATATATTTTATGTAAGTTAAAATAATCTCCTTTGGTAAACTTTTAAAACTAATATAATTGATAAAATGTTTATCAATTAAAATATAAAAATAAACTGAATTAAGATTGACATAGAAATATAAAACATACTTACCAGTGAATCTTTTGGCATGTTGTCACTTCAAGACCCATGCAAGAGCTAAATAATACTATTACTAAATATATTCGAATCTTGGTAAATAAAGGTTTTATTTGCTCAAGAATTTGTGTTATCTTCTATGAATTTTGAACTCTTAAGCAATACAAGAATATGAATATTTGATCACATATAAATGTTATATGATGAAGGGTCGTGGTTCGTAATGTACGAAACCTTAATGAAATTAGTTCAATTGAAATGATCAAGTAAATATGATGCAAGATCATGCATTCAATATGATTGATTGCAATAAGGACTTTGTTGTGTTAGTTGTAGCACTAAACCAAGAACTACAAGATTGGGTATGGGAATTCGGTCACTGAAATTTTAGTTTAATCAGTTTACGTAAAGCATAATTTATTTGATACCCTTAAATGTTAATAATGATCAAGTACATTTTTGTAAAGAGTTTGTTACGATTGTGTAGTAAGGATTTCCTTATTTGAATGGCTCGACCATTTGGAAAGCAAAAGAATGTACGAGAGTTGGATGTAATATAAGGCATGGTTGAAATAAATAGAGCAAATGTCACCTCTACTTCATGAAGAGACATCGGAAATGAGCATTGTATAAAATACTAAAAGATACATGATATGGTATAAGAAATACAATTTCTATTCCAAATATATTTTCATATGGAAAATTATTTTCTATAAAAGTTATTTCTTCGAGTTCATGATATTTCATCTGAAACACCCAACTATAAATTAGTTATAGTGTGTGAAATAAACTTTCGTGATAAGTGGTTGAATGGAGCTTTATATTTTGTATCCTATTGTAGTAATGGTTTAAATAGTGGTATCATACCATATAACACTTCTTAGTGGTGCATCAAGTTACGAAAACTTGTTTCCATAAACATACCAGATATTATTTATAAAATAATAGCTATTTTTCAGTATTAACTAAAAATAGACATAGTTTTATCTGAATATGAATAATATGAACATTCATTATAAGATAAAACTATAATAATGGTATTTGTTTTCATAACAAAAGTGATGCAATAGAAAATACAGAAGTATCTGAAATTATTACAATTATTTTTGAATTATGGATTAAGCCATGGTTTTGAGAAATAATTCTTTAATCACATGATTATAAATTATATGATGTGCAGTTAAAACCCCACTAAAGCCCCAAAAAATTCCCGCTATAGCGCGTAGCGCTCTTCCACCGCTACGCTTTTTCTATATCACGCTAGTGAATATTAGATCCACTTTAAGCCCCACTATTTTCTGCTATACCTGCTAAATCAATACTTTTTAGCATCTGCTTTAGCCATATTAATATAACAAGGTTGATTTGACTAGTTCTTTTTTAAACCAAATAAAAAAAGTTAGAGTAAAGACCTAATTTAAGGAAAAAGTGCTCAGCATATGTTAGAAATCTATTACAATCATCAAATCTAGACTGCATAAATCATGATATTCTTTGGTTTAGTTATATAAGAATAAACAATATTTATTTTTCCTATACAAATGATGCGAGAATGAGAATAAATTAACTTTAAATGCTTGATTTTATATCTAATTATACTTTTTACACCTTCGCTATTTTCCATTATATCCCCACTTTATTCCCGCTATAACTTTTTGCACCTCCACTGCTATGGAACCGCTAAGCGCTTTAACTGCACAGATTACATGGTACTAGTGAATTGTATCTCAAACGATTAACGGCAATGCAACCATTGAGTGGAAGCGACATAAGAGTTGGTAATCTTTGGATTGATACATATAGATGTATGTACGTAGTTCAAAGTTTAATCACACCAAAATGGACCCACTTCATTGAACTCACTGATGAATTATCATAGAAATGAATATGTGTATTTATATATAAGAAGTGTATTTATGATAAATTCATTAAATATAGAACGGAAGTAGAAAACATAACATGCAAAGTAAATAGATTAATTTGATTTGATCGAATGAGTTAGTGTATTGAAAAAAGGTTCCAAAGTTCCAAAAAAGACGAATAAGATTCAATCTCAAAAGTCGATCCTCCCTATGATACATAATTATGTATTGATAAGGAGTAATCAGAGTTTTTAAACAAAGTATGATCGATAATGAGTGAAGTTTAGTTAACTTTTTTCTGTAAAGACGTGTACTTAAAACTATGTACATAAGGTTAAATTTAATTCATCCAAAGATATTTTACTAGATCATACAAAATAAGAGTTGGTAATAAACCTCTATTTATATCCTAGACAAGACATGTGGTATGTGTCAATAGGCTGTATGTAATATTTTTTATGAGGGAACTTGTGTAGATCACCTAAGAAATTTGGGATCAACCGATATTGATTGATCAAATTATGCTATGAACATAAGTTTCGTAGACTAAAACCAAATAAGTTATATATATAAAGCCAGTTCATAAAATGTTTATGAACACCTATTCTACTTCATTGAGAAATAATTATTATTACAAGAAAAGTCAACTTCATGATGAAGGAATTTTTTAAGATATTACTGGTAGTAAAATGAATTTGGATATGATCTAAAGATAAAAATGATTACGAAGGATAATATGAAATTAACTAGGCTAAATGGATATAACTAATTTGAATGTGTAAGAAGAATTATTGTACATTGAAGAGAAACTATGAACTTCTTATCATTGTCGAGAAAAGAATTCCTTGATTATTAAGAAGCCATTAAAAGTATTGACTCTACTATATGGCACAGAGCACAAATCCAAAATGAATTCCAAGTATAGTATAAAAATATGATTTTGACAGTTGTACCCGAAGGAATATGATCCATCGACTACAAATGTGTCTTTAAGAAGAAGACCAATGTAGTTGGAATATAATAAGCAATGTTAATAAGAATAACATTGTAAATTTCAACTGCTGAAATTAACGTAGCAGACTCATCATTCAACGTGCTTAAGTTAATTCAGATTTTACTTACAAAATTATAGCTCGATATGATTTTGAGTTTTGGTACATTTATGTTGAAAATTAATTCTAAAATGATTTTGGAATAAATTGTTTGCATATGATAATTAAAGTGTCTCGAAGTTAGTGGGAGGGATATAAAGTTTATGGGTTTGGGATTTGATCCAGGAACTAATACGGAAGTATCGTTTGATAAGCATCAGAGTTGAACAAATATTTTGATAGAAAATATCAGATAGTTTGATTTTTATTCTAAATGCAAAGAAGCAAATGTCTGGAAGAAAGAACATTATAAGGTACTAATATGTTTCTAAAACTATAAGCAAATGAGAGACTTATGATTGTTAACGATGAACCCATGTTAAAGTTTAGTTTGGTTGTTTAATTCTTGATGTTGGATTTAAAATGATACATTTTATAATTAGTATAAAAGGATGATAGGGTGGTCCCATCTGATATACATAGACATCATATTAAAATGTTTATTGTGGATAATATGAGATGGATCCTTATGGATTGGTAATAGAAATTACCACATATGTTTTGTAGTCTACTATATCACATTTCACTTATGTACTTAGTACATTGAGTGAGTATCAAATCCAAATAAGGATCGCTAAATGGTACTTCAAAGTTTTCTCAAGTATTTACAAAATACTAGAGAATTGTTTACAGAAATAATGAGCTTCTTATGAAGAAGTATTCAGACTCAAACTTCGTAAGTGATATCGAGTATAGTATGTCAATTTTAACAATTCATGTTCAAACCTTGGTTAAGGAGCTTGAAATTAAAAATGTTCCAAACATCAAGGTTGTTGCTAGTTCAACCAAAAGGCTAAGTACATCATCTTGAATAGTTATGGAATGACTCGAGAGAGAGTTTTCTGTTGTTTAATATAACTTAGGGGTTACCAAGAGGTTATGTACCGATAGTTATTAGAAAGCTATGGAATGACTTACTCAAGGGTTTTCTGTTATTTAATATAGCTAAGGTCGAACGGAGAATCTTGAAGTGATGATATTACGTGGTTCTCTAGACTTGAGAACACTGTTGAACTTGAATGTAGATACTCTACTTTGATTTTAGTTAAAATGTGACATGACATTCATCGAACAACTATAGTTGGGTCAGAGTTGAAACACGGTTCAATAGAGAATTCATCTCCTCGATAATATGAGGTTAGTATTACGATCAACTGTAATCAAATCAAAGTCAAAGTCTCCGGTTAGAGCAGTACAGTTAATAATAAATGTTATTATAAAACCAAGGACTTTACATTTGGACTAATTGAGTTAAATGTGAATGATATTGGAATTTTGATCAAGACCTAATTTCATAATCCTAAAGTGATATGGTTTTGATGAAGAGAATTGATGTAAATAGTCTTCACTATCGGTTATCGCTTAAAATAATAAAATTGGATTTTACCAAAAAAGTGTGCAACCAGTAAATTTGGCCAAACTGTCACACCACAAACTAAGGTGATGTGTGAATGTTAATATTCAAACTGTTCGATATTAATCGCTGGTTGAATTTAATTCGCACAACCATAATGATGAATACTCCAAAATACCATATGATTTAATTAATTTATAATTGTTGTAAATTAATTGAACAAATTAATATCTATGAAATATTGATTACTAAATTTTATTTGATATTTGGAAGCCATTAGCAATTAATTGGATGAATATATAAAAGTTATATATATACACTGATATCGATGGAAATTCAAATTTGATTTGAAACAATTATTCATTAATTAGGCATGGGACTTTTGAAGGCTTGTCTAGACCTATACCATAGTCAGTTATCTGGTGAACTGAGTAAGCATCTAAAAAGTTCAAATTAGATTTGAAATGACAAGGAAAGAATGAGTAAAAGAGGGAGAAAACATCTCCACTTTTACCTCTTCTTAATACCATTTAAACCAGTCACTACCTTCATTATTTTTGCTCCACTCTTTTTCTACTCCTAGCCATCCATTTCAAGGGGTAATGGCCGAAAATTTTGAAGAGAAAAATCCAAACAGATTAAATAAATAATAGGTGGTGTTCGTTGTAGGAACCTGGCTAGTTGGAAGTGTGTTAAATGGGTAAACTTTAAAAAATATTCATTTTGATCTTAATTAAGCCTATGAAGCCTAAATTGATTTTAGATTTAATCTAAATTTTGAATAAAATCTTCATTTTATTTCATTTGTTTAAAATTAGTTTAAGTTTAATTTTAGGTTGTATGTATCTTGTAATGAGTGCATCAAATGCACTTATGTGTGAAAGTGAAATGCAATATATAAGAAGTGTACATGGTTAATGTGAACGATGTTTAGGTGCTGTGATTTACACTGCAATGGACGCAATTCCCCTTTTTGTATATTTTTGTCGTCCAAAATAAGATTTTTTTGACAAAATAAGATTTACCTATATATACTCATACACGTACATACACGTATGAAAGCTTATTAACATTAAGATAAATTTAATTGCTTGACATGTTTCAAATCAAAGTATACAATTTAAAGTTGGTATCAATTAAAACATGGTCTCAAAAAAAATCTCAAAATTTTACACAAAATTCTATTTTGTGAACCTTGAATCAAGAAAAAATACGTACACACACATATGCATACATACATACACACACATATTAATATTTATATAAATATACAATAAATAAATCAATGTTTTAAAACTGGACAACAAATCATTGTTTTAAAACTGGACAACTTATAATGAAATATACAACTAGTTTGTACTTTGAAAGATGTACCTTCAAAATAAAATAAATCCAATTTTGATACAATTTTTAATTTAAGAAAGAAATCAAAAGCATTAAAGTTTCCTTTTTCTATGAGCAGCAACCAAAATAACAATGTTATGTTGATTAATTATTTTGAAAACAGTTTAAAACTTATAAATTATATAACATGGAACCAAAATAACATGAGTTCAATCTTTAACTTTATAATATGAAACTTAATCAATGAACAAGGTTGCTTACAAAATAAAAATAATACAAACAATAGTTTCTGAAACAAAAATAAACTAGATGACCTAGGCATACATAAACTCATGATAATTGGAATCATAGCTAATTTAACATACAATATGAACATACAAACACAAGCAATGATGAACCGAAGATTATTAACGTTGACGACATATGAACAATAGGTGATTAAGACAAGATGATTTATATTAAAGATTCATTAAATGATCCAAGGGAAGAAAGGAATCTAAATTATTATTATTTTGCAAAATTTATACGATTAAAAGAGATTCAAAGCATATGGATATGATGAACTTATATATAAATAAAATAGAATATTACCTTGAGATGTAGCCAAGAGAAACACCTTGAATGATGAAATGATTCCTAGATTCAATGAATCAATCCCTATATCTTACAATAATCGAAACATAATGACCTTTTTTATTTAATTTTGTTTGAATTTTTTTTTAGAATTTAGGAACCCTAGGCTAGCTTGAAATTTCGGTTGGAACAGATCTAAGAGGAGAGAGCAGATGACAAAGGCAAAAATAAAATAAAGGAGGAAATAAAGATGTCATCAAAGGTATGTTGACTCACCTTCCTTTAATTAAGATTGCCTCTTCATTTCAAAAACAAAAAAGATCCTATTATCCCTCAAACCATTATCGACCATGACATGGGTTTTTTGGGCCCCAAACAATTCCAATACCCAATTATCATTAATCCCATTTAAATCCAATTTAAATTTTTTATCGATATTGTATAGTGACGTATGCATTTATAACTTTTACGTATATACTTTATTAAATACTAATGGTATTCAAACAAATCAAACAAAATTTTAATGAATAAAATTTCACAAATAGTAATTTATTTAAAGCACTTTTAGTATTTATTCTATATAAATCGAATTTAAATATTATGCCAACATCGTATATCGATGCACGCATTTATAATTTTTATATATGCACCTTTATAAGTACTAATGGTATTCATAAATTTAATAAAATTTAATAATTAATATCTCAAAAAATTAATTAACTTAATTAATTTTCAATGATTAAAAATTAATTAAACCATGTGGTTCATTCAGAATATTTATCATTTCGGTTATGTGACTCAAATGTGTAAATTCAATCAACGACTAATATTGAATAATTCAAATATTAACATTCACACACACCTTAACTAGAGATGTGACATTTTGGCTGAATTTATCGCTTATACATCTTTTGGTAAAATCAAATTTTGCTTATTATAAGTGGTCCCTGGTAGTTACAATTATTTATGCCAATTCTCTTCGTTAAAACTATATCACAGTAGGACTTATGGAATTTGGTTTTTGGTCAAGATTCCAACATCGTCCACATTCAACTTTGTAAGGCCAAAAACAAAGTCCTTGGTTCAATAATAATATTTATTATTGACCATACTACTCTGGCCAGAGATTTGGACTTTGAGTTGAATATTGATAACCTTGATATTAACCCCGTATAAATAAAGAGACAAATTCTCAATTGAATAGTGTTTCGCTTCTAATGCTTCAAATTAGACCCGACTATAGTCATTCGATAGACGTTATGTCATGATTCAACTATAATCAAAGTGGAGTGTCCATATTGAAGTTTCATAGTATTTTCAAGTTGAGAGAACCGCGTAACATCGTCACTTTAAGATTGTCTGTTTGACCTTAGATATATTAACCAACAGAGAACTCTCGAGTGAGTCATTCCATAGTTTTCCAATAACTATCAGCACATGCCCCTTCCCAGAAGACATGAGAAATGCACTACCCAACATTTGGGGAGCGTTACGTATCTAGTCTCAACGGATGAATCGACACCCTTTATCAAAACATCTTGACTAGGAATATTTAAAACAATATGTTAATTTTAGTGTGATAAAATTCTCATGATTACAGTACTTTGTAATTACAATAACATAACGTATCATTTAAGATTATCTATCCATATATTTAAATTAATTACTTTATTACTATATCACAATATAAAAAGTATATAACAAAAAGAAAAACACCTTTTATTTTGAACAAGATTAGTCATGGAGTTAGATATATATAACAAATTACATAATTCCCTTATGGCATAACCATAACTCTATCAATCTTCCACTTGCACTTAGGGTCAGTTATGGAATCTTATTCTAACTCTATCGATCGATTTTCTCTAAAACTAATCACTTTAGTCCCTTAGTGAATGGGTATGCTATTCTGTTTTAATTATCAGCTTTGTCAATCAACTCTCTCCGATGTTGAGAAACTGCCTTTATCATCTGGACGATTCCGAGTAAGTCTCTCGAATTCCAGTGAGCTCTAAGTTCATTTATAAACTGTATCGTGATATTATTATTATATAACAATATCATGGGATTTTCAACATTTGGAATCACCCCTAGCTCAGTATTTATTTATACTTCTTACATTACAATTATCTTTGGTTGAATCAGCCGCTGCTTATTGTTTAGAAGAATTCTAACTTAATGTTCTTAACTTAAGTTTGAACATGAATTTGAATTGACATACTATACTTAATACTATTAATGAAGTTCGAGTCCCCACTTTCCATCATAAGGAGTTCGTTTTTTCTATAAATAATTCTTTAGTGTTTCATAAATACTTAAGAACCTTCAAAATATATAGTTTTCTTAATTCGGATTTCACGCTTGTTAAATACATAAGCAAAGGTAATATTGTAAACAATATGGCATGTACGATATTTCCTATTATCAATGTGTAAGAAATCTAAATTGCATGATCAATATTAAACAATTTAATATAACGCATGTGTATATCATTTCGAGACATTCCCAACATCCTTTTATACTAATTATAAAAGATGTCATTTTCAAATCCAATGTCGAGTATTAAACAACCAAACTTCAATGATTTTAACTTGAATACATCGTTAACAATCATAAGTTTATTGTTTACATATAGTTTTAGATGTATCTATTAATATTATTTATCATAGACACACACTCCCTCTACATTTTGACTGAAATTCATATTATTTGATTTCTCTGTCAAAATATTTACTTAACTCTGGTGCTTATCAAATAACGCCTTCATATCATTTCTTGGATTATATCCATTACTCACTGTTTGCACAAAAAATGGACAAACACCTCAAAGTTGTATGATTTAGTAGATCTTATGTCGTTCTTAGTGATTTGGGTGATTTATGCAAATATATGAAAAGCAGGGACTAAACTGTAAAAAGACACGAAGATTTATAGTGGTTCAGCCAGAATGTGCCTACGTCCACTTTATATGTTATTTCTCTTCTCTTGTTTTGATTACAAGTACAAAGCTTTGATATAAGTAAAAGAAAGTTGTTTGAAAGTTCTCTCCGTGCTTGAGCTCTCAAAACTGTCCCCCATTGTTGTACCCCTGCCCCTCTATTTATAGAATGAGGTTGGGAGCAGGGGTCTTGGATGTATATAGCTGCTGGCGGGCCTGGGCTGATGTGATCTGGCCTGGCACGTCTTGGTCCGGTAGCATTTGGTCCGGTGGTAGGAGATGAATTGGTTCGGCGAAGCTTGGAGGTGGGTTGGTTCGGCATTGGTTTGAAGGAGGTTGGTTCGGCATTGGTTTGAAGGAGGTTGGTTCGGCATTGGCTTGAAGGAAGTTGGTTCGACATTGGTTTGAAGGAAGTTGGTTCGGCATTGTTTGAAGGAGGTTGGTTCGGCATTGGTTTGAAGGAGGTTGGTTCGGCATTGGCTTGAAGGAAGTTGGTCCGGCATTGTTTGAAGGAGGTTGGCTCGGCATCGTTTGAAGGCCGGATGGAACTTAGGCGAGCGTGAATGAATTAAGCTTCTTGCTCTTAAGCTCTTCTGGGTGAGAACACGCCCAACATTTGCCCCCCAAAGTGGGGCATATGCCGGCATGTGCCGTGCTTTGTTTTTTTTTTTACTAGCGATGTTAGCTTGGATGCTCTCGCCGAATCGACCGGTCGGTCGTCTATGCTCGCCTATAAATAAGGGCCTAGGGCTTTCGTACCTTCTACCGAACGAGACAAATTTAAACAACCGAATCAGTTTTTATCCTACTGCCGAATTGCTTTAGCCTGCCGAATCAGGTATTTGACTTCCATTCGCCGAATGAACTTGAGTGATGTGAACGCCGAATGAACTTGAGTGATGTGAATGCCGAATGAATTTGCGTACGTGAATGCCGAATGAACTTGAGTGATGTGAATGCCGAATGAATTTGCGTACGTGAATGCCGAATGAACTTGAGTGATGTGAATGCCGAATGAGCTTGAGTGATGTGAATGCCGAATGAGCTTGAGTGATGTGAACGCCGAATGGGCTTGAAAAACTTGCCTGTTTATATCCTCTGTTCTAACAACCTGTCTTTTCTATGTTGCAGATAATGTCTCGCAAAGCAGAAACTCGATCGGATAAAAAAAAGTCCCAGGGCGAAGGAGGATCTTCCGCAGTGCCCCCTGCTCAGCCAGGACCGGAACGTCATGGATCTACCCCGAGATCATTAGTGGACGGGTACGGCCCTCAGGAGCTCCTAAAATCCCCGCCTGATTGCTTTCCCAGCTCCCTTAAGGAAGAGCAACTTGATGTCATCTCCCGTTCTTTCGGAATTGATAGGGCGCGAATGTTGTTGCCAGGGAGAGAAGTTATGCCATACGACCCTCCTGAAGGGTACTTTGCCTACAGCAGATACCACTGCATGTGTGGTGCCATTCCTCCTCTTAACGCTTGGGTGGCCAGCTTCCTCACATATCTAAAGGTGGCCCCATTCCAGCTTCAACCCAACTCCTATGCTATATTGGTGAGCCTCTTCGTCATTTTCCAGAGGAAGTATGGTCGTGCTCCTTCCAACCGGGAGATCCGGTACTTATATAATCTGAGGGGCTATAAGAAGGGGTCCCCATACATCAGCTTGGAGTCAGCTGTAACCTTCAAGCCGGTCTTGGATCTGTATTCCAAATTCAGCATGTTCAAGAAGGAGTGGTTCTTCGTCAGGGACGACTCTGTTTCTATCCGGCGTTTTACTTCTGGATGTAAGTCGATGCTTTATTTATAATTTACATTCTGGCCGCGATGCTTCTTCTCATACATTTTCATTTTTGCTAGCGACAGGTGGCTTTGCAGTTGTGGAGACTGATCGCCTGGTTCAGACGGCGGCTGAGATAGAAGCTATTCTTGGGAGATATAGATCATCTGCCTACCTGATCAGAAACACGACCCTTCTGGAGTATAACTTAATCCTTCCATAGCAGTCAGTAGTCAAGCTGAGGGAAACGGCGGAGGAGAGGGCGGCTGCTCAGGCTAAGGGAGGTGTCACGGTAGAGAGTAGCAAGAGGAAACCTTTCACAAAACCTCCAGCCGTCGGAGGTAAGAAACTTAAGAAGTCGGACGGTCCCTCCCCCAGCAATTGTCCACTTACCCAGGGGGAGGAAGACGTAGAGGAGGAGAGAGGTGAGGGTGGAAGTGACCGGGAAGGTGGCGACGGTAGTGATGGCATCGGGGCCTTGCTTCCTGGGCGGGCAGGCGAGATTCAGGAGTGGACGGATGATGCATTCCACCAAGCTTTTGAGGGGCTGGACGAGGAAACGGCTTTGACAGAGAAATCCGGGAAAGCTGACAAGGCTGGGACTGGTGCAAGCGAGCCTCCTCAGACTATTCCAGCCAAGGTGGCTCTGACGACTCAAGGTGAACTTTTGACTCCTGCAGGCTCCATTTATGATAGGGACTTAGGAATATTTTACGATCCGCTCCCGTCCTGGAATGAAATCCAGGACTTATTGCAGTATCCTACTCCTCCCCAGGGTTTGTATAACAAATGTGTTTCCTTTCCTCTTTTAACTTTTACCTTGCTGTGTTTCTCGAATTATGGGTCAATGTAAGCTTGTGACATTTTTTCTTCGTATCAGGAGCAGGTAAAACGGCCAAGGCCTCAGATCTTCGACACAGGCTTGAACAGTACAAGCTTTCCAAAGCTTCCGCCAAACCGAAGCCTTTGGCCCACCGTTCCGGGGATGTAGTCGGCTACCGTCCTCTTCTCGGGGTTATTGACGAGAGCATTCAAAAGAGAAAGAGTGGCCATCCCTTATCTGAATCTTCACTTGGTCCTCAGCCTCCAGTTCAGCCTCTTCATGATATCACGGAGGAGGATACTGAGTTCGTACTTTCTCCGCACCCGTCTGAAAATCCTACCGTCAGTCAGATTGATCGTCCTGACTTGGCTCGGAATCCATTTGCGGGTCATCCTGACCTGGATCCAAGTTCCCATGATATTATTTTTGACGAGGATACCGGTGAGCACCTTCTTCCCCGCAATCCCATGGTACGGGTGCTTGATGAGGCTAAGTCCTTAGATCTCGATTTACTTACCACTCGGATAGTTACCATAGGAGACGAGGCCAAGGCTAATATTGATCGGATGGCGGAGGAGACTAGGAAGCTGATGGGGCATCATGCCCGGCTGGTTAAGGCTGGAGAGGAGATTGGGAGTGCCAATATCCGACTGCGATTGATGGTTTCGGACCAGGCCAAACAGCTTGCTGATCAGGCCATTCAGGTTTCTCCGCATGAGGCTGCCGCCGGGCGGTTGAGGAAGACTATGGAGGAGGCTAGTAAGGCGGAATTACGGAAGATGGAGGCTGCTTGCAAGGAGCAGATTAATATGGCTATCTCGACAGTGGATGAGGTTCGGAGGGCGGATCTTGAGCAGGTAGAGGAGCTGTCGGGGAAGCTTGAAGCCGCGGAGCTTACTCAGGTCAGGCTAAAGGAGGAGATGGAGGTGATGAGGAGGTCCCTTCAGGCTGATTGCTCGCGATACCGACTGGAAAGGGATGCTGCCATTGCAAGGCTATCGGTTTCCGAGGTCCGTATGAGGGAGTTTGAGGACAATGAGGGGATGATGGACGACATGCTGCAGGACATGTACTTTCGCACTTGGAAGCAGGGCAGCTTATCTTGGATGGACGACTACCCCCGGGTTATGGCTAGGATTTACCTCAGGGCTCTAGAGGAGGCCAAGGCTGAGGCGGATAAGGAGGGTGGAGCGGCTTTTAGGATGGATGTGGTCATCGCTCAGTTCACCAAGGAGAGGGTAGCGGTGAAAGAGGGGATGCGGTTGTTCGCGGTTGAGGAGGCCGGTGTGGAAGTAGGGGACGACGACCAAGACGACCAAGAGGAAGTTGCTGGTAACCTCTACTCCACTAGTTTCTTCTTTTGCTAACTATGTTGCTCATCACTAATGATTTTCTTTTTACGACCGGACAGGTGGGCAACAGGACAAAGACAAGACTCCAACGCAGCCGGCTCCCTGATTAGACCTGGAAAATTCTTTTTGCAGACTCGACATGGCTGTATACGTTAGTCTTAAAATAGTAGAGTAACTTTTAAGTTGTAATTCTTGCTACTTGTAATAAATAGCTCTATTCTTGATGTGTAATTCTTCAACTTAAGCTGATTTTGTCGTATGAGAAATATAGCTATGTATATTCTTGTAATTGAATTGTGTTTGATGTCAGGTTCTGGTTTTAAAACATAATTTCATGACTTGCAATATTAGCGGGTGGTGTGAACAAATTATAGTCATGCATTTGTACACAAAAGAAGAAAATACCGCCTTTCATGTTTTAACCGCAGATGGCAGTTTTGAATATCTTGTATGACCGAGCATGGAACGTAGTCGAATGCCCTGCCATCCAATCGTGAGTCCCTACACCCATTGGCGAGTATCTCTTACTCTGCATCCTGTACTTTAGGGACTGTTATAGAGGATAGGAGAAAAGCTTTTTAAGTAAAATTGAAATATGTGAAAAAGTAAAACTTCCAATCACGGAAGGCCTTCGATGTGCTTAAGTTCGTGGCAAACGGGTTTTGTAGTCACTTTCCCTAGCTGTGGGTCTTGGAGACATTTGTCACCCATCTTACGCCTCCGGGGGGAGTTAATTCTTTTTTTACCACAGCCGCACTTAAGACACATCGGAGCCGAGATCGTGCACAGTAACTACTCGGGCCATTATGGCCCGTAATCGTGGGTATTATTGGATTTACCGTGGCCGGCTAGCGTGGGTGCCGATCGTCAACTGTGAACTGCCCCTGGCTGGCCACACCTTATGTTGGGGCTTATAGTCGGTTCACAGTTGCCGGCGAGCCTAACGCCATAATGAGCTGCCTCGGCTATAGTCGGCCTTCTCGGTGGCTTATAATCGGCTCATTATAGTTGGCTTTAAGGGCCATCGCGAGCAATGAGTTAACCCGCAGCAGAGGGATGCTGGAGCAAAAGTGTCTCATTGACGAGGGCATAGATTCGCATAGTACCTATTAGTTTTTTCCCAGGTGAAGTTGCGCCGTGGAGTGCTTTGAGTGGAAATGCTATACGCATAGGATTTTGTTCAACAGAAAAGGATAAAGTTAACAAGTAGCCAAGATATAAAGGAACAAGTTAAAAAAGAGACAAGGTTTTTTAAAGTGGTTCGGCATGAAAAGGCCTACATCCACTGATTCTCTTTGTTAATTCACTTCATATGGGTAGTACAAGTTAAGAAAAGTATCGACGGAGGTGCTGGATGTTTCATGCCCTCTGGAACACCTCTCCGTCCACTGTTGACAAAATATAAGCTCCATTGTGGAGATCTTTATGAATTACATATGGTCCATCCCAGATTGGGTCTAGTGCTCCGGGGCGAGGGAAGATCCACTTGAGGACAAGATCCCCTTCTTGTAAGGTACGATGCTTGACTTTGGAGTTGTATTGTGCTGCCACTTTCTGCTTGTGGGCTGCTGTTTTAAGGACTGCATCATTTCTTCTCTCCTCAACTAGATCCAAAGACATGTGGAGGAGTTCTTCATTCTCTTCCGGGTTATAGTGGATCCTACGGTGGGAAGGCACAATGGTTTCAACTGGGAGCATAGCCTCCGATCCGTATGCCAAAGAGAAAGGAGTGTGCCCCGTTGATGTTCTGAAAGATGTACGGTAGGCCCACAGTGCCGTAGGGAGTTCATCCACCCAAGCGCCCTTTGACTTTTCGAGCTTCTTTTTGATCAGAGTTTTCAGAATTTTGTTGACTGCTTCGACTTGTCCGTTTGCCTAGGGATATGCTACGGATGAGAAGCTTTTATGAATTTCGTGCTCTCGGCACCAGTTGGCGAATTCCTCGCTGTAAAACTGAAGTCCATTGTCTGATATGATTTTGAGTGGGACTCTGTACCTGCATAGAACATTTTTGATCAAGAAGTTAATAACTTTTGCTGAAGATACTTTATTCAGAGGTTCCGCTTCCACCCATTTGGTGAAATAATCAACTGCCACTATAGCATATTTGGCCCCGCCTCGGCTTATCGGTAGCTCGCCGATTAAGTCAATTCCCCATATTGCGAAGGGCCAAGGGCTGGTCATTTGAGTAATCTCAGTTGTTGGTAGCCGCGGAATCTTAGCAAATTTTTGGCATCTATCACACTTTTTGACAAAATCTAAGGTGTCCTTGCTTAAGGTGGGCCAGAAATATCCGTATCGGAGTATCTTTTTTGCTAATGTTTGCCCTCCGGTGTGATCTCCACAGCTCCCCTGATGGATGTTGGATAAGATTTCCTTGGCTTCCCTCCCAGCGACACACCTTAATAACGGGTTAGAGAATCCGCGCCGATAGAGGATGTCTTCTTGTATTGTGTAGCGGGATGCTCTCCTCAAGATTTTCTTGACTTCGTTGCGCCCGTTGGGTAGTGTGCCACTTTGTAGGTAGTCTCGGATGGGAGTCATCCAAGTTGCTTCTTCGGTTGCAGCTATCAGATTCACTTGCTCAAAACTTGAGGCCAGTTGCTTTGAGATGGTTACTGCCCCGAAGATGGTGATGTCTCTCACACTTGCTTGCTTTGCCAATTCGTCGACCTCTTGGTTCTCTTCCCGAGGGATGTGTTTGACTAAGTAGTGGTCCAATCGGCTGAGAAGTAACTTGGTCTTCTTTAGATATGCTATGAGTCGTTCTTCTCGAGCTTGGAATTCTCCTAGTATTTGATTAACAATAAGTTGAGAATCGCTATGAAGACACAAAGAATTGGCTCCGATTTCTATGGCAATTTCTAGTCCAGCTATCACTGCTTCATATTCTGCATCGTTGTTGGTGGCAGCGAACTCCAACCTTATAGCATAGTGCAGTTTGTTTCCCCTGGGAGTGATTATTACCACACCTGCCCCCGAGCCTTGTTCGTTTGATGCACCATCCACAAAGAGATTCCACTTGATATCTTCTGCTATTTCCAGTTTCTCCTTATCTTCGTTGGTAGTGAATTCTGCGATGAAATCAGCCATGGCTTGTCCCTTGATGGCGGTGCGAGGGTGATAGGTGATATCATACTGACTTAGTTCAATGCACCATTTAAGTAGTCGCCTAGAAGTGTCGGGACGATGGAGTACCTACCTCAGTGGTTGATCAGTCGGAACTTTGATGGAATGGGACTGGAAGTAGTGATGCAACTTTCGTGATGTAATTAGTAAACAGTATGCTAGCTTCTCAAGTTTAGGATATCTAACTTCTGCCCCAGTAAACCTTTTGCTGACGAAATAAACTGGCCGCTGCGTGCGGTTGTCTTCCCTTACCAAGGCTGCGCTTAGGGCGTGAGATGACACAGCAAGGTATAGGTATAATTCTTCGCCTTCGCTTGGAGTCGAGAGTACCGGTGGTTTGTGGAGGTGTTCGATTAGGTTAAGGAAAGCGGTTAAGCATTCGTCAGTCCATTCGAACTTTCCCTTGTCTTTCTTTAGGGCTTCGAAAAAGGGGACGCACTTGTCCGTCGCCTTGGAGATGAATCGGCTTAGAGCGGCCACTTTTCCATTCAAACTTTGCATTTCCTTCCGAGTGGAAGGTATCTTGATATCCCTTAACGCTCGGACTTGTTCGGGGTTTGCTTCTATCCCTCTAGCATGAACGATGAATCCTAAGAACTTTCCTGATGACACTCCGAAGGAGCATTTTAGTGGATTCAACTTCATCCCATATTGTCGAAGTACTTGAAACATCTTGCCTAGGTGGCTTACGTGATCTTTGGCTTTCCTTGACTTTACCAGCATGTCATCCACATATACTTCCATAGTTTGTCCTATTAGCCCTGCAAACATCTTGTTGACGAGGCGCTGGTAGGTGGCTCCTGCATTTTTAAGTCCGAAAGGCATTACCTTATAGCAGTATAAACCCCGGTCGGTGATGAAACTAGTGTGGTCTTGGTCGGGAGTATGCATAGGAATTTGGTTATATCCTGAGTATGCGTCCATAAAAGATAGGAGTTCGTGCCCGGCTGTGCTGTCTACAAGTTGGTCGATTCTGGGAAGTGGGAAGCAATCCTTTGGGCAGGCGTCGTTTAGGTTGGAAAAGTCAATGCAGGTTCGCCACTTCCCATTAGCCTTTTTTACCAGCACCGGGTTGGCGATCCATTTTGGGTAGATAGCTTCTCGTATGAAGTCATTGGCGAGTAGATTCTTTACTTCTTCATCGAGGGCTGCTGATCGCTCTGCCCCCATGCTTCTCTTTCTTTGTTTTACAGGCGCCTTGGTAGGATCAATGTTTAATACGTGGCATGCTACGTCGGGGGAGATTCCGGTCATGTCAGCGTGTGACCAAGCGAAAACATCCAAGTTGTGGCGGAGAAAATCGATGAGTTGTTCCTTCAATTCGGCTTTTAGTTGGGACCCAATTTTCAATAGTCTACTTGAGTCGTGCTTGTCTACAAATATAAACTCCATAGCCTCTGCAGGCTCGGCGGTGGCCTCCTTCTCTTTGTCCCTAGGGTCTAATTCATTGAAAGGGTCACTGGTATATCAAAGAGGAGGGGCTTTCTTTAGTTGCTATGCTTCTAGACTTTTCGTGCAGAGGGAAATTACTACACCCTTCCCTTTATCCTTCCTGTGGTTGTTGAGAAGTTCAGTCACATAGCAGTCTCGAGCAACGTCCTGGTCTCCTTCTACTTCCCCTACTCCATTGTCCGTTGGAAATTTCATCTTCAAACACCATGGGGCTAGGACAATTTGGAAGTCAGACAAGGTTGGCCTTTCTAAGAAAGCGTTGTAGGCCGAATGGTTTTCTATTAGCACAAATGTCTGTTTCCGTACAACGGAGCGGGGATGGCTACCAATCTCAACAAAGAGGTCCAGTTGCCCGAGGGGCATCTTCGCATCTCCAGTGAAACCGTGTAGTGGTTTATTGCAGGGAGATACATCCTTCATTGATAGCTTCATCTTGTCGAATGCGTGTTTGAACAGGATGTTTACTGAGCTTCCAGTGTCTACCAGGATTCGGTAAACTTCGGCGGGACCGAGTCGGGCAGAGATAACCATGGGATCCATGTGAGGGTACTGCCTTCCTTCTAGGTCACGCTTACCGAATGTGATGTCATCACTTTCTTTCCGCTTCGGGTGGCGCTCTTCTATAACCGAATTGACACAGTCTTTATTATCTCTAAGCGATTTTCCATATCTCTCCATCTCTTTCCAGCTTTTGTCCACGATGTGCGGTCCTCCTGAGATGGTATGGACCACTATCTTTTCTTGACTGGAGCTGCTAGCATTGCAGTTTCCTCTGTCGGCCCCCGGTGAGGGTAGCCTTGGGTTTTCATTGGCAGGAGCTAGGGTCCTATCCTGACCTTTTACATAACGTTCCAGTTTCTTCCTTCTGATGTGTTCCTCAATCAGATCTCGGAGATGATGGCATTCGTTGGTATCATGCCCGTGAGATTCGTGGAAGCGGCAGAACTTTCCAGACTTCTGTGCGTTATCTGATTCCTTCTTGTATGTTGGGCGTTTGTATCTAACTTCGCCTTGGATGGCAAGGAAGATATTTTCGACGGTCTCGTTCAAAGGAGTGTATGTGTCGAATCTTGGTCATGGCCGATATAGGCGCTTTTCTCCCTTCTTGCCCCCAGCATTGTCTCTGGAATCACTTCTTCGAACGTCCCTTGCCACAACAGGGGCGTTGCTATGGGTTGTCTTATTTTGCTGTCCTGACTGTCCCTCAACGGCAGCATCCTCAAGCCTCATGTATTTCCCAGCTTCATGGAAGAAATCGGGTAAAGTAGCTGGTTTTTCTTTCGTCAACCTTCTAGCAAATTTAGTGTTCGGATGCACACCACTACAGAGGGCCATTAGGATAAGCTTCTCATCAGCATCTTGGACTGCGGCTGCTGCGGCGTTGAATCTGGTTAGGTATTGCTGCAGCTTCTCTCCAGGTTTCTGTTTGACGCTGGATAAGGAATACGCGTCCTTAGGTTGCTCCACATGAATGCGGAACTGACTGATAAATTTTTCTTTCAACATTTCCCACGAGCTGATGGATCCCTGGGGTAGATGACAGAACCAGGAGGTAGCAAAATCTGCTAAGAAGAGCGAAAAACATTTGCACAGTACTCCCTCTGTCGCCCCACTCATGAGCATATGTTGCGTGTACCTCTGTAAGTGTACAACGGGGTCGGAGGTTCCTTTGTAGGGTTCCATTGTTGGCATCTTCCATTCTCGGGGGGTGATAGCGATTTCGATATTGCGGGCGAAAGGGCTGGTTACCCTAGCGCCTATCCCTCGATCTCTTTGCTCCCATTGGACACACTCTCTGAATAAGCGTGCCATCCTTTCATCAGAATTTGGAGCAGATAGAAATGAGTTTGGTTCTGTTCTGTGGGATTGATTCCGTCCAGAAGACCTGTAGGGATGGTATCGTCTATCATTCCTCATATTTTCCAGTGGCTGCCTTTGATCTTCTGGGAGCATGCTAGGGTCAGCTACAGTTGGCCCTTGCCTTGATCTTCCCCTGCCAGGTTCTGATCTAAGCACTTCCTCGGGTCCAACTTCGGGCTGGACTCTAGCTCGGCCCCGTTCACTGGCGTTTCCGTGGTTAGGCAGTATGACAGGCTCAGCTACAGTTGACCTCCATCCGGTACCTCCCCCGTTGGGTTCGGTACCAAACGTTTCCTCATGCCTAACTTCAGGCTGTGCTCGGTCTCGGCTCCTACCATGGCTACTTCTGCCGTTAGCTCCTTCGAAGAAGGAAGATCTTTGTTGTCTCTGAGATCCTCCAGACTGGGATTCGCCCCATGATTCAGTGTTGCGGTTGGATTCTTCAGGGTCCCTTAAGCGTGACATGAGATGGTCCACCAAGGCTTCCTGCTGGGACGTGAAGCGGTTAGTTACTTCAACCACAACTCTGTCCAAATCTGCCCTAGTAATTGCTGTAGGCTGTTCTGTGGCAGGAGTGGTTGGGTTAGCCTGTCCTTCATTTGTTACTGCTGCCGGAGGAGGATGATTTACTTGATTCGTGACAGCTGGATCTGGAAGACTGCTGGATGCGATGTTTTTTCCTTTGTTAACATCTTTTCTCTGTTTGGGAGGCATGTTTTCCAAGTAGCGAATGATGCTGTTAGGAAAACTGTTAAGTGGATGAAGCTGAAGCTTCGAGCTAAAACCTTCTCAGTGAAAGCACCAAAAATGTTTGCACAAAAAATGGACAAACACCTCAAAGTTGTATGATTTAGTAGATCTTATGTCGTTCTTAGTGATTTGGGTGATTTATGCAAATATATGAAAAGCAGGGACTAAACTGTAAAAAGACACGAAGATTTATAGTGGTTTAGCTAGAATGTGCCTACGTCCACTTTATATGTTATTTCTCTTCTCTTGTTTTGATTACAAGTACAAAGCTTTGATATAAGTAAAAGAAAGTTGTTTGAAAGTTCTCTCCGTGCTTGAGCTCTCAAAAATGTCCCCCATTGTTGTACCCCTGCCCCTCTATTTATAGAATGAGGTTGGGAGCAGGGGTCTTGGATGTATATAGCTGCTGGCGGGCCTGGGCTGATGTGATATGGCCTGGCACGTCTTGGTCCGGTAGCATTTGGTCCGGTGGTAGGAGATGAATTGGTTCGGCGAAGCTTGGAGGTGGGTTGGTTCGGCATTGGTTTGAAGGAGGTTGGTTCGGCATTGGTTTGAAGGAGGTTGGTTCGGCATTGGCTTGAAGGAAGTTGGTTCGGCATTGGTTTGAAGGAAGTTGGTTCGGCATTGTTTGAAGGAGGTTGGTTCGGCATTGGTTTGAAGGAGGTTGGTTCGGCATTGGCTTGAAGGAAGTTGGTCCGGCATTGTTTGAAGGAGGTTGGCTCGGCATCGTTTGAAGGCCGGATGGAACTTAGGCGAGCGTGAATGAATTAAGCTTCTTGCTCTTGAGCTCTTCTGGGTGAGAACACGCCCAACACTCACAAACTTAATTATCGGTCCCAATGACTTCTAGATATTTTGGTTGTTATGTGCAAATAGTATATTCTAAATCATTATTTAGAATTTTTGTTTCAACATATATACACCAAAATTCAAAATCATACCGAGTGATAAATTTTGCGAGTAAAATTTGAATTAAATAAAGCATGTTGAATGACAAATCTATAATGTTAGTTTCAACAATTGAAATTTATGACGTTATTATTATCAGCGTGGCTTTTATTCCAACTGTATTGATCTTTTTCTTGAAGACACTTTTGTAGTTGATGGATCGTATCCTCTCAGGCACTAATATCAAAATCATATTTTGATTACGTACTTAGAATCCATCCTAGATTTGCACATCATGCCATACGATAAAGTCAATACTCTTATGGCTTACCTAAGACCGAGGAAGTAATTCTTTTCTTGACATTGATAAAATTCATAATTTCTCTTTATTGTGCAAGATTTATCATTAAACATTCTAATGTGTCGTGTCTATTTAGTTTGATTAATTTCATTTCATCCTTTGTTATTGGTTTTACCTTTGGATCTTATCCAAATCTACTACCAAAAATTTCTAAAGGATTTCCTTCGTTATAAAGTTGGAGTTTCTTGAAATAACAATTAGTCCTCAGTGCAATGGAATATTTATTCATAAACATTTTATAAACTACTTAAATATATGTATGAAACTATTTTAGTTTACGATACTTATGTTTATAACATAAATTGATCAATCAACATTGATCAATCCCAAACCCCTTTGGGGTGGTCCATATAAGTTCCCTTACATGCAAGTATTATGCGCAACCTCTCTACTTACACAACATGTCAACTCCTTATTCTAGGATATTTAAGGGGTTCTTATAAACTTTTATCTTTTATGATCTCATAAACTATGCCCTGGATGAAATTAATTTTAACTTTATGTACTTACTCTTAAGTACATGACCTTACAGAGAAAAGTTAATTCAACTTCACTCATTATCAATCGTACTTTGTCCAACAAAGTCTCTTTTGTTGATACATCATTATGAGGAGTGACTTTTGAGATTAAATCTTATTCATTTAGGTACTTTTGGAACCATTTCCTGATATACTCACCTATTCGATAAACTTGACTCTTCTTATTTCTTTTGTACGCTACATATTATACTTCTGTTTTATATTCGATGAACTTATCATAGACATACTACACGTATAACAAATATATATATATTTAATTTTATGATAATTCATTTGTGAATTAAATTTTGTATGTGGAACCGTTGTGGTATCATTGGACTTTAGACTGAATGCATCTTTATGTACCAATCTTAAGAGTTCACCAACTCTTACGTCGCTTCCACTAAACGGATGTTTTTCCTTAATTCCAAAATCATTATTAAAAATTATACATATTTCTTTGTTATGTAGCTAATGCAAAAAATACCATTATTCTAATAGACTTATTTCATAGTGAATATTCAAAACATTCATACTAAAATAAAACTATATTCACTTTTAGTCAACAGTATAATCAATTATTATTTCATAAATAATATTTGGTATATTTATGGAAACAACTTCTGTATCTTGATGCATCCATTGATAAGTTATATATGGCTTGTACCTACTATTTCCACTATTACTCTAATAGCGTCTAAAATATGAAGCTTCATTTAACTATTTATTATGGGTTATTTATTTCTTTTACAGAAACCTGTGCGGTTGAAACCCCACGAAATCCCTGCTATATCTCATAGTGCTCTTCAACCGCTATGCTTTTTCAATTTAGCACTATTACACAGTAGATATGTTTTAAGCCCTACTATTTTTCGTTAAACCCACTAAATCAAGGCTTTTTAGCGTCCGCTTTAGCAATACTAGTATAAAAGGTTGTTTTGACGAGTTCTCTTTTAAACCAAATCAACAAAGTTAGGGTAAAGACCTTATTCTAAGGCATAAATGCTTAATATTAGTTAGGAATCTACTATAATTACCAAATTTGGACTACATAAATGATGATATTTTTCGATTTTATTATATAAGATTAAATAATACTTATTTTTCCTACATAAATTATGTGAGAATGAGAATAAATTAAGTTTTAATATTTGGATTTATATCAAATGAAGCTTTTTGCATCTTCGCTATTTTCCGCTATATCTCCGTTAAAACTTTTGCACCTCCAACGCTATCTAACTGCTAAGCGCTTTAACTATACAGACGAAACTAGTTTATAGTCAAGAATTTTTGATCACACATCTTAAAATCATAGAAATGACTTTACACAAAACAATTCCTTTGGGTTAACATTCATATTTATACTCCTTTAGGTTAAAAATCCCAATCCAGTTCCCTTCGTTGGTTTACAATTCCAGCTCCCTATAGGATTAACAATTCCTAATATGACAAATTTCCACGCTATTCCTCTTTCCAGCTCCCACTCATTGGTAGTTAGGGCCGGCTAAGAATGATAGGAGCTTATAACTGCAATTTTTATCACTCGCCCTGCTAAATGCCACGTCCACCAACTTCATAAAGCGCGAGTCTAGGACCTCACCAAGGCGGTCATGTTTCCCGCTTGACGCACATCTCCATTTCACTACATGAACAAGGAACTGGGAAAAGGTTTCCCCCCATCCTCCAGCTTGGACTATACCAAGTCCAGGCATAACATAGGCGTACGGGTATTTTTCAGATGTTTGAATAATATCTTGGATGTCTGACTATCTATTTAAGAAAAATATGCATCAGGTGTTCATATGTTTGAATTTCTTCCTTAGACGTTTGATTTCGATTCTAGCCGTTTGAAAAAGAATTCTGATGTCTATATTGAACTAAATTACTTTGGGCACTCTCAGGTTGTAAAAAAATCAAAAAATAAAGGTTTGAAAAATAGTACTAAACGTTTGAAAAATGCATTCATACGTCTAATAGGCATTTCCATAATCTAGTTAACTCTTTCCAGATTTTTAATACATTTGGCTTATTTTTATTTTATTGATTTTGTTTGCGGTTTTAATCACAAATTTAGGGGTATATTTTTATAGTGTTTTGATAAGATTCCAAGTGATTCTTCACAATGTTTATATATAGTTTCCATCAAATTTTCTATATGTGTTTCGATGATTTATCTTCATATTTAAATGGATTATCACAAATATTTTACTATAAATCGAATCAAATAAAAATAAAATTCAATGGATATGTTATTTATACATGTCTATCATTTCAAGTTCATCATACAAATCAGATCTATGTGATTAAGGGTAGTTTCAAATCAAATTAGTTCTTATTTATCAAATTCAACTCGAACAAGTTATATAAAATTAGATCTACAAGATTAAAGCTAATTTCATTTGGTTGTTTTTCATTACCAAGCGACTTCAAATAGGTTCACAGCTTCAAGAATTTAAATAGCATTTTTATTAGTAAGAAGGCATATAATTGAAAATCAATCACTTATCTCCATCATGCGCATGTTGTTGATAAACCCACTCACCTTGTTTGTAGAAATTCTCCTTTTTCCGTAGATGATTTGCTCCTCCTAATTATTGATTCATAACTCCTCCCTTTTATTTTATCTAATTTGAGTTCTTCTATGTTTAATTTTAATTTTAATTTTTGTTTGAGAATTTGTTTGAAGAGAAACGAGATATTGTCTGTTATTGAGATGTTTTAGAGGAAAAGAAAGAAGAAATGTATGTACAAAGTGGAAGCTAGGGTTTTGAGTGAGAAAAAATGAGGGTTAGGGTCTTATTTATAGTTGAAATCTAGGGTTGGCCGAGTTATGCTGGAAATCCTTTTATGAAAAATGCCACTGACCATATTTTTTTCTATTTTCGAAATGTTTTACTATATTTAACAAGTTATATATGTTTGTTAACTATAAACGACATTTCAGATGCAATGGAATACCTGTAGCCTAATTCTAACGTTTATGAGAATTAATATTTTTACCCTTTAATATAAAATTATATTTTCGCCCTTATTATTATTTTAGTTTATTTATTAGAATTTCAGGGTTTCGATACAAAAGCTTAATACAAAAGCATCATAATTGAATTCGACACCTGAAATATACAACTACAAACCCTTGCACATCATAAACAAATGAATCGATCCTTCAACTGGGCTACATGATCAGTAACTATACTAGTCTCTAAGTGCAATTTATCTACTATTCTACTCAAAATAAATGAGTGTGATGCTTTGGTGTCAAATAAAGTGCGAATAGATAAATCAAAGAGAGTTAACACGCCTTCGGTGATAACTTTCTTCCCATTCTCCATAGTTGGAGCTACACTCGAGCTAGGAATAACATCTAGAGCATATGTTGGAGCTACATGGGTAGAGGTCTTAGACAAGTTCAGACACTCTCTCTTCATGTGACCCACCTGGTTGTAGTTGTGGCATTAGATTTTTGCTAAATACGTCTTGTAGTTTATAGCCATATGTCCCATGAAATTGCATCTCTTACGCTTGATTTCTACTTCTTTATCTTTCCTTGAGCTTCCATTCCACCCTTGCACTAATTCTCCTGAATCGGCTTTCCTTCTACTTTCTTTGGTTCTCCTTCCCAATAGAATTCAGTGATGACATTCGACTAACCTCTAAAAAGTAGCTCCAGAGGGTACACGACTCAAAGTAATACTTCTCACAGTTAGATTCAAACCCTTAGCAAACTCCATTGCCTTCTTTGCTAGTGTGTTGATAAGGTCAAAACCATACCTTGCCGATAGATTAAACTCATTCACATACTCCTTGACACTGTGGTCACCTTGCTCCAAGTGAATGAACTTTTCTAACTCCACTCCCTATTCCACTATAGAAATGAACTTAGTCTCAAAGCGCTTCTTAAAGTCAGTCCAGGTAATAACCGCCTCATCTATCTTAGCCATAACAATCTCCCACTAGTTTAAGGCCTTTCCTTGAAAATAGCATGAAACTAACTCTCTTTATTACATCGTCCAAACCCAACATAGCAAATATCCTTTCACAATTCCTTAACCATGCCCATGTCTTTACAAATGATTCAGTTTCATAATAATTCTTTCCATCCAGACTCTGGAAATTCTTACATAACATGAAAATTCCAAAGCAGGCAGAACAGTTGGGACTGCAACTAGTGGTTGCACTATGGGGGCTATCTGTAAATTGGAATTATCAACAACTTTCCTTAAATAGTGTTAAGCATTACCGGAATTATAAGGGTGTTATACTTATATATATATATATATAATGTTATTATTTTTTGAAAATATACATGTTTTCACTCTTGATACACACATAATCCCTAAAGAACCCTGAACCTATGCTTTGATACAAACTGTGATAACCTACACCTCCGCACACATCGATTCAAAGCCTAAACTGACTTTTGATCTCGCGTCATGCCAAAAAGCATGATCAATCAGGGTTTTTAAAACAATACATGGCACAGAGATAGATAAACATTTAAGATATTCTACACTTTTAGTTCTTACAGTGAAAGGAATAAAATATAAATACAGAACATAACCAAACCATATAGCAATCTTAAAATAATGTAGTCCTCATCACAATGTCTCTAAAGAACAATACATAAAGTCTGATAATAAGAGCAACATAATACGAGATGAAATACATGGAGAGTAACAATAATAATATATGTGTTTTCGAGCACTACGCCTTCTTCTCCGTGTACAGTGCTTGGTCAATCCACCTACTAGCCTGTCCTCCTGCAATAAAGATAAATGGGAGAAACGAATGGGGTCAGACATAG
Organism: Allium fistulosum; assembly: GCA_030737815.1. Classification (NCBI taxonomy): domain Eukaryota; kingdom Viridiplantae; phylum Streptophyta; class Magnoliopsida; order Asparagales; family Amaryllidaceae; genus Allium; species Allium fistulosum. The sequence continues at coordinate 958,286,063 of CM060903.1, read as the reverse complement.
TCTAGTGAGTGAATTATATCACTAGTGGTATAGTGTGGACAAGCGGTTAAAGTTCAGTTATAGCCTGTACCTAAGGGTGTTCTTTCGTGTGCGTGTTCTTTATACAAAAGTGACTAACTATTTTCATAACATGGTTTAACTACTCCTATGGTGAGAATATTCCATTTTTATTATCAGTACTCACCGGTGGAACATATCAACTGAATATTTCATAGAAGGACGTTTCTAATATATAGCTAATATCACATCCACCAACTTCATGAAGTGCGAGCCTAGGACCTCACTAAGATGATCACATTTCTAGCTTGCTGCATGACCCAACTCCACTCCATGAATAAGGAAGTGGGAACATGTTTCTCCCGATCCTTCCTACTTGGCATGTACCAGGTCCAGGTTCAACCAGGGCTAAGGGGTATATTTCGAACGTCTGAATATATATTTCAAACATTGGACTATCTATTTAAAAAATGCACCAGGCTTTCAGATGTCTAAATTTCTTCCTTAGATGTCTGATTTCAATTCAAATGTTTGAAATAGAATTCAAATGTCTGAATCAAACTGAATTACTTTGTCCACTCTCAAGTGGTAATTTTTTTTGAAAATATACATCTAAAAAATGCATCCAGATGTCTGGTTGGCAAATTCAAACATTTGGTTCACTATTTTTAGATTTTTAATAAACTTGGCTTATTTTTATTTTATCGATTTTGTTTGTGGTCATAATCTCATATTTAAGGGTATATTCATCATGCTTTTTGCAATGATTCCAAGTGATTTTTCTTAATGTTTATACATAGTTTTCCATCAATATGTATTTCGAAGGGTTATCTTTATATTTTAATCGATTATCATGTATATTTTACTGTAAATCGCATCAAATCAAAATAAACGTCAATAGATATGTTCATTTATCCTTATTTAGTTCATCATATAAATCAGATATATGTGATTAATGGTAGTTTCGAATCAAATTAATTCTTATTTATCAAATTCAACTCGAACAAGTTATATAAAATTTGATCTACAAGATTAAAGCTAATTTTATTTGGTCATTTCTCATTTATCAAGTGATTTCAAAATAGATTCATGGATTCAAGAATGAAAATTGCCTTTTTATTACTAAGAAGGGTTATAATTGAAAATCAATCACTTATCTCCGTTATATGTATTTTGTAGATAAACCAACTCAACTTGTTTGTAGAAATTATCCTTTTTCCTTAGATGATTTGCTCCTCCTAGTTGTTGATTCATAACTCCTCCCTTTTTATATTATCTAATTTGATTTCTTCTTTGTTTAATTTTTTATTTTTGGTTTGAAGTAAAAAGATATTATTTTTTATTGAGAAGCTTTTGTGGAAGAGAAAGAAGAAGTGTACATACATAATGGGGGCTAGGGTTTTGATTGAGAAGAAATAAGGCTTAAGGTATTATTTATAGTTGAAACCTAGGGTTTGCTGAGTTAGGCCCGAAATACATTTTTAGGAAAATGCCATTGATCATATTTTTCACTATTTTCAACTCGTGGCCTAATTCCTATATTTGTGAAAAATTATATTTATACTATTTACTGTAAAATTACATTTTTTGCCCTTATTATTTTAATTAATTTATTAGAATTTCCGAGACGTTGCAATTATTCACTCGTACCCAATATTTCGCGATGGCCTAAGTATAATGCACTTAACTTAAAGAAAGCTCAACAAATATGTGCAGTTATCTTACTCCGTTTATTCTATATATTAATAGTACTACACATAACATCCCTAGCTTGAGAAAAGCTCAACAACTAAGTTGTATGCAAGTAATCTATTAATATATAATGGTAGAGGACAACTTTTATATTATAGATTCATAATCTTTAATATATTTGTTTGAGGGATGTTGAGGTAATAACGTATTTCTTTTGAAATACTTCTGTGATTCAAGTGTTAGACATGTTTGAAGTCAAAGTATACGTACTATTTGTATGTACTTATTCCTTATGTCTAATTTGGGTTTCTTCCCAGTTCCACTTGATTTTATACATTCATATATTATACAAATTTAATTCATATATAACTTTTTATAATTTAATTAACTTATATAGTAGTCTTATGTATATTATTAACTAAATCATATTTAATATATTTTAATTTTTTAATTTAATTAAATAATTAATTAAATTATTCTTAAACTCAAAATTTTATTTTATTTATCCTACACAATTTAAAATGAATATTAGCTACAACACTTATAGTTTTACATGCATATATCATTATATATGTACATCTTATTTTATTAATTAACATTTAATATATTTATTTATCAAATAATTATTTTATTTAATTAAAAAAATTCTTATTAAATATTTTAATAAATTGAAAATTATTATAATTTACCTTAAATAGTTTAAGATAAATACACATACATGTCATACTATAACATTTATAGTTGTATACGCGCGCATGTGCACACAAACACACACACATACATACATATATATATATATATATCAACTTATATATGATTTAATTAATTAACTTTCAATTAATTAATTATTTAATCAATCCAATTAATTAAATTTCAAATAACTTTTAAATACTAATTTATTGTCAAAACAATTTTGAAAATGCATTTTATAACTTTTATAAATTTATTGCATATTTTAAATTTAACTTTTAAATTCAAAATGTCTTTTAAATTTTTAAATAGATTTTGAAAACTAGCCCAAACCCCAAATTCAAATTGGGTCTTTTCTATTATTAGGCTCACTTCACCTTTCGGGCCAGGCCGGTATCCAAGTAGGGTAGGGTACTTGATTACTCAAACCCTACCTAGACACCACTTTTCTAAACACCATACTAAATGGATAGGTTTAATTAGTTGATTTTAACATGACTAATTTTGACCGCATAGACTATTTGGCTCTGATACTAATGTAGGAACCGGACCAATCGAAAGTGAGTTAAACGGGTGAATTTAAAAAAAATCATTTTGATTTTAGTTAAGCCTATGAAGCCTAAATTGATTTTAGATCTGATCTAAAATTTTGAAAAAAAAACTTCATTTTTATTTCATTTGTTTAAACATAGTTTAAGTTTAATTATAGGTTGTATATTTGTTGTAATGAGCGCATCAAATGCAATCATATGTGAAAGTGCAAGTGCAATATACAAGAAGTGTACATAGTTAATGTGAACTTTGTTTAGGTGCGAAATTTACACCGCAATGAACACATTTCCCCTTTATATATGCCTTTATCGTCTAAGACAAGATTTTTTTGACAAAATAAGATTTACCTATACATATACATACATACATATATATATATATAGACACACACATACATACATACATATATAAGCAAACTTATTAACATTAAGATAAACATAATTGTTTGACATGTTTCAAATCAAAGTAAACAATTTAAAGTTGGTTTCAATCAAGACATGGTTTAAAATAAAATTACAAATTTTTACACAAAAGTCTATTTTTTTAACCTTGAATTAAGAATAGATATATACAAATACATGTATGTATACATATACGTATATGTATACATATACATACATATATAAAAATAAATAAGTATGTGTGTGTGTGTTCATATACATATATGCATATACAATAAATAAATCAATGTTTAAAACAGGTCAACTTGTAACGAAATATATAACTAGTTTGTAATATGAAAGACATGCCTTCAAAATAAAATAAATCCAATTTAGATACAATTGTTAATTTAAAAAGGAAATCAATAGTATTAAAGTTTTCTTTTTTGTGAACAATGATAAAAATAACAATGTTATATTAATTAATCGATTTGAAAACAAATTAAAACCTATAAATTGTATAACTTGTAAATTTGGACTGGAAACATAATACATCGGTACCGACTTATTCAGATAAGTTGGTACCGAACATAATGGTCAAGAAGCATGGTCAACTTGGATTTTGAGCGAGTTGGAATACCGAAATTTGCAATGCTGAAGTCAAAGAAGGAGATCAGAATGCAAACTTATAATAGCAAGGATTAAGACCAGCAATTCCCCATAGGAACGTTGGGCAAGAAGAAGATTTGAATCAAGGTCGTGTGGATCCATAAAGATTTCAACTTAGCGATAATGATAGAATCACTAGCATGGTAAGACAAGTGCTTTGAAGTGGAGCCCTGGATCGGAGTTTGGAAGATGTAAACAGAAATCCATTTACCCTGAACATCCGATATGCTAGAAATCCGTCTGATTTTAAGCTACTAACTTTGGAGTCATATGATGGAAGGACGGATCCAATAGCTACATTTGATGAGATTTATCCAACACATGGGTGAGGACATGACGGGATGGTGGTTCCTATTGTACTTGATGGGTTTAACAGCAATATGGTTTCGACAAATGGATAATGGGTCCATTATCACGTGGGCTGAGTTAGTGGAGAATTTTATGAGTCAACTCAGAGTTCATATCATTAGACCAAGGGATGTGATTACGCTTTCGAGCATGAAGGAGAGGAAAGATGAATCTTTGCGGAGTTATCTAGCCAGATTTAACATAGCAGCTACTGTAGTGTAGAAACCAAACACGTCAATAATCCTAATGGCGGTGATTTCTAGAGTTGCTAACAAGACTGAATTTAAGAAGGTTTTAGAAAGGGATTCGATGATGGATTTTTTAGATTTTTACTATCAAGCTAAGAGATACTTGCGCTAGGAGGATGCCAAGGCCAAAAAGGCTTAAGTAAACACTACGGAGGAAGGAGGACCATCTAAAGCAGGATATGGAAAGGGTAAAGGAGAGAGAAAAGTTGATAATGGCTTTGAATGACCAAAGCGACAAAAGAAGGAACAGAAGTTTTCCTTCTACACTGATCTGATTGAGACCTTAAAGAGGATCTATCTTATTACTGGAGTAGATTCCCTAGAGGAAATCGACTAAGAGAGAACCCAAAGAATGGGAAAGAAAATCTGGAAAGTACTGCCTATTCCATGATCCGGATGGGTATAAGACAATGAATGCAGACATCTGCGAGTAAGTTCAAGAAACCGTGTGTAGCAATATGTTAGGAATCATATTGTAAAGGCACAAACTAGAGTGGTGCCACATGAGCGACCGCCATCTGTGGCGGGAATGCTCGATCGTAGCCGAGGATGTAGATAAGGTATAGTAATCCCATGATCGGGATGGATCGAAGTTAGGTTTATTTCCAGCACTTTACTTTTTCTTTAAGTAAACTGTAAAAGGTTACCGTCGGGCTACTTACATAGGTATGGGATCTCGAACAGTCCCATAGACATGCTTTAAGTTAAAGCCCAAGAGTAATCCTTGGTTAGATTAGACACTTTAGATTTTTGCTCAATGCATTTTGATTTGAATAAGGATATATCGATGATTTGATGGTGGATGTTAAATGATATTTAATTTTGATATTATTGATGGGTACTATCAAAAAATAGTTATCCTTTATGTTTGATAGATTAACAATTAGATAATAGTTTCCTCGACCGTAGAGACGGGGAGATATACCAAGAGATGCAAGTCCCCTCACTAGAGAGTGTGAGGATGGACTTGTATAGGATAACAACTCCCATCTCTTGTGAGTGAGCGAATAAACTCGCTTTGGATACTGGTCTCATCGTCGAAGAACGACTGGATAGGCTCACTCTAGATTTATGATTATATGATCTAGAGAGATAAAAAACTAAACTTCGGGATTTGAATGCCTTCTGATTTGAAGTGATCAATAATGAGACTAAATGATTAATGGTTATGATTGCCTCAATTCAGTTGGACTTACTTATAATGGGATGTTAGGCAATACTAGATGATTTTTAAGTAATGTTACAATCGAGGGTAATGTATTACTATGATTAATGATGCACGATGACATGAAAAGTGATTATTGAAGATAGCTAAATCCCAAGGGAACGCGGGATGATTATGATTTATGACGAACATTTATGCAAGGACTTGGATTTTTAGTCATCATGGATTTAAAACGATCTTTGATTTGCCGATGAATCCGAAAGAACCAAATGATTCACCACGGTTGGTCTAGTAGATAGCCAGAGAGCACAACTGACAATCTGCCAACATCGATACATGTTCTTGATCAAAGCACATTTTTTTCCACAAAAGGATGTTTAGAGGGAAAGTGTTTCCACCAAATTTACCATAACGTTGGAATTAGTATAATTAGAGAATTATACTACAAAATAATGAAGGTATGAGTAAAGAAGCTTGGAAGATGTCATGATTAAAGAAATCAAAGATTTGTCTAAATTTCAAAAATGCATGATTTGGTTGGTGCCAACATGATTTGATTGGTATCACCATGATTGGTACCGACATGATTTGGAAACCATTAAGAGTAACCAAATGGAAGTGCAAGAGAATTGATAAAGATCTAGCCAAGAAAAATAGGACGATACCAACCATATTTTACTATCTTGGAATGCGCGCAAGATGGGGTGGGGACCCAGCATGGAGCAAAACTTAGAGATTTAGCTAAAAATAAGTCGGTACCAACCACATTGTATCAGCCATATTACAGTTTGTACAGAGTTACTTGACTTGTTTGAGATTTGTGCCCGACAACCCATTCTTCTTAGTGGAACTTCAGATTTGGGAAAAAGATGCATTCAAATCTAGAACCACAGGATTTATTCTAGGACTAGGATTCATCTATAAATAGCAAGGGACCTTCAACTAGAACAAGGAACGATCTTCCTTATTTATCCCTCTTAAACTTCCTAGGCAAATCCAAGATCTACTAAATTGTAGTCGAAAATCGATTATAATTTGTTGTACTTTAGAGAGAATTTATCAAATAAAAAGAATAAGTGGACGTAGGCCAAAGACTTTATCTAACCACTATACAAACTCTGTATTTTTTCTCATTTACTTCGTTTTCACTATTTTAATATTTTTTGATTCATATTCTATTGGGGCGTTGTGCCAATTTTTGGAGACAAGGTTTGCTACATGTTATTGTGTTACTATCTATCTATTTCATCATTCCACTATTAGGTGATGAGTATTTTATGATAATTATTCATAGATTTGGAGAAATAAATAATTAATTAAAATTAAGTGTAAAATTGTAATTAGAGGCTAAATAAGATTATTTATAAATTTTAGGGTAGCATTTTGTAATAATTTATAATTAATAATTTGTACTAAAATTAATCAGTAAATTATAGTAAAATTTATTATTTATAAATTTTTGGGAAAATTCATAATTAATAATATGATAAACTAATTTTTAAGCAAATTGTAAAATTTACTATTATTTATATAATAAAGAAGATTTTAATAAACAACAACATGATTTTTGGTAACTGTAACTATTTTGAGTTATATAGTATATAGTAAATGTAAGGGAATTTAGGATAAATTATCACTGTTTGATATAGATTATAATTCCACACTTTAAATAAAAATAATGATGAGATTATTATTATTTTTTAGGTAGACAATAATATGACTACTAATTTATTGGGAATGATATTATCATTTAAAGTAAATAGCAATGAGATATATTCAGAGCATAATAATAAAGAGATATTTCATAAAAGTATTAGGTTATATTATTATTATTAAGATAAATAATAATATTGTTGAGTATTTTAGAAATGGAATATTATATTTCTGAAATTATTGATCTGGGTTATTATTATTTTGGTTGAAAAGGAAAAATTTATTCGGAAAGGAGTTTTATGAAAAACTATTATTTTAAGGAAAAGAAAGATGTTATCTTTTAAGGGCATTTAAAGTTAATTACTATTACGGGCTGGTGGAAATGAAATGGAATTGTTGGGTTTTTTAGAAAAATAATAATATGATGTTTTTAAGGTATTTAAAGTGAACTAATTATTTTATTTGTGATAAATAACCATAAAGCGACCTTTGGATATGCAAAGTAAGGTATTATATTAATTTTAAAGTTAGCAAATAATAGTAAACTAATTTACATTATTTGAAGTAAACTGATCATGATTGAATAGATAATAATATAATGCTTCTACTATATTAGAAGTGAATGATCATTATCTATTATTGATTATTTGTTATATGGGCCATTGCTTACCATTCGGGGCATGCTATCGGGGTAGGTATTTATTATTATGGTGGTAACTTTTTATATTACCCCATGGGGAGACAATTACTATTTGTGGTGAGTAATTTTTATATATTGATATATCGATGTTAGTATTTGTGTTTGTTAGGATTTACCATTGGTAAGCATGTGTGATTGTTGATTTTCACTGAAAATTGTTATTGTTGTTTAATATGCGGCTAGTGTAATTATTATTTCTGGATTATGCATTCATTTTTAGGTTGACCATTGGTGTTTGTTTAATACTTTTGATTGGCATCGTTGGAAAGATGGATTAGATGACTTTGGTTTGTGTGTGTATTGAGATATTATTCCTGATTTATATTATCATATTATGGCCGATCTGATAGTTATGCATATATTATTATGCTGATGTGCTAACAATAAATGTTATTTTGTACTAATATTTGTGACTGTAGGAGAAGAGCAGGTCCATGTATGAAAACCGAACTATGTGGGGGATTTATCCTACTTAGGCGGGTACTTAGGCAGTCCAAATCCCCCATTACTACTAGACTATATGTCTAGGTCAGGGCCTAGCCCTGTTCGTCGTAGGAAGGATGTAGTCCCTTGGTTGGAAACCCTTTCCCCCTTTTCTTTTCTATTTTACTATCTATCTATGTTGTATGTGTCTATGTATGTGTGTGTGTGTTTTTCTCTCAAGGTTGTAGGTAATGGCAAGGGGATGGAATGAGGTGAGTTTACGATTTATGCTTGCAGTTGTACATTTTTATATATTTTTGTTTAGTATCTGTTGTTCTATTTCATATATTGAAGAATCCATGAATTGCAATGTAGATATAGACAAATGCTAGATGTGTTATTTATTGCACTGGCCTTGAACATTATGTATTTAAATGTTTCTTCGGCATTATTCCATCATGAGGTTTTCCCATATTTCTCTATTCACAGCTTTTAAATTATAAACACAACGACCTACTGTATTTTGACATCTAATACTATTATCTATAGTTGATGGCATTTGAAATTAATTTCAAGCATTAAAGGTAGTGGGATGCCATAGAAACCATTTCAAAAGAAACGAAGAATGTCTTCATTCGTATAATTATGAACTATAAGATACTTGTGAATTGTATCTCAAATTATTAGTTGTGAAAGCACACATTCAATGAGACTGAAAAGTAACTAATGAACTTTTAGGATTGATACATATAAATGTATGCAGTTCAAAGTTTGTAGATACCGAATGCGGATCCACTTACCTTGTTAAATTTACCGATGAATTACCAAAGGTACGGATATATGTATTTGATACATAAATTAGATGTCTATGATAAGTCCATAGAATGTAAAGTGGAAGTAGAAATACGCCATGCAAAATAATTAAAATACTTTGATTTAGTCAAACAAATGAGTATCTTAGGTTTTGAGCTCCAAGAGTACATAAAAGAAATAAGATTCTCTTAAGGTCATTTCTCCTTATGTTACATAATGATATATTGTTAAGGAGTAATCGAACTCTGTTGGACAAAGTACAATAGATAATAGTAAGTTAATTTATCTCATTCTTTTAAGGATGTGTCTTAAAGAATTTGTTTCAACTAAATCTAACCTTACGACCTCCATATAAGGTACGAACTAGTATTATGCCTCGTCTTAAATACTTTAAGGTATAGGGTTGTTCTAGTTATGTTGATAATGAAAGTTTGCATGAGCTCAAGTCCAGGTCTATTTTTAAGGTTTGTAGGTTATCTATGGTATCCTATAGACACCTGTTTTATCATACTGCGAAAAAACAACTTCAAGACATTCCACCTTTATATAAAAGGACTTCCCTTTTATCGCAACGTGATGGACGTGCATATTAACGAATATTCTAACATGAAAACCAATCATATGAATGTCTAATAGGACCACGAGTCTCTTATTAATGTCGAGAAAATGGATCGTTCATAATGATAATCTCCTCGGTTGTCAACAACCATGGAGAGTATAGACTCTACTACATAGCATGGTGCTTTAAATCAAAAATGGATTCCAAGTATGTTGACAAAATTTGATTTTGGAAGATGCACCAGAAAGAATATGATCCATCAACTATAATTGAATCTTTGATATCAATATCAAGGTAGTTCGAAAAGAATAGATTTGTAAAAGCAAGTATGATAGGAAATGATTTCATCAAGTTCAATTATTGACTTTGATAAAATTTGTTTTTGCCAATCACTATGCTTAGCTTTAATTGGATTTCTCCCATATATTACCATAGAATCATGAACATGAATTTTTGCATGTGGCCATCGAAATAGACATTCTAAACAATGATTCCAAGGAGATTATTTGTAACGACCCGTATTTTTACGGATCGAAACTTCGTAAAACAGTTGACATTTGGTCACACTGTTGATAAGTCGTTTATAGTTTAATTCCTAGGTCGTTTGGATTTAGGTCGGCAAGGGGTTAAGTCGGAGAAGTCTGGTAGGTCGTAAGTAAGCTTAGGCTTAGGTCGTAGCCGACTTAAGGAGAATAGGCGACCTAAGGATGTTGGGGTGAGCGACCTAAGAGTTGACGACTTATAGAGGCTAGCGACTTAGGAGATAGGCAGGTTAGTGACCTAAGGAAGTTAGGTCGTTAGACGACTTAAGGTCAGGCAACGACCTATAGAAGTGAGCGACCTACAGTAGTCAGCGACCTAGTGGTGAGCGAGTTAGCATGGTTAGGTCGTTAGACGACCTAAGGAGTTAGGTCGTATCCTGGCTAAGTGTTAGGTCGTGTGTGTGTGTGTGTTAGGTCGTAGATTCGTTAGGTCGCATCCCAGTTGTTCGCGACTTATGTTAGGTCGCGTAGTAGCTTAAGGAGTTAGGTCGTTAGGCCATTAGTTAGTTAGGTCGTAGCCTACCTGCTAAGTCATAAGTCGCGACTGTTGTTAAGTGTTAGGTCGCGTGTTTGTTAAGTCGTAAGTCGCGCATAGTTAGGTCGCGATGCGCTAAGTCGTAGACAGGTGGTTCTGTTAGGTTGTATAGGCGCGCGCACGTGTTAAGTCGTTGGATCTTTGAGTCACGCGCTTGCGCTAGGTCGTAGGTCGTAAGGTTTGGGTAAGTCGAAGTCTTTAGGTCGGTGGGGTTTTAGGTCGTAGGTCGTGGACGACCTAATTCCGAGCTAGCGACTTAGAGGATTTCAGCTATAAATAGGAGGGCTTTGTTCCATTTTTGGGATCCGGATTTCGAAGCGACGAAGTGCTGCCATTTTTAGAGCTCGACTTCTTCACTTCTTTTCTCTACTCTAATCTAGTGATTCCATCCATCCAAGTTGAAGACCAAATTGAAGATTCAAGAGCTTAGATTGAAGATCTTCATCCTTTGAAGTGAGATTTCATCATTTGAAGCGGATTGGTGATAGATCGAGCTAGATCCTTCGCTGTCCAGATCTGAAGTGTGTTGATTTAGGGTTGTTTAGGTGATTTGGTGGGTGGTGATTATCTCTCACACGGATCCAAAGGAGTATATCAGATTGTTGGCTCGATTTGGTGTTAAAATAGTGATTTTCATACATTTTCTTCATCCTAAGTGTAGATCCATATAGATCCATTGTTCATGATGATTTGACAACCATTTTACTAAGTGTTAACCTATGCAAGTTCATTCATCAAGATTATAGAGATATTGTTCATGTTTTCATGCTTATTAGACTTTCAACTCTTTAATTACGAAATTGCCATTATTGTTATAATTGTCTACTTAGATCATATTTGAATGCTTGATTGTTTGGATTAATGTTTGACTTGGTTGATTGCTATGAATTAGATGATTGATGATTTGATTTAGACCGAAGATGATTCAAAAGCTAAGAGAAAGGCTCTTGAATTGGGAAAGCTGCTTGTGGCATATGTAGCGGATGGTGAAGCTCTTATGCATAGATTCGATGATGATGATGTTGAGATGAAGCTTTGTGAGGATGTGATGAAGCGAGGCATGATATGAGATAGTCTTGGTCTAATCCAGACGGGATCATTCCAAGCAGGTTGATAACTCGGTGATATGGTTCGAGTTTGAGGATAATGGATGCTCGAGAGGCGCTTGAGCTAGTATGGAAATAGTTGTCGAGGAGGATGACTAGAAGGCTGAGATCTCATCGTTGTTGAAGGTTCTAGCATGCTCAAAGCAAGAGTACGTTGGGCAGATTCGATAGTCCCTGAAGGCTACGGATTGGTAGTCAAGTACTCTGGGCAGATTCGATAGTCCTAGGCACGGGTCACGATGACGTGCGGGAGTTATGTCTAGAACTGGGGTTTCCATTAGCCCTTGACGGACGGCTGAAAGAATGTGCCGGTCATTCAATTAATGGTGATATCGAAGCAATGATAACAGTGATAGCCAGAGTCATGGATGTTTGGTTGTATCGTCATTCGGTCTCAAGAGCGGTATTTTCTGGGTGCTTATCTGATCTTGGTTTAGGCCTTGGGGGTTTGTACTTGGAAAACATCACCCTTGACTCGAGTGATAATTACTTTACCTTAAATTGTATGTTCTGCTATGTTTGCTTCTGCTTAGTGTGTGTCTGGGGGCTATCACTGTAGAAAGAGGTTTGAGTGGGAGGGTTGTATTCCTATTCCTTTTTCCTTTGTACTCTTTTGGTATGTTGTTAGTTAATTTACCGCTCACTAAGACTGTTATCTGACTCAAGGTTTTATGTTTTAATTCTTATTGCCTTGGGTTGTTCGTCCATTTTGGGACGGGCAGACTAGGTAGCAGGTGACAGGTGCTGCTCTTGCTTTCCACGATGCTGATGATGAAGACGAGCTGGAGTATTGCATATTACTTCTTACTATATGTACTGGATGTTCCGCTGCTTTGTATTCTCTGAGTGATATGTAGTGAGGCTTGTTGTATTGACTATTCAGATGTTTGTATTCAACTATTATGAAGTTTTATTGATGAGATTCTATTCTGTGAAGCTTCACTATATATATGTTCTATTGTATTTTGTCCATGCGTTGTGAGTAATACGATAGATTCTGTTATTTTGATCTACCCTGACAATCATCCATGGTCGCCTGGCACACTTTACAGCGCACTATCTCTAGATTCGGTGCAGGGGTCATGGGCGGTCGTCACATTTGGTATCAGAGCATTGGTTAATCGATTTTACCCAACGCTCGCTGACGTAACTACGTATGAGAGACGTAATTGTATTTTGATGGATGATTGCTATATATAATATAGTAGCTTAGTAGAGTTTGAGTCCTTTATGCAGTTGTTTCTCAAGATGTTCTGACCATTCCTTTTTATAGATATTGAGAATGAGTCGAAGAGGGAGACCAGCTGCTAGGGAAGGCCGAGCTGCTGAAGGAACTGCTGATTATGCAGCCATGTTCGAAGCTATGATGACTTCGATCATGAGAAGGATGCCAGATCCAGGGCCATTAGTTGATGTTGGAGTTCAAGTCCAAACTCCAAAACCGGTGGATTTTGCTAAGTTGTGCAAGGACTATACTGCTCTTGGAGGGAAGGTTTTCTTGGGAACAGAATCAACCATTGAAGTCCAGAGATGGATAGATGCTTGTAGAAGGATCTTTAGTGATTTGGGAATTGAGGATGCAACTAAGAGGAAGTTGGCATCAAGACAGCTTCAAGGGAGAGCTTCTAATTGGTGGAACTCTATTACCATCAATACTCCGGAGGAAGAGATTACTTGGGAGCAATTCCAAGCCAGATTTGAAGCTAAGTTCATTTCTACAGCTCAGAAGTCTGTTCTGTTCAAGAAGTTTGTGGAGCTCAAGCAAGGTGGAAGACCAGTTCTTGAGTATGTTTCTGAGTTTGAAGCTTTGTCCAAGTATGCCCGATCGTATATCGAATCTGCATATCATAAGAATGAGAAGTTTGTGACAGGCTTGGACAGTTATCTTGGGAGGCAGTTGGTGGATCATTTGGACGATTCATTTGAGAAGCTTGTGGAGAAAGCTCTCAGGCATGAGAGTCTATTTCCTAAGGAAGGATCTGTTGCTGTTGTGACCAGAGGAGAATCTAAACCACAGCAGGGTGGAAACAAGAAGAGGAAGCAGTAGCAGCAGAAGGGTAAGGATGGCCAGAAGAAGCCGAAAGGCGAGGTGACTTGCTACAATTGTCAGCAGAAGGGCCATTTCTCGAAGGATTGTAAGAATCCGAAGGCACCGATGAAGTGTCACAACTGTGACAAGCCGGGGCATTTCAGGAAGAATTGTCCAGAACCGAGGAGGGACAAGCAGATTGTGCAAGCTTATGCTTTGGGAGCTGTTCCGTCGTCTTCAAAAGCTCCTACCGCTGAAGAGAAGGGAAAGAGTGTGGTGGTTCAAGGTACTCTTTTCTTATGTGGTGTTCCAGTTCGAGTGTTGTTTGATACTGGGGCATCGCATTCGTTTGTTTGTAGTGAGCTTGTAGGCCGGTTGGGTTTAGAACCGGATATCGTTGATAGGCCATTGGTTGTGACTAATCCAGTTGGGGGTTCGTCTTGTTTGTGTATGTTATGCCGTGGTCTGATTGTGTCGAGTCATGGTTGCTCTTTTGTTTGTGATTGTTTTGTTCTGAACTTTGCGGGGTTCGGAATTATTTTGGGTATGGACTGGCTTAGGAGGTATGCGGCAAAGGTTGATTGTGAGAGGCTGGAAGTGACAGTCGAGAATGTGGAGGGGCAAAAGATTGTGATACGATGTAAGCATGAAGAAGGCGTCTTCATGAGCTTCATGTATTCGCTAGTTGTTCCACGGGATGGACTGTCATTAGTGCCAATCGCGAATGGATTCGAGGATGTCTTTGACGAAGTCAAAGGGTTACCGCCGCATAGAGAGATCGAGTTTCATATAGATCTAGTTGAAAGAGCCAGACCTGTTGTGATGCCTCTTAGGCGGATGGCGCCTAGGGAACATCAAGAGTTGAGGGTGCAAGTTGATGATCTTTTGCAGAAAGGATTCATTCGGCGTAGTGTGTCCGAGTGGGGTGCACCAGTTGTGTTTGCAACCAAGGCAGATGGGTCGTTGAGATTGTGTGTGGATTATCGTGAGCTGAATAAGGTGACTAAGAAGAACAAGTATCCATTGCCGAGAATAGATGACTTGTTTGATCAGCTTCACGAAGCCAAGGTGTTTTCTCAGATGGATTTGGCAACAGGATTTCACCAGTTGAGAGTGGCTAAGGATACTGTGCCGAAGACTGCTTTTCGAACACCATCCGGTTTCTTTGAGTGGCTGGTAATGCCGTTTGGATTGACTAACGCGCCATCATATTTTGTGGATCTTATGAATAGAGTGTTCAGAGATCAGTTGAACAAGTTTGTACTTGTGTTCGTGGATGATATTCTGATTTATTCCAGAACTGAAGAAGAACACAAGACGCACTTGCGTATTGTTTTGGAAATCTTACGGAAACATCAGCTAAAGGCTAAGTTTTCGAAGTGTCACTTCTGGAAGAGTGAAGTGAGGTTCTTAGGCCATGTTATCTCTGGAAATGGAATAGCGGTTGATCCCGCTAAGGTGGCAGCAATCCAGGATTGGGTTAGACCTAAGAATGCATCTGATGTGAGAAGTTTTCTTGGATTGGCAGGATATTATCGACGGTTTATCAAAGACTTCTCCAAGATAGCTACACCGTTAACAGGATTGACGAAGAAGAACCAAGTGTTCAGATGGGATGCTAAGTGTGAGCAAGCTTTCAGAATCCTGAAAGAGCGATTGACGAGTGCTCCTGTTTTGACTATTCCTAGTGGGAATGATGAGATGGTGGTTTACACCGACGCATGTGGTACTGGACTTGGAGCAGTGCTGATGTAGAAGGATAAAGTTGTTGCATATGCCAGTCGACAACTGAAGCCGCATGAAAGGAATTACCCGACTCATGATTTGGAGTTAGCGGCGATTGTATTTGCTCTGAAGATGTGGAGACATTATCTACTGGGAGTTCGATTCGAGTTGTTTACAGATCATAAGTCGTTGAAGTATCTTTTCTCCCAAAAGGATTTGAATCTTCGGCAGCAACGTTGGCTAGAGTTTTTAGCATCATATGATTTCGGTATAGCTTATACTCCGGGAAAAGGTAACGCAATGGCAGATGCGTTAAGTCGAAGACATGCAGGATTGGGATCCATGTTTTCAGAATGGAAGAATCTCGAGTATTTAGCTGGATTTGACTTCAGGCCTAGATGCGAATTGGAACCTGAGATGTTGGCAAACTTATCGATAAGACCTTCTCTTGTGGAAAGGATTGGCAAGAGCCAAAAGCGAGACGATAAGCTTGTCAAGATTATCCGTGATTTGGAATCTGGATTGGATCCAGAAAAGGATAAAGGATTCGAGGTCGATCGGGAGGGTTGGCTTCGGAAGCAAGGACGACTAGTTGTTCCCGATATAGATGAATTGAGGAGTGAAGTTCTGAAGGAAAGTCATCACTCGAAGCTGACAATTCATCCAGGTGGAAATAAGATGTATCGGGATATGAAGAGAACCTACTACTGGGAAGGCATGAAGAAGGATGTTGGAAATTTTATTTCCAAGTGTATGAACTGCCAGTTGGTAAAAGCCGAACATAAGAAGCCAAGTGGATTGCTTCAGCCATTAGAAGTTCCTACATGGAAGTGGGAGCAAGTATCGATGGATTTTATTGATGGACTACCTAGAACAAGAACGGAAAATGAAGGGATTTGGGTCATTGTAGATCGTCTGACTAAGAGTGCAAGATTCATTCCTGTTCGATCGACTAGGACTGCGTCAAAGTTGGCTGAGTTGTATGTTAAGTGGATAGTTCGATTCCATGGTACTCCGAAGAGTATAGTGAGCGATCGAGATCCATTGTTCACTAGTGGATTTTGGAAGAGCTTCCAGGAAGTTTTGGGAACCGAGTTGTGTTTGAGTACAGCCTATCATCCTCAAACCGATGGTCAGACTGAGAGAGTCAACCGAGTTTTGGAAGATCTCCTCAGAGCTTGTGTTTTGGATTTCGGAGGATCATGGGAAGATCACCTTCATTTGGTGGAATTTGCATACAACAACAGTTACCAGTCAAGCATTGGTATGGCACCGTATGAGGAATTGTATGGAAGACCGTGTAACTCTCCGACATGTTGGTTAGAGACAGGAGAAAAGTTGATACTTGGGCCAGAGATGATTCGACAGACTTCGGATTGCATAGAGATCATTCGGCAACGAATGAAGGCAGCCCAAGATCGTCAGAAAAGTTATGCCGGTAAGCGTCGTAAGGATTTGAAATTCGACGTAGGTGATATGGTTTTTGTGAAGATTTCTCCACTGAAGAATGTTATTCGATTCGGGAAGAAAGGAAAATTGACTCCGAGATTTGTTGGACCATTCCCGATCATCGAGCGAATTGGAAAGCTTGCCTATAGATTGAAGTTACCTGAGAAGATGTCGAGTGTGCACAATGTTTTTCATGTATCATATCTACGGAAGTATGTGCACGACTCGAATATGGTGGTTTCTGCTGATAGCTATGAAGATTTCGAAGTTGATCCAGTCGATAAGAGACCTCGTAAGCCGCTTCGTGTTGTGGAAACCGACACGAAACAGCTTAGGAGGAAGATAGTTAAGTTGCTCAAGATACAATGGAGTGATGATGATAACGACTGTACGTGGGAGGTGGAAGAGAGGATGAAGGCAGCTCATCCTGAACTCTTCAAGGTATGGCCCTAAGGTGTCGTGTCATCTCACGATATTGTAACTTGTTCTAGTGTTAGAATTCTGTACGCTAAGCTAGAATTGGATGCATGGTTTGTTGATTGTTATGGTTGGTAGGCGTACAGAATAGTCTTTGATTGCCTTGTTTGTTTGGAATTTCGGGGGCGAAATTCCTAAGGGGGAGAGAATGTAACGACCCATATTTTTACGGATCGAAACTTCGTAAAACAGTTGACATTTGGTCACACTGTTGATAAGTCGTTTATAGTTTAATTCCTAGGTCGTTTGGATTTAGGTCGGCAAGGGGTTAAGTCGGAGAAGTCTGGTAGGTCGTAAGTAAGCTTAGGCTTAGGTCGTAGCCGACTTAAGGAGAATAGGCGACCTAAGGATGTTGGGGTGAGCGACCTAAGAGTTGACGACTTATAGAGGCTAGCGACTTAGGAGATAGGCAGGTTAGTGACCTAAGGAAGTTAGGTCGTTAGACGACTTAAGGTCAGGCAGCGACCTATAGAAGTGAGCGACCTACAGTAGTCAGCAACCTAGTGGTGAGCGAGTTAGCATGGTTAGGTCGTTAGACGACCTAAGGAGTTAGGTCGTATCCTGGCTAAGTGTTAGGTCGTGTGTGTGTGTTAGGTCGTAGATTCGTTAGGTCGCATCACAGTTGTTTGCGACTTATGTTAGGTCGCGTAGTAGCTTAAGGAGTTAGGTCGTTAGGCCATTAGTTAGTTAGGTCGTAGCCTACCTGCTAAGTCGTAAGTCACGACTGTTGTTAAGTGTTAGGTCGCGTGTTTGTTAAGTCGTAAGTCGCGCATAGTTAGGTCGCGATGCGCTAAGTCGTAGACAGGTGGTTCTGTTAGGTCGTATAGGCGCGCGCACGTGTTAAGTCGTTGGATCTTTGAGTCACACGCTTGCGCTAGGTCGTAGGTCGTAAGGTTTGGGTAAGTCAAAGTCTTTAGGTCGGTGGGGTTTTAGGTCGTAGGTCGTGGACGACCTAATTCCGAGCTAGCGACTTAGAGGATTTCAGCTATAAATAGGAGGGCTTTGTTCCATTTTTGGGATCCGGATTTCGAAGCGACGAAGTGCTGCCATTTTTAGAGCTCGACTTCTTCACTTCTTTTCTCTACTCTAATCTAGTGATTCCATCCATCCAAGTTGAAGACCAAATTGAAGATTCAAGAGCTTAGATTGAAGATCTTCATCCTTTGAAGTGAGATTTCATCGTTTGAAGCGGATTGGTGATAGATCGAGCTAGATCCTTCGCTGTCCAGATCTGAAGTGTGTTGATTTAGGGTTGTTTAGGTGATTTGGTGAGTGGTGATTATCTCTCACACGGATCCAAAGGAGTATATCGGATTGTTGGCTCGATTTGGTGTTAAAATAGTGATTTCCATACATTTTCTTCATCCTAAGTGTAGATCCATATAGATCCATTGTTCATGATGATTTGACAACCATTTTACTAAGTGTTAACCTATGCAAGTTCATTCATCAAGATTATAGAGATATTGTTCATGTTTTCATGCTTATTAGACTTTCAACTCTTTAATTACGAAATTGCCATTATTGTTATAATTGTCTACTTAGATCATATTTGAATGCTTGATTGTTTGGATTAATGTTTGACTTGGTTGATTGCTATGAATTAGATGATTGATGATTTGATTTAGACCGAAGATGATTCAAAAGCTAAGAGAAAGGCTCTTGAATTGGGAAAGCTGCTTGTGGCATATGTAGCGGATGGTGAAGCTCTTATGCATAGATTCGATGATGATGATGTTGAGATGAAGCTTTGCGAGGATGTGATGAAGCGAGGCATGATATGAGATAGTCTTGGTCTAATCCAGACGGGATCATTCCAAGCAGGTTGATAACTCGGTGATATGGTTCGAGTTTGAGGATAATGGATGCTCGAGAGGCGCTTGAGCTAGTATGGAAATAGTTATCGAGGAGGATGACTAGAAGGATGAGATCTCATCGTTGTTGAAGGTTCTAGCATGCTCAAAGCAAGAGTACGTTGGGCAGATTCGATAGTCCCTAAAGGCTACGGATTGGTAGTCAAGTACTCTGGGCAGATTCGATAGTCCTAGGCACGGGTCACGATGACGTGCGGGAGTTATGTCTAGAACCGGGGTTTCCATTAGCCCTTGACGGACGGCTGAAAGAATGTGCCGGTCATTCAATTAACGGTGATATCGAAGCAATGATAACAGTGATAGCCAGAGTCATGGATGTTTGGTTGTATCGTCATTCGGTCTCAAGAGCGGTATTTTCTGGGTGCTTATCTGATCTTGGTTTAGGCCTTGGGGGTTTGTACTTGGAAAACATCGCCCTTGACTCGAGTGATAATTACTTTACCTTAAATTGTATGTTCTGCTATGTTTGCTTCTGCTTAGTGTGTGTCTGGGGGCTATCACTGTAGAAAGAGGTTGGAGTGGGAGGGTTGTATTCCTATTCCTTTTTCCTTTGTACTCTTTTGGTATGTTGTTAGTTAATTTACCGCTCACTAAGACTGTTATCTGACTCAAGGCTTTATGTTTTAATTCTTATTGCCTTGGGTTGTTCGTCCATTTTGGGACGGGCAGACTAGGTAGTAGGTGACAGGTGCTGCTCTTGCTTTCCACGATGCTGATGACGAAGACGAGCTGGAGTATTGCATATTACTTCTTACTATATGTACTGGATGTTCCTCTGCTTTGTATTCTCTGAGTGATATGTAGTGAGGCTTGTTGTATTGACTATTCAGATGTTTGTATTCAACTATTATGAAGTTTTATTGATGAGATTCTATTCTGTGAAGCTTCACTATATATATGTTCTATTGTATTTTGTCCATGCGTTGTGAGTAATACGATAGATTTTGTTATTTTGATCTACCCTGACAATCGTCCATGGTCGCCTGGCACACTTTACAGCGCACTATCTCTAGATTCGGTGCAGGGGTCATGGGCGGTCGTCACATTATTTGTACACCTAGTCAAAAAGTCTCAAAGTTGGTTGGAGTAATAATAAAGCTTGTAAGTTTTGTGGATCAGTGTATGATCTTAAATAAGCATCTGAAGGTTGAGCAAGTGTTGGACAAAGAAATAAAAGGTTTGATTTCGGTCAAAATGCAATGGAAGCGTGTGTCCATAAGAATGAAAATAAAGGTGTTAAACATTTCTACTACAATAAGTAAACAACATGCTATTGATTAGTAATGATGTACCTATGTTGCCATTAGTTAAAGCTAAGT
The DNA here is from genome assembly GCA_030737815.1 of Allium fistulosum. Lineage (NCBI taxonomy): Eukaryota > Viridiplantae > Streptophyta > Magnoliopsida > Asparagales > Amaryllidaceae > Allium > Allium fistulosum. The sequence goes on along the minus strand of CM060903.1, from coordinate 958,265,118 downwards.
TGTTCAATATTCTACCAGGGATTTGCAAAATGCATTCTTTATACTCGATATAAGAGAATTCGAGATGTCCCACACAATGTACATAAACACTACATTTAAAAAAAATTAATATGGAGAATATGAAATGAAATCCTTATGCATCACAAAAGGAACCATCATCATGTATACCATGCCCTGTACTTGATTAGAAATTGCAATTGCACTTAGTGCAGTTTGCATGTATCACTTATTCCAAGCGATAGTTAAGAGTATGCTAAAGTTATTGCAAAATAATAGAGAATTATTCACAGAAATAACGAACTCTTTATGAATGAGCATTCAGACTTGAAATTCATGAGTGATATCGAAATAGTAAGTCAATCTTATATCCATATTCACCTTAATCAATAGGTTTTATGTTGGAAAAGTTCCAAATGAGAGGTTGAGGTTGAATCAACTATTAAGGCTAAGTACATCATCTTGAATAGTGTCACAATGAAAGAAATATGTGTTTGAAAATTTACAAACAAAACTAAGGATGGTTTACACCATCGAAAATCTAATAATATATCATTATAGCAATGGCAAATATCAGTAGGTATTGATTGCTCGATAAAGGTCAAGACATGTTCTCCTTAATTACCATATGATAAAATAGTTTATCACTGATGAGATGTATAATTAAAAAGTAGACTATAGATTTACTCACCGATCCCCTTTTTTAGTTTAATCCAGGAGAACTGACCGGTAATATGGCTATGAGATATCATAATTGGCCCTAAGTACAAGTGGGAGATTGATAGAGTTAAGGGTGTGCCTCAAGGATAAATTATGTAATTTATTATATAGCTAAATCGTTATACTAAATCTTGTTTGAGAACATTTAGTTTTATTTTCTACTGTATATACATTGTTATACTAGGACAAAGTAATGTTTTAAATACACTAAAAGAAAAGTATTCATCAATTATAGTTACAAATGTGTTCGTAACCATATGTATTAAACTGTGTCAATAATTACTTATCTTAAATGTTCCTAGTGAAGATACTTCGAGAACGAGAAATTTAATACATCCGTTGAGACTAATGTATGTAATTCTCTCTATACGATGGATGGTGAATACTGATAACTATTAGGGGACCCAGGTAGTTGCATAAGTTTGATAGTTTGGAGTAATTACATAATAACTCATCAAGAGTTTATATATGTAAAATAAAGTCAAATAGAAGATTTAATGTGATGATGTGCAATAGTTTTTTGGCTTGAGAATACTATAATCTTAGGTGTCTAAACTATACTTTGACTATGGTCAATCACATGAAAACGATGATTGTATTAACATCATGTTTGGGTATAACTCAAACCACTTGAAGTGGAACACTATTCAAGAGAGCTTTCGTCACCTTCGAATATAATGTTAGTGTCATCGTAATTGGTAGTCAATTTAAAGTCAAAGTTTTTGGTAAAGCAAATCGGTTAATTGATGAATGTTATCAAATTCAACCATGGATTGCGACATTGTACTTTATAGTTAACTATGAATATTATTAAAGGTTTAACCATTGACCAAGCTCTAGATATTTGTGTAATACTATAATGACAAATATAAAACGTGCACAGTGTATCGTTGCTTAGGGTGTAACTTAAATGATTAGAAATAAGGTTTTACCTAGACGATATATAAATAATCAGACTAGATCACAAATATTACCTAATATAAAAAAGATACATCTATCACCAAACCATATCATTCAACATCATAAATATCCAACCAACACAAATGTCCGCATTTATACAAACATAAATACACATCCGAAAACATAAATGACCAACCAAATGTCTACGTACAGACATACAAATGTCAAATGTCAAAAATATCCAAATAATAAAAATCATAACATGAAAATTATTCTACCAAACTCCCATTAACCCTGCCTACCATCATTATCATCATTAGAAGAATTGTCATTATCTGGAAACCATCGCGTAAATGCATCGGTAAGCTTACGAGCTTCTTCTTCAGCTTACTGACAATGGACTTTAACTGTTGGTTTCTTTTTCTACAATAGTATTAAATGTTGCACTTCTATATAATGATGATCTCCACATTTCAACCAATTTGTTTGTTAATAATAATTAAATTATTATTTCAACTATTATAGTTGTGTATTTACCAAAATCCATATCTTAAATCAAACAAACTATTTTAATCTATTGGAATTTTTTTTATAGTTTAACTTAATTATATAATTGTTTAATTTATTAAGTGATTTAACTTATAAATTTGCTTAATTTATTGGGTGATTTAACAAGATCTATATTTTAAATCAAATCAACTTGTCTAATTTACTAAAACAAAATTTATAGTTTAAGTTATATATATATATATATGTTTAATTTATTGGGTGATTTAACAAAATCTATATTAACCCGAATAAACTTATTTAGTTTATTAAAACAAAATTTACAATTTAACTTAATTATATATTCGCTTTATTTATCGAGTGGTTTAACTTATATTTGTTTAATTTATTAGGTGATTTAACAAGATCTATGTTTTCACTTGAGTAAATTTTCTTAATTTATTAGAACAAAATTTATAATTTAACTCAATTATATATTCATTTAATTTATTGAGTGATTTAACTTATATTTTAGTTTAATCTATTGGGTGATTTACCAGAATCTATATTTTAACTTGAATAAATTTGCATAATTTACTGAAACGAGGTTTATAATTTAACTCGGCTATATATTCATTTAATTTATTAAGTGATTTAACTTATATGTTTGTTCAATATATTGGGTGATTTAAAAAAAATTATCTTGAATAAATTTGTTTAATTTGTTGAAACATTATTATTTAACTTATATATTTATTTAATTTATTGAGTGACTTACTTATATAATTTAACTCAAACTCATTCTATTTTTAAAATGATGATTTTTAACATCTGGTAGAAAATGAGGATTAAGTTAAATAATTATATTAAGCATGCGTATAAATATGTACATACATACGTACATACATATATAATACATACTTATATGTGTGTGTGTTTGTGCGTATGTGTGTGGTTATTGGGATTTATAACCAATGTATACATACAAATAATATACTAAACATACGCATGTGTGTGTGTGTATTTTTGTATACATATATACATAATACTATATGTTTCTTTCTAATTCAATCACAAAGTAAGTCCACCGTCGAGTAGTCCGTGCAATGGGAACTGCTCGGATTGGTATTTGTGAGAGAATCATCAAGTAATTGCCAGATGCACATGACGGGGCAGATAACAAGAAATATAATAAATATTTCTTTCTCACTACTCAAATTCGTGTTTAGATGGATGAAAAGAAAACTTATTAATTTACTGTCAAAGTCTTAACTCTATTAGTAAGTAAATACTTGGCATGACAGGTTTCGTTTTCAAAGTATAAATCAATAGGAATGATTCGTTAAGGAGCGGACAACTGCGATTTATAACCAATGTATACATACAAATAATATACTAAACATACATGTGTGTGTGTTTGTATACATATATACATAATATTATATGTTTATGACGAATGTTTAAGCTATTACCTTCGAAATGTTATCATGGTTGGGCTTATGATCCACCCTTTTGGCAACAGTCCTAATGAGCATGTGGAATAATCTTTATCCACTTCTCTTGTTACCTCCATACCTTGACTTTGAAACTCCTCAATCCTAGCCCGATAATTCGCATATTGCATTTTACGTATTCATTAGAATTATATATACACACACTCATGTAAATATTATGTAAATGAAGTTATATGATTAACATACCGCAAACTCGGTGGAAGCATCATCTACCCAGCTATTAGAGGTGGACCTTATCTGATGACTCAATCTTGTGAGTCCTGCAATATACTTGCCAAGATGGTGGCTCACTATGCTGCTCTTCGTATTGAAATTTGAATTATGTATAATATCATATAAACCTACTTTAATTTATTTAGAATGTTAAAAGAATTTAACAAATAGATATGTAGCATATCATTTGGATCATCTGCGTATAATCTGAAGCCCCGACATGCAACCTAGGATTTCTATTCTTGCTTTCGGCATTTTGTTTCGCTATTTTCTTGAAGTTATTTGCCTCCCAATACTTCAAGAACTACTCATATATCTCCCAGGCAAAGGATGAATACTTTTTTCCACTCCTACACATACCATACATCCATTCATGAGATTTTTTGGATGCTGCAATCTCTCAAGCCCTTCTCACAAGGTCTTAAGAAAATACCATCTCTCTAAGCAAATTTTCTTTACAAATGTAAATTGAATATATTATGAACAAAATGACATACGAATTTATGTGACGCCCCACCCCGAGACCCACATTAACAAAGAGAATTACTGGGTAATTCTTTCTGCTAATGCGAAGAATAGGGCTAGTTAGGAGCGACCATCTATAATCTTGTCTTAAACATCTACTGAATACGTCGATAAATGCTTTATATTTTTTTCTTCCTATCTCTCTTGGATCGACATATCCAATAAATGCTTAATACAAAACAATAGGTGGCTAATGGATCTATCAGAACAAAATACAATAACAGAATGCATATCACATCACAGAACAGTAGACATCATATATATAAATACATATACATTGATACATCCCAGTACAATACAAAATGATATACAAAAGTGGTTCAAAGACCACACTATATACATCTAATCAAAATACACATCAGAGTCAAGTGGAAAGAAATATAAACTACAAAAAAGTGCTAGGCGAATATCCAAGCAAATGCAACAAAGCTAAGTTCTATAACTGATAGCTAACCTAAAACAACTCGGTCTGACCTGAGTATAAAATTACAGGGGTCAGTCTAGCTAAAACAATCAGTTAATAAGGATAGACGATAATATGAAGTATAAGATACAAGGTGATAATTCTTCTCGAATGAGAAGAAGCAATAGAAAGAACACACGCCCATGACTTAAGTGGACCAATGTCACTTAAGTATAAAAAGACCTCAAAAGAGGTAACTCAAACAATAACACTCAAATATAGAAATAAATGCCGCATATCATCGACGACATCCCAAAACATATATAATGGTTTCAGTGAACCATATTCCCTAAAAAGGAGAAGTCTTAAACTCCAAATTCGAGAAACGCAGTAAATGACAAACACAAATATGAACTCATAAAAGAGTGATTTAAAAACTCAAAACTATGCCAAATGGAAAACTCATCAGTATATATATATATATCCAAGAAGAAGATTGTAAATCTCGTATAAAAGCGCCGAAGGTGGAAAACTCAAATCTCAAGTATGGACCCAACAGCCCAATAAGAACCCAACAGCTCAAATCCTAAAATGTGCACATGTAAAACTCTTATCCAGTACTATATAAATTATAGGTACTTATCCCAGACGACCGAAGTCGTAAAACTCAGACGACCGAAGTCACATAAACTCGTGATGAAGCTCGATAAAGATTGGACCCAACAGCCCAATATAGCCCAATAGCTCTAGTACTGGCATAACCTAGAATGTGTCACAACCTCTCAGCTAGGAACCCGAAAAGTGGTAAAGTGCATCCCATACCACACGTTCTCACTAAAAAGTTTACTAACCACTAGCCAATGCCACATTAGAAAACTAAGAAGCCTAAAAAAACTCATGACTTGTCTCATCTCATTGACAAGTATAAATAAACCTCGTGATGGTTCCTCATGAACCATAAATCTCAAAATAGGAAATCACAAACTCAAAACTCGCCTCATATCATCGGCAGGTATAAAAACATCGTGATGGCTCTCATCGACCATAACTCCTAGAATAGGAGATCTCAAACCATAAAACTCGCCAAATATTGGCCATCTAAGATAATTCCTATAAATAGGAATTATAAAACTCAAAATACACCATTAAATGGCAAAACTCGAATAGTTTCAATCGTACAAGTCCGGAATTAACCGAAACAGTAAACGCACGTGTCCTATACTACGTGTTTTACTAAATCATTTAATTCTCTTTCTCATACGCTCGAATAGTGCAAAAATGTGTATCTTATATTTAGAATAATTTACTTCAGAAAATAAGCTTTTAAAACCAATTTACGAAATCAGTTTTGAAAATGGTATTTAGAAATTCCCTTATTATAGAGAATAGATTGATTTTTATATTTGGAAATACTTTTAAAATACTATATAATAATTATTTGAATTTCCCCTTTTATTTAAAAATTATATCAAAATCGTTTGGAGAAAGTCGTGCTCGAAAACAATGAAAAACCAATAAAATACTCAAAACCGATAACTCCAATTCAATTCGAATTCAATTCGAAAATAAATTCAAATTCAATTCAAATTTGGATTTCAAATACTCAAAATTTAGCTAGCCTATTGATAGGCATCATAGCTATCAAAAAAAGCACAAATATATTATGGAAACGAAGAGTAGAAGCTAAGAAATCAATACGGAAACAACAGAAAACAAGCAAACTCACACAAGCAAGTACAACAGGAGACAAGGCTCCCTAGGACGACCGACAGGTCAACCTCCTTTGTTACTAGGTCGATCGTACGGTCGACCTAAGCGGTCTTCTCACGCGATTTTTGTACCAGTCGTTTTTCCTGCGACAAACTGATTTTCTGACCAACTTTTAGCATAGAAAATGAAAGTATTTTTCAACCAAATTTTGCAGGCATATAGAGCAACATATAAACTACAAATTGGAAGAAATACGGCAGCATTTCATTGCCGAAATTGGAAGTTACAAGCATGCAAAGTAGAGAGTCTGATCATATTTCACAAGAGAGAAAAACCGAAACAAAAATTATTTACAGAATATGTATTTTGCACAGAAACTTCTCTTTGAGAATTGCAATAGCTAGAAAATGTGTGTTATCAACTCACCTGATGATTTAGCAAAGTTTTTAGGTGCAAGCAATGATTTTTGGCGGAGAAATGGAGCTCTAGGCACTTGTACTTGCTGAAAAAGAAGCTTGTAGGAGAAATAAAATAAGTTACAGACAATTTTATACCTATTCAAAGATTTTTGATGAAATCTCTTTGGTATTGGATGGAGATTACCTTGTATTCTAGAATTAGATGATTTCCCTTTGAATTTTGCAGCAAAAATTGATTAGAAATTGATTTAGTTGAGAGAAGCCATTTTTTTTTCTTACTGTAAACTTTAGTTGAGAAAGAAAGAGATGAAACTAACGTACAGCTCTTCCTCTTTTACCAAAAGCCTCTAAATTAATGGCTAATGGACCCAATTCCTACCTAAATAAGCCCAAGAGCAAAATACTTAGTGAAATAATGAAGCTATGTGCATATTTACTCAATTTAACATTATATACACATATTTCATCATTTAAATGCCCAATAAAATGTATTCATCCAATTGTATTGAAATAAAATTGTTATTATAACAAAATAAAATTTAATTTAACATTAAAAACGTATTTTCAGTAATAAAACCCTATTTTACACAATATTTCATAATTTACACTATTTTAGTGTAAAACACTATTTTTAACATAACAAGCACAACAAAAATTATTTTCTTATCAAATAAATTATAACAAATCATTTTAACTTTATTATAACTTCAAAATATTATTTTTAAACAATATTTCATCTTTTATTTTAATAAAATACATGTTTTCTTCATATTTCTCCTTTTATATTCGATAAAAGGTTAATATTGGTAATAATTACCAATATTATTACATTGACTCAATTAAAATTCAATAAATAATTATTTTCACTCCAATTTCTCAAAATAAAGTTTTTAAAACTTTAGTTTCATCAATTTAGATTTATTTCAATAATTAAATGTTGAAATACATCACTTGATTCATTTATTAACTTCAAATTTAACAAAATTCCAATATCTCCAATGTATTAACCAAATCTCCATACAATTAATTTTTAAATTCAATTTTTATACTTAAACACATTGTTTATTTGAAATAAACAATTTTTAACAAAATCTATATTTTCTCCAACTTATTTTATTTTATTCTCAATATTAAAATATAACTATCGTTATATTTTAATATTATAGGTAATCACCAATATCAGGGTTGTTACAGACTCTCCCCTTATAAAAATTGCATCCTCGCATTTTTAAGGGAAGAACTGTATTCAACTCAATTCATTTCATCAAGCAAAAGATAGATAAACTAGCTCGAGTTTAAAAGAAATTCTCACTCTCAAAATGAGATGACAGAAAAGCAAGATAAGACTCGCTCGATAATTCTATGGTTTCCAAAGTGCTAATATCGGGATTAGCCAACCATTGAATTTTCCGAGCAACACACAACATGCTACACAAAGGATCAAACGAATGAAATTGATTTCTCAATAGCTCCTCGAGTGGAGTTGGAATTTAGCACAACTCCAACCCGAACTCTAACCAACAAAATGATTATTGATACGATTTTTCGTATGACACTATGGAAGAAACCACACTGATGCAAGATAGACACAATAGAGGCAAGATAGATCAACCAAAAGGTGGTTTCAATTTCAAACGACCGCATAAATGCACATCATTAGAAAATAGCATAAGAGTTAAATAAATATAAGGAACAAAATATATGGATTAACTCGTAACCAAAATACTTAGAGTTCCAAAATTCAATATTTTTAGTATTTTATAACCACAATTTTCAATACTTTAAAAATTTCCAAAACTTCTTTATTATAATACTTAATAAGTATTACAAAGACTAAAATTTAAATTCATATTCCTTTTGTTACAAAATTAAATTCCCAAAAGAATTTTTATAATTTCATACCAATGTATTTTCAAAGTAAAATTTAAAATCTTATCACTCTTTGCTTTTCAAACCACTAAATTTTTTGAAAACAAGCTTCAAATTTATTACATATAACTTTTATATTATATTAAAATATCCAATGGACATTTTTAATTTTAAAACTCAAAACCTATTTTTACTCTAGTAAACAACATTTTAACAATAAAAATTATTTACGTTAACTCTATAAATTCAAAACAATATAATGGCATTGCCTCGCCATTTGTTTATAGTGAACAACTCTATCCATTGGCTGTAGAGTTGATCAAGTGATCAAAACTTCCTCGCCACTTAATTAACCATCACTATGGTTCAATGGCTGCTTACACCACTCAAAATAAAATTTTAATACCAAATTCCCAAAATAATTTATTTCCAAACTCAACCTCATAAAAACTCAATTTATCGTGTCTGATTGTCTCATCACAGCGTTTAGGAAATTCCTATCGATAATGTTGATCAGGCGCATCGACCAGAATTCTTAAAGCACTCGATGGACAACCCAACACAAAAATCGTTTCTATAAAAAGAAATACTTCTCATGTATAATACACAAAATTAATCTTTGATTTCATAATAACTAAAATTCCAATTTCTCTTAAAACACATATCATATAGCTGCATAAACTCGAAACCAAAGAACACTTAAGAGAACTCATCGAGATATTCACAGAATACTCGATTCATAAGATTGACTGAAAGAGATGGAGTGTTCATCAATCCAAATGATATCACGAGCCACTCACAAGAATCATACGAGTGCGGAATGCAGAAAAAGGAGCGCTATCCTCCGCAACTCTTAGCCGATGAAAATTTGTGCAAGGTCAAGCTAAAGAAAGACTCTAGCACTACACAATAGATCAAATGAGATCAACGAGACATTAAGATAAGGGTAAGATATTCTTCTCAAATGAGAAGAAGCACACTGTCAACATATCATTACTTCGGGTGAAGTAATGCCATAAAATATAACACCAAATGAGTATCCAAAAAGGATAGCTCGAAAGAAACAAGAATGATAATATTGTTTGAACTCAATCAATCGCCTCATCCCTTAGTGGATATCCTTGTGGAAGGATAACCGAAGGGCTAAGAGCTAGGAATAAGGACATTACAATACTCGATCGCCCAATTGGGTGTCAAACCCGAAATGGACTCACAGAAATCAACAAAACCACAATAACCAGAATTCGAGATGCATCATCATTATCTCGAAACACACAATAGATAAAGATACTTCAGAATTTTTATCGACATTTCGAAGAACAAGAAACATCAAATCATCCAAATCAGGATACTTTATATATATATATAGGATCCTTCTAGAACATAGGATTGGACTTGATAATAAGCAAGCCAATCCATCCCAAAACATACAAATCTCAAGATGATGAATAATAAGCGAATACTCACGAAAGGAAAATGCTCAAAATAATCTCAACACCCCCTACACAAAATACTAAGGTTGTGGGTCCCTCGATAGGATTCGCAATCCTTAAGAAGTGACAAAACACGAAACAATCAAAAGCAAAACACCATCAAGCTTCTTCGATATGAGTGACCGTGAAGCACTCGAATTGAAGAGAACACAAATAAGTGATCATAAAACAACATAGAACTCTAAAGAAAAGATAAAGGAGTACCTCTAGGTTGAGAGGAACCACTAGAAGCATCCATCACGATGAGCTTTTCCAACTGAGGACCCTTAGAGGAAATGGGGCACTAGGAAGACCAATGTCCCTCTTGTTTACAAGTGCGGCAAACGATAGGCTTAGAACACTCTCGAATAAAGTGATCATGAGAACCACAGTTGAAACAAGACTTGTGAGAACAGTGGCTTGCGCCAGAATGAGAACTAGAGGTATGATGCTTCTTCTTCTTCTGAGGAAAAGATTGGGATGCTGGGAAGGGAATTTTTCTCTTATTTGGGTTCTTGCGAACCTCAGCCTCATCACTACTATCCCTTTCCTTCTCGACGGCTTCAAGGTGAAGCGCCGAATCAACAAGCTCTTCGAAGGATAACTTAAGCTGGAGCATAAGAGATTTCTTCAAGTATTTCTTCAATCCAGAAACAAATCTAAGGTTCTTCTTGTATGGAGTGCTGATATATTCGATCCCATACTTGGATAGGGACTCGAAAGAAGAAACATACTTTGAAACTGATGATTTTGCTTACTTCAACTCAAGGAAGCGACGGGCAAGGGAAGCTTTCTCAGACTCGATCACAAACTTAAGCTCGAACCGCTCTCTAAACTGTTGCCAAGTGAGGGTGGACTCATCAGTCTCGGCAATGAGAAGCTCATACTAATCGAGAGCACGTTCTTGCATCATACTCGATGCTACAAGAACTCGATGATGATCAGATAAATCCATGCAAGAGAATATGCACTCGCATTCCGAAGCCAAGCCTGGACCTCAAAAACGGTCTCGGAACCTTTGAAAGGCTTGCATCCCAAATGAGAATAGTCACTGCACATATGCGCAAATACAGATTTGCGCAGAGGAGAAGAATTTGATGGAGCAGGAGTCTGGAAGCTCCGAACAAGCTTTAAGATCTGATAAGTTGACATGTACACACCCTCGGGACGTGAGCCACTAGGCTGCTCAGCCTCCGAGGTGCGACTTCTTTCTCTGCCAGCCATGAGCTAAAAGTTAAGATAGAATGGATTATCCACAGGGATAGATATTATTAACAAGGTTCATCAATTAAGGAATACTACAGAATTATAAAATCACATTCCTAAACATATTCCCATTCATCTACCCCTAAGGACTCGAAAAGGTCAAGGCACGATTCGAAACAAGTTTGATTAAGAATGCTGATTTCACTCATATTGTACTTTGATGTATCGTAATATATGTTTTGTCCTGTATTTATCCTATTTTGTTCTGAACCTGGCTCTAATACCAAGCTGTGACGCCTCACCCAAGACCCACATTAAAAAAGAGAATTACTGGGTAATTCTTTCTACTAATGCGGAGAATAGGGCTGGTTAGGAGCGACCATCTATAATCTTGTCTTAAACATCTACTGAATACGTCGATAAATGCTCTATATTTTTTTTCCTATCTCTCGTGGATCGACATATCCAATAAATGCTTAATACAAAACTATAGGTGGCTAATGGATCTATCAGAAAAAAATACAATAACAGAATGCATATCACATCACAGAACAGTAAACATCATATATATAAATACATAATTACATATACACTGATACATCCCAGTACAATACAAAATGATATACAAAAGTGGTTCAAAGACCACACTATATACATCTAATCAAAATACACATCAGAGTCAAATGGAAAGAAATATAAAATACACAAAAGTGCTAGGCTGATATCCAAGCAGATGCATCAAAACTAAGTCCCATAACTGATAGCTAACCTGAAACAACTCGGTCTGACCAGAGTATAAAATTACACGGGTCAGTCTAGCTAAAACAATCAGTTAATAAGGATAGATGATAATATGAAGTATAAGATACAAGGTGGTAATTCTTCTCGAATGAGAAGAAGCAATAGAAAGAACACACGCCCATGACTTAAGTGGACCAATGTCACTTAAGTATAAAACGACCTCAAAAGAGGTAACTCAAACAATAACACTCAAATATAGAAATAAATGCCTCATATCATTGGCGACATCCCAAAACATATATAATGGTTTCAGTGAACCATATTCCCTAAAAAGGAGAAGTGTTAAACTCAAAATTCGAGAAATGCCGTAAATGACAAACACAAATATGAACTCATAAAAGAGCGTTTAAAAACTCAAAACTACGCCAAATGGAAAAATCATCAATATATATATATATATATATATATATATCTAAGAAGATTGTAAATCTCATATAAAAGCACCGAAGGTGGCAAACTCAAATCGCAAGTATGGACCCAACAGCCCAATAACAATCTCAAACTCAAACCTCAAAATATGGACCCAACAGCCCAATAAATAGGATGGACCCAACATCCCAATAAGAACCCAACAACTCAAACCTTAAAATATGCATGTGCAAAACTCTTGTCCAGTACTACATAAATTATATGTACCTATCCCAGACGACCGAAGTCGTAATCCCAGACGACCAAAGTCGTAAAACTCAAATGACTGAAGTCACATAAACTCGTGATGAGCCCAACAGCTCGATAAAGATTGGACCCAATAGCCCAATATGAGCCCAACAGCTCTAGTACTGGCATAACCCAGAATGTATCACAAACTCTCAGCTAGGAACCCGAAAAGTGGTAACGTGCATCCCATACCACACGTTCTCACTAAACGGTTTACTAACCACTAGCTAATACCACATTGGAAAACTTAGAAACCTTAGAAAACTCATGACCTGTCTCATCTCATCGACAAGTATAAATAAACCTCGTGATGGTTCCTCATGAACCATAAATCTCAAAATAGGAAATCACAAACTCAAAACTTGCCGCATATCATCGGCAAGTATAAAAACATCGTGATGGCTCTCATCGACCATAACTCCTAGAATAGGAGATCTCAAACCATAAAACTCTTCAAATATTGGCCATCCCAGATAATTCCTATAAATAGGAATTATAAAACTCAAAATACGCCATTAAATGGCAAAACTCGAATAGTTTTGATCGTACAAGTCCGGAATTAATCGAAACAATAAACGCACGTGTCCCATACCACGTGTTTTAGTAAATCGTTTAATTCTCTTTCCCATACACTCGAATAGTTCAAAAATGTGTATTTTATATTTAAAATAATTTACTTTAGAAAATAAGCTTTTAAAACCAATTTACGAAATCAGTTTTGAAAACCGTATTTAGAAATTCCCTTATTATAGAGAATAAATAGATTTTTATATTTGAAAATACTATATAATAATTATTTGAATTGCCCCATTTATTTAAAAATTATTTCAAAATCATTTGGAGAAAACCGTGCTCGAAAACAATGAAAAACCAATAAAATACTCAAAACCGATAACTCCAATTCAATTCGAATTCAACTCAAAAATAAATTCAAATTCAATTCAAATTTGGATTTCAAATACTCAAAATTTAGCTAGCCTATTGATAGGCATCATAGCTATCAAAAACAGCACACATATATCACGGAAACGAAGAGTAAAAGCTAAGAAATCAATACGGAAACAAGCAAACTCACACAAGCAAGTACAACAGGAGACAAGGCTCCCAAGGTCGACCGCCAGGTCGACCTTCTTTGTCCCTAGGTCGACCGTACGGTCGACCTAAGGATAGGCTTGGTTGACCTAAGCGGCCTTCTCACACGATTTTTTTCCAGTCGTTTTTCCTGCGACGAATTGATTTTTTGACAAACTTTTAGCATAGCAAATGAAAGTATTTTTCAACCAAATTTTGCAGGCATATAGAGCAACATATAAACTACAAACTGGAAGAAATCTAGCAGCATTTCATTGCCAGAATTGGAAGTTACAAGCATGCAAAGTAGAGACTCGGATCATATTTCACAAGAGAGAAAAACCGAAACAAGAATTATTTACAAAGTACGTATTTTGCACAGAAACTTCTTTTTGAGCATTGCAGTAGCTAGAAAATGTGAGTTATCAACTCACCTAATGATTTAGCAAAGTTTTTAGGTGCAAGCAAGGATTTTTGGCGGAGAAATGGAGCTCTGGGCACCTGTACTTGCTAAAAAAGAAGCATGCAGGAGAAATAAAACAAGTTACAGACAATTTTATATCAATTCAAAGATTTTTGATGAAATCTCTTTGGTACTGGATAGAGATTACCTTGTATTCTAGATTTAGATGATTTCCCTTTGAATTTTGCTGCAAAAATTGAGTGGAAATTGATTTAGTTGAGAGAAGCCATTTTTTTTCTTTTTTTTTACTTTGAACTTTAGTTGAGAAAGAAAGAGATGAAACTAACGTGCAGCTCTTTCTCTTTTACCAGAAGCCTCTAGATTAATGGCTAATGGACCCAATTCCTACCTAAATAAGCCCAAGAGCAAAATACTTAGTGAAATAATGAAGCTATGTGCATATTTACTCTAATTTAACATTATATACACATATTACATCATTTAAATGTCCAATAAAATGTATTCATCCAATTGTATTGAAATAAAATTGTTATTATAAAAAAATAAAATTTAATTTAACACTAAAAAGGTATTTTTAACAGTAAAAGCCTATTTTACACAATATTTCACAATATACACTATTTTGGTGTAAAAACACTATTTTTAACATAACAAGCACAAAAAAAATTATTTTCTTATCAAATAAATTATAACAAATCATTTTAACTTTATTATAACTTCAAAATATTATTTTTAAACAATATTTCATCTTTTATTTTAATAAAATACATGTCATCTTCATATTTCTCCTTTTATATTCAATAAAAAGTTAATATTGGCAAAATTACCAATATTATTACATTGACACAATTAAAATCCAATAAATAATTATTTTCACTCCAATTTCTCAAAATAAAGTTTTTAAAACTTTATTTTCATCGATTTAGATTTATTTCAATAATCAAATGTTGAAATACATCACTTGATTCATTTATTAACTTCGAATTTAACAAAATTCCAATATTTCCAATGTATTAACCAAATCTCCATACAATCAATTTTTAAATTCAAGTTTTATACTCAAACACATTATTTATTTGAAATAAACAATTTTTAACTAAATTTATATTTTCTCCAACTTATTTTATTTTATTCTATATTTTAATATTATAGGTAATCACCAATACCAGGGTTGTTGCAAATTTATATAGTGTATTGTGTAATAAAATTATTTTACCATAAATTCCTCGAACATGACTTTCTTTACGTCATTAGGTATGTTGCTAAAACTAGGCTGGAATGCCATGATATGTGCAAGCAAGCCATCGTGAATGGTATCGGATTTGGCACCAGTGAATTATACATTTACGTATATATGTATGTATGAAACTTAATTAGTAACTTATCGTTTGTGTGTGTATATGTATGTATGTATGTATGTGTGTGTGTTTGAGTGTATGTATATGTACTAATGTTGGTATGCATATGATTTCAACTGTAATATTCAAACAGGTAATTACTCACTCTGATTCTCGTTCTCTCTAGAATACATTAAGTCGGTGGATGAAGGAAGAGTCTATTTTGTTAGTCGCTATGCACAGGATCGAAGATGGCAAACAGTTGTAAACAATGTAAATGCAGCGGAAATAGTAAAGTAGATCACACAGTCGATTTTATACTGGCTTGGAGCACCTCTCCTACGTCCAGTCCCTAAGCACCTCTTAAGAATTTCACTATGACGCCCTCACTTCACCCGGAGGAACAGGTTTACAGACTCCGCCTGAACAACCAAATAGGACTTCAACGACAGTTACAAGTAGTGTAACAAATGTTACTTTCTGACACAGCGTATCTTGATATACAGAATGTCACTTTGATGTACAATAACTCCTATAACCAGACCAAACTATATTGAGTGGAGGTGTAGAGGCTAAGAAGGTTATTCGACTATAATATGGGATGTGGAGATGAAGTACACTAGTCGAAATCTGTGAATCACATGAACATTGTGGAATTCGGAGTATTGCTTAGGAATTGAGAGTCTAAGGCCTAGAATTCAAAGTATAGGGTTGTGTTTTCAATGTATGTTGATTCAGGAATGGTTATGGGATTATATAGTTGTTGTAGGGATGCCAATGTAGGGGTGCAACCTTCCAAATTCGCCATTGATGAATAGAAGTGGCTGCAGGAGAGAAGAGATGCAACTTCTGGAGCGAATAGACACGAATGCACCAATTCAAAAAAATAACCGTTTTTGTACTAGCTTGGTCGACTTAGAATCAAATTCAGTCGACTGAAAGTGGCCCATTTTGATCCAGAACATCGGGCTTGATTCAGTCGGCTGTTTTTTATAAGTTAGTCAACTTGGGCTAGTTCAATCGACTGAGCAAGGATTTCAGTCGACTGAATAAGCAAAATTTCCAAAAGTTTGCTTAGTTCAGTGGTAAAAGCATGCAGTCATCTCTCAGCGTACCCGGGTTCAAGTTCCAGCTTTGCATATTTTTAGCCAATTTATTTTTCACCTATTCCATCATCGTTTTGACCTGAAATAACTTAATAAACATATTAGTAGCATTGTTATATGGTTGTTATCATCAAAACACCATATATACGGTTCTAACAATCTCCCCCTTTTTGATGATGTCAACCACACAACCTTATAATATAAAATAATAGCTCCCCCTAAATATATGTTATGTATAATAGTTTATTTCCCTCAACTTTATATAGATGCCAATATAAAATATTTAGAGCACGCGTTCTTCTCCCCCTTTGTCATCAACAAAAAGGGATAATAGTATTGGCGCACTATGTGATAAAAAACTCCCCCTAAATATAATGTTTCTCTTTAACTTTTAACTATGTAGTCCTCCTATCAATGCTCATTATTTCTCCCTATTTGTAACTAAAAAAAGTATGAGAAAATTAAAAAATAAATGGATAATATCATAGAGAAGTCATAATTTCTTTTAAACATTATTGTAAAGTGATGAGTATCCAATCGATATGTCAAATGTAAGCAAAATGATACTCATTTTACAATAGATATAAGGTTTACGGAAACCATATCCAGTTGGATGCAGTTGATCTCTTAAAAATATAATTTCCACTATTAATCACAGTGTCTTAATAATTGCTAATGTATGATTGTCTATTATAATCAGTTAGATTAGTAGGAACCCATATATCGACATTAATTGCCATCGATTTAGTATTCAAAGGATTTTTTCTATTTTTAAGCATAATAATATCATGACATGGATTAGTTTTAGAACTATCTCTACTTTTAGAACTAGCATTAAAATGTGTATACAGGAATGCATATCTAGTACTTTTTCTACAATTATCTTGTTTATAGTCAGAACAAGTTCTATTATCGTGAGCTTTGCTATTAGTAGTTAAGGAAGACAAATCATCTTTTTCTCTATTAAAATTTGTGATTTTCTCATTTAATTTATCAAAAACAACTTTGGAATCACAAATTTCTTTTTGCAAAACAATATTTTTTTTGAAAATTCACATTCTTTTACTAATTCTAGATTCTTATCATTTAAAGCCCTATTCTCTTTTTCAAGAGACAAAAGTTTAGAATTAGAATCATTTAAAGAATTTTTCAAAAATACATTTTTATTTTGCAAAACTTCAATTTCCTTTAAAAGATTAATATTTTTATCGTATAAGCGCTCATTTTCTTGTAATGGAAAATCTTTTGTAAAATAAGTTCTTCCGATGTATTTTCAAAAACTTCAGTTTGTTTTACTAAAAACTTATTTTCTTTCATTAACATACTAATTTTACGCTCACAATCATCTAATTTAGGTAAAGCAATAGAATTGACCTTTTGTGATGTTTTAAATCTTTTAATAACTTCTCATGCATTTATAAAAGATCATTATATATAAAATCTAAGCGTACCGATTTTGATCTGAGATTAGCCATACAACACATGTACCTTGATTCTATTGATTGTTGCTCACTTCCAGAAACTTGCTTTTTCTCGACTGTCTTTGAGCTCTGACTGGATCTTCTCTTTCTAGCCATTATTCTATGATGTTGCGACGATCGATAGAATTCTAGTCTCTGATACCACTTGTTAGTCACCATGTACAAGATTTAAGATGGCCAACGGTTGTAAACAATGTAAATGCAGCGGAAATAGTAAAGTAGATCACACAGTCGATTTTATACTGGTTCAGAGCACCTCTCCTACGTCCAGTCCCTAAACACCTCTTAGGAATTTCACTATCGACGCCCTCACTTCACCCGGAGGAACAGGTTTATAGACTCCGCCTGAACAACCAAACAAGACTTCAACAATAGTTACAAGTAGTGTAACAAATGTTACTTTCTGACACAGTGTATCTTGATATACAGAATGTCACTTTGATGTACAATAACTCCTATAACCAGACCAAACTATATTGAGTGGAGGTGTAGAGGCTAAGGAGGTTATTCGACTATAATATGGGATGTGGAGATGAAATACACTAGTCGAAATCTCTAAATCACATGAATTTTGTGGAATTCAAAGTATTGCTTAGGAATTGAGAGTCTAAGGCCTAGAATTCAAAGTATGGATTTGTGTTTCAATGTACGTTGATTCAGGAATGGTTAGGGGATTATATAGCTGTTATAGGGATG
This sequence comes from Allium fistulosum, assembly GCA_030737815.1. NCBI lineage: Eukaryota > Viridiplantae > Streptophyta > Magnoliopsida > Asparagales > Amaryllidaceae > Allium > Allium fistulosum. The sequence continues at coordinate 958,246,111 of CM060903.1, read as the reverse complement.
CCAATGTAGGGGTGCAACCTTCCAAATTCATCATTGATGAAGAGAAGTGGCTGCAGGAGCAAAGAGATGCAACTTCTAGAGCGAAGAGACACGAAGACACCAATTCAAAAGCCATTTTTGTACTAGCTCAGTCGACTGAGAATTAAATTCAGTCGATTGAAAATGGCCAATTTTGATCCAGAACGTCGGGCTTGATTCATCGGCTATTTTTTATAAGTTAGTCAACTTAGTTCAGTCGACTGAGTAAGGATTTCAGTCGACTGAATAAGCAAAATTTCCAAAAGCTTGCTTAGTTCAGTGGTAAAAGCATGTGCTCATCTCTCAGCCCACTCGGGTTTGAGTCCCAACTTGGCATCTTTTTAGCCAATTTATTTTTCACCTTTTCCATCATCGTTTCGACCTGAAATAATTTAATAAACATATTAGTAGCATCTTTGTATGGTTGTTATCATCAAAACACCATATATATGGTTCTAACACATTTTAGATGCATGGGTAGTGGACCGGTCTGAATAAATAGAGAAATTATACATGCATTGATATTACCATGCTCTAATGAGTGGGAGCCACCCTGACCTGATGATAATGAGTCACCACGGCTGTGTCATCATCAACTAGATATATTTATTATAATAAACGCATAAACAAATGTATATGATAAAATAAAAATATATGTAACTTGTGTATTATAATGAAATGCGACTAGAGTAGTTATTAAAACAAGTCTAAGTTACACTACATCAAAATGATAATAAACCACAACTCCATCTTTATATTATAGTTGGTTGATAATAAACCGATTTCTGCACACATCTTTTTTTTCATTTATTGACCAAACTAAAAAGACATATATCCCCACTGTAGATGATTTGCATCCAATAAAATATTTCCAGCCTGGGAAAACACTGCACATTTTTTTGTAATGGTATAACAAACATTTCATGTTTGTCTCTTTTAGCAATTTCAAGAGTATTTCCATCTTATTCTTGAAGGTGGAGGAAAGAGACAAAAATGGAATGCTGACTATACCATTACAAAATGATGTATAGTGTTTTCTTTAGACTAGAAATATTTTGTTCGGATGTAAATCATCTACAAGTTCTGGATTGTCTAATTCAAATATATGTGTGTAAAACCGGTTGATTATCAATCAACTATAATATAAAGATGGATTTATTTACTTGGCAAGACAAACAGATAAAATGAAAATAACATGCATATATAAAAACAGTCTACCAATAAATTATACATAAGGCTGCAAATTGTCGACATCATAATTAATATGATCATTTACAATATCATCGTATTCTTATTCATTAACTTCTACATCATCATCAACCCTTGATATCTTCATCTAATTCAATTCTGTCAAATACTTCATTTTTAACTGATCTCGTATCATAAGCATCTTCTGTTATTTGGAGTATTTCATTATTCTTCCAATCATCTGTATTGCATCGGTCATTGCATTAAAGCTTCAGTTGGTAGATGTAGGAGCAGATGATCTATAAAGTTGAATACTCCAAATATTTTCTCTAATTTACACAATAATTTAGGTATATCTGTTTCTTGTTTTTTCAAATTACTTTTGTTAAGTGAGGTTTAACACAACTTTTTACAGAACAAACTAAGCTCAATAATAGGCATTCACACCTTCGGTGACAATAACACCTTAAATACTATCGGGAAAATAGTCTCTAAAAATATATGACAATCGTAACTCTTCATAACCGACATTTGAAGATTCTTCTTATCAACACATCTTTTTTTCATATTGAGGCAATTCCATCCGGTAACCTCAAATTGTGAACCGACTCTAATAGTTATTGTCAACGCTTATTATAATACCTCGAAAATTTGATAAATATTTTAATAAAATATTAATTAAGAATAATGTAAAAATAATTGAAACTAATTAATAAATAAAATAAATTAAATGTATGGAGGAAAAAAGGGTCATTTTTTAGATATTGGAATTTGATGACGAAACCAGTGCCATTATGACAGTCGCATTTTCCTAGTTTACGCAGTATCTTAGTTTGCCTCGTTTGGAGTCCGTATGAAGAAATTGTGGTTGAAACATCGTTGAATCGAATGGCGCCAAAGAACTATGGTTTGAGTTCGAATTTGAAAATGAGATGATTGTTTTCCCTCCAACCGCTTAAAAAACTAACACATATAATTAAGTTTAGAAAACCACCTAACACTTCTTCTTCCTCTATCTTTTATTCAAACTACCTAAGATCGAATTCAAATATTTCTCTCAAAACTCCACCAAGTCAAATAAGACCAAAAGAATTGTGAAGTTATCGAACAAGGCTACATACGAGCAATCTGGCGGTGAAATCTAAAGTAAAGAGATGCACCAGGCCGGGCAACAAGAATCTAGACAGAAATAGGTGTTTCGATGAGTGATCCATCCTCTTATCAATATACAATGTAATCATAACGCTTTAGTAACAATATATAGGTTATAATACTATAGAATAATGTAATTTAACACCTAAATTTGGATTGAAATGGAATTGGGAGGGATTTATATATGAATAGTGGGTTAGAACTAGGTTTTCATATGAATATGTTTAATTTGATGAATTATGCTTAAATTGATGAAAGTAATGATCAAACCAGACTTAGAAACTTAGGGTTAGCTCCTAGGTACATTCTCATACAATCAAAGGTGGAACGATGGCAGAAACAATGATGAAAACATAAATTTCTCAAAATCTATAAACTATATAAAACACATACACTAGTCCTCCTGTAGGCATGGACCAGTACACTAGTGGCCGAGTCTGGTCATAGGTTGAACCTGGACTCAGAAGGTCCTATATAAATAAATAACGGGCGATCTGAGTCTTGTTTCTCTTGTGTTCTGGAAGGTGATCTAAGGCAAGTGATGAGGCGAATGTTGGCCTTGCAAAGTAAACAAATGTGTATGATGACTGGTTGTTATTTGAAGTAAATATATATATATATATATATAGTTGTGATACAAGAAAGTGATACGATGATGGACAAGAACATGAATGAGTCTAGGGCACAGTTAGATGACCTAAAGTGTGTATGCGGATGTGTGACACAATTATGCGATATAGGCATGATGTTGCTTCCCTGTAGTGCTTCGGTAGGCCAAGTGGAGGAAGGGGATGTTAGGCGACCCTGTAAGCTATGGACAGTTTGGGGCATGAGTCCCATTAGGTAGCACGAGGACAATAGACTTTCCCGTAGGCTTCGGGAGGTCCAAGGAAGTGAGTCCTATACACGATTTATGTGATGATGGACAATAGGAGACCTTGTAGGGCATGGGACCGGGTCAAGGAAGTGAGTCTGCATAGAGACGACACAATATGGTTAGAGGTGTATGATAGTTAGTTATGACGTGGCGATAGAACATGTGGTGGTCGAGCGATAGACTTGTATCATGTTATAGTATTATTTTTATAATACACACACACACACACAATAGAGTATGGCTCACTCACCAAAATTATGTTTGAGCTACTCCTATTTTTCCTTTTTATGCATATATCTAGGTTGATGGAGTCCAGTAACGAAATGGTATCAAACATAAAGACTCATTTATAAGTTGTATCTATGGTGTATATAGGTGTTGTACCTGGATTTAACTCTACGTATGAATTAGGTTGTACTTGTATCATTTAGATATATGTATTCGACATTTCAGACATATTATGGTGATATGACTATGGTATTTGTTTATGTATCATATTTTATTTCCTTTCGTTGTGAGACTCTGAAAGTAGCTATTGGATAGTATAGTTTGAACTGTATTTGATATCTAATATACGTCTTTGTCCATAATTGTATGTATGTGTGTATTCTCACCCCCTACGACTCTTCTTTTTGGTTCTTAGGTTATTGGCATCGATTCGTACATCGTACCCGAGGTCAAAAGGTGAGGTTGTTACATTTGTTATCAAAGCATAGCTTAGGAACAATAATAATAATTAGGAACATATTAAGAGAGCATATTTGTATTTTTTATTATATATATAATATAGGAATCAAGTACATATGCATACAATCATTTACTATTCCATTTTTGTTTACTATATATTATAGAGTTGCTAATGAATATCGTTTTTATAGATAGCTGAAAATGAGTAATTCGGTCAAAACTGGAACAGAAACCAACACAGCCAATGCCGATGGAATAGAAACCGGGGCAGAGACCGACACTCATGTGGATATACTATATACTCCCAAAGTTAATATTTCAGTATGGTTCAAATGCTACCTTCAGGCAACGAGCCAAGCTAGTACCAACCCCAAAGGACTCGCAACCACCAATACCACAGCTAACCAAGGTGTGGTTCCAGGCCCAGCACAGCCAACTATTGACTTTCCTAAGTTATATAAGGATTTCTCCAGCTATGGTAGGAAACCTTTTCTCAGGACGGAACCATGGTGACTCTAGCATTGTTGAATGATTCTGAAATGATTTTCAACCTGTTGGAATTTGGTGATGGTATTAGGAGACAGTAAGCAACTTGGCATTTGAAGGTGAAGCGGCTAGTTGGTGGGAATTGATAACAACTAAAGTGGATGATAATACTATTACTTGGAGGATGTTCAAGTCAAAATTCGCGACAAAGTTTCTTTTTGGTGCCAAAAAGGACTTATTATTGGAGGAGTTCATTCATCTAAAGCAGAAAGAAATGACAATTAGGGAGTATGTAAGTCAGTTTAACGAGTTACCTGATTTGGATTTGAATTAGTGAATACTCCAACGAAGAAGGCATTAAAGTTTGAAAAGGGATTGAATTCACCTCTAAGCGAGTTAACATTGAATCAGATACCGTTTAGAGCAACATTTGAAGGATTGGTAGAGGCAGGATTACTGAATTCTTTAAATGGAACTTTGGCTAAGGATTAATCTGAGGAAATAAGGGGACAACAATATGCCAATTATAAAGGAAATGGACCACACAGAGGGCAAAGCAAAAAAGCAAGTGTTTACTTGCCATAGATGTCAAAAGGTGGGACACCTTGTAGGGAATTGTAAAAACAAACCACTTGAAGGGTAAATGCAATAACTATAACAAAGTGGGACATATAGCTAATATTATATAGCATGCCCAGCTCAGAAGAAGTTAAAGTGCTATAATTGTGATCATTTTGGACACATGCAAAGGGACTATATAGCTTTAAGGAATGAGGGCCATATTGTGAAGGCATATGCAATGGATGCTATTCCAACTTTGAGTAAGTCACCACCATCGGTTCAAGGGAAGGGAAAGCAGAATGTGATGGAAGGTGTGTTGATTTTATCTGATTCTCCTATTCATACTTTATTTGACACCGGTGCATCTCATTCATTCATAACAAATGCATTAGTTGATAATTTAGCCCTTAAACCTGACATCGTGCATGCATCTGTTATAATGTTGAATCTTATTGGCCATTTATCGAGGTTATATCATAATCTAAAGTTCGTTATTCGTGTTGTGGAGTTCCCTTGTGATGTATATGTACTAAACTTTCTAGGGTATGTGTTAATTTTGGGAATAGATTGGATGTCTTACTATGAGGTAGTGTTGGATTTTGACGGGGGATGGTTTGATTGAGGAAGGGCAATCAGCTTGATTTGATTCTCTATTGTGAGCCTAATATTTCTGTTATGGATACATATTTGTATTCACTCGGCCTGTCACAAGAAGAACTATCATGTATACCTATAGTGAAAGATTATCCCGATGTATTTGGAGAAATTTTGTAATGGTCCAAGATTTCAATCATTTGAATTTGAAATATTTAATTGATTTTAAATATTGAAAAGTTAATTTTAGAAGTCAAACAACTTAAATTTCAAATATAGCGACTTATTTGATAATGTGAATTATTAAATTTAATAATTGTATTGTTTAAATAATTGAATCTTGAATTTAATTTGAATAAATGGATTTCAGAAGATTGTTTAAATTCAATTTTAAATAATAAATGGTTAGTGTAAGCTTTAATTTATAATTTAAAGTGTTAGAATGGTTTTAATAATACTTTGTTTTAATTAACGGGTGAAAATAGCCATCCGGGGCACTATCTCGGATTTTGACGAAACTAGTGCCATTGGATCCGTAATAGTGAATTATTGTATGTTAACGAATTTTGTAGCAATCAGATGTGTCGTTTAGTCGTCCGAGCTCGAAACACGTAGAAATTAATTTAAAGGAATTTAAATTAATATAATTTGATTTTGAAAGTTAACTTTTGTATATGATTGAATTGGGTCTCGATACTAGTTCCGTTGTGTTTGGAATATGGGTATTACATATAGAACGCCAGGCGGCACGTCTCGTTTGGAGAATATTAGGGATGAATAGTGCTTTGAAATTTTTTCTATATAAGGTCCTCATTTTCTTTCTATTTTCCAAAACAAAACCCTAGCCGCCATTTCATCACCTTCATCCAACGGACGTCGTCATTCAGGTCGCTTGGGGGCATTTTTGGTCGAAGGTCTTAACCAAGGAATGGTGCAGGGTGATGAGACAAGGGGATTTGATGGTGGGATCATCATGGATCGAGGCAAGGTGGCCGAAAATTGCAGATGAACGGCGGTAGTTGATTAGGTTTTTCGTAGTGGTGGAGCGTCGATAGGGGGTCGTGCTGGTGTCGTTCGAAGCGCCATGGTCTGGGCTGTTGCTGGTGAACTCGTGGCAGCTCCGATGGCACGTGGCGGCGGTGGCGATCGATCGAAGTAGCACGAATCAAAGTTTAAATACGCGTGCGACTTGCTTTGGTTTGAACAAGGAGAATTAGAGGCTATAGTTAATTAATGTTTAAAATCTAATTTATTAAAGTTAATTAAAATAAAAATAATCTTAAATATTCTAACATTTGTATCTTGTCCATACGAGATCTGATTTGGACACGGTCAGTCGCATTGCACTCATGTCGGTGATATCTACGTTATGGAGTTGGATTGGGGTAGTTTGGAGCTTGTAGGATTTGCTTTAAAATCAAACGCCCGTTCGATTTTAATTCAAACCGTAATGCTTTGACGATAACTGGAATTTTGATGGGTTAAACTCACCTCTCCAGCCCATCTTTATTTTATATAAGTAAGGATATTTTTATTTATGCTTGATGTTGATTGTTTGAATGATTTAGTGTTTTATCGGTTGGTTTGGATTTATTCCCGTCCGTGGAGCGGATGACCTTTTTATATATAACAACCTAGTTGCGGATGACTCATATTATATAATTGTATACTGTATGTGATGCATAAGGATACGTTGGAGGGATCCAACAGGATTCCTCACCACCATTGATTTTACTTTCCATATATATTGTGATATATGATTTGTTGGATGTCATACTTGATGACATGGAGATGATTTTGCTTATTTAGTGTTATAGTAGCACTTGGCCTTATTTTTGGTATTTCAAAATAATAAAGTGAAGATATTGGTTTAAAAGGATTTTAAAGTAATTTTGAAATAACATATGTTTTTAATAATTATTCTTGAATTATTAAAAGAAGGAGTTTATTTTAAATAAAATAAAAAAGTATGATTTTTGGTATTATAAACTGATAGTTTGTGAACTATATTAAATAGAGATTTTTAAACTATATTATAAAGGTTTTAAAAACTTAATAAATAAGCCCATCTTTTATTATAAAGGAAATATAGTTTTAAAGAAGATAGAAATAGTTTGAAAATAAATACTTTGAAATGGTTTATACAAGAGATTTATAATAGTAATAGTTTATAAATAAAGTAATAGATTTATAAACGAAGTTTTATAAATATTAAGAACGGATTTGTAAATGATATTTGGTAAATGGGTTTATAAATAGAATTTTATAAATAATTGAAATTTATAAAGGAACGGATTTATAAATAGAATTTTATATATAAAGATGTTTTATAAAGATAAGTTTAATAAAATATAATAGAGATTTATAAACATAGTTTTATAAATATAGAAATGATTTATGTGGATATTTGAATATGGATTTTTATAAAGGAAATATATTCACTTTTTAATAAGTTAAAATAATCTTTTAAAGAAATGTTTTGAAAGTGATATTTTTAGATGGAGTTTAATGGTTTTAAAGAAAAGTGATTTAAAATGTACTAAGCAATGAAAACATAGATTTTAACATTTATTGTTGTAATAAATGTTTTCGAGAAAGCAGGGAAGGCATAGACTACAACACTGTTATTATAGTAAGTGATTTCCGAAAGAAATGTTTTATATGGTATACATGATTTATATAAACATAAATAGTCGAATCCCTATACTATTGTTTTGGGTTGTCGTAACAACGTTTTACGCAACATTCCTTTTGACCCAATATAGCTTGGTTTAAAAAATATGAAGTTTTCCTCAAAAGATTTGTAAATATACTTATTTTGGATTTAAGTATATAAAGATATTTTCTAAGTGTTACAAAAAAGAAATGGTTTTTGAATATAATTATATCATTGAAATAAGTATATGGAATTGTTTTCCAAATATCGAAAGATTAAAATGGTTTTGAGAACATTTCTTTTTATTGAGATAAATATTTGGAAAGTGATTTAATTAATAAAAGATTAATTAATTAAACAGGCCTAGCGATTGCTTATGTGCTAGGTTGTATTTTTGGCCATTTTTGGTTCCTTGACTTGATGTGGGAACAAATTAGTCGTGCACTTAGTATGAGGCCAACCGAGTAAGCTTGACTATCGTTTGATGCTAAGAATGTTGATTCGAGTAGTGGGGAGTGACTATGGTACTCCAATCTATTGAGCTTCCTTCTTAGTCAAAGGATGGCAAGTTGATAGCTGGAAACATGATAAGTCTACGAGACTTGATTTCCTTATGAGGTTGAGGGCCTTTTATCGATTGTTGGTCTGGAGAGACCGGGATCGGATTAATCCGAAACCACTTCGGACCAACATATGCATTCGAAAGTGCAAATTTTTGAAGACAACGATTTTGAAGACAGAGATCATTATGATGTAGGGCTGCTTGCCACTAGCCACGCGATTCCATATTATATATATATGGTGGCCGTAGTGCTTTGTTATAAAAATCTTCGATACAAGGACTGCTCGCTACTAATCCTAGGGTTTATTCCCAAAAGGATGTAGTAGGAGAGTGTCTTCGGTTTATCCTGTTCCTGGACAACTTGTATAAACGAATGTCTAACATCGTATTTCTAAGAACCACGTACATTGGTTTTTACAAACGTACATATGTTTTGTGGTGTGGGAGGTAACCCCTCTTGCACTTAACACCCTTCTCTGAGGCGTATGAACTCAAAGGTTGTACTTTTGTGGAAACCAATTAGCGTGTTGTTGGAATTGGAATTGTGGCATTCAAAGTGAAATATGTTCTATGAAAGGTAAACGTTACCTTATGCCTTGCATTCGAAAATGGCTAAAAACAGGGTATGCCGTAAGGCTAAGTGGATCGCTTCCATTAGGGTATGATCATCACCTTTCTAGATTACCCTCTATATTTTGGGTTTGTTGTGTATGCTTGTGGCTACAGATAGGTTGGGAACAACTGAGATAATGTCATATTCGATTCTATCTGGCACCAGATGGGTGTGCAAGTAGGCCGGTCTTGCCAGATGCAGAGGTTTCAAAGTTGTTGATCCTCGGTACATTCCACTAGGAATGTACTGTATAGAAGGTAGTTCCTTACCTGTCATTGTATGGAATCCATTCTCCAATACAAGCATTTCGGTTTTAGTTGTAAACCTATTATGTTGGAATTTAATAATGTAACACTTTCGGCTATGATTAATATGTATTTGTATCCTAGACACTATTATGATATCAGAAGATTTAATATAAAATGTTTTGGTTATCGTAAGGTAAAAATCCGTTTGTGTTTATGTGCGGTGTGGTCTTACGAGATACCTTTGTTTTAAAAGGTTTTTTTAACTTTAAAAATCCAATTAAGATGTGTTTTATGATGCTAGTTTACCAGACTGATCAGGATGTTCTTCCCTTTTAATGCTCGGGTTAGACCTGTAGAATATGCTAGTATATGATTTTTGTTTGATGACAATAAACATATATATATTCGTTTAAATGTATTTGTTGTTGTACTATTTTATTTTTTACATAATTAAATAAATATTTGTTGAATAAAATAAATAACTCAGAATCCATGTTCAAATAAATATTTTATTCAAACAAATATTTTATTAAAAATTCAAATAGTACAAATTTAAGCTCTCACTATACATATATACATTTTCAATTACATTACAATCTCGATTACATCATAATTTTCAATTTACATGGTTCACCTCGCTACGTAATTCACTCAACACTCGTATTTGATCTTCAACTCTATTCTAGCCTGTATCCAACATCTGAACTATCTGCAAAATAAACACTAACGTAGTAAAATTGAAAAAGAAAATATTTTGCAGTGCAAAATAAAGTGTGTGTTTTGAAAATATTATTTGCATCAGTTATTTGGGTTGTTCGTCATCATTTTTGTTTAATTCATCGTACACGAACAACTTGTGACATGCACAGTGTATCATTGTACATGCCACAAGGTCGTACACACCGATATACGCTTACTCATTAAAATTGCAGGGACAGGTGAGCACAAGATCAAACCCAAGCCGAGGCTGGATTCAACACAGGTGCATGCAATATTTCAGTTTTGACACAGTCAATTGTGACAACAAGGGATTCAACCATATGCACAATTCAGAAGTGAACATGTCAAAACTTCAAAACAAATTGAACCAGACTTCAAATCAAAGTGCATCAGATCAGACTCACGTGGAACCACACAATTCAGGCATGAACATGAAAACAAGATCTAATCAGAGATGATACAAACAAAGTCAGAATCACACACACACACACACACACATATATATATATATATATATATATATATATATATATGTATGTATGTATGTATATACATGGTAATAACCAACAAAACAGTTTCGAGCAATAGTGCAACTAGCCCAATGGACCAGAATTGAGGACAGAGTAGCCATAGCAATAACCAGACTTCAAGTAACAGTGGCAACCAAACAAGATCGAAGCAAACCTGCAACTACACCAAATCAATGAATGAGCAAAAGCAATTTTACATCTGATACATGTGCAGACACACAAATGCATATCAATGAACACAAGATAAATGTGGAACCAGATTTCAAGAGGTGACAACAGAACTTCAAAATGCACAACTTAGGGATGATAACACCATGAAGTACACAAACATATGAAACAGAGGAGACAACAATGGAGCAGTGACTACAGTTCTGAAGTGAACCAGACTACAAGACCACTACAACACAATGCAACATGAATACCCAAACCAGACAGTAGCTCAAATGAGCAAATTCAGACAAGACCAAGTCTTAACCAAAAGAACTCCACATGAAAACTCACAAGTTCAATATACAACAGACATGAACCAAAGACCATAATTTAAGAGGAACAAAGCCAGATCGAGCTAACAGTTAACATGGAGCCTTAACAAAATGTACACACATGAAAACATATATCAAGACAACCAGACTTCAAAAACAATCATATAAACATGCTCAGTGCACATGTATAAAGTGATTTACACATGAAGCCAGCAACAACAGTTCAACAGACTCCAATCAACCAAGTTCATATGCAAATGTACAAAGGCACAAGTCGAGGCATGAAGTAAAATGCTCACACATGAAGGCTCATAATTGAACCAGACTACAAATGTGCATCCAATATGAAAACATCAAAGTATCAACACTAACATGAAGTGCAAACAAGGATATGTATACATGAATTAACATTGCAGTTCGAAAAACAAGTCGTTAGCAGTTTACATAAAGCAGTGGGTTATATCAATATGAAAAGGCCACGTTTCAAAAAGAAACATCAGTAAATTATTCAAAAGTTTGAAAATTGAATGCCAGCAAAGAATGGAATCAGTGAACAAGCCAGAAAATCAAAATTATCTCAAATTTCAAAGTGCCGAAGTCACAGGAGCAAAAAGAACGAAACCGACCCAGAGAAAATCAAACAACGTCACGTAATGAACAAGTCAATTTCATCACATCGTTCGATCAAAAATCAATGGCAGAGCAAATCATGTGAAGAATTCAAATGAGAAATATACAAACGAGAATTAAGGGCTTTAATCCCTATAAAATCCCAATTACATCATCGGCAAAATGGCAATTCGAGTTCAAACAAATACTAGAGCAAGCATTGGTATAAATCACGAAACTCGAATCGAAGTCAAGCAAAATCAAAATCGAAAAAGAGAAACTCACGTACCAATTCATATCATTCGATCTCGACATACAATTGGAGCAGCTGTAGGCGAATAAAGCAAGGAGTCAATTGACTAAGGCAGTCGAAGCAAAATAATCTTCAATCGATCGATAATCAAGCGGCGCATCAATTTAACAAAACCCTAAATTTCAACTCAGTGGCTGAGTTGTGGCAAGGTTTTGAGCGTAGAGTTAGGTTAGTCAAGTTAGCGGGTGTCGCAAGTTTACGTGTGTAAGTTTCAGACTACTTAATTTCTAGTAGAAACCTTGGGGCAGCACGTAGGCAGGTTATTGCCGAAGTTGGGTAAATCTATGTGTGATCTCTACTGCATTACTTTATGTTATTGTTTTTATTTCCGCATTAATTTTTATTACTATTAGTATCACCCTATTCACCCCCTCTAGGGTGAAAATGATCCTACAAGACTGAGTATATTTACAAATTCAGTTTCGATGCTTTGGAGCTTTCGAAGATGAGTTGGATGTCTTCAAGTCGTATTCACGTATATGTTTATTTTCCGCTGCATTGGTTGTTTAAAATTATCAAAAATTATGAGGACAGATTGTTATAACTGTCCAGGCTAACAATTAGTAATTTGTTATTGTACTCTAATTGATGTATGTATATTACAGTTTTTCTTTTGTAAAGATCATTGATATTATATTATATATGTTGTTCCGCTGCGTTGTGAGATTTCGTTATTGTTTGGTTTTCACTCTGTCTTCTCTCTTCTCTTCTTTCTTCTTTCTTCTTTCTTTCCCCTAACTAATCGCCTTTTCATTCAATTCGAGTTGGACATATGTGGTTTATTGTCAGCTTGAATGCAGAATCGTGGGTCGTAACAGCTGGTATCAAAGCTTAGGTTAGCGAGTACCTAGGCTTTGTTGGGGTACTAATTTTAGATAGGGTCAGTAGCATCCTAGAATGAGTTTGAGTGTGTGTGTGTGTGCGCGTGTGTGAGCGCGTATTTGTTAACGATATAAAAATGTTTTACATTGTGTTGGTTGATCTGTTAAGTGGCTTATGGATTCTGGTCAATACGAGTAATTAACGTTATTGATAGGATCTCTAAACACTTAAACATAGCAATTCCACACAGTATTGTTTTGAAATTAGGTAAATGAAATAGTTTTATCTTAATTACATTTATATATAAAAGGATAATTTTTCAAAAATTATTATAGTAATATATGGTATGTTGATTGGATTTACAGTATAATGTTAATAAAAGTTGTTTATTATAATGTAAACAAAGATAAACATTTGTAAAATGAATTATATAAGAAAGTGAATTTATAAATGTGAATTATAGAGTATTGATTATAAGTAAAATAATCAACATTTGTGAAATTATATTATATAAGAAGTGAAATTATATAAGTATGATTTACAAATATGATTTATAAATATATAAAAAGGAAATCAAATTGTATAAGTATATTTATAAATTTGGGTTAAAAAATAAAAATGGATTTAAAACAAGAAATTGAGAATTTAAATCCCGGTGATTTTGAAAATTGTTTTTCAAAGGTTTTGGAAGAAATAATAATAGTATTATTTTGAAAATATTTTGATTAGAAATATTTTAGAATGGAATTTAAAAGAGATAAGAAAGCCCTGAACTCACTTCGGTCGTTGGAAAATAATTCGGGTGATGACTACAGCATCATCGGTGTTCATTTTCGAGTTTCTAAGTGACGGATTACTACCATTGGAGTTTTGTTTTTGTAAAACAAGTTTTGATTTTAAAATTCTAAAGTAGGATTTGATATACAAAGGAGTTATGTATATATTATGATTTCAAAGTGTTTTGAAAAACCAGGTGTTTGTATTCTGAAAATTTTCATTTAAGTGTTTTGTGAAAATATAAGAAAATAAGTTTTTGTAACTTATAAGTTAAAAAATAATAAGTTAAAAAAAATTAAATTTGTTAAATATTCTGGTTAAGTAAGGCAAATTGGAAATTTTATACACTCTTAGGATGTAGAAGACTGTGAAATGAATATAAACTTAAGTTGTAAAGTGATTATACAACCACAAGTTGTAATTATAGAATATGGACGAACTTAAGTAAAGATTTATGAAATTATAAGTAGATAAGTTTATATAACTTATAAATTTGAGAAAATGGAAAGTAAAACCAAATTTAAAAAATGGTTAAACATTTTGGTTAACAAAAGAACATCTGAAATTGAGCTATGAAATGAAATTTAACTTAAGTAAAGTTAAATGAAATTTATTATGATTTAAAATGAATCTAAACTTAAGCTTGGAAGTGATAATAAAAATAAATTGTGTTATATAATTTTTTTATAATAAACTTAAGTAATGATTTTATGGAATGGTTCCTAAGTGATATTAGTATTGAAAGAAATATACCAAGACTGAAATGAATGAGAATAAAATGAATGTGAATAAAATGAATTTGGTACAGTTAAGAAAAATAATTGAAAAAAATACGTAAGTTGTACGTAGATCATTTTATTCGCATAACTGTTTGATCCAGATCCAAGTCATGATTTTGAGGTGATTTACACCGGTCCGAGTTAGGATTTTTCACTCGATTCTTGATGGTGAACACTGGATATGGATTTTCGATTAATTTTGAAATTCTCTATCAGAGTATATGGCTATGTAAGGAGAATGGCGGTTTCTAGTCAAGGAACCCGATCGGAGTCCATACTAGAGAAAATTGAGTGCGCGATACTAGTTCGAAAGTGAAATTGTGTGATCGAGAGAGCGATCAGATTTGGTATTACGTACGAATGGTCTATGGACATCTTATGGGCTTTGGTATGATTGTATGCTATGTTTAGCTAACTTTGTTTACTAGTAATTATAAACACTATTAAGTAAGGACGCATGATGATTTCTTTGGCTGCATATGGTGGTTATATTAGTCTATGTTATATAGTGATTTTACTTTCCATATACTTGTTCTCATTTTTTGCTAAGTGTTTAGTAGATACGGATGGTATATGCTTCACATTTGGAGCTCACTTTCATATTATATTGATTGTATATGCTTGCTAATATTAAGAAAAGGTACACATTTCGGATTACATATCGTATTTTTACGTTTTTCCCTATGGGATGCTCCATCCTTGAGATGAAATGTATAATATATATGTATTGTAAATTTTTCTAATCGAACCGTACAAAGGAGATGCTGGCGAAATTTTCCGGAAATTTAAGGTGCTAGAAAGTTTTTGAGAATTTTGAGAAATTTTGATAGCTAAAATTTGATTTATATGTTATAACTTTGAATGATATTAGTTGGTGTCGGTGAATGAATTTAAAGACTTAGAAAATTTTATAATCTATTTCAGCTAATGGATTTTGGAAAGTTAATGAGTTTTGTGGCATTTTTCTTACCTTAGTAATTTCGAGGACGAAATTCGTTTAAGGAGGTAAGTCTGTAATAATCCAGGATTTCAGTCATTTGAATTTGAAATATTTAATTGATTTTAAATATTGAAAAGTTAATTTTATAAGTCAAACAACTTAAATTTCAAAATAGCGATTTATTTAATAATGTGAATTGTTAAATTTAATAATTGAAATTGTTTAAATAATTGAATCTTGAATTTAATTTGAATAGATGGATTTCAGAATATTGTTTAAATTCAATTTTAAATAATAGATGATTAGTGTAAGCTTTATTTATAATTTAAAGTGATTTAAATGGTTTTAATAATAATTCGCTTTAATTAACGAATTTCATAGCAATCCGGATTTTGACGAAACCAGTGCCATTGGATCCGTAATAGTGAATTATTGCATGTTAACGAATTTCGTGGCAATCGGGCGTATCGTTTAGTCGTGCGAGCTCAAAACGTATAGAAATTAATTTAAAGGAATTTAAATTAATATAATTTGATTTTGAAAGTTAACTTCTGTATATGATGGAATTGGGTCCCGATACTAGTTTCGTTGTGTTTGGAATATGGGTATTACATATAGAACGCCAGGCGGCACGCCTCGTTTGGAGTTCGAAAAAATTAGGGACGAATAGCGCTTTGAAAATTTTTCTATACAAGGTCCTCATTTTCTTTCTACTTTCCAAAACAAAACCCTAGCTGCTGTTTCATCACCTTCATCCAATGGCCGTCGTCGTTCGGGATGATTGGGGCATTTTTGGTCGAAGGTCTTAACTAGGGAAAGGTGCGGGGTGATGAGACAAGGGGATCTGACGGGAGTATCATCGTGGATCGAGGTGAGGTGGCCGAAAATCACAGTGCGGTAGTTGATTGGGTTTTTCGTGGTGGTGAAGCGTCAATAGGGGTCGCGCTGGTGTCATTCGAAGCATCTTGGTTTGGGTTATCATCGGTGAACTCGCGACGAGCTCTGGTGGCACGTGGCGGAGGCAATAGATCGAAGTAGCGCGACGTCGAAGTTTAAAAACACATGTGACCTGCTTTGATTTGAACGAGGAGAATTAGCGGCTAAAGGTAATTAACGTTTAAAATTTAATTTATTTAAGTTAATTAATATTAAAATAATCTCAAATATTCTAACATCTGTATCTTGTCCATACGAGATCGGATTTGGATGCGGTCAGTCGCGCTGTGCTCGTGTCGGCGATATCTAAGTTATGGAGTTGGATTAGGGTATTTTGGAGCTTATAGGAATTTGTGCTAAAATCGAATGTCCGTTCGATTTTAATTCAAACTGGAACGCTTTGGCGATAACTGAAAGTTTGGTGAGTTAAACTCACCTCTCCGGCCCACTTATATTTTATATAAGTGTGGATATTTTTGTTTATGCTTGTTATTGATTTTTTGGATGATTTACCATTTTATCAGTTAGTTTGGATTTATTTCCGCCCTTGGAGTGGATGGCCTTTTTATATATACCCTCCTAGTTGCGGATGACCCATATTATATGATTATATACTGTATGTGATGCAGGGGGACATGTTGAAGGGATCCAACAGGATTCCTAACTACCATTGATTTTTCTATATATATATATATTGTGATATATGATCTGTTGGATGTCATACTTGATGACATGGAGATGATTTTGCTTATTTAGTGTTATAATAGCACTTGGCCTTATTTCTATTATTTCGAAATAATAAAGTGAAGATTTTGATTTAAAAGATTTTAAAGTAATTTGGAAATAACATATGTTTTTAATAATTATTCTTGAATTATTAAAAGAATGAGTTTATTTTAAATAAAATAAAAAGTATGATTTTTGGTATTATAAACTAATAGTTTATGAACTGTGTTAAATAGAGATTTTTGAATTATATTATAAAGGTTTTAAAAACTTAAAAAATAAGCCCATCTTTTATTATAAAGGAAATACAGTTTTAAAGAAGATAGAAGTAGTTTGAAAACAAATATTTTGAAATGGTTTATATAAGAGATTTATAGAAGTAATAGTTTATAAATAAAGTAACAGATTTATAAACAGAGTTTTATAAATATTAAGAATGGATTTGTAATTGATATTTGGTAAATGGATTTATAAATAGAATTTTATAAATAAATGAGATTTATAAAGGAATCCATATTTATAAATAGAATTTTATAAATAAAGAGATTTTATATAGGAAAGTTTTATAAAATAAAATCGAGAATTATAAACATAGTTTTATAAATATATATATATAAATGATTTATGTTGAGATTTGAATATGGATTTTTATAAAGGAAATATATTCACGTTTTAAAAAGTTAAAATAATCTTGTAAAGGAATGTTTTGAAAGTGATAGTTTTAGATGGACTTTAGTGGTTTTGTATCCTAGACACTATTATGATATCAGAAGATTTGATATGAAATGTTTTGGTTATCGTAAAGTAAAAACCCATCCGTGTTTATATGTGGCGTGGTCTTACGAGATACCTTTGTTTTGAAAGGTTTTTATAACTTTAAAAACCCAATTGAGATGTGTTTTCTCACGCTGGTTTACCAGACTGATCTGGACGTTCTTCCCTTTTGATGCTCGGGTCGTACTTCTCGAGATTTGTTGGATGTCATACTTCTCGAGAAAGGCGCAAGGTCTGGTTTCGTATCGATCTCGAGAAAGGCGCAAGGTCGATTGTGATGCCGCTTAGGCATATGACTTTGAATAAGTCAAGAGAATTGGATAAACAAATTTCAGAATTGTTGCAGAAAGGATTTATTCGGAAGAGTGTCTCAGAATGGGGAGCACATGTCGTTTTTGTTACTAAGGCAGATTGTTCCCTCAATTTATACGTTGACTATCGAGAACTGAATAACCCGACAAAGAAAAACCGCTATCCATTGCCTCACATTGACGACCTTTTCAATCAATTGGTCGAGGTGAAGGTTTTCTCATAGCCTGATATGGCGACTCGGTTTTACAAATTGAGAGTGGTTGGAGATAATATCTAGAAGACCACTTTCCGTACACATGATGGATTGTTTGAGTGGTTGGTCATGCCATTTGGGATGACGAATGCTCAAGCCAATTTTGTGGATTTGATAAGTAGAGTATTCTGAGAGCAGTTGAATAAGTTGGTCGTGGTCTTCGTGGATGCTATTGTTATTTATTCTAGGAGTGAGGCAGAACATGAGGTTCATTTGAGGGAAGTGATGGATGTCTTGAGGAGGAATTAACTGAAAGCTAAATTTTCTAAGTTCCACTTCTAGAGAAATGAATTTCATTTCCCTGGGCATGTAGCATTAGCAGATGGATTGGCGGTAGATGCAGAGCTGTAGTCAGGGATTCGAAGACTCTGAAGAATGCTTCAGAAGCCCGTAACTGTTTGGGTTTGGTCGGATTATATCAGAAGTTTATTAAGGATTTTGTGAAGATATCGACACCTCTGACCCGTTTGATGAAGAAAAATTTGGGTTATACCTGTGGTTCAAAGTGTGAAGCAACATTTATTTAATTGAAGGAGTTGTTAATGATTTATCCCTGATGGTACCAAACAATTTACCGTGTATACTAATGCATGTCGTACTGGTTTTAGTGCTGTTCTTATGCAAGAATGAAGAGTAATAGCATATGAAAGTAGGCAGTTGAAAAATCACGAGAGGGATTATCTGACACATGACTTGGAGTTGGCAACTATTGTATTTGCGTTAAAGTCGTGGAGACATTATTTATTGAAAGACAGATTCGAGTTATTTACAAACCATAAATCTATCAAGTACTTATTTTCTTAACAGTATCTGAATCTAAGACAACAACAGTGGATGAATTTTTTATCATCGTGTGACTTTGATATTTCTTATGTTGCATATGCTTTAAATAGGAGACATGCAGAGGTGAACGCTATATTGTTAGAGTGGAGAATTTTGGAGTTCACATCAGAGTTTGATTTAAGACCTCGATTAGAGTACGGGCCTGAATAGTTAGCAACAATAGAGGTTAGATGCACGTTAATAGACCATATTGGAGTAAGTCAAGGGCAAGATGCATCGTTGATTAATATTATGGAGCAGCTAAAAGGGGTGAACGGTCGAGTCATTTAGATCGTACTCTAAGGATTAAAAGGGCTACTTAAGGAGAGATGAAAGGCTATATGTGCACATATTAAGTAATTGATAAACAAGATTTTGGGTAAGTGTCACTATTCTAGAATGACTATTCATCTAGATGGGGGTAAGATGTACCAGGATATAAAGAGAATATTCTAGTGGCCAAGTATGAAGAGACATGTAACCGAATATGTGGTGAAGTCTATGACGTGCCAACGAGTGAAGGCGAAGCTGAAGAAGCTGAGTGGGCTATTACTTCCCTTGGACGTGCCATAGTAGAAGTGGAAGTGTGTATCCATGGACTTTATAGATGGATTACCCCGGAGTAGGAGAGGAAATGAGCGCATGTGGGTTATAATAGGTCATCTTACGAAGAGCGCACATTTTATTCTGGTTAAGAGTACGAGAAACAATGAGTCCATGGGTAGAGGGACTAGTTTTTTTTTTGCACCAGGTTCGTTCAGGGCCTGGCCTGCTTCCCAAGAACTGCTCACTAGCTAGCCAAATTTTATTAAGATTCGATTCCATCAATGACTTACTAGAAACATTTACCAGATGCACTTCTTTACCCTAGAATTTGAGAAGAGGACATCCTATGAAGATGTGTTATTTATCCGGACATCGTACCAGGGAGGAATATGATCCAATCGAAGTCTATTCTCATAAGCCATGCGCTTGCCAGAAGAAAGGATTTATTTAAATAAGACTATCAATTCTCATAAGCCATCCTGTGAGGCTACGTTATGTAGGCAGTTCATCTCCCAGAGCAAGGGATAGTTGTATGAGATGGAGAAGCTATCTATCCTGGGTGCTATGAGCAATGAATTTAGTAATGCGATATATTAAAGAAGTGGTCTAACTATATGGAGTTCCAAATAATATAGTGAGCATCCGGGATCCACTTTTCACGAGCGAATTTCGAAGGAGTCTACAAGAGGCGTTAGGTACGAAGTTGAATTTGAGCACCGCATATCACCCACGAACCGATGGACAGAAGGAGAGAGTGAACACAGTGTTGACGGGTTTACTAAGGGCATGTACATTGGATATTTAAGGTTCTTAGAAGGATCATTTACCTTTTCTGGAGTTTGTATACGATAATAGCTACTGGGCTAGTATAGTATTGGCATCGTTTGAAGCATTGTATGAAAGACCATGAAAATCACCTTCGTGTTGGAAGGAGTCTATGGATAAGATTATATTACATCTAGAGATGGTCATGAATACTGCAGAGAAGGTAGAGCTTACAAGGAAGGGGATGGAAGCTACACATCATCGACAGAATTCATATGTAGACAGGAGAAGAAAAGATTTGGAGTTTAAAGTGGGAGATTTAATTTCTATTAAAGTTTCTCCATTAAGGAGAGTAGTCAGATTCAGGAGTTTGGGAAAGTTAGCTCCCAGATTTATTGGCCCATTTACAGTATTGGTAAGGGTGGAGAGTTTTGCGTATAGAGTGGAGCTTCCGAAGAAGATGGCGGGAGCCTATAATATGTTTTACATGTTACATTTGTGAAAATGTGTATACAATCCAACGACTGTGATAGTGCCTAGCCAATTGGAAGAGGTGGAGTTAGAATCTGAGCCGAGTTCATTCTGTGGTCTGACCCATATTATGGAATGTGGGGTGAAACGACTTAGAAATATGATGGTGAAATTGGTTAGAGTGCAATAGGGAAACGAATCGATAGAGAGTACATGGGATCCACAAGAGAAGATAAGGGCTACACATCCTCATCTCTTTTCCAGTATGTTTCTTAACTTTAATTTGATTTCTCTAGTTAAGTTATTCTAGGATTAGGATTTGGATGGATTGATTGTTGAATTTTATTTATGTAGTTGAATTTGCATTCATACAGAGATATATATGCTTATATTAGGGTGTTACGCATCATGCCTAATATGTCATCTTATTATATTCATATATGATGCATTAGTTGCATTTATGCATCATTGAGTAGAAATTGCAAGTTCGTGACATACCTATATAATGTTCACATCATTTTACATTTGTTGTTTAAATAAATTGGATGTTGTGTTCATAACTTGTTTGATATAAGTTTAACGAGCGAGCATTGTACATTATTTTTCATTCCTTAGGAATTACATGAACGAAATTCTTTTAAGGGGAGAGAATGTAATATCTCGAAGTTTTGATAAATATTTTAATAAAATACTGATAATAGAATAATGTTGAATATAACTGAAATTAATGAATTAATTAAATAAATTAAATATAAAGTGGGGGCAAAATAGACAATTTTCAAACTTTGGAATTTGATGACGAAACTAATGTCATTGCAACAGCCTCGTTTTTCTGGTTCATGCAGTATCTTGGTTTGCCTCGTTTGGAGTCCGTATGGAGGAATTATGGTCGAAACATTGTCGAATTGAACGGGCGTCAAAGAACTTGGGTTTGAGTTCGAATTTCAAAATGAGCGGACCATTTTTCCTCCAACTACTTAAGAAACTGACACATACGATTCAGTTCAGAAAACCACCCTACACTTCTTCTTTTTCCTCCATCTTTCATTCAAACTACCTAAGATCAAATTCAAATATCTCTCTCAAAATTCCACCAAATCGTACAAGACCAAAAGTTTTATGAAGCTATCGGATAAGGGAACACACCAACAACGACTTGGAGGCGAAAATCTAAAGTGAGGAGATGTAGCAAACCGGACAGCGAGGATCTAGACGGAAATAGGCATTTCGGTGAGTGATCCATCCTCTTATCTATATATAATGCAATTATGACTCTTTAATGATGATATATATGCTACAATACTATAGAATAATGTAATTTAACACCTAAATTTGAATTCAAATGGGAATTAGAGGGGATATGTGTACGAATAGTGGATTAGAACAAGTTTTCATATGATTATGTTTAATTCGATGAATTACACTTAAATCGATGAAATAAATGATCAAACCAAACTTAGAAAGTTAGGATTAGATCCTAGGTACATTCTCAAACGATAAGAGGCAGATCGGAGGTGGAAACGGTAATGAAAACACAAATTTCCCAAAATTTTGTAATTGTAGAAAACATGTAAACCGGTCCCCTAATAGGCTTAGACCGGTACACCGGTGGCCGAGTCTAGGCATAGGTTGAACCTAGACCCAGAAGGGCCTAAATAAATAAATAACGAGCGATTTGAGTCTTGTTTCTCTTGTGTTTTTAAAGGTGATGCAAGGCTAGTGATGAGGCGAACGATGGTGTTACAAAGTAAACGAATGTGTGTGATGACTGATTGTTATTTGAAGTGAATACATATATAGTTGTGATATGGGAACGTGATACAATGATGGACGGATATGAACGAGTCTAGAGCATAGGTACATGACCCAAAGTGTGTATGTGGATACGAATGCGATCCTATGATACAAGCATGTGGTCTAGGCATGACGTTGCTCCTTTGTAGTGCTTTGGTGCGCTAAGTGGAAGAGGTGGATGTTAAGCGACTCTGTAGACTACGGGCGGTCTAGGGCATGAGTCCAATTAGGTAGCATAAGGCTAACATGCTTTCCTGTAGGCTTCAGGCAGTTCGGGGAAATGAATCCTATACGCAATTTATGTGTTGGCGGATAATAAGGGACCCTATGGAGCATGATAGTTAGTTATGATGTGGCGACGGAACATGTGGTGGCCGAGCGATAGACTCATATTATTATGTTATAGTGCTATTTTTGTAGTATATGTAGAGTAGTGTATAGCTCACTCACCAGACTTATGTCTGTCCCACTCTTATTTTTCCTTTTATATATATCACGGTTGATGGAGTCTAGTGATGAGATGGTACCAGAGATGGAGATTCATTTATGTGTTATACCTTGATTTGACTTTGTGTATGGATTGGTTTGTACTTGTATTATTCAGACATATGTATTCGACAATTTAGACATATTATGGTGATGTGACTATGATATTTGTTCATGTATTATATTTCATTTCATTCCACCGTGAGACTCTGAAAGTAGTTATTAGATACCGCCGATGGCGGGAAAGGCGGCACCGTTTGCTGGCTTGCACGGAGGAGGGGGCGATGGCACTGCATGGAGGAGGGGGGTAGCAGCTTGCGTGTCGGTACTGCGTGGGGGGCAACAACGGCAATATTTGTCAACGAAACGACGTTGGGGGTGATTTTTGGGTCGTGAATTTAATTTGGTGCAATTTTCTTTAATAAAACTGAAAGTGGAAAAGAACGGGACACGTATGGATTTGGATGGTTTAGGTCGATCGGGGGCTACGACATGTTGATGCCAAAAATAAGGTGCCGACATGGTGTCATTAATTTTTTCCAGGTTGTTAATTATTGACAACCCATTAACGCTACGCCGATGCATAGATTTTGGCATTGACGCGATATTGGTAAAGCCAAGTCGGTAATTAATACATTTTCTGGTAGTGGATGATGAGTAAGATTATATCTGCTTGAAGAAAGAAAGTGATCTTTTCCATTGTGGTGAATATTGAAATTTAGTGGTTTACATTCTAAAGTTTGTATATTTAAACAGAAATCATTTTTCTAAAGGAAAAAAAACTGTTTACGTTCTAAAGTTTGTATATTTAAACAGAAATCATTTTTCTAAAGAAAAAAAAACTTGGATGTTTTTGGTTGTAATCTCCAAAATAAAAAGAGAAACTTGTTTATAATACCGGTAAAAATATGAATTAACAGAAATACATATATGTTTTTATTAGAAAAATGGGTAATACTTTCAGGAGAAGATCACTCATGTAATTTTGTTCCACCCTCATAGATGGAGTTGCCAATAAGTCTAGTAGATAGCAACACCACCCGTGCAATAAAATGAAAAAAAAATCCCCTCCTAAGCATAAAGGATAAGTCTAAAGAATAGTAGCAAAACCTAAAAACTGGAGTAGCAAGAAAAAAACTATATCATCCATTGAACCACAAAAAAGATAAGTCCGTATATATGAGTGTGTAGAGTCAAAAGCTATATCATCCATTCACCCCAATGTGTAGACAACAGCAACACAGTGGCCCAAAACTCCATGGTGCGTCGACAACAGCGAATCGATAACAACAATCCACTCTCAACTATCTAGCTACGTAGATGTCCAAGTGTGAGCCGATCAACTCACAACAACCAACCAAATTGAAAAGCTCAATGAAAACAACACGCATATATATACATGTGTAGTCAAATACACACACGTCACTAAAGCAAAGCGAGAACGAATTAAAGAGCAAACTTAATTTTCCAGCAAGAGATGAATCCGTATTGAAATAAGAAATGAAACGGAAAGATCTAGTATAAATGATACAATAAGAAATGAGACGGAAAGTATAAATGATACTAGAAAGCGTGTGTATAGGTGACAATGATGGGCTTGACCTCTTTGTATTTTTTGATCACTTTACTAATTAAACTAATGTGCACGAGACTAACGTGCACAGCGCTTTAAAGCACGAGGATCCCCACACCTAATTGGTTATTTATTACAACAATTATAAATTCAATCGATTTGTTTATTTATGGACGTCTCCCCTCTTAGGATCCGAAAAGATCTTACTATTAAAATCATAGGTATTCTCTTCACTTAAAGCTTTTCCATGGTTTGTTTTTCAGTTGAATGCCCAATAATTTGGCTTTTCTACATGAATGAAAGCTGTAAACTGTTATGCTAGCTGATTACTGCGTTTTCATAAAGTAGGTTTGTTGAAAAACTATTTAGTTACCTCTTATTTTTATTGGAGTTGGAAATTGGTGGGAGTTCAAATTTAGTACTATGTATTTTTCTTTTGATCTTTTTTTCCCAGGTGTTGTGAATTATAGGCGAGAAACTGGATGTTATTCATTCTTTATATTTTCCATATTTAATTATGAATTTTGGGTGAATGTGATGCGATTAATTTGGGGTTTTATGGGATTTCATGATTTGAGTTACTTATTTCCTTTTCTGTGTGATTATCTGCTGAACTTTAAGTTGAATTAACATTTAGAATGGTTATTTTATTTTTCTTCAATTTGCTTAGAAGAAATTTGAATGTGAGGTGAAAACTTGTCTAAATCACATTATATCTCGTTGGACTTCATTTGGTTTGATATTATGTCCAGATAATAGAGCTAGAACGCTTAGGCCAAACATAAATCCATGGGGAGCGTCTATTACCACCTGTTGTTTTGCTTTTCACCCCGGTAAATTTAAAAAAAATTATTTTGACAAAATTGCCATCAATCCTGTAGCTATATATCATAAACATAACAAAAGTTATGTCTTTAAAAACCAAGTTCTGAGCAAGCGAGGAAATATAAGAAACCAAGCTTTAACTGAGTAAGGAAACACAAAAAAACCAAACTTTAAACGAGTGAGAAAACTCAACAAACCAAGCTTGAAGCGAGTGAGAAAACCTAACAAACCAAGCTTGAAGCAAGTGAGGTAACCTAACAAACTACGCTCCATTGAAGTGTAGTTAATATGAATTTTTCACCCGCGATTTTTTTAAAACCTAGCTTGGTCCAAGCGTGGCTTCATGTAAAACCCCGCTCATTCCAAGCGAGGTTTCTTATAAATCCTTGCTCAGTCCGAACGAGGTTTTATACGGAACATTGCTCATTCCAAGTGAGGTTATTTATGGAATAAACTGGGGGTTAAAAGAAAACAACGGGGTGAGTAGTTTTTCTTTAACTAAACGGGGTGTGTAAGGCAAATTTCGGGGTGCAAATAGAGCTAGCCAAATCCATGATCATTTTAAAACTGTTCTAGGTTGGTTCCAGTCCTGCATCCTATATTTTATTATTTATTCATTTTATTCCATCGGGACATATTTTGTGAACTTAAAACAATTTAATTGGACTATAAATGAAAAAGAAGACAGAGAAACTAAGGTAATTAACGTTGCAATCTTCCCTTTCCATTTTAATCTAGCTTTCACTATTTATTTGGAGCACTACTAAACAAACTTACTTGTTGTACAAGGGTTACACATTTGTAAGGGGCATATTAATCATGGAACCATAAGGGGAATGCAATTTCTTGAACAAGTATTTTCTACCTTTCTTCTTAATATTATCTTTTTACAGTCCAATCCTTTCTTCTCCGTTCTAGAAATCATTGTAACCAACCTTGTAACGACCCGATATTTTGGACCATTCGCATCCATTATAAGTGTATAGGTAGACACTCATGCCAGAGTTGAATTGCTCAAAATACCGCGTTGTTAATTATAATTTGGCAAAACTCAGCATATGCAGTAAATAAATCAATCACAGAATCACAGACACAGAGTAATACAAGATATGCAGCGGAATAGATAAAATAGTAGTTCATGAAGCTACTATATAAACATCAGAGTTAAAAATAAAATACAACAGACTATCTCAGATGCAATGAAGTCTCCAATCCAAACAGATGACTTCTGTGAACGAATCAACTGGAAAGCTGGAAGCTGAATCAAAAGTTGGATCTCCAAAGGAAGCTCCAAACTCCAAGGATGAGTCTCAAATGCTGTATCACTCAGTCTGACCCGAGCGTAAAGCAAAACACAAAACACTCGAGTCAGGATTAACATTCTTATATAAATAAATCCAACTCAAGTGAACTATCAACTGAAATACAAGTAACTTAAAGGATGTTTGGGATAACCATCCTCTAAGGATCTGTAGAACTATCTACAAGGTGGGAATATACACTATGACACCGTGGCCATTTTAAATTTATTTACTTCAACCCAAATATCATTTCATTTCAAATATATCTATTTTCCAAAATAGTATATATATATATATAATGATTTAAAAGATTCCTCAAGTCTAGCAAATCGATTCAAACCAACTTCAAATTCCAAATTCAAATTTTATTCAAAGTTCAATTCATCAATTTAATTCAGTTCTAAATATACCATTTATTTTTCAATATATTTCAAAGCTTTAATACTCAACATTTTCCAAAGTTAGATTTAACAGTTTCATATAGCTCTTGATTTAACTTCATTATTATTTAATCAGGGAATATTCACTTAATAAACTTAATATCATCTAACTAGCCTTACATTTCATTTTTACTAAATATTTTCTTAAATTTATTTAAGCAAGAATTATTCATTAAATTATTTAAATAAAACCCAAGTTATAAATCATATCTTAAATCTCAATTTTCAATAAGTTTCAAATTGGTTTAATTAATAAATTATCTTTCCAACCTTAACTTATTCAAATTATTACCAGAATCTATTTTGAAAATATAATCTTTATACTTAAACATCTCATAAGTATTAAATCCATCCTAATTTAAATTAAATAATTTAAGGCTCAACATTTATTAAAACCATATATTTCTTTCCAAAACCATAAAATTCATTTTCAAAATATTTTATATATGGACCAACGGTGTCTGTATATATACATCATATGGTTAAGTGATACGGATATTTATCATTTCAATCCGAAATTTAAATATATACGGGTAGATATCATTTCGACCCGTAATCCCAATTTCAATTCAAATGAAAATCGCTTGGGTTTATCATTTCAACCCATAACGAAATTCTCCTATTCTAAAGTCCGTTCGGGTATGTATCATTTCAACCCATAGTGAATTCTAAACCACAGGGAACTTGCAGAGTGATAACAGATACAAAAAAAATATATATATAACAGCAGGCATATATCATCAGTATAAATAACAGATACGGGTGTCAGATGTCACAGGTGAACAGATATAAATAATAGTAATAACAGGCATATAATACTAGATACTGGTGTCAGATGTCACAGGTGAACAGATATAAATAATAGTAATAACAGGCATATAATACTAGATACTGGTGTCAGATGTCACAGGTGAACAGTTATGGATAATAGCATATATAACAATGTAAATAACTACAGCAGCATATTTCAATTGTCGTTTCAATTGAAATCAAATTTAATAAATAAAAGAACGTTAATCGTGAGTGATTGCTCACCTTTCGAGGCTAGAGAGGATAGGCAAAGAAATTGAGTTACGAAACACAAGCACGAATCCAAACAACAAGGTTGGCCCGAATCCAACGATCAGAGCTGATAACAAGAATTTATGGAACAAATCAGAACGGAATCGATGAAGGAAATTGACGTAAGTGAATACACACATATATATAACTTAGAATATATATATATATATATATAATCATATTCTGAATCCAAATACATATTAAATTAAATGTATATATATATATTCAAAAATTATTATTTCAAATTTAAAACACTTATACAAAAATCAAACATATATATATATATATTATATTTTTTAAAAATAATTATATATATACTTATAAATTTCAAAGTATTTACTTACAGTACTCCTTTGTCAATATAATTGTACTGAAATCTATAGAGAAGGCTGCAAAAGTCTATACTATGCTTTATATACCCAGATTATAAAAATACTGATGCAACTTATATATATAACTTTATAATCCTATAAACTTTTAAACTGTAACAGAGGACACATCTATATAACCATGAACAAACATATACTTAAACTTATCCTACTCTAGATATGTGAGCCAATGCATATACTTATTAAACATGACAGGTTACACTACTATATTATATAATATGAAAACATCATGTTATACATCAACACATATAATACTATATATACCTAGCTTAAATATAACAGATATATTGTCTTGCAACACGTTTTTTTATATATATATATAGACAACTTTATGTTTGAAATATTATATTAAAGCAAGTAAAATAATATATATAAGGTTACGAATCTGTATACACTTGCTATAAACCCAGTATCAAAAGAACAGTTCAAAATATGAAAACTGTAAAGTAGCCTTGCATATTTATATTTATATACAAATACTCATTAATACAAATTGTACCTAGAGAGTCACCAAAACTTGCTTTATAAAGTATTCATATATACACTGACATACAACACCAACAAAAGATATAAGACATGAGCGCATATGCTTGCTATTATAACTTATCTCATAACTTAGATTATAAACTAATATATATACACTATCATATGTACTATAGTTTTTTGTACTGTTTATATATATAACAGGTTTTACAAGTAAAAAAAAAATTCACTATTTATATAAAAGCAGACTATATATAAATATAATGTCAATAAACCCCAGCTTTATCTATAAAAAAAAATCAACTCATATGTAAATACAACCTATACATATAATATATAAATACGTAATCACATATATAAACAATTATACACAACTTAAACTTTTATATATATCAGCGAATATATAAATATACCTATATATAAAATAAAGAGGAGGGTAGAGCTGCTCGGCATCAAGGTGATGGAGAAGGAGCTTGGCTGCACAAGTGGGAAAGGTGACAGGCGGAGGCTGTTGTGTTCGGGTGGAAGTGGTGACGTGGGGAGGAGATGAAGCAGGTGGGCCGCGAGTGCGAGCGGAGGAGGGGAGTTTATGCGGTGGTTCGCTCGGCCTTGGGTGGTGGAGTTGCGGGTTTCAGGTGGCCGTGGAGGCGCTGCCGTGGTGTGTGAGGCTCAAGGGAGTGGAGGCTTCTCGTGGTGGATGGAAAAGGCTGAGGGAGGAAGTCGACAGCTTTGGTGGAGGGTTGATGGCCGACCTGTGGAGGCGTGGTGAAGCAAAAGACGGATCCGAGCGTGATCAGGGGAGGGATGGAAAAGATGGAAAAGAATTGAAAGGGGAGGAAGAAAGATTTGAGCTACAGGAATATAAAGTAGAAAAGTTGGATTTTTTTTTTGTATAGATGTTTTACAAATTCAACTGTTATGATGATTCAAAATGAACGGTAGGAATAGAATGGTCGCCCCCCCTTTGATTTAGCCGAAAATAATTTAAAGCAATTTATAGTTTCTAAACCGATGGAAATAAAGGCAGTCATCAATTCATTGAAAAGATAGAAAGGTAACAACTGATAATAAATGCCTCCAGCCATTTGAAATTTGAAAGGACATCAAAAAGGGTACCAATACGACGTACGTTTTCATTGCTTTCGTCGTATACCAAATCTCAAAACATAGAAATAAATATACCGCAGAGATCAGCATGACGAGACGATCAAAACGGTATACAGATATTAGTGGTACGATCATCCGATCAAAAGTCGATACGGACACTGATATACGTTGTTATTCTGTACGGAAAAAATCCAAACGGAGCTAGAAACGTCCGAATTTCGCGAAACAAATTTCACAGTCTGATTCAGAATGCTCTAAATAAATTTTCTCCTGTTGACATATTTTGGTTTCGGAAAACTTTTAAATTCACTGTTATTAACCGGTTTGATTTGAAATAAAATTTCACAGGAAAATAAACTTCAATATTATCAGATGAAAATATACCAGTTGCTATATTAAAATAGACGTATTCCAAATAATAAATTTTTTAAAGTCAAATTTTATTGTTTAAAATTTCACAAATTTCCAATTTAATATACTTTTTAAACCATTAAATTTTACGGGTCGTTACAAACCTGGTAATTTCTAACATTATCATGTCCTTGGTTCTAATGGAGTTATGTCAAATTCAGCATTTATTGAGCTAGATCTCCATATAATCCAAAATCCAAACTATCTACAGATTTATCATTTCATAAATCATTAAAACTCCTATTTCTCAAATCTGATTGGGAATAGTTTAGTATACTGTTATTTATCTGAATTACACTAAAAGATCTCAAAATTATAATTTCGCAATTCTGCAATTTACTTCAGGATTTCAAAACATGATACAAAAGCATATGTTCAATTGTTGTATATTTCCCTCATTTGTTTGTTTCCTTATGCACCATCTCCTTTGTCATCATACCACCACCTTCTTTAAAAGAAAACTGCAACTACCTCTTGAATGTTTGGTTAGGACTTGGGGACAAATGGGTTAAAATTAAGATTTGAGTTCGGGAGAAGACGAGGAAGGAGATGCAAGTCTATGGATGGCAGGGATGTAAATGAAATAATTTAATTAGTCTTATCCTTCTTTATAAGTCTATATAGTAGTGCTCTTTATTTATTGGTAATATCAACTAACCCCTCCATCATTTGTCATCGATTTGTTTCAATCTATGGGGTTAGCCAATAATGCTGTAGATTGCACTGTTTTGACTCTTGCGATCACTTTGAATTTAAGCTGCAAGTTCAATGACGATTTGTGTTGATGAGTCATAACTTACAAATATGTCGTAGGAGTGTTTTTTCCCCCTTTCCAGTTAGTATCCATGGCAAATATAGTGCCTTGACTCTTTTATCTTTTTTAGATGTAGTTGTTAATTTTACTCGTCATGTATAATAATAGAGTGGCTGTGCTTGAAAAAAGTGCTTCACTTTGTTGTTGAAGCATGCCTAATGGGTAAGTATAATTTATTTAGTTCCCTTTTGCTTCATCTTCCCTTTTTTCTAATTGGTGTAGAATTTGGTCAGTTGTTCTTTGATCTCATTTACTAGATTCTACAGTTACATGAAATTTATTTTGAGTTATGCATAATTAAAAATCAGCTGTTTTATTCTATATATCAACATTTTCTAGATAACATACACAATTAAAATTTTAATTAGCAAATAATACATTCATTATGATTTCATCATAAATGTTGAACTTTTCCACCGGGCCAATAATGATTAGTGAATGGCTTTGATTTAATGATGTATGTAATGCAATGCTACAGACAATTGACTTGATTGAATTGGTGGCATTGTCATGTTTCGAAGAAAGCATAGCGCTCATGATGATAAAGAGAACGAGGCTGCACAACAGGAAGCTAAGGTAACTGAAACTACTCTACCCAATTTTTTTTTGATTCATTACATAAATATAGGTTTATATTATAGATGTTTGGAACTGCATTATCATGCTGGGTTAATATAACATCAGCAATTTAGTTATTTATATTTATGTTGCGCACCAGATGAGTTGCGCATCAGCTTTACCTAGTGAAGTAAAACTTGAGGTAGGAAAGGAAAAATAAAACAGATATATCAGAAAATCTCTATTTTGTTATTCATCTTATTCTAATGTGCAATTGTATGTACACAATTATTGCCTCAAGAATCTACATTGACCTTCCTATATGGCCGGGGGAAAAAAAAATCTTGATCCGTTTGGGTAGAGTAAGGTAGTATTCTTAGGAAATTGAAAAAGAGTATGTTTTCCACTACTGCAAAATCCTGGACCAATAAAGTGGAAGATTTTCAGTACATAAGATTTATAGGCAATAATTAAAATAACATTTGAAGAATGATTATCTTTTCCAAACAGGTCAACGAGTTAAAGATTGCTTTAGGACCTTTATCTGGACGTAGTTTGCAATTTTGTGACGATGCGTGCATCAGAAGATATTTGGAAGCTCGAAATTGGAACATTGAAAAGGCAAAGAAAATGCTCGAGGATACGCTTAAGTGGAGGGCGACTTATAAACCTGAGGATATTCGTTGGGTAAGAACCACCTTGTCGTTTTATTATAAAATTATTTTTCTATTAAATAATGTTATATAGTGAGTTGCTTTTCCATTTTATAAAGCATGAGGTTGCAAGTGAAGGGGAAACTGGAAAAGTGTACCGAGCAAACTTTAAGGATAAAGAAGGAAGAACGGTTCTTGTATTGAGGCCTGGAAAACAGGTGTGTATGTTACACTTATACTTCTCAGAATACTAGTATGCACTCCTTGTATTTGCTTAGAGAATTATATTCTAGTCTAAAGACCTTTGAAATGTTTTTCTATTATAATGTTTTCAGGTGGCTTATAACCATAAACTATACGATAAATAAAGTAATTTAATCCTTTTAACATTTCCTATGGATGAAATAACATATAACTTTATCTACTAGAAGCTGGTTCTGAATCATGGATCACTTTATTGTATCAATAATTCAATATCATGTAAATTAAAAGATATTTTTGTCCAAGCCTATAGAAACATAGATAGTTTTCCCTCTTTTCTGATGAATATGAGCTAATAGCAAGCATCTTGTTAAAAGAATTGCAAATTTACCTCCCCTTTCGACAAGCATGATAACTTCTCAAAAAATAATGTATTGATATATGATGGTTGTACAATAAACAAGTTTCCCCCCCTTTTCCAACTTTGTAGAATACATCATCACATGATAATCAACTGCGCCATCTAGTGTATCTTATCGAGAATGCAATCCTCAATTTACCTGAGGGCCAAGAGCAAATGGTGTGGTTGATTGACTTCAGTGGATGGTCTTTGAGTTTATCTGTTCCAGTTAAGACTGCAAGAGACTCTATCAACATTCTGCAAAATCACTATCCAGAGAGGCTTTCAGCTGCATTTATGTATAATCCTCCAAGAATTTTTGGAACATTTTGGAAGGTAAGGTCCTCTTAAGCATTAATTTCATTTTGAGTAGCAACTGAAAAGAATAGTAGAAATTAGAAACTAAATTATGACCTGTAGCCATCTGCAAATTTTGTATGTAAGGTACGAAAATGAGTACAGCATGTACTCTGCTATACTGCATATCTACATCTGGATGCCTGTTTTTTTACTTTCCTTTTTTTTTTCTTTTTCGCTTCTTCTTCTTGTCCTCTGTTGGTTGCTGTTGTTGTTGCAGAATTGTCTTAGCTGAGTTAGGGGGTTAGCAATTATGTACCTCAATCATATATTGAACTATAAAACTAAAGCGTTACAGTAGACAGTTAAGCCAAATATGTCCATAAAAATAAAATAAAATTCCAGCAATAGACCTTTTCTGTCATTATTTGCAAGATGGTAAGATTAATTGAGTACCACTCTCTCTTGAAATGGCATTTCAAATATTCCAAGTGAGTTTGACAAGTGCAATTTTGTTAACACCTTTAAAGAGGGCGTTAATTTTCATTATGTTATTGGACTTTTGGAGGTGGATGGGTCCTGTTTTCAAACATCACAAATCAAATATAATTTTGTTCACATCAGTTTTAAAATAACATTGGTTGTAATTGGTGGAATTCAGGGGATCCCATGGATTCAATTGCATGGGTCCCCCGAATTCCACCAATCACCACCGATGTTGTTCTAACACTAGTTTGAACAAAATTGCACGAGTTAAATTAGCGCCGTCTTTGAGCACGTTGACAAAATTGCACTCCAGTTTGGTTGTTCATAAGGCTAAATAAAAATACAAATGTCACATTAATTGGCATATTTAATGTCCAAAACTTCTGAGCTATTGTTTGTTACCCACTTCTGATGCATTCGGAAAATAATTACTCTTTTCCATTTTACTCAAATATATGTCATCAACCTTTTTGCTGATCCCAATTCGACCTATTAAGGCATTGCTCTCGGATAACAGTTTGATGAACTATCTAGTTCAATGAACGATAGTTTGCTGAAAATGCATTCTTGCACGCTTTGGATGATAGAATTAAGTTTGGATGTGTATGTTTGTTATTTATTTATTAATTTAATTAATTACTTATTATGAATTAGATAATTAGTTAAATTGATGAATATTAATTAGCAATTAATAAAAGAATATTTAGAACTAATAAATTATAATTATTATTGTATTAATAATTGGAGGTGGAGCCTTGGCGTAACGGTTAGGTCACCCGCATGGTGATCTGAGCGTCCAGGTTTGAGTCCGGAAATAGCCTCTTCGAAATGCGAGGGAAAGGCTGCGTACATTATCAACCTCCCCAGAGCCCACTATCGTGCGGGAGCCTCGTGCACTGGGTTCCACCATTGTATTAATAATTGATAGTTAATCAAAAATCAATAATAACAATTACTGTTAATAATTGAGTAATGGAAAGGAAGAAATAAGAAAACAAAATTTCACAACTTCAATAATCAAGCACATCGTGCGTTCATATAATTACTATTAATAGTCAATGGTCGATCCATGTGAATGCTTGATCATCATTGACTATAATCTGTAGGCTCTTTCGGAAATCCTAATTCAAAGTTAATCTTGTAACCTCTCATCAAAGATAATTGGTCAACCCTATCATCCGGTCCACACAGTCTTTAGATTCATCAATTTGCGATCTATATTCACTGAAATCTCGAAAACTTTAGAAGAACTTGATTATCGTACCAAGTTCTTCTCTGCATCATATTCACCATATTGTGAACGCCTTCATAGTATGTTGCCTATGAATGTCTTCTCTTTTGACCAGTAACATAAGCATGACTGTTAATGGATGAACAGAAGAAGGGTGTGCGTATCAACGTCATTTAACTTAATAACTTGAATTTCATTATTATTTAACTGTTGAGGAGGCAAGGGGTCATTCAGATTCCAATCATTAGAAATGGGATCATCTTCCCAGTTCAAGTAATCATGAGTGGAATTCGATTCAGTAATTGGTAGATCATTCAACATCTCATTTTACTCATTTTTAGTCTCACCAATCCTAGTACAAGTGATTGTGCTCCTTCCAGTAGCCATACTTTTTGAAATTTATTCCAAATGTTCCAAAAGGACAATTGGTGCAAGATGTCATTTCAATATTCCATTTTCGAATTCCTATCGATAAATAATAATGAAACTTAAAATGTGACATATTGACAGTTATATAAATTTTATGAAAATTGTAAAATACCCTTGTTTGATGCTGCCACAATTTTTGGTCAACATCAATAGTGTTTTGAGTAACATCCTAAACCGCTCAGTTTTGTTTCTAAGCTTATTCCTCGTTTGAACAGTTGTCCAATAGATGCTACAAATTTTCTCGTCATACGATCGAAAATCCCAATTTTCTTTTAAGGACACTCGAATTCTTCTACAGCAATCATTGCAAATATGGTGGAAAATAAAGCAGTCCAAGGAAATGAAGGTTTTTTTATTTAGATGTTGCAGTTTCTTTTTGTTTTTTTAGAGGTGGAAGTCATTTTATTTTTCATAATATATGAGCTTGAGAATGAAATGACATATTGTTTGAAAAAGCGAAGAGAAATAACCAATTTTTAGAGGGGAAAAAAGATTTAAAGCTTATGTCTGATGTGCCTCATTTTACGTTGGACATAAGTTTTAAATTCTTCTTGACCCCTTAATTTTACGTTAGACATACCCTTTACGTTCTATGATACATTCTTACGTCAGACATAAGGATCAACGGTCAAGTTTGCTGAATCACTCTAAATGTTCAAGAATATGGGTAAGGCTGAGATGCTGAGATGATGATATCTTATCGTCGTTGAATTTAGATAATACAAAATCACATTTAGAAAAGGAAATGAATATATGAAAGAAGTAAAAAGAAAATTTTGACTTCTCCAACTTAATAGGCATATATGGATAAGCATATTTTTCTCTTTAATTGGATTAGTCAATTTATATGTTGTCGTATACATGTTGACTTGAGCATCGAGTAATTCATTGCTATAAATATAGCTTAAAGAGAGAGTGGAAAAACTATTGAAAAATATTTGGTGTTTCTCTTTTCTTCCATCTTTGTTCTTCATTGCCATAAAGATGAAGACTTCATTCTCAATTAGGTATTGATTCTGTTTACATTTATTTAGTAGATTAACTATAAACAACTGTTTTTGAGAATCAACATTAAAAGTGATTGGATGGAATCTTGTGTTTTTTTATTGCTTTATGTTTTGCAACTATCATCACCACTGTTTGAGATCAAATATCATTATTTTTATTTAACATTATCGCTTTGTGACTTGGGTGATATAAGATTCTGAGATGAGCCTCCACAATATTTTTATCCTTTGGTTTTGCATAACAAAAGTCCTAACAAATTGCTATCAAAGCTAGAGCATCACAAGGATTAGGCTAACTTCATATTTAGATAATTGTTGAGATGCCAAACATAATTTCCTCTTCGAAGATTGTTCTTTTAAATGGAAACAATTGAGGTATTTGAAAGCCTAAGATGAAGAATGTTTTATACCATAATAAACTTCATGAGCCGATTGAAGGTGATGGGAAGGGGACCTCAAATATAGAGGGAAAATGGAAGAAGACGAACAAGAAGGCGATTGCGTTGATTTGCCAGTACCTTAATGATTTAGTTTTCCAACATATGGCTAGTTATAAATTCACGAAGACTTTGTGAGACAAGTTTGTATCTTTATATGAGTCGAAAAGTGCTATTAGTAAGGCTTTTCCTATTTGGAAATTAGTTCATGCGAGGCTAGATAGAGAGAAGTCCATGATAGAGCATTTTGAACTAATTTGAAGATGTAATAAATCAGTTGACAAGTACGGATGTCAAATTTGATGATGAATTACATGCTCTTTTGTTGATGTCCACTTTTAGAGAGTTGGAAAACGTTGGTTGTGTCATTGATGAACGCCAATGCTAGTGGAACTATCTCATTGATACCGTTCGAAGTAGTCTCTTGAATGAAGAGCTTAGAGGGAAATGATCAATTTTGAAATTAGTTTAAGATGTAGCTATGATAGTATGAGACTCAAAGTGGGATACAAAATCAAACAATAATGTTGCTAATGGTAAATTTATGTCGAAATGTGTTGTTTGTTTTTATTGTCATAAAAAAGGTCATTTGTTCAACAGATGTGAAGCATATAAGAGAGATTAAAAAAAGATTATGCATAATGACGGTGATAGCGATACACAGGTCAACATAACTGAAGATAGCGAGAGTGATACTTCTTGTGATGTCCTCATTGGTGATGTTAAGTCTCTGAAGATGAATTCATGTGCTAATTTTCACAAATTAATGATCAGAGGTGTTTTCTTCTTCTAAGAAGATTGTCGACATGATTAAGTCCGTCAATGGAGTAGAACTGCTTGTTTGTGGTATTGGATCTATCTGTTTTTGTATGCATGATGGAGTGATTAGAGAGGTCTTGGGCATAAGACATACACGTACTTACTAGTTTGCATGATCTCATTTCTCTTGATCAGTAGGACCGTTGGGTTCTACTTATGATATTTGAGGTGGAGTTTTGAAAGTGATAAATGGTGGCCATATTATGATAAGAGGAATATTAAATGATGAAACATTATAGATTGGTTGGTCGTGTGGTCGATAATAAAAAACGAGTGACAGTGAGAGAGTATAGTCCATAGGTAGGTGGAGAGGTGAATGTGTGCACTACGTTCGATGCTCGTGTTGGTGATTATATTTTCGACAAGGGTCTTCATGTTGATGATGCTCGAGGTATCAATGGTGACCGCGTGGAGAGTTCATGTCAAGTGGTAGACGGGTGTCAAGTTGGAAAATCCATGAAGGCTCTATAGAGAGTTTTGTAGTATTACAAATGCTTTTGAGACCAAGTGTTGTGGTGTATCTTGTTGTGAGAAATGCATCACTTATAAGTGGTGATAGAAATTTGTGATTTGGTGTGATTAAAAAAAGAGCTACGATTCGTCCGAAGATGATATGGTCACTTTCTTATTTTTCGCTTTGAAGAGGTGATTTGGTTGAAGACGGAGATCAAGTGTCTGTGGAGTATATGATTTTGCATCAAGGTGGGGTGTTGAATTTAGGTGTTACAAAATCACATTTAAAAGTGAAAATTAACATACAAAATAAGGAAACAGACAATTTTGACATCTCCAAATTAATAGACATATATGGATAAACAATTTTCTCTTGCTAACTGGATTAATCAATTTATATGTTGTCGTATATACATGTTGACTTGGACATCAAATAATTGATCGTTATAAATATAGCTTAAAGAGTAAAAAAATACAGAAAAGTATTTGGCGTTTCTTTCTTCTTCAAACACTAAAAATCCATTACCATAAAGATCATGACTCGTTTCTCAATTTGGTTATTGATTCTGTTTTTGTTTTGTTTATATTTATTTGGCAGATTGACGGTAAACAATTGTTTTTGAGAATAAATGTAAATGGTGATTGAGTGGAATCTTATGTTTGGATTCTTTTTATTTTTGTGTTTTGAACTATCATCACCATTGTTTGAGTTCAAATATCGTTATTTTTATCCAATAATATCGCTTTGTGACTTGTGTGATATAAGATCCTGTAATAGGCCTCTGCAACAATTTTATCATTTGTTTAATTTTGCACAACAAAAATTCTAAGAACCGTTTTCAACGTCTATTGTAATAATATATTGCATACATTGTTTCAAAATTGTAACAGTGGGCCTCAAACTTGCATATTTAATATTCTTTTAATTTTTGCATCCACTCGGTTCATGCTTGGGCTATTTTATGGTTGTGTTTTACATGATATACGAGTTCGAATCCGTGCTACGCATACGGGGTTCAGTATATAATTCGATTTACAGTGTATTTTTTAGATTTAATAGTATATGAAGTTGAAAGCACATATTTATGGGATGTAAATTTTTAGATTATCTTTTTCGTGAATACTACTAACAAAAATGTGTTGATAAATCCACTTAAATAGTCTCTGAGCATATAAAGTATAATTAATATTTTAGAGCACAATGACTTTATACAACATATTAAGAATCAACATCAGTTATTCCTAACTTGGTAAGAACTATATTCCTAAGCATGTCATTTAATTAATTTTCAAACGTAATTCACAATAGTTAAACATAGTTTTATCCTATGTTTAACATATAAATTTAAATACGTGCACAATTTTGTTTGATAATAGTGTTCTAAACCTAGAGTAGAGAAATTATGCTCAAAGTGAAGTTGTATTTAAATTTGGCTTAATGAAACAACATTTTCATCATTACACATTTTGATGTTATATTATACTAATTAAATTAGAGGAAATATTATAGTAGTTTTTAAACATTGTGATCTTTAATGCATATAACATAATATGACATGAGAATTATACCTAATATATAAAATGAGCGTCAAATTTTGTATCTTTTGTATCGAGAGTATCATAGGTTTATAGATCATGCAATAATTTTTTAACTAATAATTATGTATATAGCACCTATTGTATTATTGCTACTATATTAAGTTTCTTAAAAAAACTTGACTTGTTAACTATGCATATTCCAACGTTGATGATTCCAACTAATTAAATATTATCCTTGTTTGTTTCAAATAATATGAATAAGAGCTACACAACATAATTTAATAAAGGTATATTTTGAAAATATACAATGAAATAAAACTAAAAATTAGTTTTAATCCATCAAAAAAAATAAAATGTTATTTTGAACTAAAAGTGGACACTAATTAATTAACATTAATGAGAATTAGGGTGCGTTAGCGGATTATTTTGATTTGAGGTTGGAGGTTGTGGCATTTGTGGATAAATATGGATTAGAGGTTGGATAGGAAGTATTTATGTAAGGGGTTTTGGACCAAAGGTCCTTATTTTCAAAGCTCATGCATAAAAAGTCCATGCTCATAAACTCATGTAAATTAGGTCCCTATTTTGTATTTTTTACCAAACTGTCATCTTCCAAAAAATTGACTTAGTTCTTTTCAGGGGCAAAAGCGGTATGAATTAGCCAAAATCTAAAAATAGGGACCTAATTTTCATAACTTATTCGGGAGGGACTTTTCTTACATCATCTTTCGATTCCAGGGAGTTAACAGTCATTCCTTGTTTATGTAATGTATAATATTTTTATGTTTGCAATAATTATTAATTAATGTATAGTATCAATTACATCCGACTTATCTTACATAATTATTATGTATCAATTACGTCGGACATAATTCTTGCTAACCGCTTTTGGTTTAACGTTTGCGGTGTCCATAAACATGGACTAAGTATGTAACTATTTTCTAATTAGATTAAATATTAATAAAAGAGAATTAACTATAATAATATCTCAAATTAGTTCGAATTGGAATAAAATGAAATTAGCAACCATTTATTCCTTTTTAATACAACTCTTTCCATTTGAAGTTAGCCTACTCGTAAACATTATTATTAACCCATCTTCAATTCGTAATGATTTATAAACATCTCCACAAAGCAAAAAAAATCAGAACAATATAACATAAACAATCTTTACATAAAATAAAATAATAATTGCTAAGATGTTTCATAAGGTCTCCAAGTGTTCGGTGTTAACCATGCATTAAATAGGAAAATGCACGCTACTTATGAACTTTTCATGGTCAATGAAGCATTACTACAGAAAAATGTATTACCGTAGGTCGATTAAGATGGATAATATCTAATATTACAAAACATAAGTCTGTTGCGTATAACAAAATAAAATTTAAGTTTATAGAACGCTTATCTAGTACTAAACTTTCAATATACTTTTCTCGAAATGCAACATAGAAATTTATTATTTGACTATTGTTTTACTTCATAGATGATATTTTCCCGACTTGATTTTCTTAAATACTTATAGTTCAAAATGGAAAAAACATTAACTTTATCTCAGATTATACTCAATTAAAGATGATTTGATGTACACGTGTTAGTGAACCAATTATGCCGTATAAATTTATGAAGGAAGTGAAATTCATGATCGTACTAAACAAACACAAAATAGATTAGAGAATTTATTATATACTAATTCTCTTTGATGTAACTTAAAGAAATAACTTGCCATAAATATGATCGTATTAATTTTCAAAAAATTTGATTGGATTTGATCATGAAACAATCGAATTACACAATAAACATATTATCATATTAACTAAATTACACATAATTTATATTGAGTTAATTTTTTTTTTGAAATAAAGCATTTAGGTTTGAAGCTAAAAATATTAAAGGAACTAAGCCTACCATTATTTTCGAAACTGAAAGCATAGATGAGAATTAGTAGTTTAACCATTTGATCTTCTATCTTTTGTATCTAGAGTATCATTTAGGTTTATAGATCATGCAATAATTTTTTAACTAAAAATTATATATATAGTATCCATTGTTATATTGTTACTATATTAGGTCTTTTCAAAAAACTTGACTTGTTAACTATGCATATTCTAACATGAATGATTTCAACTACTTGAACATGATCATAGTTTGTTTGAAAATGTGCAAATAATACGAATAAAAACTACACAACATATTTAATAAAAGTATACTTTGGAGATATACAATTAAGTAAAATTAAAAATTAGCCTTAATCCACCATAAAAATAAAATGTTATATTGACTAAAAGTGAACATTAATTGATTAGGATTGATGAAGATTAGTACGTAACTATTCTCTAATTAGAATAAATTTCAATAAAAGAGAATTAATTGTAATAATTCTCAATTTAGTTTGAATTTGATTTAAATGAATATTATCAATTTATTTCTTTTAAATACAGTTCTTTCCGTTTGAAGTTAGTTTACTTGTAAACATTATTAATAATACATCTTCAGTTCGTAATGATTTATAAACATTTCTGCAAAATAAAATCAAAACAATATAGCATCAAACAATCTTTGTAAAAAAATAAAAGATAATTGCTACTATGTTCAATAAGATCTCCAAAAATTCAGTGTTATTAAATAGGAAAATATGCGCTATTTATGTACATTTCACGGTCAATGAAGCATCACTATAGGAAAATGTACTAAACCGTAGGACAATAAGATGAATAATATCTCATATTACAAAAATAAGTCTAGGTTGAGTATAAAAAAGTAGAATATTTAACTAAAAATTAAGTTCATGTAAACCATTTTAAAACTAAACTTTCAACATAAAGTTACATACGATAGACAGAACAAAAGTAATATTTATACAATTATATTTCTTTTCTCAAATATGACGTAGAAATTTATTATTTTACTATTCTTTTACTTCATAGATGATATTTTCCCCAATTTGATTTTTAAATACATATGTTTAAAAATGAAAAACATCAATTTTGTCTCAAATTATACATATTTAAGATTGTTCGGTACACATATGTTAGTAAACCAATTATGCTATACAAAATATACGAAATAAAATTCATGATC
The DNA here is from genome assembly GCA_030737815.1 of Allium fistulosum. Lineage (NCBI taxonomy): Eukaryota > Viridiplantae > Streptophyta > Magnoliopsida > Asparagales > Amaryllidaceae > Allium > Allium fistulosum. The sequence continues at coordinate 958,202,619 of CM060903.1, read as the reverse complement.
GTACTAACCAAACACAAATCAGATGAACGTCGATGTAAATATAAAACTTGAGAACTAAAAAATAGTCCAGCATTACATATCAAGGATATTATAAAAATGATCAAAGATTTTATGATATCGATGTATTAATAAATCCAATAACCTCCTGTAGAATATGAAGGAAACCAAGTTGATAATGATACAGATTGAAACTAAAATAATAAGAAAATATGAGATTTTTTCCAACTTTATTTTTGTATATAATTATATTTCAAAATAAAAATATCAACTTTACCACTTGTGTATTATAAAAAGTTTAAGATTATTTTATATCTATATGTTAGTAAGCTAATTATTCCCTACAAAACGAATGAAGGAAATGAAAATCATGATCGTACTAACTAAACGAACACAAATAAGATGAATGTCGATGTAAATAGAAAACTAAAGAATAAAAAATAGTCAAGCTTTATGTATTATAGATTTTACAAAATAACAAAGATTATGTGATATCAATGTATTAATAAATTCAATAACCTTCTAAAAATATAAAGGAAACTATATCCATATTCATGCAAATTGTAACAAAAATAAGAAGGAAATAATTTTTTGAACACAAAATTTGAAGTAAAGATCTGAAATATTATATTTAGAGCTAGAACAAGAAATTCAACCTTAAATTAAATGAAACTAAAGGTAATAGAATAAAAATCAAACCTTTAAATCCAGTTTGATAGGTCAGTAAACCAAGTTTTTTTGGAGACTTTTAGACAATTTTTCTATGAAACTATTGAAAGCAACAAATAGAAACATAATCTCTGCAAAACATGAATAAAATGAAACTTTTTAGGATGAATAAAAATTGAAGAACTAATGATGAATTCAATCAAATTATAGTTAGATATTTTTTTTAAAGAGATTGACTAAAAAACTATTTGGATAGAATCTTTAAGTTGATTTAGACTGGAAATATATTGTTTAGTTTTTTTTTGATTTGTAGTATACATATAAAACTGAAATAAGGTAAGAGGTAACATGATGAATAAAAAAAAGGAAAGGATGTAAAATAATGATATAAAACAAATGAGGAATGAAAAAATTGTAATGATAACACGGAGAAGAGGAAGAGATCTATGTTAGATTAGAAAGAAATAATGATTATAAGTTTATCAAAATAACAATAATAAACGTACATAAGAGTATTTTATCAAAAGGGACAATGATTACATTAATTTCTATGTTAATAATAGTAGTTTTGTGGAATATTGAAAATTTTTAGGGAGCTTAAAAGGAAAATTATACCAAAAATCAAGGAGAATGCACTATTCAGCTTGAAAGTGAATGAGAGATAAGAATACTAAGAGTTCTATATTCTCTTTCTTATATATAATAGAATAGATTTGTTTTGTCTTGAGAGCATGTTTAATCTCCATGCATCCTTGTCGGTACCAATATCGTTACCGGTTGCATTTATGTCACCACAATTCACATTTTAGCAATCGTTTTCTGTTTTGGTACGTACATTCTGAAACGCCATAAACTAACGATTCGAAATATTATGGCATACTATTTGATACACTAATTTTAACGTTTCAAAATGTTTAATTTGATATTTTAAAAATGTTGATTCTGATGTTCCAAAATGTTTGTTTTGACGATTTAAATGCACTATGTTAATGTATGAAGTCATAATGATTTTCTATTGAAAATGCAAAACATCAATTAATGATTATTTCCTAATGAAAATATAAACAAATAATGAAGAATGATTTTATATCAGCACCGAGAAGACTAAAAGTCTTGTTTTCTACTTTATTTTAAGTCTATCATTTATACTCATACATTCTTTTTTTCTTTTCACATGGTCTATTTCTTCACATTCTTTTTTTCTTTTCACATGGTCTATTTCTTCACATTCTTGTTTCAAAAACAACTAGTACATTAAAGTTTAAAACATGGTATTTGAAAAAAGTAAAAAACATGATAATGATAATATATTTGAAGAAGATAATATTGTATGCTGTATGGAAACTAATCCGACTTCAAAGTTCATGCAACAGGGAGAATTGTCATCAAGAATTGATGAAGAAAAAAAACATAATGTAACTTTGTTATAACTTTCAACTACTTAACAAAAATACGACATGATGCTAGCACTTATACACCAATATTTGAACATTTTGCAATTTTATTTTGTTTCAATTTATATAAGTTATAATTTACAACCAGTTGAAAATGGATGTTAATGGTAATGTTTATTTATACAAGAATGATTTTACTGTGTTCATCCATTTGTATTGCATAATGATATTATACGAATTTTTATTAAAGGGAGCGTTTTAAAAAATGTTCCACGTTCCGGCTAAACTATTCTGTACAGACTAAGTGTTCCAGTTAAGCTTACTCCTAACGTATCGGTCGCAGTATGTACGTTTTTCGTTTTTGTTCCGCATACCGAATCATTCCGCGTACCAGGTAACATAGGGTTGCATATCGATCAAGTACCAATATGCAAATATTAAACGATATGTGTACAATATTGAAAAATATTTAATGTGTCATAATATCGACATCGGCCATATATCGATCAAGTACGGAATACAATAGTTAAGTACCATACTAGCGTAAGACATGTTAATAACAATGTTATTATATTATTAAACTATGAAAAACATTATTAAGATATATTCATATTTTATAGTTTTTAACTGTGAAATTACTGCTTTCACATAACACCACATGGTTTATAGGTCATAATAAAGCATTCTTAAATCTAAACTAGACTCATAATTATAATTTTAGTTCATACTTCTAAAACAAATGACAAAAAAAACCCGTATCTTTACCATTTTTGTCATCTTCCTCTTCATTTATTGAGTCCTTCAGATATTTTTAGCATTTTCCAATATTGTTATTCATGTCTATATTTCTCCATTTTCAGTTAAATGATTAGATGATGGTTGTTGATTTGATTTGATTTGATTTTTATATAAAGTTTTTGATATTGCAGCCCCTCTAAGATGATATTACATTTTTAAGGCTAACACATCATAAGTTGTAACTTTAGCTGCACATGAATATATGAATATAATAAATTTGTTAGAGATATCAAAAAAAATATTCAACCTTTTCCAATTATAGAAATACTCTGGAATTTATGGAAATTCAAAATAGACCTTTGTTTTTAAACATTATTTAAAATGCAACATTAAAATTGTCGAGTTATGCAAGTAAAACATTATTTAAAATAAAAATAAATGTTATTAACAATAATATGTTTATAATTTTCTGTTCATATGCAATTTAATTGCTTTTACTGTATGTCGTGCACTGTTTATTGTGCGACAATCTGTCAATACTTCATTTTATTGTATTATTATAGTACAATATGCATAGTGATTTTAAATTTGTATGTTTTTGCTAAAATAACTTAAGTTATAGTTATAATAAATGTTATATTTCATGAAGTTACATGATATAAACACACTACATGTTCAAAATTCTATTAATTGTGCCTTTTTATTTGTTATATTGAACGTTGCATTTTAAATAGTGCAAGCTACTTGATTCATTGTTTTTGAATTTAATTTCAAAATTTTTGATTTGGAATTTTGATTTAGATTTACTAATTTTGTGTTATAATGAATTTATACGTGATTTTATTTTTGCAAATTTTAGAGGCTTAATTTATAATATGATGAAAAGTTAGAAGAGTTTTTTTCCTATTGTGATAACTAAGAAGGGTATTTTTCAAAAATTCTCTTTCGTATATGTGAAGTTTAGATTTAATTAATATGAGATTGGAAAAACATAGAGAAAGAATTTATAAAGACAAGATGATATCAGTTGATTTTGACACTTTGAAATATGAATAGAGGAGAAAAAGGCTTACACAAATTAAGCTACAAAGATTAGTTGATATCATTAGTGTATCTTCTTGGAGAAAACTCTAGAATATTAGAGCGTTTACCCAGACTTAATGAGAGAAGAAAACTCCAGAATATTTATTGTTATTTAATACAAAAGCTTGAAAGCTAAGAAAGGTTGAGTATAGTTGTAATATAATCTTGTAGTAACAAAATTAATTTTCTTTCAACTTTCTTCTTTCTCTTAATTTGGTAATAGGGCTAGTCAATTAGGGTGCAAGTGTTGCTGCATGGAGACACATTGGGAAAATTTTTATCAATCGGAGACTATAAATTGGTTAAGGACTAGGTCGGTAAGGTACGCGATAATGATTGATCTAATTAGTATTATTGGTGAAATTTGTAAAGTCAATCATGTTAATCATATAACATGGAGCACTTGTATGATGTCCTATTCAGGAAATAGTTAGTACTATGGAAACCATGTCGCCATTCAAAGGAAAATCTGAAACTAGGATGAAATTGAAGTGTAAAACATACAAAACAATGTGCTCAAGAATTTAGGATAGGTAAAGTCATTGGCACATATCAAGGATGCAAAGACGCTAGAGGAAATTTACCATTTTAATATCATAATTCTCAAAAATTAATAATGCTCATTTACGGAAGTTATGAATTATTGACTATTACTCAAAACTAAATGTATATTAGTCAATATTTAAAAAATATAAAATCTATTCAAACATATCATTATTCCAAATCAAAAATCATGTGCAAAGAACAAAACGAGTAATAATCTATGGTCTAAAACTTGAATGCAACATGTTTATCATGACCATACATGATTGATCAACTCAACAATGACTGTTGAGATGGAATATTTATTGGCCACTCAAAAACAATAAATATGCAAATGAGCAGGGTATCAATAATGAAGATGAAACACTCTTCAACCATAGAAAAGAATGTGCAAAAAAATGAAGGAGGGCAAGAATAAGAGAGAAGTGTGCAAAGAAAAAACATGATGACCCATAAGGGAGGAAGAAGCTTTTATACATGATGATTTTAACAAAATAATGACATGAAAAAGAGTAATGCCGATCTTAGAATTTGGAACACTGGAATATTGGGAGTATTACGTGAGGAAAATAGATCTTGCAAAAGGCTGCCATCAAAATAAGAGGCTAATAAAAGGTAATGTTTTGATAAATCATTATTAATAATAGTGAAGGAGTAACATTTTGACATCCTCCCTAGGGAAAGGGGAAACTTATTCTAAAAAGAAGAACCGATGAAGTAACTTTGATGTTTAACTTAAAGAATTCCGAGTCATTAATTACAACTATGTCAAATCGAAGAGAATCAACTACAAAAATAATTGGATAGTGGATTCTTATTGTTTTATTTATATGACCGTTGATAAAGAAAACCTTTATTGCATGGTTGAGTACAATGGTGGATGCGAAGTTGTAATTGCCGATATCACATATTTGGAAGATGATGTTTGCTTCTCATTTTAACACACCTCAGCGTGGTTGTTGAATGCCTACCACGTTCTTACATGAAAAAAAAATTCTATTGATTTCACAGCTACCATCCGTCAAGAGTAATGTAGTTTTTGGAGTAAATACACTGTAGTGAAATTTGTTTTAATTTGAGCGGAAGCGAATTATTTGATCAGGATCTAGTATTGTCTATTTAGATATCAATGGAACTTTAAAAAAATAATCAATTATGCAGTCTCACAGAAACAATAGCAGAAATAAGAGACACAAAAGATTTAACGTGGTTCAGATATGAATATCCTACGTCACGGAGACCCAACAACTTCTTTTATTCCACTGAAGAAAAGAGTACAAAAGAGAAAGAAGAATAATGGTGGATGCTCTCACACACTCACTTGCATATGAAGATAAAATTCCTTCATTTAAATAGACTTGATAATGAAGGGTTGCTTGGAGATTAAGAAAATAAATTTCCTGATTACCCAAATATCTTTCCAAATTGCATGATTTGATTTTAGTACAAATAGATGGCGTAATCTTGGTTTTCATATCTTTCCTTTGATTGATTAATTCTCCATGCCTAATCATTTATTTCTTCATATAACAAATGCATTGACTAATTAATTGATTGGCCAATTAATTAGTTTTCTTCCAAAATTTCCTTTCATATACCAGCCAAATTAATTGATTGAATGAATCAATTAATTAATTTCTTTCCTCCTCAACAAATATTTGAATCGTCCAAATTTAACACTCCAACTTGATTCAAATATAACAATATCTCTTTATCATCTTATCATCAAGCAATCAACATAGAAGTTGTTGGATCTAGCGCCCCATGACGCTCAAGTAACAAGAATCAAACTGATCAAGTGACTTTGTCATCACATCTGAAGGATTATCCAAAGTACTCACCTTCAAAAATTTGATCTTGCTTCGTTCTTCCTCAAGCATAAGAAAGAAACATCTAACATCAGTGTGTTTCGTCCGTGAACTATAAGCTTGATTCTCTACAAGATGAATCACACTCTGACTGTCTGAAAATAGCTCTACTGTCCGCTGCACCATTAAAAGATCATCCAACAACTGAAGTAAGTATAATCCTTCATTTGTTGCTTCCACGATCGATATCAACTCTGCTTCGGTAGTCGATAAAGCTACGATAGATTGCAGCTTTAATCTCCATGAAATCGAGTCTATGCCAAGTGTAAAAACATAGCCCGACACTGACTTCCTAGCATCTCTATCCCCATATTAATCAGAATCACAGTATCCTCTAAGAAAGATGTCACCATCCACTCCACCATATAACAAGCCCACCGAAGAAGTGCCTCGAAGATATCTAAGAATCCACTTCACAGCTTGCCAATGCTCTTTGCCTGGGTTAGACATATATCGACTCACAACATCCACTGCATGAGCCAAATCTGATCTTGTGCACACCATCGCATACATAAGACTACCAACAGCACTAGAATAAGGTATATCAGCCATATACCTTTTGTCTTCTTCCGATGAGGGAGATAAGTCTTTTGACAACTTAAAATGAGAGCCTAATGGAGTGCCAACCGGTTTGGCTTTCTCCATTCCAAATCGAGCGAGGACCTTCTCGATGTACCGCGCTTGAGTGAGTCTTAACTCTCTCCGCTTCCTATCCCTGCTTATCTCCATACCCAATATTCTTTGTGTCTTTCCCAAATTCTTTATGTCAAACTCTCTACTGAGCTCCGCTTTCAACTCCTTAATTCTGACCATACTCCGAGATGCAATCAGCATATCATCAACATATAATAACAAATAAATCATATCACCATCACATCTCCTGAAATAAACACACTGGTCTTTGAAACTTCTGGAGTATCCCCGTGAAAGCATAAACTTATCAAACCTCTTATACCATAGTCTAGGAGACTGCTTCAGTCCATATAGAGATTTGTTGAGTTTGCAAACATAATCTGGTCTGCTACTATCAATGAACCCTTCCGGCTATTTTAAATAAATCTCCTCATCCAGATCACCATGCAAGAATGCAGTTTTGACATCTAGTTGCTCTAATTCCATATCATAATGAGCAACTAATGCCAAAAGAATACGAATGGAAGTATGCCTAACCACTGGAGCAAAGATATCATGATACTCTACCCCCTTCTTCTGAACATACCCATTTGCGACTAATCTTGCCTTGTATATGAGATTACCATTTTCATCGTCTTTCACTCTATAGATCCACTTGCATCCAATAGTTTTCTTGTCGGTGGGAAGAGGCACCAAATCTCAAGTATGATTTCTCTGCAATGATTCAATCTCCTCCTTCATAGCAACTAACCAACATGAACTGTTAACTGATGCGATAGCTTCTCTATAATCACATGGCTCATCATGGACAACATTCAAAGCATGTGTTGTCATATCATCGAAGTTAATATCTTCGATGCTCAATCCAACAAACTCATCGAGCCACTTAGACTTTCATTTTTGTCTGACAGGCCTAGGTTCAGAATGAGCTCCACCTTGAGTTTGATCCTCTGTACCAACGTTGATATTACCCTCATCAACCACGGTGTCATCGGAAACACCATCTGAACGTCTATGGAAAGAATCAACAGATGACTTGCTTTGTGTCGGGTATTCTTCGCATGTCCTCTCATTGTCATCCGATGAGGAAGGCTTCACCTTCAACATAGTCTTCTCATCAAAAGTCACATGCCTGCTCATAACGATCTTCTTGCTAATAGGACACCATAACCTATATCCCTTCACTCCTCTCCTATAACCTAGAACGATACACTTGCGAGCTCTAGGTTCCAGCTTCCCTTTACTCTCATGCACATAAGCTGGGCAACCAAACACTCTGAGAAATGAATAGCTAACAAGCTCTCCTTTCCATACTTCTTCAGGGATCTTCATATCTATGGCAGTAGAAGGTGTGCGGTTGATGAGGAAAGCCGTCATAGATAAAGCTTCGGTCCAAAATCCCTTCTTCAATTTAGCAGACAGTCTGAGGCATCTTGTTCTCTCTAATAATGTCCGATTCATCCTTTCTGCAACTCCATTAGACTGGGGGTCGTCTGGTGTAGTGTAATGTCTCTTAATGCCTTCAGACTCACAATAATCGATGAAATCCTGTGATATAAATTCACCGCCATTATCTGAACGGAGAACTTTCAATTTCTTCTCTGACTGCTTGTCAACCATAGATTTCCACTTTCGAAACCTGACAGATGTTTCACTCTTTGACTGAAGAAAGTATACCCATACTTTACGAGAGAAATCATCTATAAATGAAACAAAATACCTGGCTCCACCTAAAGACTGACAAGGGGAGGGACCCCAGACATCTGTATGAACATACTCCAGGACATCTTTTGCTTTATGCTCTCCTATACCAAAAGAAATCTTCGTCTGCTTTCCAAGAACGCACTCTTCACAAAAACCAAGTTTTGAATGATGAACTCCATCAATCAATCCTCGTTTCCTCAACTCATCCATGTCGCGCTCACCGATGTGACCCATCCGTAAGTGCCATAATCTGGAAGAATCCGAATCAACAGATGTAACAGAAGCCGATTCACCAATTACAGTAGTGCCTTTTAATAGATAAAGATTTCCTGCCCTCACACCTCTCATAACAATCATGCAACCCTTCGATATCTTCATTTTCTCTCCTTCCACTACAATCTTCAAGCCAAGTCTACTCAATGCCCTAACAGAAATCAAGTTCCTCCTCAAATCAGGTACATGTCTAACATCGGTGATCGTACGAATAACACCATCAAACATCCTAATCATCATGCTACCAACACCAACCATACGACAAGAAGCATCATTACCCATCAGAACTTCTCCTCCATCAATTTCACGGTAAGTGGAAAAGCAGTTCCTATCAGGTGTCATATGATAGGATGCGCCAGAATCAATCAGCCATAAGTTGCTCTTCTCAGAAGAGCCAGAAGCTGTAAATACATCGGTGTCACTTTCTGTATCTGATTTCTCTGCTTTAGAAGCTGAGGCTTGCTTTGTATCTTTTCTTCTACCTTCAAGCTTAGGACATTGTGCTATGAAGTGCTCTGGTTTCTTACAATAATGACAAGTCAACTCTTAGCCCCCTAGACTGAGACCGTGAAGAATTCCGTTCTCCACCTTTCTTCGACCTGCTTTGGCCTCTACCTCTCTTAACAGATAAGCCTTCGGTATCACTATCCAAGCTAGTGCTCGCCAATCTACCTCTTAATACTTCATTATGAAGGTCAGCCTTTACATCAGACTGGCTAATTTTACTGCGGTCATAAATCATGGAATTGACAAAAGCAGTATACTCCTTAGGCAAGAAACATAAGAGGATCACAGCTTGAGCCTCATCGGTAATATCAACTTCCGCTGCCTTCAGGTTCATAATCAAAGTGGTCAAAGCATCTACATGCTCCATAAGGTCAGCTCCAGGCTTCATCTTGAACGAATATAGTTGTTGCTGAAGAATAATTCGATTAGTGAAAGACTTGTCTTGATATGCATCCGATAATGCATCCCATAGTTCCTTCGCCGTTTTCTTTTGAGAGAATTCTCTAAGAACTTCATCTGAAAGACTCAACTGAATTGTTGTGAGAGCTTCATCTTCCATCTCTTTCAAATCAGCTGCATCAATACCTTTTAATTTCTCAGGCGCAAAAACAACCTTATAAGTCTTCTCCTTCTTTAATAAAGCCTCCATCTTCATCTTTCAAGTACAAAAATCTTCCTTTCCGTCAAAACGTGTTACTCCATAATTGACACCAGATCTACCAACAGACTTACTAGAAGTAGCCATTAATATCCAAACATGAACAATAACACTAGCTCTGATACCAAACTGTAGTGAAATTTGTTTTAATTTGAGCGGAAGCGAATTATTTGATCAGGATCTATTATTGTCTATTTAGATATCAATGGAACTTTAAAAAAATCAATTATGCAGTCTCACAGAAACAATAGCAGAAATAAGAGACACAGAAGATTTAACGTGGTTCAGATATGAATATCCTACGTCCACGAAGATCCAACAACTTCTTCTATTCCACTGAAGAAAAGAGTATAAAAGAGAGAAGAATAATGGTGGATGCTCTCACACACTCATTTGCATATGAAGATGAAATTCCTTCATTTAAATAGACTTGATAATGAAGGGTTGCTTGGAGATTAAGAAAATAAATTTTCTGATTACCCAAATATCTTTCCAAATTGCATGATTTGATTTTAGTACAAATAGATGGCGTAATCTTGATTTTCATAACTTTCATTTGATTGATTGATTCTCCATGTCTAATCATTTATTTCTTCATATAACAAATGCATTGACTAATTAATTAGTTTCCTTTCAAAATATCCTTCCATATACCAACCAAAATAATTGATTGAATGAATCAATTAATTTCTTTCCTCCTCAACAAATATTTGAATCATCCAAATTTAACATACACGCTGTATGGAAAGAACCGTGGGAGCAAGTTTTGGAAGGAATTGAGCTAAGAGTCTATCTATATGATGTAGATATAATCTACATATGTGGACAAAATTCGTAGACATAAAACCATTGGCTTATGACATGCTAGTTTGGATATGTGTGCTACAATTATGTCAAAATCGTAATGGAGAAATCAATGTTTAGAGGGTTACCACAACCAAAGATGCATGTGGATACTATATGCGAAAGCTGTCAATTTGACAAATACATCAATTACCATACAGGGAGTATGATTCCAAGTCTAAAGAATCATTTGAGCTTGTTTGTTTAGATGTGTTTGATAGTATAAGTAAAATCTCAATAGGAGGAATGATATACTTCATTGACCACCTTTTGAGGTTCTCATGGACGTTTTTTCTGAAAGAAAAATTAGATATTTTCAATTTCGTAAGTTCATGGGTTTTAAAAAATAAGTTGTTTATGCATTGATAATGAGAAAGATTTTACATGGGTAGATTTTCAATTTATTTGTGGGAGCATAGAAAGAAGTGTTTGCTAACCATCCACGCCCCTTAGCAAATAGAGTTGCAAAAAATAATCATTGGGTAGGAAAAAATCGATGTATATTACATGTCAAGAATGTTCCCATAAACTTTTGGATAGAAAGTAAGATAACAATGACACATGCTATTAACATGTTACCATAATCGATGTTTGATTTATCTCATGATTCGAGAGATTATGAAAATTCAACCAACAATAGATCACTTTCAAGCATTTAAGTCTATATCTACTTTCTTGATTATCTTTGCTACAAGTTTGATATAAAGGCAGTTTGCTGCATTTTTACTGGTTACAATAATGTGCAGAAAGGATGGAGATGCAGTGACAATAAGTCAAATACTATGACCCCGTTCAAGGACAAAGAGAATGCTCAGGGAAAAGCGAATATCTGGGGTTACGTCGGACATATTGGGGTTATGTCCGACGTAAAGGTTACGTCAGCAGTTTAATGAAAAACAATTGCAAAAACTCAATGATTGGGAAGAATATAACTTTTACGTTAGACGTAACTTTGATACGTCGAACGTAAATCTAGATACAAGTAAATAAATACTATATTAGACAATACTTTCTATCCAACATATAATCACATTTTTGTCTACAAACGTCACAACCTCCAATCTCTAACTTCTAATTCAATTTGTTCGTGAACGCATCCTATATGTTGAGTGATGTGATTTTTAATGAATCATCTTTATTGTAAGCTCTATAAAAAGTTACCTTATCGGACCCTAAACTTTAGAAGATGGAATCCAAAAGATGATTTAGCTGACAACAAAAGAAAAATGCAACAACTTGATGAAGTAGTGTAAAATATTTCATAGTCATCCAAAGCAAAAAACAAAACAATCCAGATAGAGTGGCATATATGACAAAATAACAACAGAATGTCTACCCAACTAGCCACATTACAAGGAAAAAGAGTCGTTAGTTCAACACCAAGATTTGTAAGATAAAAAAAGCCAAATTTCTATTATGCATTGTTAGGGCTGTCTCGCATGATAAAAAAATGGAATGATGATTTGAAAATGGAATAGTTTTACATTGCTAAATAACTTGAAGATGTGTAAAAACATTAGTCGGTAAACACGTAAAAATAAAGATTTTTGTTGTTACACTACCGCATGGTTTCAATCTCCTATATCTCATCCGAGATCTTCTTTTCGCACTTAGACAAGACGAGACATGAAATTTTATTTATATCTTTGACACTTATCTCATTCGAAATATTCAAATCTCACTGGAAATATCGATCAAAATATCAATCCAATATCTAATTCGAAATTGTATCTTTTTCTTCATTTACATTTTTTTTTCATTTTTATATAGATACAAAAGAAAATATTCGTTCTAATTACTATTTACCAACTTTCTGAATATATTTTTACTTCTTATCTTAATAAATCACAATCAAAGACTTCATTTCTTTCTTATGTTCAAAAAAGATGATATTATTTAATCATTATCAAATATATTAAGTTAATTAAGCTACCACTCTTCTTCAAAACATTAAATTCATTTTTTTTCTATGCAAATCAAATATGTAACCATTTTTATTTTTATTGAGAAAATTATAATTGTTAAATAACTCTTTATAACATCAATTTTAGACACAAGTTACTTCGAGATATTCTCGAGATGTACTTTATGATCCGAGATGTACCCGAGATACGCTCATTTCGTTTGAGATCTCCTCCAGTACGAGATAGCTTGTGTGAAAATTACAATATGAAATGCGACTGAAATCCGAGATTAAAACCTTGCACTAGTGCATACCATCGAAACTTAATATTGTATCAAAGTCGAATGTTACAAATCGGACCATGTAGATAAAAAAAACACTGCTCTCAAATATTCATGCTATTCAAGGGGATTGTTAGGGATATACATTGCTCTCAAAGTATCCAAAAAGGGATGTGAGTTAAGTAGGAGATTATTAGGGTCGTCTTGCATGATAGAAAAATGGAACAGTGGTTTGAAAATGGAATAGTTCCCCATTGTTATATAACTTGGAAATGTGGTGTATAATATAAGTTAATAAAAACGTACTATCGATGATTACTTTTGTTACACCAGCAAGAAGATGGAGGGCTTGGTCCGCCCGTCAAAACTCAACATGCATATGTTGCTATTATAGAGGTTAAGGAGAAAAGGAGCCATCGGCATGCGAAGAAGCTTGCATAAAAAGAGAATGAAGAAAAACTATAAATAAAGAAATTCAAGCTTTGAAAATAACACTTGAAAGTTGGTGCCAAAGCTAAAGAAGTAGCTAGTGGATGCACAAGTTGATGACAATACTGGATGAGTTAATTGAAAGATTCTGCTTAAGGACTCTTTCAACAGTGTAGACTGGACTATGATGAAATCTTCAGTTCAGTAAAAATGATTGCAAGTATATGCTTTCTATTGATGCTTGTAGCGGGTAAATCGTGGAAATTCTGTCAGACAAATGTTAAAATGCATTCCAACAAGGTTGATCAAAAAATGTATATGAAGCAGCCGAAGAGATGGATATAGTTTGATTTACTTGTATTGTCACATCTCTTTCGTTGCTTCATATATATTTCAATAATTATCTGTAGATGCCTGTCTGTTAAGGGAAATGGTGAAAATTTATCCATCATAACTGTATATGTCTACAATCTTATAATAATCAAAGATGACGAAAGTAAGATAAACAAAATCAAAAGTATTATTTTGATACTATTTCAAATGAAGGTACCAATTGAATTAAAGCATTTTTGAACTTGAAGTTAAGACAACAAGTGATAGACTGTTACTCTATCAACGGAAATATGTAAAAGATTTACTTGAGAACCATTGATTGTTTGACTGCAAACCTACATCAACTATGATGGAGATAAATGCAATAATTTTCTCAGTCGAAGGATAAAAATTTCTGATGTAACTATGCATGGATAGTTGACAGACAACCTAATATATCTAACACTTATAAGATCGAACATCATTTATGTAGTTGAGTAGTTAGCTAGTTTATGCAATGTCCAAAGAACCCTCATTTGCGCAAAATTCTAAAGTTCGTTAAATGCACAATTGATCATGTACTATATTATGTAAGTAGTTGGTTCATTGGAGGTGGAGCCTTGCCGCAACGGTTAGGTCACCCGCATGGTGATCTGGACGTCCAGGTTCGAGTCCGGAAACAGCCTCTCGCAATGTGAGGGAAATGTTGCGTACATTATCGACCTCCTTAGAGCCCGCTATTGTGGGGGAGCCTCGTGCATTGGGTTTCACCATTTTTTTCGTAGTGTAGTAAAAATCAACCTACAATTTCATTTTTAGGCATAGAAGCAGAGTACTGAGCAACAACGATAGAAGCACGAGAATGTTCATGCTTAATACTGCAACTTATGAAAGTTCTTCATCAACCACTAGACGATGTTTAACTATACTATTAATCAATTAACAATCGAAATTTCATTTTTTTCATGTAAAAACAAAACATGTAGAGGTTTAGATCATTCTATCCGAGAAAAAGCACTGTAAGATGGCATCAAGATGAAACATACAAATACCGAATATCAAATTGCATATAATATTTTCAAAAGGAATCAAGGATGCCAAGTTTGAGAAGTTCAGAAATTTTCTGAACTGGGAATGATCAATGGAACAACGATAAAAGAATCATAGTTCACGATGAGTATTAAATATTAACTGTTATTCTAAAGCTAATTTTTCTCGTTAAGTATAATACAACAATCCATTATTTTAGAGTTTTCTCTCAAAGGTATTATTAATATTTGTTTCTAGACTTCTATCTGTGTAGAAAAGACATTAGAATATCCGTTAGAATGATTGATTTTTTTTTTTAAATTTATATATTTCGATTCATTTCTTAGGAAGAACAAGAGCCGTCCTCTATGTTCATCACTCAAGTAATAAAATCAAACGAGCCGTAGTGAAGAAATGACTGCCAATGAAGAGAGATAAGAGAGTGAAGAAAGTTTGAGAGTTAAGAAAACTTAGTTGTAACCTGAAGGAAATAATAATTAATTTTCTTACACTTTCCTTCTTTTCAGTTTTCGTTAACCACATAATTAGTATAGTTTTAATATTTTCAACAGGGCGACAAATTTGTATGCTAAGTAGCATTTCCGTTTAATGGTTTTATGCCATAGAGATGTTCTATGTATCTTGAGAAGCAATGCACATTTTTATGCACGTTTTCAATCCAAATTTATGAAAAGACTGATTTCAAGGACAAATTGTTTTGGTAAAATCATTTTAAATATCAATCTAACATACATATACATACATACATATATATATATATATATATATATATATATATATATATATGGATTTCTATTTTGTACACTTATGCTCGATCGTTATAATAATGTAGTGAATGTAAGAACTGATCAAAAGCTATAAGCTAAAGCTTCCATTCTCAACCATTTTAAGAGGGTATCATACTGAGAGATTAATGCTAAACAAATGCAAGATATAAGTTAAAATAACACTTTTTGGATCAATGCGCAGATTGTCAAGTACTTTATGGATCCAAAAACATTTCAAAAGGTGAAGTTCGTGTACCCGAAAGATGCAGAAAGCTTAGAGCTTATGCATAAGACCTTCGATGTTGAAATACTTCCAGTTGCATTTGGAGGAAAAAACAATGTGGAGTACAACCATGAAGAGTTTTCAAAATTAATGGATAAAGACGATATAATAGCTACCACCATGTGGGATTCAACTGAAAAAACTAGCAACACTGATTTTGGGAATTCAACTTCTGAAGTTGCGCCTGAACCCTCTTCTGTTGCGCCCGCTAGCTAAATATGTATAAATCAATTGTATGCTAAGTGTAATATTCATATGGGTTGTCTTGTATTAATTCATGATAATTTAATATGACTGGATCATACACAAGATTGTATTATCAACTGTATTAAAAAATATAAATGTTTAACTAAAGTTCATGCCGAATGTTGTTATAATTTGCTTGCAGGCTTTTGGCTATTTTACTGTCTGAATGTCTCTATTTTTATTTTTGCAAGTTGTGTTACTCATTTTGTATTTATTGAAGTTAATATCAGAACTTATCTTAGTAGGATGGGAAGCACCAATACCCACGTATAATAGGTACACCATTTATCGATCATGTTCGGTGGTTGGTGCAAAAATTACAATGTCATGATTAAGAATTGCACAATGAATTATTTTGCTGGATTAAGCTAATATATTCTTGAATTAGACCAGCAAACGATTCCAGTCCATTTGAGGTTTTAATTGCTTTAAACTTATGATTCCAATTTGCTAATGCAATAAATTCAGCTCCACTATGAACCATCTGGTTTCATAGTTTCTTGGTGGTGGGATAATTAGGTTGTAGAAAATGATGTGCAGTTGTTTTCTTGATGAGGTGGAATGCTAAAAATTTTGTGTTCTTTTTCTTTGAGCCTTTTACAGTTGGATGTCAAATTTTGTCATTAATTTAATATATTGAATGTTACTTGGAGATGACTGCAGCTATAAATTTAAGTTGCTTGGGCCCTTTCAATTCAAGGAGCTCAAACAGGTATGCTGTAAATATCCAATAGTTAACTACTAAAACAGTTCGTGCCTTTAAATATGGGTTAATTTTACTGGACTTCAATGCATTTTTTATCATGATACTTTCAGTTTTACTTTGAAGATGTTAGCTATTTTGTCGACAGTCAACCAGTATGTCTTTAAATAAAATCTTGTGCAGTGGGTTATAGCATGTGTTGTTGTACATGGTCTTAACATTACCTTGGTGGCTAAGGATGCTGAAAAAGGAGGAAAACAATATAAAGAGAACAAAGCGACATTTTCCTTGAGCTAAAAGACATGCCATTCTTATGCATAGAAAGCCTAAAAAGCAAGAGTTTAACAAATGTCACTATATCTTATACAATATGCAACTTCTTTCCTGCTCTGCTATCCTTTTCAGTACACGTTTCGTACTCTTAATCATTTTTATACATGCACGGTAACATGATTAATTTAATTTTCCTTCTTAAGAACGTACAGTATCATGCTATTTAGTATTTACTTCATTAATTTTTTTTGGCCTTAAATCAGGTTTTGTGCCGCAGAAAGCAAGCACAAAAATGAACTGTTTGAGAATCAGTGTTTTAATAATGCAAACCCATCCTTGTACTCCAACGTATATTTTTTCCATTTGCAAACTCACTCAAGAAGGTAAGCACAAATAGATAAGTACAATTTTTTTTGGCTCATTTGGTTACGTTAACATTAGTTTTACTTAATTTTATAATTTTTGTGCAAGGGCAAACAAAATTGAAGTAGTACAGCAAGTGCTATCATGCAACAATGTAAACTGTCTTTCTTTACTTGTTCTTTTTTATTTTCTTTTGGAAACATTTAAAATTTTCTGAATATATTGTACCATGTTTTAGAAATCAAATTTATTTTTGCAAAAAAATATTAAAATTGTTGGTTAAATCTATAATATTTGAATTTTATCTTTCTTTACTTGTTATAAAAAAAGCTTGAAACAATTGGATTGACTGATATGAGGAGAGATTCAAAAAGAGATTGTTTGAATTTCTTTTGAAAAGTTTTTAATTTTTATAAGAAGTACTTTTGCCTTTATTCGTTTGTTAAAAAAAATACATGAAATAAATTGTTTTAGAAATTTTGGAAGAAATTCGATGAGGACATGATACTATGCTCTCACTGTTTTGTTTTCTGTTGGCTATAGATGCACAGTTTTTTGTGTTTTTTTAACCGCTTAAGCTCAATAATTAAACCTTTTTATACTTTTATCTATGGTAGAAGACAACAAGGACAATTATAAGAAAATGACAAGAAAACAGGGATAACTCTTGCAATAAACACAAGTTCAAGCATTCCATGCACTGTCACACCTAACCCCTTATTTATTTTATAATAATGAATACTTGGTCCAAGTCTAAGTCTTGATAAATCACACCAAGATCTTCCTTGCTCCAAACTTTATAAAGCCCTCTTGTTCCTCTCTTTTCCTTTGCACACATAGTCCAATGGAAAAGAAGAAGAAGACCCATCATATCCTTGCACTTTTCACATTCATCCTCTTCTTCAGCTTCACAAGTAAGTATATACTCATTTCCTGATTACTTTACATGTTTATACATTGATGAAAATCACATAACCAGAGTCACAGTCATTCCTGGGAGTAAACTACGGGCAAGTAGCGGATAATCTACCACCACCCGCATCCACATCCAAGCTCCTCCAATCAACATCCTTCACCAAAGTCAGACTCTACAACGCTGACCCTTCCATAATCCAAGCCCTATCCAACACTGGCATCAGCCTCGTCATCGCCACCTCCAATGCCGACATCACCAACCTCGCCTCTTCCCCTTCCTTCGCCTCCCAATGGATTTCAACCAACTTCCTGCCCTACACTCCCAAAACCAAAATTTCAACCATATCCGTAGGCAATGAAGTCCTAAACTCGGGGGACTCTTCTCTGTATTCCCAGCTACTGCCAGCCATGCAGAACCTTCAGAACGCCCTCCCTAATGGCTCGGGTGTGAAGATATCCACCGTTCATTCCATGGCCGTCATGGCCCAGTCCAACCCGCCTTCCTCTGGCGCCTTGCATTCCGATTTGATGCCCTTTCTGGGGCCCATTCTGAAGTTTTTGTCGGATAACGGGGGCCCATTCATGATCAATCCGTACCCATATTTTGCCTATAGGGATGACCCTAGGCCAGAGACGCTGACATATTGCTTGTTCCAGCCGAACTTGGGTCGGGTCGATCCTAATTCCAAGATCACTTACATGAACATGTTTGATGCACAGGTACATACATTTTTTTTTAAATACCACTGTGTGTACTTATACTGATAGATATTACAAATAAATAGGTCGATGCTATAAAGTCGGCATTGAATGTAGCTGGATATGGGAACGTGGAAATAGTGGTGGCGGAGACAGGATGGCCGTACAAAGGAGACGACAATGAAGTTGGAGCGACTATTGAGAATGCAAAGGCCTATAATGGGAACTTAGTGAAGCATTTGAATGCAAAGGTCGGGACTCCTTTGATGCCAGGAAAGTCCGTAGATACTTATATTTTTGCACTGTACGACGAGGATTTGAAGCCAGGGCCGACCTCTGAGAGGTCGTTCGGGATGTACCATACCGACCTAACAATGATTTACGATGCTGGTCTTACAAAATCTGCCTCCAGTCAGGTATGTAATAAGCATTTTCTATGAACTTATCATATAAACTTGTAGTGATGAAACATGCATGACACAGGCTAGTCCTCCACCTCAAATTGCTACAAGTAATAGTACCCCTCCAACACGGCCTGCACAGCTGCAACCACACCCGCCTGATTGTAACCGGGTTCAGTTTGGGTCGGGTTGCAATGGTCCAAGTTCCACTAACCCGCCTTTTAAAAGCTCTGCTTTTAAATTCACGTCATCGGTTTTTCTTCCAGGAGTTGGTTTTAATATAAGTTTTCTGTTTAGTGTGTTTCTATTACCTTTTTTCGTTTTGCTATGGTACTAGTGACCGACTTGTTAGATATGGGTTTCTTTTTGTTTCTTGTATGTGATTTGATTTTTATTTTTTTTCTCCCTCTTATTTTTATGAAATTTATTGCCACGAGAAAGGGACGTGGTGTGTAAAAGAATCATTGATTATTGTATGTATATAAGTAATGCTTTGTTTCTTTTCACTTCTTCGTTGGGTACACTTCTTTTTCTTTATTATTTAAAGTGGAACTTGGTGTCCGTTTATCTTACGCGTGTTGAAAATAGATGAAAAATGTTAATTGATTTTCTAAACCGTTGATTGATTATAAAGCACTGCTTAAAGCAACTGCTTTTAGGAGGTTGCTTAAACTAGTTTGTGTTGGCAAAGCGAACCAGTTGATCTCAAGCAACGAATTTGTGTGTTGGAAAGGCAAGTTTTCTTTTCTGTAATTGGTAGCTTTAAAATCATAAAGCATGATATTATTGGTAGGAGCTTCTTCTAACCAACATTTCTTATATTTGTCAACTGACAAATGATTAAATCGTTATCATAAACCGGTTCGAATGCAAGAAATTATATTGTTTGAGTAATGAGGAGTTAGTATTTGGTTGACATAAACACTTTGTTCTGTTCACGTTTAACTCAGTAACTACTGCAGCTTGGACGGCTGATGAGCCGTCTTGGACTGTTTTAGACTGATCAATGTCTTGGGACAGGGTTTAGTCCAACTCAATTGTTTGTAATTAGTAAGGGTGATAATTTGAACTAGAATACTCATTTTGATATTTCAAAAGTTTAAACCGATGATCTTTAAAATCCAAGTCTAGAGCGTTGTACTCTTAGCAAGTTGAGATTAAATGCTTGACTCAATTTCTCTATTTCATCTTCTTTGTCTCCGTAAACCCATTTGAATCTCAACCATTCATTACTAGATCTATGAAATATGTTCATAAAAGAATAACATAAAAATTAATATCATCCATTCTATTGATTCGTTTATTATAAATGTCAATCTGATCCAATCCACAAAATATATGGATTACCTATTTAACTTATTTAACAAATTAAATTGGGTTTCACTCCTAAAAAAGTTTAGAAAATATACAAAAATTTCGATTCTGCTTTTTTACTTTTTGAATTATTATAAAATATTAAATTTTCAAATTCTAATTCTAACTTTCATCTGAATTTAAATTTTCATATTTAAAATTTTAAAATTTTAAATTTAAAGTCAGGATGAGAAATTCCAAAACTAAAATGTTCAAATGTAAACTCAAATTTTCAAAATCAAAGTTTATAATAGTCAAACTTAGAACTAAAATATTTGAACTTCAAATATACAAATTTCGAAATCAAAATTTTTAGATTTCAAAATTCAAATGCGATGTAGATTTTAGCATGACTATCCAGTGATTTAAAGACTATTGAATCATTGAAGTATTGTTCGAATCAAATTTAAATGTGGAGATGCACTCTATAATTTGCTAAGTACAATTGTTAGTCACCATAGAAAGCTACATTGTACATTCAGAATATAAACTTTCCGAGTGGAAGTTGTTCGTAATATTGATGTGAGCTCGATGGTCGAAGACTCATCTGATTTCGAGTTAGTATGAAGAAGTTGTTGTAGTTTTAACGAAGAAAACAACGATTTCTGCCTAGTCCCTCGAGTATAAATTTTCAAAATTCTAATTGTTATGAATAAATGTATTCACGATTATCCAATAATTTTGGTATGAATGAATCATCGAAGTACCATTCGAGTCAAACAGTATAGATGAGAGGATGTAATCTGTTATTTACTTACAATTGTTAGTTACATATACACCAACAACGTACTTTCAGAGTATGAAATATCTGAGTATTCCATATTGTCTCTAATGTTGATACGAATTCATCGGTTTATAACTCGCCCTATTTTGACTAAATAGGAAGAAGTTACCGCAGTTTGAAAAAAAATAGCGACTTCTGCTTAGTTGTTCGAGTAAAAAATTCAAATTTTAGAACTTCTAAATTTCAATATTCAAATTTTCAAAAATTAAAATTTTAAATTTTAAATTTTCAGATTTTAAATTTTTAATAAATGAGTTAGTCATTTATATATCATTTGATGAAGAGTCATACCCATTTACGACCCTTTTGAAAAGGGATCATAAATGGATTGACCAATCTTGTTTATGTGTAAGGTTAATGGATAGGGTAAATGGGTCGAGTTATATTTTTGCGGGTCTATTCATTATAATCATTTGATTAATACTCAATACCCACCATTTTAAAATAAATTTGATGATGTAGAAATCAACGACCGATCTTAGTGAGCACATAAAAAATAATATTGAAAAGATCATATATGAACAATGCAGTTAAAACGCTTAGCAGTTTTATAGGGTTGGAGGTGCAAAAATCTTTCATTGAGATTAAATCAAATTTCCAAAATTTATTCATTCTCATTCCCACATCATCTGTGCCGAAAAAAGAAACATTGCTTACTCTTATATAACAATATCAAAGATATCACAATACATGTAGTTCAGACCAGGTGAATAGAATATAGTTCTAATCTACGTTGTGCGCTTAGAACATACTTAAACTTATACCCTAAATTTTTTGATTTAGTTTATCAGAGAACTGGTCAAATTAACTTTTTTATATTAACGTTGCTAAAGCAGAAGCTAAAAACTTTAGATTTAGCGGGCGTTGCGGAAAATAGCGGAGCTTTATGTGAATCTACTATTTAATAGCGTTAAATCAAAAAAGCGTAGCCGTCGGAGTGTGCTAAGCGCTTTAAACGGGCATTAGTGAGGCTTTAGCAGGACCTCAACTGCATAGGAATTTCAATATCTCAACTACAGAGATTATTTAGCATATTCATCAAAATGTTATGATTTATTTATTTATTTTTACTTTTGAATGTTAGCTTGATGGGTTATAAAAGATATGTTATCGCTTAAACTATGTTGATAATAGACATGTTTTATTAAAATAAAATGATTTAAATATATGTGAAGAAGGAAAATTCATTGATTGATTTTATCAATTAATTAATATGAGGAAAAAATAAAGATATTTTTTTAATCGATTGATTAAATCAGATGATTAATGATGGAATAAGAGTAAGTAGGAATATGCGTGGAGATGTGATGTAACCGAATACCAGATGCAAATATATGTAAAGATCTAACAATAAATTAAGCAATCAAATATATATGCATATGCAAATATATCATCATTAATTAGGAAATCAACTATAAATTTATATGGAAGAATTTTTAAAACTAATTGGGAAATTAATTATCCCTAAGCTAATGCATTCAACAAGGACTCTGTTACGTTTTCATATGTACGAGAGTTTTCCACCATTATCCTCTTGAATTAAAACCACAATTTTAGATGCAAATATAATTAGAGATTTTGAGTTTTGTCAAGTATTTGACAATCCGATTATGTTCTCTCTTACAGTATCTATCTTGTAATCTCTATCTAGAAAAAATAAGTATTTGTTGTAATTTAAGTAAAGTATCACATAATTTTATAAAGAGTCATAAAATGCAAATTAAAATTGTTTTAAATTAAAATTAAATTTATAAGGACTGTGAATATATTTTTTAATTTTTTTTATTTATAAATGAAATAAATAAATAAATTTAAAATTGTTTTAAAAATGAAATAAATAAATAAATTTAAAATTGTTTTAAAATTATATATATATATATATATGTTATATTTATAATTAGTTAAAATATTTTATTAATGAAATGATATACATGAATATATATATATATATATATATATATATATATATAAAACTTAATGAATTATAAATGTTATAATAAATTATGTATATATGTTATATGTACAAAGAAAACAGGAGATTAAATAAATTAAAATCCATAACACCTAAGAGAGTATGCATTGGATGTATATAAAGACATATGATGTCATGAGTTATACTAATCTCCCTTGTATAGTAGATAATGATCTATAAAAATTATTTTGAATTATGAATTCAAAATAGTAATGCTCTCCATCATTTATAATATAAATAGAATACTTTACATACCTATGTTTGCCGAGCACCCTCAAGCCATAGAATATCTAAAGTGATGTTTATATTATCCCTAGATAAATAAGAATGTTATGTAACTTTGTTGAGCACCCTTAAAGGTTACAATAACTCCTTTTAGGATATCTCAGAATGATGGGTTTAGTGCATCTAATGTACTTTATGATTTGTTGAGCACACTTAAGGTCGTAAAGGTGATTATGAGCATAGTTAAAAGTATGATTATAAGTTATATACGAAATGTAATTAGCAAAGAGCTATTTACCGTTTATGGAGATTGTAATTTGTTGTGCACTCTAAAGGTTGTAGGAACATGATAAACGAATCCTAACCCCCATTGAAGGAATTTATAAAGTTCTCATATCTCTCTTAAGGTTTTTGAAAGATGAAGAATTTAGTAAGAGCCTTATCAGATAATTATAATAACAAACCTAATAAGTATAAGAACTTATGTGATATATTATAAAAATCTGCTAAAATAATTTTGCACAGTTAATATAATTAAAATAATTGTTTATCAATTAAAATACACCAAATGAACTAAACTTAAAATTAATGAAGAAATGTAAAATATATTTACCAATAGATCTTTAGCATGTTGTCGCTTCAAGACCCATGCAAAAGCCAAATTATATGACCATTAGAAACATCACTCTTTGATCACTTAAGTGTTAATTTCTCCAAGATTATGCATTGTGTTCAATAAGTTTTGAACTCTAGAGCAATACAAGAGTTTGGACATATGATCCATACAATCATATATAAAAGTTGCATAGTGAAAATCAAGTTCGTAATATACGAAATCTCAATGAATATGTTCAATTTGGAATAAGAAAATAAACCATAGTGAAAAATCATATGTTTAATATGATTGAATACTATAAGAATCTTGTTGTATTAAAGGAAACACTAGACCAAGGACTACAGACAGACCTAGAAATTGAATCACTGAATTGTTGGTTTTGATTAATTTACTTAAGAGCAACTTATTTGATGTCCTTAAAATGTTAAGGGTGATCGAATTCATTTTTGTTAAGAACTCGAAACAATCTGTAGTAAGGGGCTTCTCTTTTGAACAATATGACATTTTGAAAGAGGAAGCGAAAATTTGAGAATGTTTAAAATATTGGCAAAGTTGGAGCGAAGAGAGAAAATGGTCACTATTGCTTCATGAAAAGACATCGGAAACACAATTGGTTATAATATTTATAGACGCTTAATAAGGGAATAAGAATATGATTTCTATTCAAAATGTATTTTTTTCTTATAGAAAATTGTTCTCTACAGGATTTATTTCTTTGAGTTCAAGATATTTGACATAAAACTCTCAACTGTAAATTAGTTATGGTAAAAGGAAATAAGTAGTCCGTAGTAAGTGGTTGAATGAAGCTTCGTATTTCATGCATTGTTATTGTACCAACAGAAATAGTGGAAGCATACCACATAACATTTACTGGTGGATGCATCAAGTTTATGAAAAGATTACTTTCGTGTATGTCAAATATTATTTAAGAAATAATAACCATTTTTTGTATTATTCAAAAATTGAAGCATTTTGTTTTAATATAAATATTCATTATAAAATAAATCCTTGCTTTAGCATTTTGATGATGGTATTTGTTTCCATAAAAGTAGTGATGTGTTAGCTATGGAAAATACAGAAACATCTAAAACATTTAACAATTAATTTTGGAATTATGGACTAAACCACACCTTTAAGAAATAATTCTTTAATTATATAGAGTTAACGAACTCTTCAGATTGTTACATTTGGATATATGCAGTTTAAGGTCTAATGATATAAAAAACCAATCCACTTACTTCATTTCAATTCACCGATGAATTATCTTAGATACGAACTTATATATTTGATATAGAAGTTAGATATCTTGGATAAGTTCATAGAATATAAAACCGAAGTAGAAAACATAATGTTAACCCAGAAAATGGATTAACATCCAGAAATCAGATGAAAGCATCGGTTCTATTCAAAACAAAAGAAAATGCAGAAAAGTAAAAGGAGACATAAGAATTTTTATAGTGGTTCGGCGTAATCTCCGGCCTACGTCCACTTCAATCTTTGTCATTAATTGTTATCTCTCTGGATTACAACTAGTTATATTAGATCTGACTACTATCTCATGGATCTTAGATTTATAATGGAGTTTTTAGAGTGATTTTGAGGAAGAGGATAAGAGTGAAGAAGAAGAAGGAGTCTCCAATGGCAGAGAGATCAGATCCCATTTTAGTTGCAGCTAGGCTTGTATTTATAGAGAAACAGAGGTATGGAGTCAGAAGCCCGCTTGCAGCATAGTCCAGACATCGGTCCAAAGTCACATGAGAAGTTGTAATGTCCCCCGAGTTATTTCTTTTATTGGAAATAACTCCAACCCTCTTGCATCATCTTTCTAACTTTATGTTGATTTGTCTCATGTTGTTTTCATCGATTGTTGGTTGATTCTAGTGATCGTTCCTTCATCACTTGAGTTATCCTATCATTTTAGCTATCATCTCTTCAACTCTTGGAATTGCTCGTCGAAATCATTGAAAAATCACTTAACTGTGAGTTATTGAAGTTGCGTAAGAGGCATATGGTGTTCAGAAGGCAGAAACAAGGGGAGAAATAGGTCGGGGCCGACCTATCCACTTAGTCAAATTTCCATCCAAACTTCTGGAGTTCAACTCTCTAGTCCTTCTGATCGTGTTTCCAAGTTCATGAGTCGTTTCATCCTCACCTTAATCTTATAAGTCCAGTTGAAATCTGCTTTGTCCCAAAAAGCGGGTTAACACATAACATGTAAAGGAAATAAAAAAAAACGATTCGATTTGATGGAATAAGTAAGCATCTTGGATAAGAGTTCCAATGGTACCTAAAAGCAAATAAGACTCACTCTCAAAGTCACTCCTCCCTATGCTACATGATGATGTATCGACAAGGAGTAATCATACTTTGTTAGATATTTTAGAACCTTATATTTTGATATTTTGATAGTGACAACTATACAAGTATATATTGTATATACTAATCACTTTTGCAGGAAATGATATAAACTTTACAAAAAGATAATTATATCAAAATGAAGACCAAATTGATGTTACAAAATACTATCAGTCATAGTGTCTATGTCTAGAGGTATAAAGTTGTTAAAATCTCTTCTATATAGTATACACACACACACGATTTTTCAAAAATTGAATTTTCAAAAACATCACAATAAACTTGACATTCGGCCGGCTGAATCACCCAGGTTAGCCAACTGAATCTGTGTATGTACACATGAATATCTTTGAATATTCATCCGACTGAATGACTATATTCAACCGACTGAAAACTGCCTAAAATAAACTATTTCTTTGCTGATTTCAAAATCATCGATTCCGCTGGCTGTCACACTCTATTCAGCCGGCTGAATCTGCATAATAGCTAGTTTTCTGAAAGGGTACCTCTTCTTCATGAAGGGTTGCATCTCTTAAATCAACAGTTGCAGTCCTAACTTTTCACTGTTTCTTTTCACGAATGATTGCAACTATTAAACTCTATATAAAGCAAATTATTTCATTATTTTCATAATCAATTCTATTTGCAATTCTCTCAATCTTTACTATTGAACTCTCAAGCATTCAATTATAAACTGCTTTATATTTTTGATCAGACGATCATTCAAGAATATTTTATTATGATCAAAATTACTTCCTTTCTCCACAAACTACATGATATACAACAAAGGAGAAGATTATAGGAAGGGTGTACGTTATTGACTTATCAGTGCTATTCAAGAGCATACTCAATCAAATACATTTCTGCTATTTATAGTTGAAGTCCTGTTGTAGTATCCTCAGGCGGTTGAAGTCCTATTCGGCTGTCTAGGCGGTTGAAGTCTTGTTCAGTTGCTCAGACGGTGTAATATCTATTCCTCCGGGTTAAGTGAGGTTATCGATTAAATCCAGAAGGAGTCTGGGACTGGACGTAGAACGGAAAGTTCGAACCAGTATAAAAATCTTTGGTGTCATTTACTTTATTATCTTTACTTTTATATTTATATTCCGCACAAGTAAATAGTTTAGTTAATATTTCATATTACACGATCCTTAGTCACCTTCATTTTGTATCAGAGCAGGTCATCATACAACCGTAACAATTTTTTTGATATTCAAGTAATATGGAAAATAACACAGCATCTCGTTTTGTTGAAGGTCAATCCGCTGCACGACCACCACTATTTAATAGATTAAGCTATAATTATTGGTCAACTAGGATGAGAATTTACATGCAAGCAAATGGATACGACACTTGGAATATCCTCAACAAGAATATTTTGTACCTACCACTCCTTATGCACAATGGCCACATACATAGAAATTAGATGCTATTGCAAATGCTAAAGCTATGAATATGTTGTTTTGTTCCTTAGATAAAAATGATTTTAATAGAGTTAGTATGTGTACTTCAACATATGAAATTTGGCACATTCTTAAAGTTACTCATGATGTACTATTAAGGTTAAACAAAGCAAGATATCTATGCTTAAGAAACAATTTTAGAATTTTAGAATGAAGCAAGATGAAACCATAAATGAGATGTATTCCAGATTTCAAGATATATATCACTCACTTCTAGCATTAGGAGAAAAATATACTAATTTTGATATTGTTTCAAAAATACTAAACTCTTTAACTGATGAGTGGGAACGAAAATTCTTAGCAATTGAAGAAGCTAACGACATTTCTACCATAAAAACGAAGAGTTAATAGGAAATATCATGTCATATGAAGTTAATTTGCCAGCAAAACGAGTTCAAGCTCAAGATAGAAAAACAATACATTTCAGGCCGAAAAAGAAGAATCTGACGAAGATAAAGATGATATGGCGTTTATAGCAAAGAATTTCAAAAGGTTTTTGAAATTTAGAAAGAACGGTAAGTCTAGGAATAATAGAAACAACAAACCATCATCCTTAACTCTTGAATGCCGCGAATGCCATAAAAAGGGGCATATGAAGAAAGACTGTCCAGATCGCAAGAAAAATAGAAATAACTACTAAGGCAAGAGTGATAGATATAACAAGAAACAACCTTTTTTAGTTACATGGGATGATTCAGATTCCTCTTCCTCAACAGACAACAACAGTGATAGTGATTCAGAACAAGCCAACATATGCTTTATGGCCACAAACGATGATGTAAGTGATTTTACTTTTGATGATTTAGTTGATATGAATTTCGTATTATTAGATAAACTAAGAAATCTTAAGAGAAAGTATAAAGATTCACTAGAAAGGCTAAATAGAAATGAAATCGAAGTTAATATGTTAAGAGATGGAAAGAAAATCTTAGAAGAAGAACTTGTTATTTCATAAGAATCTTGTTCTAATATTGCTTCTTAACATACTATGTTAAGTAGTGAAATCGAGACTCAAAAAGAAAAGAATGGCACATTATCAACATAAATTATGAATTGAAATCAACTGTTAAAATACTAGAACTAGATATTATTAGTCTTAAAACAAATTTAGATAATATTACCAAAAAATTTCTAACTTTAATAAAGGCAGAGAAAATCTTTCTAAAATTATAGAAAATTCACAATCCACTACTAGTAAAAAGGGATTAGGATATAAAAAAATTTCAAAAGTAAAAACTAGTCCTAAACAGTATAACTCTCTATATACAAATGTCAAGAAGAAAAACAATAACCTTGATAAACCAATTTTAAAATCTATTAGTAAAAAACTACATATGATTCAAAATCTATTATGATTTGAGTTCCTAAGACTAATAATCATTTGATTAGAAATAGGTATATAAAATATTTTATGACTTTTGTTCATAGAAATAATAATTTTGTTTATAAAGGGTAAACCCTCATGGGTTTGGCTTCCCAAGATCTAATTATTAGGACGCTAATAAAGGAAGTGGGTACCAACATCATTTTTATATTTTTTTGCAGGTACCAAATAAGAAAAGAGGAAAATAGATACTTGATAGTGGTTGCTCAAAACATATGATGGGAAATAAAAAAATGTTGACAAACATTATCTACTCAGATGGAGGATCTATCACATTTGGAGATAACTCCAAAGGATATATCATCGGCAAAAGTGATGTAAGTAACGACGGTACATCTAACTTACCTCTTATTACAAATGTTCCGTTAGTTAAGAATTAAAAACATAATCTCTTAAATATTAGTAACTTTGTGATAAAGATTTCAAAATTACTTTTGAAAAAGATAAATGTAATATTTATGATAAAGTTCAAAATTTAATGTTTGAAGGAGCTCGTAAAAGAAATATATATGTTTTAAATATGAAATTTAATCATAACACAAATTTATGTCTAATAGCCAAAGAAATGATCTTTGGTTATGGCACAAGAGATTTTGTCACATAAATTTCAAAGCTATAAGTAAATTATCTAAAAACAATTTAGTGAAAGGATTACCAAAAATGAATTATAAATTAAATAATATTTGTGATGCTTGCCAATTAGGAAAACTAACGAAATTATCTTTTAAATCTAAGAAAACAAAGGGGGAGAATAAAGTAAGGACATATCGATAGGGGGAGTATCAAGTTAGGGGGAGAATAACTCAATTAAAATTTGAACTTATATAGTTGTCATCATAAAAAAGGGGGTGAATGTTAGAACCTTATATTTTGATGTTTTGATAGTGACAACTATACAAGTATATATTGTATATACTAACCACTTTTGTAGAAAATGATATCAACTTTACAAAGAGACAATTATATCAAAATGAAGACCAAATTGATGGTACAAAGTACTAGCAGTCATAGTGTCTATGTCTAGGGGCATAAAGTTGTTAAAATCTCTTCTATGTGGTATACACACACACACACGATTTTTTAGAAATTGAATTTTCAAAAACATCACAACACACTTGAAATTCAGCCGGCTGAATCACCCAAGTTAGCCGACTGAATCTGTGCATGTACACATGAATATCTTTAAATATTCGGTCGATTGAATAACTATATTCAGCAGGCTGAAAACTGCCTAAAATGAACTATTTCCTTGCTGATTTCAAAATCATCGATTCAGCTGGCTGTCACACTCTATTCAGCCGGCTGAATCTGTATAATGGCTAGGTTTCTGAAAGGGTACCTCTTCTTCATGAAGGGTTGCATCTCTTAAATCAACAACTGCAGTCCTAACTTCTCACTTTTCTTTTCACGAATGATTGCAACTATTAAACTCTATATAAAGCAAATTATTTCATTATTTTCACAATCAGTTCTATTTGCAATTCTTTTTATCTTTACTATTGAACTCTCAAGCATTCAATTCCAAACAGCTTTAAATTTTTGATCACACGATCATTCTTGTGATCAAAATAACTTCCTTTCTTCACAAACTATACGATATACCATAAAGGAGAAGTTTATATGAAGGGTGTACGTTATTGACTTATCAGTGCTATTCAAGAGCATGCTCAATCAAATACATTTCTGCTATTTATAGTTGAAGTCCTGTTGTAGTATCCTCAAGCGGTTGAAGTCCTATTCGGTTGTCTAGGTAGTTGAAGTCCTGTTCAGTTGCTCAGGCGGTGCAATATCTATTCCTCCAGTTAAGTGAGGGTATCGATTAAATCTAGAAAGAGTTTCAGACTGGATATAGAATGCGAAGTTCGAACCAGTATAAAAATCTCTAGTGTCATTTACTTTATTACTTTTACTTTTATATTTATATTCCGACAAGCAAATAATTTAGTTAATATTTCATATTACACGATCCTTAGTCAATTTCAAGATAGAGTATGATTTATAATGAGTGAAGTTAAGTTACTTCTTACTATAAGGATATATACTTAAGAGTAAGTATATATGTTAAATTTAATTTCATCTGAAAACATAGTTTACGATTTCATATAAGATATAAATTAGAAGGAACTTCAATCTTAATTAGATTAAGATACATGGTTTTCTAATTTACGTTATGAGTGCAAGTTTCGTATACTCAAGATTAAATATATTTTATGTAATTCTATAGGCATGTCATAAAATGTTTTGCATGTCCATTCCATCTCACTGAGAAACAAATCATTGTTTCAAGACATACTACCTTCCGGTCGAAATAATTTCTTTCTAGAGAAATTAGTGGTAGTATGATGGACTTGGATACTATCTAAGATTCTAACATGGTAATTGATTAGGTAGATAAAGTAAATTTAACCAAACCTTAAATTGACATAGCCGTTTAATAAAGAATTCTCACATATTGAAGAGAAACTATGCGCTTTTTGTCAATGTCGAGAAAATGAATTGTTAGTAATAACAATAACCTCAATTATCGACAAGCTATGAAGAGTATAGACTCTACTACATGGCATGATGCTTTAAATTCGAAATTGACTCCAAGCATGTTAGCTAAATGTGATTTTGGTAAATGTATTCAAAAGGATATGATCCAACGGTCACAAATGAGTCTTCAAGTGGAAGATCAATGCAGTTGGAATTGTATAAAGTGTCATTGATAGGAAATGACTTCATCGATTTCAAATGTATAAATTAATGGAGTAATTTCTCCAGTTAACATGCTTAAAATCATTCAGATACTACTCGCATATTATCGCATGCTATAACTTTGAGTTTTGGAACAAAGATGTTGAAACAAAACTTCAAAGTGATGACTTAAAAGAGACTATTTACCTACAATAACCAATTTGTCTCAAAGTCAGTGGAAGCAATAGTATAGTTTGTATGCTTTTGGATATGATCTAAGAGCTCATACAACAACGAGGCCGAACAAGCATCTAGATGTTGAGTAATTATTTTGACATAGAAATCAAATTGTTTGGCTTGAGTCAGAATGCATATGAAGCATATGTCTGTAAGAAAGAAAATCAAAGGTACTAAAACATTTCTAATATTATAAGTAAGCAACATACCACTAACAATTAATGATGTACCAATGTTAAATCAATTTTTAGTATGCTTGTTTAATTCGTGATGAAGGATTTGAAAGAAACATCTCTTATACTTGGTATATAAGGATGTTAGGATTATCCCCATCTATATACACAAACACCATAATTAAATGTTTAATATGCAACATATGATGCGGATACTTATGCATTGATAATAGGGATCATCATATATGATTTGTTATATGGTATATTAGGTCTTGCTTATACACTTAGTGTGTTGGTTAAGAGCACTTTCGAATATTTATGAAATACTAAAGAATTGTTTATTGAAACAACGAACTTCTTATGAAGAAGTGTTCGGACTCGAACTTCATAAGTGACATCGAATATAGTAAGTCAATCTTAAATTTATATTCAACCTTAATTAAGGAGCTTTAATTTGGAAATGTTCCAAATAAGAAGTTGTGGAAAATTCAACTATAGAGGCTAAGTACATCGCCTTGAATAGTACCACAATGAAAACAATGCATGTGTGCAAATATATAAGAAAGATAGGAGTGGTTCTGTCATTGAAAATCCAATAACATATTATGGTTACACTGATGCAATTTAGATTTCAAAGAGAACTTACAAGTTGATAAGAAATAGTGATACATTCTCAATGAACACGCGATAAAAGAGTTTATCAATGATGAGTAAGTATAATCGAAAAGTAGGTGTAGAATTATAACATCGCAGATCCATTCACTAATGCACTTCTCAGTCTAGTTTAGGTATATCGATCAAAGGTATGGGCAGAGGCACCATAATTAGCCCCAAGTGTAAGTGGAAGATTGATAGAATTTAGGACGTGCCTTTAGGACAATTATGTAATTTATTACATAACTTAACTGTTATAAGAGAATTTTGTTTAAAATGATGTATGCATCTAGTTTTATTTTCTTTAATATATGTTGTTATATAGTGATATAAAAATGAATTAATTACAACAAACATATATAAGTAGAAAATTCATAGGCGAAGTGTTTTATCGATTATAGTTACGAAGCTGTATGTAACCATGTGTATTGGATCGATACACACACATAAGTATACCCATACAAAACACTAAATCCTTAAATGTTCCTAGTCAAGATGTATCGAGAAATGTATATCGATGCATCTATTAAGATTAGTGTACGTAGCGCTCTCCATACGATGAACGGTGATTTACTCATGATCGTTGGGGGCACCAAAGGGTTATGTACTTATGGTTGTTTGTAACAATCGTAGAATGACTCGATGAGAGTCTTCTATAGGTTAATATAACAAAGTCAAAGTAGAAGATCTCATGGTAACAATGTACAGTAGTCTTCTGACTTGAGGGTATTGTCGACCTTGAGTAGTTAGGCTATACTTTGATTATGATTAAACACCTGACATGATGACCTTGTTACGACCATAATTGGGTATACACTAAACTACTTGGAGTGAGACACTACCCAAGAGAGGATTTGTTTCCTTCATTGTAAAATGTTAGTATCACCAAATTAGTAGTTATCTTAAAGTCAAAATCTCTATCTAGAGTAAATTGGTTAATTAGTAAATGTTATTGGATTGAATTAAGGACTTTAAAGTGCTCTACGCAACTAAAAAAAAATGTTAGTAGAGTTTTTGACCTTAGAAAAAACTATGGATATCTAAGTTATATAGTGATGATGAAAAAAATTCATGTATAAAATTTCATTACTAGGTAAGCTTATCATAGATTAGAAACTAGATTCTGCCTAAATGATCTGTAAGCATTGAATGTATGCCCGATACTGTACTTTAGCAAAATTTGTATAGTCTTTAGTGTTTAAATTATTCAAATATTGATCGAGGATCGAGTTCAACCTAAGAGTCAAAGCAACCGCGTTGTTATTTATTTTCAAATTCGACCAATAATAAAATTAATTTATAAATGTTATAAATTAATAATTAATTAATACAAATGTTGTATCAAAATTTAATGGCATTTTTAATTATTCATTTGAAGCTTAAAATCAATCAGAACAATGTATAAAAGTTGCACGTTAGTTTGATCCAAAAAGGAGTTAAAATAATATAGTTAATCATTGATTTAAATAGGAGTCAATGAGTGTTTTGACCAAGTATGATCGAAAGGGAGGCCAACCATATATTAAAACGGAGGAAGCAGACCTAGTCATCTTGGTTTAGAGGGAAAATAGGAGATCTTTTGATATCTTATTGGCTATGAATAGATGTCCTCCGGTTCTTTTTCCTCTATAGTAATAACATACAACTCTTACCCCCATTAATCATTATTGAAGCCAAGGTGACAAATTTGCAAACTGTAACTAAGGAGGAGAACAAAGGATCGAGGAGAAAATAACTAACAAATAACATGTTAGATTATCAACTAGATTTCAAAGGTGATATCGATTTCATTTTAATATAATCATATTTATATATACATGTTCATCTTTGATTATCTTACCTATATTTAAATTCGGCCATGAAATTTAGAGAAAGAAGTTTGAAATTAATTTATTATTAAAAATTAATTTGTAAACAAAGTATTTTAATATATATAATATAAGTATAAATATATTTTTGGATTTTTTTCAGATATGATCATAATATATATGTATGTATATATTTTAAAATAAGAAACTTGTATATTTACATTATTTAGTGTTCAATATTTTGACACACACACACAAAATAATGTTCAATTCTTGAATATGTAATTTTTATATATAAATATGAAATTTCTATGCAGAAATTTCAAATTAAAAAATATTATATCTTTAGAATGGTTTTGGATCTTAGTTTAAAAATATATTTTTTATTTGTTTCAATGGTAAAATTTGCTTAAATTTGAAAATTTCAAAAAAATAAATATCTGATCGGATATTTATGAAAATAATAATAATTTAATTCTTTCTTTTACCAACGATTGCCGGAACTACACACACACACACACACACACACACACACATATATATATATATGTTGATAAAGTCAATTTAAATTTGAATTTAGATTTATTATTTGTATATATGTTTAAATATAATTTAAATGTATATTTGAATATATATATGTATGTATGTATTATATATATATTAAAAATATATAAAATAATAAATTTATATTTAAAATATTATATTATCTATGTAGATGAGATATATATTTATATTTGTATACAAGTTAGTTAATCAATATGGCCAAAAAAATAATTTATTTAAATTATATTAGTGTAAATACAATATTAATCATATGATGCACATGTATATCCTTTGAATTATTTTGACATATGTCTTATCAATTTCACATTTATTAACCATAGGTCACAACGGTTAATTTTCCTATTATGTTTTTAGGTAGTTTATACTTTTAATATAGTTACGATATTTGTATATTTTGAGTAAGAATATCTCTAAATATGAAAATATAGAATTAAAATTAAAATAAATAAATTAATTAATCATAAATATTATTATTATTAAACATTAATAAACTAAAAACTATTTTAAAAAAAAATAAAATATTTCTCAAACTCTTTTATTAGTAAATACTAAACTTGATTTAGTATAATTAATTTTATTCACATAAACACAAAATGAGATATTGTTCAAATTAATAAAAGGATTTTTTTTTTAAATTCACCATTTTAACTCATCTGCCTATGCACCTTACCAAGATTTTTCATGTTGTAAGTGTTGGAGTGTAAGGTTTAGAATGTTTGATGGTGTTGTTAGGCTATCATAGATGTCAAGCATGTTTTGATGTGCCATTATTAGACTATCACAGATGTCAAGCATGTTTTGATTTTCCATAGTGGTTTGCTATTAGTAGGATCTTTGATTGGACTTGGCTTTATGATAGTAGTGGATGGCAAAGGATTCCTTTCTAGTGATGATGGGTGCTTGAGTTGGAGATATTCATGCGCTTCAAGGAGAGACAGTCTTGAAAGAGTCAGTAGTTTCTATTAACTCTAGATTTTGTCATATTAATGAGCGAAGTCTTGATTTTTCTAGAGAAGCAGGGGTTGGTTGATAGTGTTTGTGATAGAGTTAAGGATATTCTCTAGTGGTAATTATGTAATTTGATTATGTAACTTAACTCTTATAAGAAATCTCGTCTGAAATAAAATTTTGTTTTTGGTTTTATTTTGGTTATATGTAATATACCTAATGTTAAGATTACAATATAACAAATAAATAGAAATGTTAGAACAAAGTGTTTAATCGATCACAGTTATGAAATAGTTTGTAATATTAGCATTAGATCACAGGAATAAAATTTGCTAGTCATTTAGTATTCGGGTCTGTGAACGTAAACGATTTATCGAACCATAATTAATATTTGTGTTCTTTATTTTATTTTTGGTGATTGGATATGAGTTAATTATTCATTATATGGTCACTTTGGTTGGTATCGTGTTAACTAGTATTGGTTTCTACTCGAAAAGATAAATCATTTGTTTTTGTGATAGTTGTGAAAATTGCCACGATAATTTTATCATATATTTTTTAACAGAGAGACTAGTGTACATCAAGTAATTTTTATGTACAAATAGAATTTTGTAATTATAAATTCAAGAAAATTCTTATCAGGTAGTCTCTTTTTTCTCGAGAAAAGGAACAAACTTTTCTAACAACACTTTTGAAATGAAACTGATGCCAAAGTAGATATACTAATAGGGTGCTACTTTAACCACTATAAACCATTGCACCATTCATTTTCCACAATTCCCATTATTGTAATTTTATATTTCTAGTAATCGGTCTTTGGGTTCACCATACCATTTGCATTTTTATGCCATTGCAAAAGGTTTGTTTGTCAAAGTTACTTCACATTTGTTTTAGAGTCGAGCTCAAGAAAATTGATTATCACTAGATTCACATTGCATTGCTCTAAGCTTTACTAAGCCGTATGTTGCAAACTCGAATTTTAAAGCCATGTCATCATATTTTAAAGCATGTTTGCCAAATCCCTATAAGTAATTAAAACTACTTAACAATAACTTATTTCGATTTTAGTGTTTGAAAATTTCTTATAAGTAGCTTGCAAATGTTGCTCATAAATGTAAATTTAAGAAGTAACTATTTGTTGCTTACGGATTATGAAGCAATTTCATAAGAAATTTTAACCGAACGTTCCTTCTTATAAATTAGGTGAATTCAACCACTTTTACTTATATGTTGGTATTTGGAGCTACGTAGAAGTTACCATTAAAAACCACTTTTTGGAGTTTAGTATAAGCTGTTGCTGGACGTGCTCTTAGTTTAGGTGTTGATTCAATTTTTTTGTTTAACGCATTTTTCATGGTTGTTTTTTATGAAGATTGGTACAAAAAGGTTTTGGCAACATGAAAAGGAATGAAGAACTACAACCGTAACAAGTGTTCAAACTAGTCTTACAACATTAAAAGATGGACCGATTTCATACTAGCAAAGATGGTATTCAAGAGCAGAAGTTGGAAACAAAAAATCACTAGTCAAAGGCATTTGTCGATTCTTCCTAAGAAATCATAGCTTCAAAAGAGACAATGAAGACTACTTTACATTCTTTCATTCAAAGAGTCTACTTGAAATATTGTCACGTCATCCAGCAGTAAACAAGCGTCTCAGCACAAGGTATAATTTTTTTGCTTCATCAGTAAACATACTAAATCATTCTTATATACTCTGGCTTACTCTGATGACGACGACTTATTATGATCAATCACTTGGGTAGTCCATAACCTTTCATTTCCCACATTTAATATTTATTAAAGCATATTTAAAGTATTTACTGCCATAAGTGTATAATCTATATAACATATTATCGTTGTGTTATATATGTTAAATCTTTTGTTTATATTTAACTTCCCTTAGGTAAGGGGACTAGGCACTTTATACCATCTTCTTTCTTAATTAAGTTAAGAAATAAGGCTCTTACTCTTCTATGGATATAGGTCTCAGTGCGAGCCACATTAAAATTGTTTATCTTTACTTCATGCAATTTCAAATTTATCCCCATGGTTCATTTATTCAATTGCTTGTTTGAGTTTCTTCCATTGACAAGCTACATAATCAACTTACATAAACTGGCTAACCACAAAAACCATCTCCTTAGATCGGCGATCTATATACAATAGTCGTTGAACTATACAAGTTATCAATTGGGAACTTACATCTAACAATAGGAAGTTTAGGGTAAAAGCTTTGCTAGAAAAATGACATCAACCATTACTGGAAAGTAATTAATTTCCATCAAAAATTGTTGATGCTCCACATCTGTAATTCGTACCTCATCGCAAAGGCATCGACAATTCATGGTTAATTGTCTAATTTTTACAACGATCTGTACTATACTTCATGCTAATATTCAGATTATATATTTTTTAAATTTCCCAACGTCTTTCCGATGAGGCATAGCAAAAATGTTAGTGTTTTCTTCAAGAAAAAATAATCTTTAATTTTACTATAAATAAATATATTAAACTTTGGTACTTGATTAGAAAAACATTTAGCATCATTTTCACTCATCAACTATGTATATGGTAAATTATTTACTATTTTAAAACTGAAATAATATTTATTTATTACTATGAAATTAATGTAAGAATGTTGCAAATGGTGATAATCATTCTTTATCTTGGTCTCACTCTCATGTACGTGCCTACCATTCTTAGATTTAGTTGGTGCATTAACAAGAACACCCATCCTGAATAAAGGCAAATAATATTAATAAATATCAGTAGACTTAGTATGTATTTGTTTTTCTACTGATTGCAGTAAATTTTTTGGTTCGAGTTTAGATTCATTTTATGAGAACCTTGCAAAAATCTCTATGATTAGCCATTTATTTAGTTTTAATAGACTTAAGGGAGTGCCCTAGAAGTAACTATGTGATTTAATTATATAACTTAGCTCTTATAATGAAGTTTGTTCGAAATAATATAAACTTTTGGTTTTATTTTCTATTATATATATTTTTATATTGGGATATAATTAATGTTTTAAAGACATCAAATATATGCAGGTAGAAAATCCTTATGACAAGTGTTTAATCGATTGAAGTTATGAATGTGTTACAATGAGTATTGAATCGAATAAAATAAATACCTATCCTTAAATGTTCCTAGTCAAGATTCATCGAGAACACGATATCGATATATCCATTGAGACAAGCACTCTTTTTATGATTGACGACGAATTACTCATGACTGTTGGGGCACCAAGAGGTTATGTTCATGTAGTTGTTTGGAACAGTTATTGGACGACTCACCGAGAGTGTTCATAGGTTAAAAGTAAAATAGAAGATCTCACTTAATGTTGTGTAATTGTCTTTTAACTTGATAATACCGTGAATCTTTAGTGTCTAAATTATCCTTTGATTATGGTAAATCACATAACAACGATGATCGTGTTAAGTCCATAGTTGGGTATTAGTTAGACCACCTGAAGTGAACACTATTCAAGAGAGGATCTATTTCCTTCAAATAGATTGCTAATATCATCATAATTAGTAGTCAGCATAAAGTCAAATTCTTTGACCAAGCAGAACGATTAACCGATAATTATTATCAAATATTATTTGTTTGATTCGAGTATTTGATATTTGAACCAAGACAGTTCATAATCATTTATATTTAATATCAATTTAACAAATATTAAAAATTTGAAAAAAAAGTACCATTTGAACTTATGTTAAAACAATTTTATTAGTTTTATCATTCATATATTTATTATTTAAAATTAAAATTATACATGTATATATCATCATATATGAAAATTATTTTATTATTGAATTTACCATTGAGTTAATGTTATTTAATTTGATAATAAATTATCTTGTTAAATATTTTAAAAAAATAATAACATTCTAAATCAAATTAACATTGTTAATATTATAAGAATATAATATAGCTTAAATTCAATAAAAATTAAATACGATTAAATATTAACAACATTATTCATGATAACACTATGACAGATATAGTGCATAATGAATTAATAGGAAAAATTATGAAATTTTCTCTTTCTATCCTACTGCCCGAGTACCCGATCCAACATGCTTTTCTAGTAAATGTTGGGCCATTACAAGTTGCATGTCGAAGTATTTCATACTATGAAGGTAGTTTTGCTTCTTTTTCAAAATTGTCATTTGTATTATTGTATGGATTCTTTTTTATGAGTCCACCATTCTTCAATCCTTTATATGAATTACTTTCCTTTAATTATTTCGGAATCTTTTACTTCAGAAGCTCTATCGCCCATCGTCTTCATGCATACTAAGCATAAGGAAAATGTAACATCCTG
The DNA here is from genome assembly GCA_030737815.1 of Allium fistulosum. Lineage (NCBI taxonomy): Eukaryota > Viridiplantae > Streptophyta > Magnoliopsida > Asparagales > Amaryllidaceae > Allium > Allium fistulosum. Next base: position 958,161,537 of record CM060903.1, on the reverse strand, counting down.
AATTTTGGAGTGTCATAATATGGAATTAAATTAAATATATGAAGTATTAAAGGATAATAAAGGTAATTTAGTTGTGAAAATTACTTAAATGGATTTTGATTAATTGAGTATGAGACACTTCAAATATTAATTAAATGAGCCAAGAGTGATTAGTGCAATTAAATTTGGCCTGAAAATTAAAGAAGTAAAATAGAATGTTTTAATATATGGGTATTATGTATTAAGGGAAAAGGATTAATGAGAGTAGACAAGATGGGATTTTAGCTCAAGCCCAAGTCATTAACTTCTACCCCTAAACACACTATCTCCTTCATTTATTTTCATTTACACAAAACAAAGAGGTCGGCCACCATTTTTCAAGTATCTCCTTCATTCATTTTCACTTACACAAAACAAAGAGGTCGGCTACCATTTTTCAAGGGAAGAAGAGAAAATCAAATCAAAAGGAAAGGTGTTTTCATTTCTAAAGAAAGGAAGGGTATTTAAACAAGTTTTTCTAATCTAGGTGAATAATACTTACTCTAATTTCCTCCAAACTCATTTGGGTTGGATTTGATGCGGTTTTGATGTATTTAATTAATATAAATATTTTTGTTTGTGATAAGATGATTCCAAACATGTTTGGATATTAAATGGAATCATTTTTGATATATTTTAGGGTAAAACACGAGCTAATCAACTCCAAATGCTTTGAGAATTTAATAAGATGTTTTAACATTAAAATACCGATGTGTTTTAATTTTTGTAACTTTTGGATGAAGGAATAATTTATTATGAATTTTTCAAGTGGAAAAAAGGTCATTTTGAGTTTAAATTAGTATTTAAAAATACTAAAATTTAATATTTTGATCTGAATTTTTACTAGAGGTGGATGATAATGTTTTCAAATTTTGGTGACCATTTAAGTTTTTCATGTTAAATTTTGAACAACTACGAATTAAATTGCAGGGGAAAATATGCTTTAATCAAGGAAATTATCAATCAAAGAGGCATGATTTTCAGTTTTGACTAAAAAGTACTGTTGAAAAATGAAAGAACAAATATAAAAAAAATGACAATTGGATATAATTAGTCAAAAAGTGGTTACCTTAATAAGGAAATATCAAAATTTTCACTTAATTATGGATTTTCCACAAGACTCACGATAGATGTTTAGTTAGAAAGATGATAACCTTAAAATTTTCGATGCACAATGGCGCTTGAGTAAGACCGACGATGACATCCCTTACTCATAACATTACGGGCTTAAAATGTTAGGTGAATGATTGCCTTATGTTGAGATTTACGATAACCACAAGTTATGCACGATAGCTTTAAGTTGTGATTTATGATAGTTTCAATTTGTGCTGTATGATATCTTTAAGTTATGATCTATGATAGCTCATGGATGAGATTTATGATAGCTTTGCCTATGATAGCTTTTGAAACTCTATAGCCTTAGAGTCACGATAGCTCTAGATGCATGATGGATTTTGATGCGTGACAGCCTTAGGGGCATAATTGCTATGTAGGCAATAACTATGGGATGAGGGATCCGATAGCTATAGAAAAGTCGATACACTATAGCTATTAAACTAGAAATACGATAGCTAATGTTGAAAATTTCCATAAATAAATAAGTGAATTCTTTAGTAACATTTCGGAAGCCAGTTTCCAAGGCATTTAATTAAAATTTCATATAGATGAAATGTAAAAGAAAATTAGTAATTTAAAAATGTAATAACTTATTAAAAATGAGAAAAATGAGTTAAGCTTAGGGAATCTAAGAGATGGAAAAGTATCATTTAAAAAGAAAGATAAATTTTTTTAATCTAAATAATTAAAATATCTTGATCTAACATGAAGACCTAGGGAATGTGTAGGGTACACAATTAATGAATGAAAGAAACGAATTGAACGTAAAATCTGAAAAATGTACCAACTCATGGAGTTATTGAATGCTTGGGGGCTAAGGTGTAGGGAAGTCTACATTCAATGGTATATGGAAGGGTACCAAGAGTTGGGAAGTCAATAGGGTTCAATTTAGAAAAAATGAACTTTAGTGTAGTTTATGGCAGGGTGCAAAGATATCAAAATGGATGTAATGACTGAATCAACAACATGAATTGATCGTTTCAAAATAAGAAGGGGATGTAAAGGCCCACATTTTATGTATCGTAGGATCGTAAAATTTTATTTTTAAAACCATATAGGTTCGAATGATTTTATAATTTTGGAAATGTCAACTGTTGAAATATCTCATCCTTAGAATTTTATTGGATGGTTTTGATCTTGAAAAACTTACAAGGCCTCTAACTTTTGATGTCAGCTGAATTAGGATCTAATACCACTTCCATTGGAAAGATATGATGGTTTCTCCCTTTGTAGAGTGGTCATCATAGGATTTTGGACTCATCATTTAGAAGTTTCGACTGTTGGAAATTCTGACCTATTTTTGGTAGATTAGCGAGTAGTTAATGGGTAATTATTGCATCCCATTTGCCTAACTCGAGATTAGGATTAATACCAACTTCCTCCAGTTGCTACCAATCACTTTTCTCTATTCCTAATTACCTTCTAATGTCCGTTAATCCGAATTAGACCTAAAAACCATCATTTCTTCTAGTTAATTAGCATAGTTAAGAAATTTAAGTGAGATTAGCAAGGGGATGCTGTAGACCTACTATTTGGAGACCTTGGGATTTTTGTAGTCATTGTTCCATATTAGTTTTTGCTTTGGGATTCATGTACTTCAATGAAAGGTGAGTGATTTTCCTTCTCTCAATATCCTATGCTTATTGATATAGTAAAAATGTATTTTTAATGTGAATTTTAAAGTTTAAACATTTTAAAACTTGGATCTTATATTGATAAAACCCTAGAACCGAATTTTATAAATGGATAGATTTGCATTTTAATTCGTTTTATGCCATTACCAACCATATTGTCATTTTCATATAAAATCGGATCTAAGAAGATACACGTATTTGAATCATGTTTGGATTGATTATGTGTGATATTTGAATGTTATACGATGATGTATGGTGATTATATGAATTTTTTGGTATGTTTGCAAGTCGATTAGGGCAGTTAGAAATATGGTCGTCACTTTGAACAAATTGATATCAAAAATGTTTAAAACGTGATGCGAATGAAGAATTTTGTCACTTGAAGACCGGAAAGATCCCAAAAAAAATCATATGAAATTTGTATTTGTTTTGGGTAGAGGTAATCAAGTTGTCATGGGGAAGCAAATTAGGTTAGTGCTAACTTCAAAACATGTTGGTGGTAGATGGTTTCAGGCTGGAACTTGATATGCTTTGGGAAATTTGAGTTGGAGCTTCAGGCTTGAAAGAGGATGCTGAGAGTAAGGAGTTATGGATTTAGAAAATTTTGACTATGGAAATTTGCTTGGTATCAACCATATGGACCCAAGTTGGTTTGGCAACTACTTTGAGGAAATGGAACACTAGCTTCAGGTCGAGATGAGGAAAGAAGTACTTAGCCATTTTTGGTTAAGTAAATAATGTCAGTTGCGACATTTCTATTTATGTCATTAGCGGCATGATTGGAAGTTGACCAATCACTGCCAAACTTCCAAGAGATGATGATGATGCCTTAAAGATCATGTTGTTTGCGTTCGTTCATTTCGTTCGATTTTCAATTTTGACATTATGGTATGATAAAGAATGATGATGGACGATGCGGCAATGATGCAATGCTTTGACGTGATGACTTTGGAATTTGAGATAAGGATTCTACAACTTACGAGAGATGTCTAGAAGTGTTCTGATGATGATAATTTGATAATGGTAGTCATGATGATGATCATGAAGGGCAAGTTCAAAGAGGAGGGCTCGTGAGTAGGACAATGATGTGTTTTATTATGGATAAATGAAATGAAATAGAACAATAATGGGTTTGAGGAGATGTGTGAATGGATCGTTGATACTTGGAGGTTTCTAGGAGTACTAGTAAATAAAGTGTATATGGGGACACCCATCAGGATTATGGTGGTGTCTGGATCCTTATGATGGTGGACTACCATGGACATTATGTGAGTGGTCTGTTTCCTGGCTGTACGAAGTAGCATGGATTCGAGTATTGAGAAACTAAGACTTCTCCATTGATCTTTGGCTTATGTAGCTGTTATTCGAGTTATCTTATATGCAAAGCACCGGGTGATGCAAGGACTATTTGGTGGATGTTATGTTTGCTATACTTTATCTGCCACTCTAAGGATGTCACATGATGTAGGTATTGTAGATTTGTTTACCTAGACACTTGATATTTTACTTAGGATGTAGAATGCCTTTATGATGATCGTAGATTAGTCATACTGTTTTGTGCGAACTTTTTGGATGCAGGGACATGTTAGATATGATTCTCCATACCCTATGGCATATACTATATCGGTTGGTACAGTATTTTGAGATTGTCTATCACTCGCACTAGACTATTATCCGACTCGAGGTTCTATGCTTTGCTTCTTATTATCTCAGGTACTCTTAAATGAGTAGACTATATAACAGGTGTAGCATAACATGCAGCATGGTGCAGATGGACTAGCAAGAGAGTACGCTTTTTTGTATACTATATTTTTGGAGCTTTTTACAATTTCCATTGTGCAACACCGTGGAGCTTTAGTAGTGTTTGCTTTACTTAGAGACAAATATTTTAGGGTTTATTTATCAACTGTATAAACCCTTTTTGGTTTGTAGAAATTTATTAAAACTATGCTCTAAGCTGTGATGGTTTGTTTAGTTATATTTATGTCTTGTCTTTTTTATATCTATGTTGATATTATTTTTTATTCGATGTGTTGTGAGATGTACGATTGGTTCTACGATTTTTTTATTTACTTTACCTCCCTGATTATCGTCCTACATCGATCGAACAACGTTACAGTGCACTATATAGGTATATTGGACGTGGGAGGTATAGGGCGGTCATCTCAAGGGCTATTAAGGCTTAGTAAGGACGCTTGTTAGAATGTATCCAGGGTGCTTACATTCAACCTCCTAGGAAAGTCTGGGTGGCTCTAGTTAGGGTGGCTCCTATGGTGAAATGAGTGGCCATTTCATCAATGAGGTTGTTTGAGAAAAGATAAATTAGTAGTAGAAAGAAAAGGGAAGTGATCACTAAATAAGGTTAATGATAACTTTAAGATTGACACTAAATAAGAGTCTCGGTGATCCATGTGAATGTGTTTGATGACTGAATGACATGGTTCATGAAAAATTGTTATTAAGTATAACGTATATTTAAACCAAAACGAATGAATATATATGACTTGATTTATAATGGAATATTAGTGCTGACTTGAGAGTTAGCCAACCTCAGAGTTAGACTGGTTGCGCTTTGAAAGCAAAAGTTATTTGCTAATCACTTGGCTTAAAAATGACAAATGAGAAGGAATGCAAGCAAAGTAAAGTAAATGACATCAAATATAGATTTGTTCAGCAAGCTTGCCTCCATCCACTATGAAGATCTCTTATTATATTTCTTTCTTACAATTCCTGGGAAGTACAAAGAGGATAATAAGAAATAAAGCACTTAAGACTAAAAGGTTAGCTAATCTTAAGAAATTAGCGTTTGACTTGTTGTGAGATGAGCATTGAGAGATAATGACCAGAATTCTAACAATTTCCAATTCCTTTGAAGTGGTAGTGCATGGGGTATTTATTATGGCTGAAATGGATAATGAATGGTTGAGATTAAATGGTAAAACATGCGAGAAGCATGCAGTAAAGGTAGAAAGGAATGAGTGGCTGAGAAGCATGCCAATTGTCCTTCTGTACTAGGTGCATACTTTGCATTTAATGCACATCAAATGCTGACGGCAGGCTATAGAATTAGGCATACAGCTGGCCTCGCTATAGTACCTCATATAATAGGCTGTACGGTTTATCATTTACTTTTGTATGCCCATGTGGCTAGGCGGATGAGTGGCTTCAACCTGGTTACTATGATATTGGAAGTTGAATGCCGCTAAGGACCAAGATATAATAAAGTGTCGGACCGACTACGATATGACGCGATAGGCTACGGTAATGCCGGGCTAGAGACCATTCATGCTTGAGCCGGTCTTGATAGATGAATTTTCTATTGAAGTCGTCCTGGGTATGCCGGCCAATTATGGAGACGATCTTGATGGGATGGCATAGAGCCAGGCTGGATGCAGACTGCCATGAGTGGGCTAGTTGTTTAATGTCTAAGTTTGCTGAGATCTAACTAGCACTAAGGAAAAAGTAACAAGAGAGGTGTCAGTCTGGCTATGAGATGACGAGATGGGTTGCTTGAGACCAGCTGAAGGTGGCTGTAGTGAGGCTGGGCCAAAGATGGGTCATGCTTGAGCTAGTCTTATCTAAAGAGCTGACCGGTAATTAACCTGGGGTGGTGCTGAGTAGATGGGTAGACTTGGAGCCATACCGGGTGTGTGTCGGTATGAGAGAACCGATGTTATTGGAGAGTTGGGTTGATGTAGACCGGGCTAGGCTAGGCTTGGGTCTATCCTTATTCGATGGGTTAGTTTTTGAAGCATCTTCGGTTTAAGCCAACTGGTGGTTCACTTGATGAGCTATTGAGATAATGGGCTGGCTTGGGATAATAAGGGAACCGATCAAAGTTTAGCTGGACCGGCTTTAATTGCGTCAGATTGTGCTTGGATGGCTTGCTGATTACATATGATAAAATGGGGAAAAAAATTCCCCCCAGCCTGTCTCTGTGAGCAAGGGCAGACTTGTCATTTCACAAAGATGCTGTCATCCAATCCTTCTGCTCTGCATTTAACGTGTGCCGCATGTGGCACTGTGCCATTAGTCATAATGGTTCGCTTTTTCAAATATGCAAGGGGCACACGTTTCCAACATGGATGAGGTGACAATTGAATTCATTATACCTAGTTGGCCAAGATCTGAAGGCGATTTGAATCCAATGGCTGACATCGATGGGGTATGTATATAGAAGCTTTCTCTTCTCCATCCTTACCCTTTACTGACGAAGAAGAAAATATTGTCACCGTCAAAAACCTTCAACACTCTCTTTAAACTCCAACTCCTCGGCCTTTTACTCGACAAAAGGTACGTGCTTTCTTCTCCGCCCCTATCTTCGCCATGGCGGCAATGCCATCACAGGCATCGCCGCCATGGCAGAGCCTTGAGATTTTTGTCATTCTTCCGTATGTTTTTTATATTATATGTTGTTGTAGCCATTGTTGTAGTGTTGAGGATGTAGTGCTTTATTTTGCTTACGGTCAGAATTTTCCTTCTTCGGTCATCTTTTAACGTTGATCGACCGTCGCTGCCATGTCAGCGATGGTCGATCGACATTGATGGGCTGGAGGCCTACAAGTGTCAAACAAAGATATTAGTGATTATTTAGATAATGGGCTATGGGTTGGGCCCAATTTCATAAGTACGAGCTTTAAGTAAAAAGTAAGAATCATGTAGGAGCTGTAAGGCGTAATACTTTGCTTAGGAATTGAGTCATGAACTAGTCTTCTTAGGGTGCATGGCATGGGCATGCCTTGAAGATAGTCATCGAGTTTCCATCTCTTGTCAGGGGTTTGCCTCCAAGCTTTGTTAGACTTTTTCATTAGGCTATTGCATAAGCAAGCCATTTGTGTTTCAAATGGCAGCCTCTAGATCTACCTCCGTTCGCCTTCGACCGAGGCCATCAGCTTCAAGGCCTCTGAACTGTAATAGAGAAAGATCAACATGGCAAAGCTTTTGGCTAGCCATGAATGAAATGTGGAGATGGTAAGCTACCCTACTCCTACCGACATCCATCTTCGGGCCACTTCGCCTACTCCATGGGCTACTTCAATATGGGGGTTATGCTGCCCTTCCACCATTACTTCATGGCTATCCTCAATGCTTATAGGCTTGCTCCCGATAAGTTGACTCCCAACAGCTATCGGTTCTTATGCGGCATCTATGTTGTTTGTATAGTGCTCCACCTTTTGGAGCCTAATGCTAATCTTGTTGAGATGGTCTTTCGGCTATAGAAGGAGGTCAGGTACCCAGTCGGTACTTATTACCACTTCTAGACTAACACCAAGCCTATGATCTTTTCAGGAATTCCTAGCAAAGCTGCCCTCAGCTGGATGAGATATTTCTTCAGTCCATATGGGGTCAACCTCAAGCTTGAGAATGTCACTTTCCATTTCCCTAGTAAGTCATTTCTTCTTTTCTAGTTCCTTCATCTTTTTATCTGCTTTCCTTTGCTTAACTCGTTTATTGACAGAGGAAGAGCTCGATTACCTTAGCGTTGGATTCTCGATATTAAATGAGCATATGAACTTGTTGAAGACTACCACCCCAACCATTGGGACCTGTGACATCTAGTGTCTGATGCCAATATCCATTAGGTTGGATTGATGAGGCTGGACCAGATGATGGTTGAGGAGCAGACCTAGCCAAGGATGAAACTGGCAGATAAGGTTGTCGAATAGGAGAAGCTGATCAAAGTTAAGTAGGAGTGTTCCAAAGTCCAGTCTTTAAACCCAAATGTCAGGCTAATCACGGATATAAACCAAGGATATGATGACATAGTAACAGGTAAGGAGAAATAGGAGTGGCAACAGGTTGACCACGATAAATCAGGCAATGTTGTACCGACACAACAGCGGGAATAATTTAACCCAGGATAATTTTTCAATGTCATGGTCCCTCGCTACCCGAGGAGTGAAATATGAGTTCCGAGGAAAGTAGCATTGGGGGAGGGGATCAAGTATCGGGCGTCGGTGGAGATGCTGGTCCCTTCTTTAGGAAAATTCCTTCATGTGACCCCTCATGTCCTAGATTTGAAGGGGGTTTCTGAACGAGCCTCAAGTAGGGACAAACCGAACTAGTGTAGGTTATTCGAATGTTCTCTAGGGGGACTTGTTGCCAGTTAAGAGGAGCATGGCTTGCAAGTCCTTGGCAGCAGAGGACGGAAATCACCAACAAGATAAATGAGCACATAATAATTCATCCTTCATTAGATAGCTTGGTCGAATGTGTTAAACAATGTTGGCTCTAGAGTCTTCGATGTATTCTTTACAAAATATTTTTACACAACCATATAATTGCGGTCGGGTGTTATATGTGATAAGCACGAAGGTGCATTGGGTTTCGAGTGCAGGAAATGTGTGTTCCATCTAGGTGAAAGAGGCGGTAAGCACCATTTGTTAAGACAACGCTTAAGACATACGACTCCTCCAAGTTCTGGCCAAGCACTCGGTTGGGTTCTTTGCATTAGCGAACACCTAGTGGAGGACTAGGTCATCAAGAATAAATTGTCAGAGCTTCACTCTTGAGTTGTAGTGCTTGGCGATCTTTCTCTTATAAGCTTCAGTACAGAGCTCAGCTTTGGTTCTTCTTTCTTTTACAGTGTCGAGTCAGAACTTGAGTAGCTTGTAGTTTTGCTTGGGTTCGAAAGTCAAATTCTAAGCTGATGAGATGTCTACTTCTATAGGTAGCATGGATTCATACCTATAGGATAGCTAAAAAGGAGTAAGGCCTATTGAAGTGCGGCTAGAAGTGCAATAGGATCAAAGAACGAGCGACAATTCTTTGGTCCCTTAGCATTTGCGAGGAGTTTCTTAAGCGTGGACTTGATAATTTTGTGATGGCCTCGACTTGTCTATTGACTTGAGAATGGGCAATATAAAAGAAGCATTTTTTGAGTCTATTCCTTGAGCAAAAACCTTGGAATAGGCTGCTCTCAAATTGAGTGTTGTTTTCGATGATGATCTTCTTTGGCAGGTTAAAATGAAATATGATATTCTTAATGATGAAATTAAGAATTTTGGAGATAATGACTCCAGTAAGGGGCTTGGCCTTAACCCATTTGGTGAAATAGTCGATTATGGCTATGGCACAGTTGTATCCTCCCTTCGCATTAGGAAACTTTCCAATTAAGTTGATCCCCCACGTGTTGAACAACCATGGGAAAGTCATAGGAGTAAGGAGAGTAGGAGAGGCTCTGGGTATATTAGTGAACCGTTGATACCGATCACATTTCTTCACATAGTCCATAGAATCTTTTATCATAGTAGGTCAATAATAGCCTTGTCGGGAGGCCTTTTTTTAAGCTTTGCCCCCCATAAAATCCTTCATGCAGCTCTTTCAAGATCTGACTGGCTTTGTCTTTAGACAGCACCACTGAAGTAGTATGGAGTACCCTTGTTTGTAGAGCCTCCCATCCATGACCGTGTAATGGGGGCTCGATAGAGGACCTTCCTGGCTTCCTTTACTTAGAGGTGATTGATCTGGTATAGTAATGGTTGGGATGCAAGGTCAGTAGGGTTACACAACAAAAGTCTGTCCTTCACTTAGAGGCTACCAGCAGTTGTGTATGCTTACTACTGATGTAGGGCATCTACAATTATAGGACACATGGGAAAGGGATATACGTTTGCATATAGGTTGGGGAAAATATACCAAGGGTTCGCCTCGCATTTGAAACATTAAATGCTCGGTAACTTTAAGTATGTCAAAGGGCTTACATCGGGGTAGAAGGCATTAAATGACCGTTGGGTCTGTCTCCTCCCTATTTAAGAAGTCTTAAATAACCTATGATTGTACCTAATAGGGAAATGAGGTCTACTTCAATTCTAACAAGCGATATTAAGTAAATAGAATGGACATTTTCCTTGACTTACATTAGGTTAGTCTAAATTGGATTTTATTTATGGGAGGTCGGTGTGCTATGTCAGTATTATTGTTGTACCGGTATTTAGTAGTAGGGTTAGCATATATGCTATGACCACTAGCGATACAGAGCGATCGTTAACAAAAACTTGGGTCATGCCCTTCGGATTCGCTTTCTGCTAATGTAAAATCTGTATGGGATATGCAAAGACATCATTATTTAATTAATTTTTTATTTGTCAGAGGTGGGCTAGTTTACCCTTAGATAAGTCTTTGAGATGCGTTAGTAATACGATAATTAAATTATAAAGCCATATCTAAGGGTCATCAATCTATCTAGCTAGAACCGATTGACTAGCGATTACTTTACGGAGGACCCACTTTAGGGTTAAGGTATTAAATGGCCGATGGGTTTTCCTATAATGACCCTAATTTTGACTAACGTAATTTAGAACATTTAATTAAATAAATAAAATAAAATAATGTAATGGGATAAGGAAATTGAGATTCGGTACTCAAGTTTAGGTCGTGCCTTAGTTAATAAACCAATTAGAGAAATAAAAGATGAGGATAAGAAGGAGGAAAATGATAAGGGAAAAATGGGAATAACCTTCATTCCTATCCCTTAAACCCTTATATTTTCACTTCCTTCATTCATGTACACGCATACAAACTGAACATAAAAGAGAGGCCGGCCATAGCAAATGGAAAACAAGAAGGAAACTAAAAGACAAGGAATCAAAGCTAAAAGAACAAGTTTACACTAAATCTCATCTTTCTCATCCAAATCAAGGTGAATAATGAATATACACCTCACATTTTTTTATTATATTTCAGTTTTAAGTTTAAATCCGTTTCTTTTGCAAGTATTATGCCATGTTTTAGAAGTTTGAATGATTATATGCTTGTTGGTGATTTTCTAGAATTTAAATACGAAATTTAGTGATATGTTTGAGTAGGAAAACTATCATATGACACCCAAATGAATTGCGATTTTGAAACGATGTAAGAAATATCATTTTAAAAGTGTGTTTTTAATTTCATAAATTTCCAATTAAGCATGGACTTTATATGAATTTTCTAAAAGGAGAAATGGTGAATTTTGGGTTTTAATTATTAAAAATAATTAAATAAAATTTTCGGCCCTGAAATTTTTACATGTAGAAGAATATAGTTAATTTGACTTATCTTGATTTTTGAGGATTTTTCCTATGAGTTTAGGAATGATAAATAAATTATTGGAGCCAGAAAGGGCTTATTTGTTTAATTAAAATGTTTATAATTAGGGGTTATTTGAAAAAATGTTTGGCGTTGAGAATTATGTTAGGTGATAGATTTTTAGTAAAGGAAATTGTTAAAGTTTTGCTAGCCAATGAGATCTTGATAAATCGTAGAGGTTTGGTGAAAAGAAAACACTTTTTATAGTAATATTACAATTTTCAAGCTAATTACCATTCTGCCATGTCGACATCGGCCATGTCGAGCCCATCTCGCCGCATCATACTATCATCGATGTAGAACAGAGCAATGCACGTGATAACAACGAGTTTAGCATGAAATGGATTAGTTTTGAACCTCGTCGAGGTTATAGTAACAAAGATAGAGAGATGGTCGTCGACATGGGCATGTCGATGCACATAAATGCCGCGTTTTTACAAAAAGGCATGTCGCTATATATGTTTTATGAGTTGCCAACCTTTATAACTTTGACATCGCGTTGATTTGTTAAGTGACTTTGAGTTTCAGCCTCGCCAACCCAGATGGTCATCGAGTCTACATTATGTCGCTTTTAACTTGTTGTTGAGCCTAGCCAAGCCGCTTTCAGCTTGTTATCGAGTTTACTCTATGCCGCTTTTAATATTGTTATCGAGCCTAGTCAATGCCGCTTTTAACTAGTCTTCAAGCCTAACTTATGCTTTTTATAGTTATCGAGCTTAACCCATAATCTAAATTTTATACCCTCGATGAGGCCTTGGAGCCAATGTTTTTATGTGTTATCGAAGTTCAATTTTTATAATTTTAACACTGTGATTTATGAAGTAATTACTTCAACATCATTCCATGTATTTTTCTAATAAAAGACTTCAACATGCTTTTGAGTGGGCAAAGATTTTTAAAGGCGATGACATTGCCGAGTTTTATAATTGTAAAGGTTTTACATAGTTCTGGCCTTGTAGCCTAAGTTTTGAGAGGGTCGAAGACCCTAATGATTTCAAATTTCATCAACAATGTTTTGTAGCATATATCATGGCATAAGTATTTTGAGTGAAGTAAAGGACCAATTTTTCCTTGTTTTTAAGTATGATTTCAAGGGTTAAATCATTTACAAAGATTTTTTTCAAGGAAATATGGATAGGGTAGTTAACCCAGAATTTTACTAAGAGAATGACTTAGAGATTAGAAAACCAGAAGGGATTGGTGTAGGGTTGCGCCCTATACTTTAGCTAGTAGCCACTAGCTAATATAAGTCTAAAATTCCAGTGTGTAGGGAAGTGTCATAGGTAGGACTAAAAGAATGTTACATATAGAAAGGAATACACAGAGTAGAGATAGGTTATTGGTGAGCCCGCAAAATCATTAGGATCAGTTGATCGTAGAAGTAGTAAGTTATAAACAGACTGTCCAGTTTTCCTCTAATAGTAAGTTAGAACATTTATTATGTCTGGTAGGCCTGAGTCGACCTAATAAAACTATGATGTTGGGACAGATGGTCAACTATTTACCTATTTTGTATGCATACATGTTATTGTTATATTGTTTGTTATAACCAGTTTGGCTGCAGAATTTTGATTACAAAAGATATGCTTTTAAAGGATATTTGTAAGGGGAAAATCTATTTAGTGAAGCGGCGTGGTCTCACTTAATATCAAATAATCGAGATGTCATATTATTATTCACAACAGCTTTTTGTCTGACTTGAAGTTTATGTTTTCCCCTTAAATTTTCGGATGCTCAAATTTTAATTTGAGTAGGTTGAGAGTTAAGGTTTTTAGATTTAGTAGGTTTTGACGTATAAAGATTCAAAAGACGTGCAAGAGGCAAAGATTAGCTATGTACGAGATTATCTATTTATCTATTCCATTGTGATTGAATGTTGTAAGTAAAGGCAGATGTTATAGTTGTCAATTTAGTAACTCTGATCATCCAAGAGGGCATCTTCATATGTCACTCTTGGCGTATTTTGTAATAATTATATTTATCTGAACCTGGAAAACGTTACAAGATTATGTACTGAATATGAAATGCTGATTTGAAATGTAATGAGAAAAGTTGTTTTGAAATTGTGTTTGAAATATTTCATATTCTTGTGCTTCTGATATTATGGATACCATTAACATTACCGTATTTTGTCACCGGATATTAATACTATAGATGACTGCAGCATCTGTAGAAGTTAGTTTCGGGCCTCAAAATGAGGGATGTTACAACTTGGTATCAGAGCATAGGTTTATGTAAAACTTAAAAGAAATTTAAACCTAAAAAGATTTTTAAAACATAATCCTAATGAATCGGAGAATAAGATTGGGGTATGGGATAATACTATAGTAATGTACTTGTATTTGCTATACATAAGTATACCCTTTATCTCTATTCTCCCATCTCTCTTAAATCGTTCTTTCGTGTCTTACTAAAGTTCGAATGCAGATTTTAAGGAAATTAAGATATGGAGGCAGGAAATAGAAGAGTAAATCTCAGTGGAGGAAGCACTACAACAAATGGAAATGCCAGACCCAATACTAGAAGGAATCCGGGTCGGGCACAGGCTGCTAAGATAGGTGCTAGAACGCCGTAGGCTGATATGGGAGCTGCGTATCAGTTCTTCATCAGCATGATGCAAGCGGGAGCTGCTGCTGGACTTGTAGGTGGAAATGCTGAGGAGCGAATCAGGAAGCTTCGAATGTCAACAACTATGCTGTGTTGAGTAGGGATTATGCAAGGCTTGGAGGAAAGCCATTTATTAGAACCGAGGATGCAATTGAAGTAGAGAATTGGTTGCTTCATTGCGAGAGGATCTTCGCTGATCTTGGACTGAATGATGAGCAGAAGAGGAGGTTAGTGTCCAAGCAACTACAAGGAGTTGCGTTGTACTTGTGGAACAGTGTCACTGTTATAGTAGTGGAAGAAACCCTGACTTGGGCATAATTTAGGAAAAGGTTTGAAGAGAGGTTTATGTCAGAAATCGCTAAGTCTACCCTGTTGAGAAAGTTTGCTGAGTTGGTGCAAGGAGATATGACTGTGCTGGAGTATGCTACGAGGTTCAAGGAGTTATCCCGGTATGGGTATGCTACCGTGGATACAGTAATTAAGAGGAATGAGAAGTTCATTCGGGGACTGAGTCCTGAGCTTGCTAGGGCAACTTTGCCACGTTCAGGGATCCATGTGATATAGTTGTTGAAATGGCTTTAAGGAATGAAGAGATGCTTGCTTTCTTTAGTAGTAACAAAGTAGTGGATGCTTAAGATGGGCGGAATCAGAAGAGGAAGTTCTTTCACGAGAAGGGAGCTCAAAAGAGTGGGGATGCCAAGAAAGGAAAAATATGATATTATCTATCATAAGTGTGATAAGAAAGGGCATTTCGCAAATGAATGTCGTTCTGGAGATGGAAAGAAGGTGATTGGAAGGAAGAATATCAAGTGCTTCAATTGTGATCAGATCGGTTATTATAAGAACCAGTGCAAGGAACCGGCCAAAGCTGAGAAGGGCAAGGTGTTTGCATTGGAACTGGCTACTTCAAGACCAACAACCAGGGAGAAGAGAAAGGTTGTGATGGGAGGTACACTTTTGATTCATGGTATACCTGTTAGAGTTCTATTTCATATCTCATTGTTTGGTAGATAAGATTAACCTAGAACCCTCATACCTAGTTACACCCTTAAGGGTTGCGAATTCGATAGGAGGGTATGCAACTCTTAGGATGAGATGTGACCATTTAGAGTTTGAATTGTTAGTTTATATAATTGCTTGCAATTTGCACGTGTTTGATTTTGTAGGATTCAGAATTATTTTGGGTATGGATTGGTTAAGTAAGTACGATGCTAGGATATTTTACCACGATAGGAAAATATCATTAAGACACCCTAGTAGTAGTGACCGAATCATATACTCGATAGAAAACCCAAGTTTTGATGTTTGTGCTTTGTTGGGTGTAATGGAGGAGGTAGACGAGTTGAATTGAGTTTTTGTTATGAGAGAATTTGTAGAAGTCTTTGAACCGGTAATAGGACTACCGTCAAAATGAGCTATTGAATTACGGATGGATCTTGTACTAGGAATTGAACCTGTTAGTAGACCGCTAAGTAGGATGACACCTACCGAGATAAAGGAGTTAAAGGTGCAACTGGTGGATTTAGAAGGAAAAAGTTTTATTAGATCAAGCCGTTCGCCTTGGAAGCGTTGCAGTGTGTGTTAAGAAACGGGTGGATCTTTAAGGTTATGTATCGATTATCATAAGTTTAATGAGAAGATGATAAAGAATCGATGTCCACTACCAAGGATTAACGATTTGTTTGATTAGTTGAGTGGAGCCAAAGTTTTTTCTCAGTTGGATTTGGCGACAGGGTCCCATCAACTTAGAGTGGCGGAGGATAGTATTCCTTTAACGAAATTTAGAACCAGGTATGGATTGTATGAGTAGTTGGTAATGCCGTTTGGATTGACTAATGCACCAGCCTTCTTCGTAGACTTAATGAATCGAATCTTTCGAGAGCATTTTGATAGATTCGTATTGGTGTTTATAGACGACACCTTGATATATTCCAAGGATGAAAGAGACCATGAAGTTCAACTTAGGATAGTGCTTGAGACACTGAGACAGCATTAGTTAAAAGCAAAGTTTTCAAAGGGTCATTTTTGAAAGAAGGAGGTGAAGTTTCTTGGTCATGTAGTCTTAGAGAAAGGATTGTCGGTAGATCCAACTAAGATTGAGACAGTTAATAATTAGAAGAGACCCAAGATAGTGATTGAGATAAAGAGTTTTCTTGGACTAGCTAGCTATTACCAGAGATTTATTAAGGATTTTTCGCGGATAGCAGCATCGATGACTAAGCTAACAAGGAAAGAAGTAAAGTATGTCTGGATCGATAAGTGTGAGGAGGCATTTCAGAAGCTGAAACATTTATTGACCAATGCACCAGTGTCATTTTTTCTGGATGGGAATCAAGATTCAGTAGTGTATACAGATGCATGGGGAACTGGATTAGGAGCCGTGTTAATGCAAAGAGGTAAAGTAATTTCCTACGCTTCTCGACAACTTAGACCATATGAGGTTAGATATCCGACGCATGACTTAGAGTTAGCTGCAGTAATTTTTGCGTTAAAGGTGTGGAGACATTACCTTTTGGGAGAGAGATTCGAGTTGTTCACGGATCACAAATCATTAAGGTACTTATTCTCTCAGAAGGAATTGAATATAAGACAACAGAGATGGTTAGAGTTTATAGTTGCCTTTGACTTTGGAATTGAGTACACACCGGGAAAAGGAAATAAAGTTGCAAACGCACTCGGTAGAAGACATCAGAATGTGGTATTGGCAATGATAGCTGAGTGGAAAGATTTTGAAACATTGACTATATATGGAGTGCAGTTAAGATCTACGGCAAGTTCAAGTCAAGAAACCACTATGTCGTCATGTTTGGAAGTTCGACTGAAGATGATCGAAAGGATTGCTTCTAAGCAAGGAGATGATCCATTACTAGCTAAACGGGTCAGAAGGTTAAAGAGTGCAGCTGAGGTTGATGATTTAGAAGATTTCAATCTTAACCAAAATGGGTGGTTGAGGAAGAAAGGAAGGTTATGTGTTCTGAATATTGGAAACATAAGGAACGAAATTCTTAAGGAGTGTCATCGATCAAAGCTCACCATTTATATAGAACAAACTAAGATGTATCAGGATATGAAAAGAAGTTTCTTTATGAAGGTATGAAGAAGGATGTAGGCTTATGGATAAAGAAATGTTTGAACTGTCAGCAAGTAAAACCCGGGCATCAGAAACTGAGTGGGTTACTTCAGCCTTTAGATTTTCTGGGATTCTCTATTTATGGATTTCATAGATGGGTTGCCAAGGTCGAATAAAGGAAATGAAAGTATTTGGATTAAAAAGGACAGATTGACTAAGAGTGCACACTTTATACCCATTAAGTCGACTAGAATGGCGCCAGTTTTAGCTATGATGTTCGTGAAGAATATAGTTAGACTGCATGAGATTCCTAGTAGTTGATGTGCACGTAAATGTGCATATTTTTACTTCCATATTTAATCTAATTAAATTAAATAAATGATCATATTGGGTGTTTTAACATGTTTAAACCAAAATTTCAATTATTTGCAAATCATCATTTATTCATCTTCATTTAGAGGCAAAATGGTCATTTTTGCGTGTGAATTAATTTGAGAAAATTTACTTGGACATTTTTATGTTATTTTGTAGGAATTTGAATTCAAATTACAAGATGCTTCATGAAGATAAACATGCACAAGAGTTAAGGGAAGTAAATGAAGATGGAAATAATTCATTTCATGCATCATGGAGGACCCCACCTACCCACTTACCATGATCCCCTCTTAAGAGCTAAATACACATGATTAAAGTTACATGCACATTTAAATGGAGTGTTATGCTAATGATAATGATTACTTGGAGGTTACATTTTCTAAGAGGGTAGTTTGGGTAGTTCCCAAAAATATGATTAGGATTTCAAAACTTATATAAATACCCCATATGTTCATGTAATTAAGCTCTTAGTCTCTTTAGCCTCCTCTTTAGTGTAGAGGCTTAAAAAGAAATTACAAACTCTCTTTTCTTTTTCATGGCTACTTAGCCATTTTCTTTTATGTAAATTCTTTTCATGCTATGTTAATTCATGCACTCCTTTTTATTTACATGCTTTTTCCTTTCATGTTAGTAGTGTAGATCTTTTTATTTATGCAAGTAGGTTAGTTTTTATTTCATTTTAATTAGCTCTCTTTTCACTTTGCTCTCTTTTCCTCTTGTTTCTATTTCATGCTGAATGCTGCATTTGTTGAAATGATAACAAATACGAGAGACTAAACTCTGTGTATATGCCTGCACACACCCCTGAATAGTAACCACCACTGCCATACATAAACATCAACCCACACCTCTTCCTCCACTCAACTTCACTACTTCATATACACATACAACCTCCACAACATTGCCACATTTTCCACTATCACAACCAACATCATCATACCATCATATCACTTGAAACTACCAACTACAAACCGTCTTACCTTACTGCTGCTTCCTCCATTTCCATTTTTCAAACCACTGCAGCAATACAAAGTGCACACAGTTCCACTGATACAAAGTGCAGCAATATCATACATACATTTTTCAAGCAAAAATCTCCAACCAACCCCAAACATTTCAAATTCACCTTCCTACCGCAACAATGCATCTACACACTAGTGCTGCCTCATTAACACACTGTTACTAACATTTCCATCTGTGATGCTAACAGTTCAACTGAATACCAGTTCATCAATTTACTGTTCTGTCCATCATCCACCAGAAACACCATACCCACTGACCAAATCAACCACCCCCTCTTCTCCATTCATATACATACCCACAATAGTGCACTTACAACTCATAGCCATCAACACTTGTAATTAAACATATATCATACATCATCGCCTATCTCTGTCAACATACATCACACATCACCTCTGTCCAAACTTGCCTCCAATCCACTTCATTACCACCTATCACCATATATACAACATCAAAATTCCTCTATTCCCACTACACAACAGCCATCTCCATAACCCCACAGTAAACTGTCAAACCCCTACAGACACTTCTCTAGCAACTATGCACATTGCACACTTCACAGAGCACATCCTCCATACCATCACTACAACCATTCACTTGACTCATCCCTGAACATACCCCATCCACAAACACCTTGCATTCAATCTCCAACCATCACCACTAAAGCACTGCTACGATTCACCACTGCACTGCCTTGCTTCGACCAACTCTCCCCTGAATTAAACAACGACCACTACTTCACTCCCTAAACTTCATCACTGTTTCAACTTCCCAAACATCACCTACCTTCAATCGTAACCTCATACAACCTCTTCCACTTACCAAACTCTCCACTTTATCACTCGAACCACACCTGCAAATCGTCAACCCCAATTCTACGACCACCTGCTACAAATTCTTCCAACCATAGTCATCACCCTACAACACTTCCAGTCACCTTCTCTTTAACTTCCTCTGCCGAACAATCCACGAATCACCACTTCGAATGCCACTACATCAACAAATCCACTGCAAACTCGAGACCTCAACCTCGACCAAACTGTGACCCAATCAATACGCTCAACCAACCAGAGCTCCTCCACCGCACCCGCGACCTCAAATCACCCCCAAATCGACCGTGAGCATCCAAATCCCCAATCCCCTTGAACCAACTACAACCATCTCCAACCGCGATAGTAATCGAAGTCGAGTCTCCATTCATTTTTTTCTTTCTTCTTTTCATTTTTGTTATTTTCTAATTGAAAGAGAAAGGGAATACGTCTTTATTTAAGGGTAGAGCGGTTTGGAAAAGTAAGTAGTGGGCTAGGATAAATATTTTGTTTTGTTTTAAATCTTTTTGGTTTTCCTTTGTTAAAAGCTCCTTTTGATTTATTTTATCTTCTTAGTTTCTAAAAAAAATGCTTTTTTTATTTGTTTTAATTAGGTTGTTTCTTTTAATTTTTATTTCTCTTTGTTTAATTTGTTTTTAGGTTAATCCTAATTAAAAAAAGAGTTTGCTTAATTCGTTTTATTTAATTTGTTTTTAGTTTAGTTTTACCCTTTTAAAAAAATTGTCTTGTTTTAAATTGTTTTAAGTTCCATCCTTATATATATATAAATATTGTATATATCTTGATTCACTCCTTTTCAGGTTGCCAAAGCAGATTAAAAGGAAAAAACCGCTTGCCAAAAATAATTGCTTTGCTTGCTAAAAAAAATTGCTAATAATCTGCACGCTTTGGTATCGTGCTTTCATCTCTAGTTTTATTTTATCTTGCATTGTTGGTTGCTTGCATTTGCATTTATATATATATATATATAATTTAAAAAAATTTCAAAAACAAATTTTATTGTAGTTGCATTGTTAAAATCTCGTTTAATTTTTGCTTTGCATTCATCTCATCTTATTTTTATTTTCTAAGTGCAATACCCCAATTCACATAAGGTGAGGGATTTCATCACCATTTCCTTAGCCCACAAATTGCATTTCATCATAGAATTTGACTAATAATAACGGTTAGACATTCGATTTAAGGGTGTTAGGAGCTCATCTAGGGCTTGATTGTAACATGACAGTTGCCTTCCTTGAACAATTTTATTTCTTGGTGTTTAGGCTACGATAGAGCAATAACCATTTACAAATATTACGATGATTCGTAAATATTATAGTGGTTGTTTCGCTGAAGGTACTTAAACCTTCGGTTGCATTGCTACGGTGATTCGTGGTGCACCGACAAATCCTATCCGTTACCTGGTTGAGAACTATCTTGTTGAATTAAGACAAAGTGTGATTATACAATTTTGGGTTAGGAGCTACTTAGGATAGATAATTTGTAATTAAACCCTTGCATTCATTTAGTTGTATTAGTTCATGCATATTTAAAAAAAGAAAAAAAAATTTCAAAATCCAAAACTAAAAAAATTGCAAATATTTCTTAACTTAGTTTTTAAATCCATTTCATTTGAAATTTTTCAATCAAAAATTTAAAAATCCAAAAATAATTCATGTTATTTTTTTTTGAAAAAGCAAAAATCGAAATTTTTTTATAAAACCTTTTCAAAAACAAAACAAAAATCAAATTTCCCCTTTGAAAAACATAGATTCTTTTTGGTAAATAGTTTTCCTTTAGAAAACACATTCTTGAAAATGTTTGAGTTTCCCTATTCGCTAAAATTTTACAATAGTTGTGAAAATCAATATAATCCATATAGTTTCACACCAAATTCTTATGGATATTTTAATAACAACTATTGTGTAAACAATTCGAATTTTGAACCATAAAATTTTCAAAATGATGACCAACCCTCAAATCTTGAAAAAAGCATTGAAACGATTTCGCCTTTACTTGAACTCTGTATGCAAAATGATCAAATGATAAATAATTTGTGCAATAACTCAAGTCAAAGTTTTCAAGATAATCAAAATTTGAATTCACTTTAAAATTCAAATGATTTCGATTACAAACCATGCCAATTCAATTTCGAACTTCAAAATGAATTTCAAAATCAAAACAAAATTGGAAACAACGGTTTAAATGATTATGGCAATGGGAATAATCTTGACTACAGTGCGATTGATAATTTTCACTCTCAACAAGTTCAAATTGAAAATTTAAAAATTAATAATTATAAATTTGACTTTGTTGAGCAAATGGAAGAGATTTATAATCATCACACGGATTTGTTGTTTGAAACATACATGAGACAACGTGAGAAACAAAACCAACTCCCAACCTGTAACGAGTCAACTAATAATCCATCTTTTACCAAATTTGACGATTTTCAAATGACAACTTTTGAAATTGAAAATGACAGTCTTGATGAAGTTGTTGAAAATACGGTAACTGAGTTGGATTTCAATTCTTTTGAGGGTGAGAAACTCGATTTATAATTCGATCTTCCTTTTTCCGATTTTGAAAATTTGAACAACTTTGGATTTTTAAAATGATATATGCAATGAAGCTGTTGATAATCCAACAAAGGAAGATGAATTTAATGAACCTGATTTCTTGGGACTTTTCGAAAATGAGTTGTTAAATTCTGATGGGGAAGATTTAAATCACCATTTTGATTTTGAAATCAATAATTCTAAAGAAGTTTTCAATAATAATTTTGAATTTCAATTTGGTGAAAATAAGCTTGAACTTCAACAAATTGTTCTATCAACCCCAAAAATCATCGTAGATAAAACAACTCATACGATTTTTAATAAAATGACATTCGTTTTTCCAAATTAACTTTCAACTTCGAAATCTTATATGGTTTGGTTTTCTGTGCTTAAGCTGTGTCTCTCATACTTGACAAGACAAATGAATTGGTCTTTGAAAGACCGTTTCATTTACTCTTTAACTATATATTTTTGATGTCGTGTAAATAATGATCTTTTTATTTTCATGTAAATATAGGTCTTATTTTTATTTTATTTTTTCTCCTTTCACTTGGGTTGATTGCGGGGACACAGTCAAAATCAAGTGTGGGGGGGGTCTCATCTTTATTTTTTTAATTTTCATGGCATTTTTGAATTTTCATTTTCTTTCCAAAACTCAAAATTTCTAAAAAAATCTCAAATTTTCTAAATCTCAAAAATATTTTTTTTTAGCATTTTGATTTATTTTTGAAGAAACACTATAGGATAAGTATAAGTTTTGGTTATTAAATTGAAATTTTTGAAAATTTATTTGTCTTAAAAAAAACAAAAATAAAGTTGATTACAAGTAATGATGGTTTAACTAGTATATAGGAAGGTTCATGGGTGATAATTATGAATTATATCCTCATTGAAATCTTTGTTTAATAAGTGGTTGATTTAAAGTAAAGGCGAAATCATTTTAAATCTTTTAAGTTAAGTAATGCCAAGATGATATTGTAAAACTCTCTCTCTTCATAATATATATATATATATATCAAAATAAGAAAAAAAATGTATTTTGTATATATGTATATATTTTATTACACCTATAGTCATGTGTTCATACACAAGTGTGTACACTCGCCATGCTCTATACCCTTCTCACGTAAGCCCGAAAGGCAGTGGACGATCGGTATATCTGGCCTCAATTTATCTGAGTTGGGTGTATGTATATATAAAAAATTTCATTAGTAACGCCTACAGTCGATAGGTGTTCACACTTGTGTGTTCACTCACCACGCTCTGTATTCCCCTCACGTAAGCCCGAAAAGCAGTGCATGGGTAATATATCTGACCTCAGTTTTCTGAGTTAGGCATATGTAAATATTGTTAATAGCAATAAAATTTTCAAATAAAGAGAAAGCAAGCAATTGAAATCCAAGCACTATTTTGACTTGTTTGATTTGACTTGTTATTCAAAAGAAACGAAAATGCCACTTTGATAAACTTTGAAAATCGACTAAGGATCCATTTTATAGTTACACTATGTGATCAACTGAAACAACTAGCCAAACTAGAGTCTATTTGTTATGATAACTTAGTTTTTATTGGAAATTTTAACAAGTAAAATGGCTAAAATTTCATGATGATGACCAGAACTTATATTTAACTTATTTGTGTCGATTTGAAAGTAAATCCTTCATTTGTAAATATTTTCAAAAACTTGCATTCATCTTTTTGTAAATAAATCTTGCATTTAGGAATTTTTCACTTTACATTTGGATTTTGTGGGTAGTATCCACTGAAAACCCTCACAACACTTGTTCTACTAGGGACACCTAGAGGTTTAACAGCTTGTTGCATACGCTTAATGCAATCGTGCTCCCTACTAAAACAGATTTATATTAGTTTTTCTTTATTCGAGGACGAATAAAAAGATAAGTATGGGGCTATTTGATGTGCACATAAATATGCATATTTGTACCTCCATATTTAATCTAACTAAATAAAATAAATTATCATATTACGTGTTTTAACATGTTTAAATCAAAATTTCAAATATTTGCAAATCATCATTTATTCATCTTCATTAGAGGCAAAATGGTCATTTTTGTGTGTGAATTAATTTGAGAAAATTTACTTGAACATTTTTATGTTATTTTGTAGGAATTTGAATTCAAATTACAAGAGGCTTCATGAAGATATACATGCACAAGAGTGAAGGAAAACAAATGAAGATGGAAATAATTCATTTCATGCATCATGGAGGACCCCACCTACCCACTTACCATGATCCTCTCTTAAGAGATAAATACACATGATTAAAGCTACATGCACATTTAAATGGAGGGTTATGCTAATGTTAATGATTACTTGGAGGTTACATTTCCTAAGAGGGTAGTTTGGGTAGTTCCCAAAAATATGATTAGGGTTTCAAAACTTGTATAAATACCCCATATGTT
Organism: Allium fistulosum; assembly: GCA_030737815.1. Taxonomy (NCBI): domain Eukaryota; kingdom Viridiplantae; phylum Streptophyta; class Magnoliopsida; order Asparagales; family Amaryllidaceae; genus Allium; species Allium fistulosum. Next base: position 958,136,838 of record CM060903.1, on the reverse strand, counting down.
CATATAATTAAGCTCTTGGTCTCTTTAGCCTCCTCTTTAGTTTAGAGGCTTAAAAATAAATTACAAACTCTCTTTCTTTTTCATGGCTACTTAGCCATTTTCATTTATGTAAATTCTTTTCATGCTATTAATTCATACACTCTTTTTTATTTACATGCTTTTTCCTTTTATGTTAGTAGTGTAGATCTTTTTATTTATGCAAGTAGATTAGTTTCTATTTCATTTTAATTAGCTCTCTTTTCACTTTGCTCTCTTTTTCCTCTTGTTTCTATTTCACGTTGAATGCTGCATTTGTTGAAATGATAACAAATATGAGAGGCTAAACCCCTTCAATTTAGGGGTAATGAAGCTCTCTTAATCATGTAGATACAACATGTTGATAATTTTTGATCTCTTTTTGCGCTTAATGGAAATGTTTGAATGGGTTAAACTTTTTTGTTTTAGCTTTGAATTTGATAACCTATGTTGTTGACACTAAATAGGCTATGCTTAAACCAACAAAAACACAAATTACCTCTTCATCTACATATGATTATGGTAATGAAGTGAATGTTAAAATCAAAATTTGATGGTATATATTTCTAATCAATAGTTAATAGATCATGCTTAGAATAGATTTGATTTTCAAGTTCACTAACATTTTCATGAGAGTTAAAAAGTGGTTTAGTGGTATAGTGGCTGTGTTATAGTTTGATGGTTTATATTGGGCTAATTAATAGCACAAATATTCCATACTTATGATAAACACATCAACTAAATTCACTAGTGACCAAAAGAGAGATCATAATTTCATTTTGTTGATTTATGTGATCATGAGAAGGAAATTACCTCTAAATTGTCTTCTACTCTCATATTTTATCCATTTTCTTTTGTTAGTTTATTTACATTTTCATTTCAAGCTTAGCAACACTCTCAACTTTGGTTAATTTGATTGAATAGAAATTTTGAAATCTAAACAATTCCCTGCGGATCGACCCGCACTCGCATACGTGCTACAATCGTACGCCGTGCGCTTGTGGTTAATTTAAATTTAAATTTTTCGGCTATTTTATAAACCGATATAAAATTAGTCGTTAAACAGTAGTATAGTAAGTGACAGAGATTCCTTATTCACTAGTGAGTTCTGGAAAAGTCTACAGGAAGTTTTTGGTACCAAGCTCAAGATGAGTATTGCTTACCATCCACAAACCGATGGACAAACAGAAAGAGTTAACAAAGTCCTGGAGGATTTGTTAAGAGCTTGTGCGCTAGATTTTAGAGGATCATAGGAAGACCATCTACACTTAGTCTAGTTTTGTTTAATAACAGTTACCAGACTCGTATAGGGATGGCACTATTTGAAGCTTTATACGGAAGACCGTGTAAATCTCTTGTATTTGATTAGAGACCGGAGATGTATTAGTTCTTGGTCCAGATATGGTAAGTGAAGCCACAGAAAAGATTGAATTAATTCAGGCTAGAATGAAGGAAGCTCAGTCAAGGCAGAAAAGTTATGCAGATAAGAGACGAAAAGACTTAGAGTTCTCAGTTAGGGATCATGTTTTCGTCAAGGTATTACCGATGAAGGGTGTAATATGATTTGGGAAGTCAGGGAAATTGGCACCTAGTTTTGTTGGACTATTTCCTATCATAGAAAGGATCGGGAAACTCACTTATAGGATATAATTACCAGATAGTTTAGCAGGAGTCCACAATGTTTTCCATATTTCTCATCTAAGGAAGTGTGTTCGAGATCCAGAGACTACCATTACTCTGGTTGAGTTAGAAGACTTGGTAGTGGAATCAGACATGACTATAGTTAGATAGCCAGTTCGTATAGTGGCTAGGGATGAGAAGAAGCTAAGGAACAAGACAGTCAGATTAGTAAAGGTCCAAAGGAGTGACGATGAGAGAGACTGTACTTGGGAAACAAAGAGCAAGATTAGAGACACTTATCCTGACTTGTTTGATGGTATGTTTTACCTTTATGTTTGGTTGATGTACCTTATCGTAATTTCGAGGACAAAATTCTTTAAGGAGGGGAGTCTGTAATGAACTATTTTGACTAGCATTATTTAGAACATTTAATTAGATAAATAAAATAAAATAATGTAAATGGATAAGGAAATTGAGATTTAATAATTAAGTTTAGGCGATGCCTTAGTTAATAAACCAATTAGAGAAATAAAAGGCTGGGATAAGAAGGAGGAAAATGATAAGGACAACATGGGAATAGCCTTCATCCTTACCCCTTAAACCCTTCCATCTTCATTTCCTTTATTCATGTACACACATACAAACTAAACATAGAGAGAGGCCGGCCATAGCAAAGGGAAAACAAGAAGGAAACTAAAAGATTAAGGAATCAAAGATAAAAGAAATCAAGTCTACACCAAATCTCATCTTTCTCATCAAAATAAAGGTGAATAATGAATATACATCTCACATGTTTTACTATATTTTTGTTTTAAGTGTAAATCTATTTTTTTTGCAAGTATCATGCCATGTTTTAGAAGTTTGAATGATTGTGTGCTTGTTGGTGATTTTCTAGAATTTAAATATGAAATTTAGTGATATGTTTAAGTTGGAAAACCTATCATATGACACCCAGATGAATTGTGATTTTGATATGATGTAATAAATATCATTTTAGAAGTGGGTTCTTAATTTCATAATTTTTCAATCAAGTATGGATTTTATATAAATTTTCTAAGAGGGGAAATTGGTGAATTGGGTTTTAACTATTGAAAATAATTAAATAAAATTTTCGGCCCTAAAATTTTTACATATTGAAGAATATAGTTAATTTGACTTATCTTGATTTTTGGGGATTTTATCTAAGAGTTTAGGAATGATAAATAAATTATTTGAGCCAAAATGGCTTATTTGTTTAATTAAAATATTTATAATAAGGGGTAATTTGTAAAAATGTTTGGTATTGAGAATTATGTTAGGTGATAGATTTTCAGTATAGGAAATTATTAAAGTTTTGCTAGCCAATGAGATATTGACAAACTATAAAGGTTTGGTGAAAAGAAAACACTTTTTATAGTAATATTGCAGTTTTCAAGTTAATTACTATTCTGCCATGTCGACATTGGCTATGTCAAGCCCATCTCGCCGCATCACGTCATCGACATGGAACAAAGCAACGCATATGATGTCAACGAGTTTGGCATGAAATGGATTATTTTTGAACCTCGTCGAGGTTATAGTAACAAAGATAGAGAGATGGTCCTCGATGTGGACATGTCGATGCACATAAGTGTCGCATTTTTACAAAGAGGCATGCCGCTGCATATGTTTTATGAGTCGCCAACCTTTATAACTTCAACATTGCTTTGTTTTGTTAAGTGACTTCGAGTTTCAGCCTCGCAAACCCAGATGGTCATCGAGTCTGTACTATGTCGCTTTCAACTTGTTGTCGAGCCTAGCCAGGCCGCTTTTAGCTTGTATCGAGTTTACCATATGCCGCTTTTAATATTGTTACCAAGCCTAGTCAATGCCGCTTTTAACTTATCTTTGAGCCTAACCCATGCTTTTTATAGTCATTGAGCTTAACCCATAATCTAAATTTTATACTTTTGATGAGGCCTTGGGGCCAATGTTTTTATGTGTTATCGAAGTTCATTTTTTATAGTTTTAACACTATCATTTATGAAGTAATAACTTCGACATCATCCCCATGTATTTTTAAAATAAAAGACTTCGACATGCTTTTGAGTGGGCATAATGTTTTAACGGCGATAACATCGCCGAGGTTTATAATTTTAAAGGTTTTACATATTGAGAGGGTCGAAGGCCCTAATGATTTCGGGTTTTATCAACAATGTTTTGTAAAGCATATATCATGGCATAAATATTTTGAGTAAAGTAAAGGACCAATGTCTTCCTTATTTTAAGTTTGATTTCAAGGGTTAAATCATTTACAAAGATTTTGTTTTCAAGGAAATATGGATAGGGTAGTTAACCCAGAATTTTACTAAGAGAATGACTCAGAGATTAGAAAATCAGAAGGGACTAATGTAGAGTCCCGCCCTATACTTTAGCTAGTAGCCCTTAGCTAATATAAGCCCAAAATTCTAGTGTGTAGGCCAGTGTCATGGGTAAGACTAAAAGAAAGTTACACATAGAAAGGAATACTGAAATGACCCACTTAAAATTTTTTTTTTTTAACATAACATACATTCAGTGGCCATTTAATCAAGAAAAATATTTAATTCAATTTTTCTTCTATCCAGGACCTTTCTGCCAATAAATATTGGTTTAATCATTTTATCTTGAACTTATATATATGAAGATATATAAGTCATTTTCTACCTAAATCAGAGTATAGAAATTTTGAAGGTAGAAACCTGTTTGAGTATTACTTAAAGAAATACTCTCTACATAGCAATGGTGTTCTTTTCAAAGTTGGGTTTCTTTTTCTTTTCAAATGACTTGGGTTAATGCATTACTATTGATTTTATATCTCAAGGCTCCTTGTTTTACATAAATTCTTCTGATTTTCTTACTGGGTAACTATGCTTTTACTTGTGCATGTGTGTGTGCATGTTTCTGTGCATGTGTGTTCAAACTCAGGCTATAAGAAAGTGGATCCTAAGTGAACACAAGCAACATCTAGGCGTAATGGAAACGCGCCTAACTTATACATGAGAGGTCACAAGTTCGAGTGCTATGCTGGTCGGTTCAACCCAATTTTTGTTTTTTTTTTCTTTTTATTTTTCCCTTGTTTACATATTTGCCTGAGTCTACCCTGTATTTGGCTATGAAACAGATCTGAAACTTAATTAAAAACACTTGGGTGCTGTCTTAACCCAGGCTTAAGAAAATGGCTATGTTAGCCCTGTTTTTGGTTTGCGCTACTTAGTTACCAAATACCTGTCATATTATTTTCTTTTCAAAGCAACTCAAACTCTTCCTATCAGATTTAATTTTGACTTGAACATGGATCTTCTTATGCCAGCTCTATAGATATACTTGCAAACCACAAATTCTTTTAAACTCAGATTTTCTACCATTATAGCCTAACTGTTCTTGAAGCTTGAAATTCATTTTTCTTAGCAAAGCATTTAACAAAACAAAGCACATAGTTCAGCTATTACATGTAAGTTCAACACTTACAAAACAGTGAATAATAATACATTGGTTTTTCTAGGCTACTTAAACAAATATCTTAACATAGTTCAACATGAATATCTAATTTAGCTTCAGCAAAGACTTTTTAAAAACATAGCATCCAAATCTTAAGCAGTTTAACATCCAAAGCCTGATCAAAGCAATCCCTATTTCCCTGCAAAATCACCATGAACTGCCCCATATAAATATGAGACACCCAATGGTGCATAAACACAAAAGGGTCAGACTATTTGTCTGGTGTGAATAATCTAACTGGAAGCATGATATATTTCAATTCTGTTTATATTCCAGTACTTTGCAAGAATAAGAAACTCAATATCTTCTGTGTGCATGTTTTTTGTGAAGCCTGTGCATTCATATTAGTGCCAAACAGATTATATATGATCACAATGATTTAGTTCATAGAAAACAACCACAAGATTCACCAATACAGCACCAAAACAACCAAATGCAAACATCAATTCAGTTATCATCTCCTTTTCAACTTTACTGGCCATCAGGAACTTTGCCCAGACCTCTCCTGAATCTATTCCTAGAATTCATTATCAAATATAACAGGGTCTTTAGCTACTTTCTTCTTTTTAAACACACACTGCCTGGGACCTTTCTCTGTTAACCCAGCACACTCAGGCCCCTGGGTATAAATATACCATGTGTGAACTTGCAATTTTCCCATTGCCAAGCTATACTTTGGTAGCCCTAAGATCCCAAGTCCTTAGTTAAATTACTAAGTGTTTTAATATTTTTCATAGCAGTGCTAATCCCTTCTGCATCTCACTTCTTAATCAGAGAAACATAAATGATGCAAGCAACATATATTCATCCAGAATTTGGTAAGTTAAATTCTCAGAAGCAACCATTTTATCATAAAAGAGTGAGGTGACTTCTTAGCACATTATTTTGCCTATGGGTTTCACTGGATCAAGATGTGAGCATATGGTCCTGAGTAATTTGCCAGATATATATATATATTCTTCCTTACCTCTGGTTCAATCAGATTCATGATCTGGCTAAACCACAAGTATATTTGATTTGGGTATTTCATAAAACATAGAAGCTCAGCACATGTACAACATTGCACTTCTACATTTTCTTTTGTTTTAATTAATATGAGACATAAGCAACAACACAATGTCACAGCCCATATTTCTTTCTACCTTCAGACCATATACCCACTACTTGAATCCGGGGATTTTACAAACAACTTACAAAGAAACTTATAAAAGAAAATACCCAATCTCAAAGTTAACCCTTATCTCAGACAAACATTTTAGTTCATGAATCCATGACTCTTATTTTTCTGGGTAAATCAGATAGAGGTTTTACCCTTAAACAAATCAATGACAAGCCAAAGTCATCCAATCATAAAACATAACTTGTAAAAGAAAATTAGTTCAAACTGGCTGCCTCAATATTCAGGTCTTAATGCCAAAGTTTTCAGTGAGATTACTCACATTAATCCTTCTTCTTCCTATGCCTTATGAACCCCTTTTTAGTCTTCTGCCTTCTCCTATTTTCTCTGGTTTATGCCTTGTATATTTTTCTTTTTAAGAGGTAGAGCAATCATAAAACCTTACCACACCAGGTCTTCTTATATGAACTCTGGCTGCTACTAGGGTTTAAGGAAATTACCAAATGCCAATTTTACCCTACCAACTATGATCTGCCTCTTATTCTAACATTTTTAGAGAAAATGGGTAAATGGTCCTGGTATATTTTCCAGAAAATATACCTCATTGCCCCGGTCATGTTATTTGCATGACTTCCTATTATTATTGTTATTATTTTCTTTATAAAAGAAATTACTGAGAATAGATAAAGTGCTTGTTTAGGGACTCATGCCATTTTCATGCAATTTCTGTTTCTTTCCAGAGATTGATTAACTATATACATGTATAACTTATGTATACCTAAGCCTTTTATTTTTTTCTTTCTTTAAATAATTATAAGTTTATTTCAGCCTAGCTTTTCCTATTATTTTTTTTGTACTCTATTTTATTTAAAGACAAAATTCTATCTTTATGCATATGTATTTCTAAATCAGTTACTTTATTTTTATCTATTAATTTCTGTCAAATTTTGTTACACAGAAATCTGTGTACATGTTTGTGCACTGCCTTGTGCACATGTGCATGTTTTATACTTGGTATCTGCAAACCAATTTCCTATTCCTATTTTTTTCAATGCAATTTCAAACAAATACAAACTAAATTAAATCATGAAATTACTCACAAAAAATCAGGGTTATCACATATACCCCTCCTTTTAGGAATTGTGTCCCACAATTCTTTCATACTTAACTTAAGTATCATTTCTTTAGAAAAAACATTTTTTTTGATTTCAAGACCATTTTCAAACCAATCTCCTATTAAGCACTATGCATATCAACACAAGATAAAAAAAAATCACAATGCATATTCAACCAACACATTCATTAGTATGTACATATATATATAGATTTACCTTTTCTTCAATCAAACAGCTGGGGATAATCATTTCTGATTTTATCCTCCACTTCCCATGTGCAATCATTTGGGTCTAGACTCCATTGTATTTTTACTAATTTAATTTCTTTGTTTCTCAATTTCTTAGTTTCTCTAGAAACTATGCCCACTGGTTCCTTTTCATAGATCATTCTAGGATCAATCTGCACATCTTTAGAGGATTCTAATATTGCTTCCTTATCATGAACCCATCTCCTTAGTTGAGACACATGAAAGACATCATGCATTGCTCTCATTTCTTCTGGCAATTCTAATTTATAGGCTACTGTCCCTATTCTTTCTAGAATTTTATATGGTCCTATATATCTAGGAATCAACTTTCCTTGTTTCCCAAACCTTAGAACCTTTTTCATGGGTGATATCTTGATGAACACATAATCCCCAACATCATATTGTACTGCTTTCCTCCTTTGATCTGCATATTTCTTTTGCCTATCTTGGGCAGAGGCAATTCTTTTTCTGATCAAGGCTACCTTTTCAGAAGTCTCCTTCACATTTTCTGGTCCTAAGACCACTTTTTCTCCAGACTCATGCCAACTTGAAGGTGATAAACATGGCCTTCCATAGAGAGCTTCAAAGGGGGCCATGCCTATGCTACTGTGATGGGTGTTATTGTATGCAAATTCAGCTAGATATATGTAATCTTCCCAGCTTCCTCCCCAATCCAATACACATGCTCTCAACATGTCTTCAAGCAATTTGTTCACAATTTCTGTTTGGCCATCAGATTGAGGATGATATGCTGTACTCAAACATAAATCAGTCCCCATTGCCTTGTGAAAGCTCTGCCAAAATTTTGAAGTGAAGATGGTATCTCTATCACTTACTATAGTTTTTGGTATACCATGCAGTCTGACTACTTCTTTAATAAACAACTGGGCTAGGGTATTAGCATTTCTTTCTGATTTCACTGGTATAAAGTGGGCTGACTTGGTTAATCTATCAACCACTACCCAAATACTATCATTTCCCCTCCTAGTTCTAGGCAAACCATCAATAAAATCCATTGATATGTCTTCCCATTTCCACTGTGGTATTTGTAAAGGTTGAAGCATTCCTGAGGGTTTTTGATACTCTGCCTTCACCTGCTGGCACACCATACATTTTGATACATAGGTTGCCACTGCACTCTTCATTCCACTCCACCAATAATCTCTCTTGAGGTTGTGATACATTCTTGTGCTTCCTGGGTGTATAGTATATTTGCTTTTATGGTAAGCATCCAAAATTTCTTGCTTCAACTCATCCATTGCTGGAACACATATTCTTTCTCCTTTCTTCAGATGGCCCTGATCATCCAACTGAAAACCTTCTACTGTTTCACCATTTAATATTTGTGTCTTCTTTCCAACTAAAAATGGATCTTGGTTTTGTAGCATTGCAACTTTATTTTTCAATTCTGATCCTAGAGTAATAAAGCTTAATTTTCCCATTTCTACCTTCCCACTGCATGAGCTCATGTTTTCTATGTTATCACTTTTTATCTCTGAATCAATTAATAATGATAAAGTGTTGAACTCCTCTATCATCAATCTAGCCACTTTAGCATGTTGTCTACTTAGGGCATCTGCTACTTTATTAGCCTTACCTGGTGTGTATAATATTTCGAAATCATATGAGGCCAAGAGTTCAATCCATCTTTGCTGCCTCATATTTAATTCTTTTTGTGAAAACAAATATTTGAGGGATTTATGGTCTGTATATACTTCAAATTTTGTTCCTAACAAATAGTGTCTCCATAGCTTAAGGGCATACACTATAGCAGCCAATTCAAGGTCATGAGTAGCATACCTTACTTCACTTGATTTCAACTGCCTAGAAGCATAAGCTATTACCTGATGTTGTTGCATCAACACTGCTCCAAGCCCTTGTCCACTTGCATCAGTATACACCACCAAGTTTTCATTTCCCTCAGGTACTTTAAGAATTGGAGCTTGTACCAGTGCTTCTTTTAATCTCCCAAAGGCATTTTCACATTCCTCAGTCCAAGTGAACACTTGATTCTTCCTAGTCAATCTGGTTAATGGAATTGAGATTTTTGCAAAATCTTTTATAAATCTTCTATAGTAACCAGCCATTCCCATGAATGATCTGACTTTAGTGACATTAGTAGGCCTTTTCCAAGCTTGCACTGCAATGACTTTATTGGAATCTACGGCTATTCCTTTTTCTGATACAATGTGGCCTAGAAAATTCACCTCATTCTGCCAAAAAGTGCATTTTGAAAACTTTGCTTTCAAGTCTTCCTGTCTCAATTTCTCAAATACCAAATGCAAATGGTTTTCATGCTCCCTAACTGACTTAGAATAAATTAATATATCATCAATGAATATTAATACAAACTTATCCAAGTATTCTCTGAAAATCCTATTCATCAAATCAACAAAATAGGAAGGAGCATTTGTTAAGCCAAATGGCATCACCAAAAATTCATAAAGTCCATATCTAGTGTTAAAGGCTGTATACTTAATGCTTTCCTCTTCTACTTTCATCTGATGAAAGCCTGAAGCTAAATCAAGTCTAGAAAATATTTTTGCACCACTCAATTGATCAAAGAGATCATCAATTCTTGGTAAGGGGTATTTATTTTTAACTGTGACTTTATTTAATTCCCTATAATCAATACATAATCTCAGAGATCCATCATGCTTCTTAACAAAGACTACTGGTGCTCCCCATGATGAGCTACTGGGTCTAATAAAACCTTTTTCTTCTAGTTCAACTAATTGCTTTTTCAACTCCATCAATTCCTTAGGCCCCATTCTGGTTGGTCTTTTAACCACTGGGCTAGCTCCTGGAATTATTCTAATTGAAAATTCAACTGGCATGTGATTAGGAACTCCTCTTACTTCCCCAAACACATCATCATATTGATTAACTATGGGGATCTCTTCTAATGCAGGCATGGGTTTTTCATTTGACAATGCAGAAAGGTTGGCTATACTTCTATTTTTGTTTGCCTCACAAAGAACAATTATTCTTTGTCCATCAGAAACCTTCAATGATATGGTGGATGTCTCCATATTTATGATAGCCTTATATCTACTCAACCAATCAACTCCTAAAATAATTCCTATGTCTGGATATTGCAACACATATAGGTTTGACTCAAACACATGTCCTCCTATATTCAATCCCAATTGCATGCACATCATACCCATGACACATGAACTACCTATAGGGCTTCTAATTAGCAGTGGTTTATCAACAATCATACAGTTCAATTTTAATTGTTGTGCAATATCATGTGAGATCAATGAGTGTGTAGCCCCAGTATCATATACTACTGTTAAAGGTATTGAATTGATAAGCAAAGTACCTTCAACTTGACCATGCTTTTCAACATTTGATCCCTCAGCTGCCTTGCCTTTCCCTTCCAAAGCCCCTAATTTTCCTTGCTTAAAATCTGGGCAGTTCCTTTTTATGTGACCTTCCTTCCCACAATGGTGACAATTGAAGGATGCTGGTCTAGGATTGGTGCACCTATTTTTCATGTGCCCCTCTTGTCCACAGTTGTAACAAGTGATCCTCTTCTTAACTTCAGCAGTTCTAGCTTCTTCTGGTTTCTTGGTGGAAGTTATGTCTGTTTTCTTTTTATCATAAGGGTGGAATTTACCCTTTCCCTTCTTGTTCTGATTATTTTTGAATGCCCTGAAATTCTCTCTAGCTTTATCATGTTGTTCAATGCTCAGAGTCAAATCCAAAACTTGATCAAAAGTTTTATCCTTATATGGTAGCATGGCTCTACTAAGGCTAGAGTTCAACCCTTGGATATATCTGCCATTCTTAGCTTCCTCAGTAGTGATGAGCACTGCACCATACTTTGCCAATGATTCAAACTTCTGAGTGTACTCAGTGACACTCATAGTCCCTTGCCTCAATTTGATGAATTCCTCCAGTAAAGATTCCTTAGCTGATGCAGGGATAAATCTGCCTTCCAACATTGCTTTAAACTGATCCCATGTCACTTCTCCTTCAGGTCTTCCAGCTATGATAACTTCCCACCAATCCAAGGCTGCTCCTCTCAATTGCCTGGATGCAATTTGCCTCTTCCTTTGGTCTTCAACTTGCATGTCTGCAAAGATTCTTTCCAGAATTCTAAGCCAATTTTGAACCCCCATAACTCCTTCTGTGCCATCAAAGGTTTTGCCTCCAAGATTAGTAAAAGTCTTGAGTAGTTTGGAAAGTTCCTCATGTGGATTTTCCTGCCTGTTGCCTACTCCATCTCTTATGGCCCTCATGAATTCTTGCACATTCACCATGGGTGGTTCACTTGTTCCTACATTTTGATGTCTGGGTCCTACCATAGCTCTATGGATATAACACTTAGGTTAGTCTGTTTTGCCTAATGCTCTATAAATTAATTCATTTTAATTTATCACTTATTCTGTCATAATAGATATCAATAGTGTAAATATATATGAAAACAAAACATCCAAAGCAGTAAATACTTCTATACATCCAATGCAAACAAATTCATACAAAATTTTTGCTATGTTATTTAACAACATAGCTCTGATACCAAATGAAATGACCCACTTAAATTTTTTTTTTTTTTTTAACATAACATACATTCAGTGGCCATTTAATCAAGAAAAATATTTAATTCAATTTTTCTTCTATCCAGGACCTTTCTGCCAATAAATATTGGTTTAATCATTTTATCTTGAACTTATATATATGAAGATATATAAGTCATTTTCTACCTAAATCAGAGTATAGAAATTTTGAAGGTAGAAACCTGTTTGAGTATTACTTAAAGAAATACTCTCTACATAGCAATGGTGTTCTTTTCAAAGTTGGGTTTCTTTTTCTTTTCAAATGACTTGGGTTAATGCATTACTATTGATTTTATATCTCAAGGCTCCTTGTTTTACATAAATTCTTCTGATTTTCTTACTGGGTAACTATGCTTTTACTTGTGCATGTGTGTGTGCATGTTTCTGTGCATGTGTGTTCAAACTCAGGCTATAAGAAAGTGGATCCTAAGTGAACACAAGCAACATCTAGGCGTAATGGAAACGCGCCTAACTTATACATGAGAGGTCACAAGTTCGAGTGCTATGCTGGTCGGTTCAACCCAATTTTTGTTTTTTTTTTCTTTTTATTTTTCCCTTGTTTACATATTTGCCTGAGTCTACCCTGTATTTGGCTATGAAACAGATCTGAAACTTAATTAAAAACACTTGGGTGCTGTCTTAACCCAGGCTTAAGAAAATGGCTATGTTAGCCCTGTTTTTGGTTTGCACTACTTAGTTACCAAATACCTGTCATATTATTTTCTTTTCAAAGCAACTCAAACTCTTCCTATCAGATTTAATTTTGACTTGAACATGGATCTTCTTATGCCAGCTCTATAGATATACTTGCAAACCACAAATTCTTTTAAACTCAGATTTTCTACCATTATAGCCTAACTGTTCTTGAAGCTTGAAATTCATTTTTCTTAGCAAAGCATTTAACAAAACAAAGCACATAGTTCAGCTATTACATGTAAGTTCAACACTTACAAAACAGTGAATAATAATACATTGGTTTTTCTAGGCTACTTAAACAAATATCTTAACATAGTTCAACATGAATATCTAATTTAGCTTCAGCAAAGACTTTTTAAAAACATAGCATCCAAATCTTAAGCAGTTTAACATCCAAAGCCTGATCAAAGCAATCCCTATTTCCCTGCAAAATCACCATGAACTGCCCCATATAAATATGAGACACCCAATGGTGCATAAACACAAAAGGGTCAGACTATTTGTCTGGTGTGAATAATCTAACTGGAAGCATGATATATTTCAATTCTGTTTATATTCCAGTACTTTGCAAGAATAAGAAACTCAATATCTTCTGTGTGCATGTTTTTTGTGAAGCCTGTGCATTCATATTAGTGCCAAACAGATTATATATGATCACAATGATTTAGTTCATAGAAAACAACCACAAGATTCACCAATACAGCACCAAAACAACCAAATGCAAACATCAATTCAGTTATCATCTCCTTTTCAACTTTACTGGCCATCAGGAACTTTGCCCAGACCTCTCCTGAATCTATTCCTAGAATTCATTATCAAATATAACAGGGTCTTTAGCTACTTTCTTCTTTTTAAACACACACTGCCTGGGACCTTTCTCTGTTAACCCAGCACACTCAGGCCCCTGGGTATAAATATACCATGTGTGAACTTGCAATTTTCCCATTGCCAAGCTATACTTTGGTAGCCCTAAGATCCCAAGTCCTTAGTTAAATTACTAAGTGTTTTAATATTTTTCATAGCAGTGCTAATCCCTTCTGCATCTCACTTCTTAATCAGAGAAACATAAATGATGCAAGCAACATATATTCATCCAGAATTTGGTAAGTTAAATTCTCAGAAGCAACCATTTTATCATAAAAGAGTGAGGTGACTTCTTAGCACATTATTTTGCCTATGGGTTTCACTGGATCAAGATGTGAGCATATGGTCCTGAGTAATTTGCCAGATATATATATATATTCTTCCTTACCTCTGGTTCAATCAGATTCATGATCTGGCTAAACCACAAGTATATTTGATTTGGGTATTTCATAAAACATAGAAGCTCAGCACATGTACAACATTGCACTTCTACATTTTCGTTTGTTTTAATTAATATGAGACATAAGCAACAACACAATGTCACAGCCCATATTTCTTTCTACCTTCAGACCATATACCCACTACTTGAATCCGGGGATTTTACAAACAACTTACAAAGAAACTTATAAAAGAAAATACCCAATCTCAAAGTTAACCCTTATCTCAGACAAACATTTTAGTTCATGAATCCATGACTCTTATTTTTCTGGGTAAATCAGATAGAGGTTTTACCCTTAAACAAATCATTGACAAGCCAAAGTCATCCAATCATAAAACATAACTTGTAAAAGAAAATTAGTTCAAACTGGCTGCCTCAATATTCAGGTCTTAATGCCAAAGTTTTCAGTGAGATTACTCACATTAATCCTTCTTCTTCCTATGCCTTATGAACCCCTTTTTAGTCTTCTGCCTTCTCCTATTTTCTCTGGTTTATGCCTTGTATATTTTTCTTTTTAAGAGGTAGAGCAATCATAAAACCTTACCACACCAGGTCTTCTTATATGAACTCTGGCTGCTACTAGGGTTTAAGGAAATTACCAAATGCCAATTTTACCCTACCAACTATGATCTGCCTCTTATTCTAACATTTTTAGAGAAAATGGGTAAATGGTCCTGGTATATTTTCCAGAAAATATACCTCATTGCCCCGGTCATGTTATTTGCATGACTTCCTATTATTATTGTTATTATTTTCTTTATAAAAGAAATTACTGAGAATAGATAAAGTGCTTGTTTAGGGACTCATGCCATTTTCATGCAATTTCTGTTTCTTTCCAGAGATTGATTGACTATATACATGTATAACTTATGTATACCTAAGCCTTTTATTTTTTTCTTTCTTTAAATAATTTTAAGTTTATTTCAGCCTAGCTTTTCCTATTTTTTTTTTTTGTACTCTATTTTATTTAAAGACAAAATTCTATCTTTATGCATATGTATTTCTAAATCAGTTACTTTATTTTTATCTATTAATTTCTGTCAAATTTTGTTACACAGAAATCTGTGTACATGTTTGTGCACTGCCTTGTGCACATGTGCATGTTTTATACTTGGTATCTGCAAACCAATTTCCTATTCCTATTTTTTTCAATGCAATTTCAAACAAATACAAACTAAATTAAATCATGAAATTACTCACAAAAAATCAGGGTTATCACATATACCCCTCCTTTTAGGAATTGTGTCCCACAATTCTTTCATACTTAACTTAAGTATCATTTCTTCAGAAAAAACATTTTTTTTGATTTCAAGACCATTTTCAAACCAATCTCCTATTAAGCACTATGCATATCAACACAAGATAAAAAAAAAATCACAATGCATATTCAACCAACACATTCATTAGTATGTACATATATATATAGATTTACCTTTTCTTCAATCAAACAGCTGGGGATAATCATTTCTGATTTTATCCTCCACTTCCCATGTGCAATCATTTGGGTCTAGACTCCATTGTATTTTTACTAATTTAATTTCTTTGTTTCTCAATTTCTTAGTTTCTCTAGAAACTATGCCCACTGGTTCCTTTTCATAGATCATTCTAGGATCAATCTGCACATCTTTAGAGGATTCTAATATTGCTTCCTTATCATGAACCCATCTCCTTAGTTGAGACACATGAAAGACATCATGCATTGCTCTCATTTCTTCTGGCAATTCTAATTTATAGGCTACTGTCCCTATTCTTTCTAGAATTTTATATGGTCCTATATATCTAGGAATCAACTTTCCTTGTTTCCCAAACCTTAGAACCTTTTTCATGGGTGATATCTTGATGAACACATAATCCCCAACATCATATTGTACTGCTTTCCTCCTTTGATCTGCATATTTCTTTTGCCTATCTTGGGCAGAGGCAATTCTTTTTCTGATCAAGGCTACCTTTTCAGAAGTCTCCTTCACATTTTCTGGTCCTAAGACCACTTTTTCTCCAGACTCATGCCAACTTGAAGGTGATAAACATGGCCTTCCATAGAGAGCTTCAAAGGGGGCCATGCCTATGCTACTGTGATGGGTGTTATTGTATGCAAATTCAGCTAGATATATGTAATCTTCCCAGCTTCCTCCCCAATCCAATACACATGCTCTCAACATGTCTTCAAGCAATTTGTTCACAATTTCTGTTTGGCCATCAGATTGAGGATGATATGCTGTACTCAAACATAAATCAGTCCCCATTGCCTTCTGAAAGCTCTGCCAAAATTTTGAAGTGAAGATGGTATCTCTATCACTTACTATAGTTTTTGGTATACCATGCAGTCTGACTACTTCTTTAATAAACAACTGGGCTAGGGTATTAGCATTTCTTTCTGATTTCACTGGTATAAAGTGGGCTGACTTGGTTAATCTATCAACCACTACCCAAATACTATCATTTCCCCTCCTAGTTCTAGGCAAACCATCAATAAAATCCATTGATATGTCTTCCCATTTCCACTGTGGTATTTGTAAAGGTTGAAGCATTCCTGAGGGTTTTTGATACTCTACCTTCACCTGCTGGCACACCATACATTTTGATACATAGGTTGCCACTGCACTCTTCATTCCACTCCACCAATAATCTCTCTTGAGGTTGTGATACATTCTTGTGCTTCCTGGGTGTATAGTATATTTGCTTTTATGGTAAGCATCCAAAATTTCTTGCTTCAACTCATCCATTGCTGGAACACATATTCTTTCTCCTTTCTTCAGATGGCCCTGATCATCCAACTGAAAACCTTCTACTGTTTCACCATTTAATATTTGTGTCTTCTTTCCAACTAAAAATGGATCTTGGTTTTGTAGCATTGCAACTTTATTTTTCAATTCTGATCCCAGAGTAATAAAGCTTAATTTTCCCATTTCTACCTTCCCACTGCATGAGCTCATGTTTTCTATGTTATCACTTTTTATCTCTGAATCAATTAATAATGATAAAGTGTTGAACTCCTCTATCATCAATCTAGCCACTTTAGCATGTTGTCTACTTAGGGCATCTGCTACTTTATTAGCCTTACCTGGTGTGTATAATATTTCGAAATCAAATGAGGCCAAGAGTTCAATCCATCTTTGCTACCTCATATTTAATTCTTTTTGTGAAAACAAATATTTGAGGGATTTATGGTCTGTATATACTTCAAATTTTGTTCCTAACAAATAGTGTCTCCATAGCTTAAGGGCATACACTATAGCAGCCAATTCAAGGTCATGAGTAGCATACCTTACTTCACTTGATTTCAACTGCCTAGAAGCATAAGCTATTACCTGATGTTGTTGCATCAACACTGCTCCAAGCCCTTGTCCACTTGCATCAGTATACACCACCAAGTTTTCATTTCCCTCAGGTACTTTAAGAATTGGATCTTGTACCAGTGCTTCTTTTAATCTCCCAAAGGCATTTTCACATTCCTCAGTCCAAGTGAACACTTGATTCTTCCTAGTCAATCTGGTTAATGGAATTGAGATTTTTGCAAAATCTTTTATAAATCTTCTATAGTAACCAGCCATTCCCATGAATGATCTGACTTCAGTGACATTAGTAGGCCTTTTCCAAGCTTGCACTGCAATGACTTTATTGGAATCTACGGCTATTCCTTTTTCTGATACAATGTGGCCTAGAAAATTCACCTCATTCTGCCAAAAAGTGCATTTTGAAAACTTTGCTTTCAAGTCTTCCTGTCTCAATTTCTCAAATACCAAATGCAAATGGTTTTCATGCTCCCTAACTGACTTAGAATAAATTAATATATCATCAATGAATATTAATACAAACTTATCCAAGTATTCTCTGAAAATCCTATTCATCAAATCAACAAAATAGGAAGGAGCATTTGTTAAGCCAAATGGCATCACCAAAAATTCATAAAGTCCATATCTAGTGTTAAAGGCTGTATACTTAATGCTTTCCTCTTCTACTTTCATCTGATGAAAGCCTGAAGCTAAATCAAGTCTAGAAAATATTTTTGCACCACTCAATTGATCAAAGAGATCATCAATTCTTGGTAAGGGGTATTTATTTTTAACTGTGACTTTATTTAATTCCCTATAATCAATACATAATCTCAGAGATCCATCATGCTTCTTAACAAAGACTACTGGTGCTCCCCATGATGAGCTACTGGGTCTAATAAAACCTTTTTCTTCTAGTTCAACTAATTGCTTTTTCAACTCCATCAATTCCTTAGGCCCCATTCTGGTTGGTCTTTTAACCACTGGGCTAGCTCCTGGAATTATTCTAATTGAAAATTCAACTGGCATGTGATTAGGAACTCCTCTTACTTCCCCAAACACATCATCATATTGATTAACTATGGGGATCTCTTCTAATGCAGGCATGGGTTTTTCATTTGACAATGCAGAAAGGTTGGCTATACTTCTATTTTTGTTTGCCTCACAAAGAACAATTATTCTTTGTCCATCAGAAACCTTCAATGATATGGTGGATGTCTCCATATTTATGATAGCCTTATATCTACTCAACCAATCAACTCCTAAAATAATTCCTATGTCTGGATATTGCAACACATATAGGTTTGACTCAAACACATGTCCTCCTATATTCAATCCTAATTGCATGCACATCATACCCATGACACATGAACTACCTATAGGGCTTCTAATTAGCAGTGGTTTATCAACAATCATACAGTTCAATTTTAATTGTTGTGCAATATCATGTGAGATCAATGAGTGTGTAGCCCCAGTATCATATACTACTGTTAAAGGTATTGAATTGATAAGCAAAGTACCTTCAACTTGACCATGCTTTTCAACATTTGATCCCTCAGCTGCCTTGCCTTTCCCTTCCAAAGCCCCTAATTTTCCTTGCTTAAAATCTGGGCAGTTCCTTTTTATGTGACCTTCCTTCCCACAATGGTGACAATTGAAGGATGCTGGTCTAGGATTGGTGCACCTATTTTTCATGTGCCCCTCTTGTCCACAGTTGTAACAAGTGATCCTCTTCTTAACTTCAGCAGTTCTAGCTTCTTCTGGTTTCTTGGTGGAAGTTATGTCTGTTTTCTTTTTATCATAAGGGTGGAATATACCCTTTCCCTTCTTGTTCTGATTATTTTTGAATGCCCTGAAATTCTCTCTAGCTTTATCATGTTGTTCAATGCTCAGAGTCAAATCCAAAACTTGATCAAAAGTTTTATCCTTATATGGTAGCATGGCTCTACTAAGGCTAGAGTTCAACCCTTGGATATATCTGCCATTCTTAGCTTCCTCAGTAGTGATGAGCACTGCACCATACTTTGCCAATGATTCAAACTTCTGAGTGTACTCAGTGACACTCATAGTCCCTTGCCTCAATTTGATGAATTCCTCCAGTAAAGATTCCTTAGCTGATGCAGGGATAAATCTGCCTTCCAACATTGCTTTAAACTGATCCCATGTCACTTCTCCTTCAGGTCTTCCAGCTATGATAACTTCCCACCAATCCAAGGCTGCTCCTCTCAATTGCCTGGATGCAATTTGCCTCTTCCTTTGGTCTTCAACTTGCATGTCTGCAAAGATTCTTTCCAGAATTCTAAGCCAATTTTGAACCCCCATAACTCCTTCTGTGCCATCAAAGGTTTTGCCTCCAAGATTAGTAAAAGTCTTGAGTAGTTTGGAAAGTTCCTCATGTGGATTTTCCTGCCTGTTGCCTACTCCATCTCTTATGGCCCTCATGAATTCTTGCACATTCACCATGGGTGGTTCACTTGTTCTTACATTTTGATGTCTGGGTCCTACCATAGCTCTATGGATATAACACTTAGGTTAGTCTGTTTTGCCTAATGCTCTATAAATTAATTCATTTTAATTTATCACTTATTCTGTCATAATAGATATCAATGGTGTAAATATATATGAAAACAAAACATCCAAAGCAGTAAATACTTCTATACATCTAATGCAAACAAATTCATACAAAATTTTTGCTATGTTATTTAACAACATAGCTCTGATACCAAATGAAATGACCCACTTAAAATTTTTTTTTTTTTTTTTAACATAACATACATTCAGTGGCCATTTAATCAAGAAAAATATTTAATTCAATTTTTCTTCTATCCAGGACCTTTCTGCCAATAAATATTGGTTTAATCATTTTATCTTGAACTTATATATATGAAGATATATAAGTCATTTTCTACCTAAATCAGAGTATAGAAATTTTGAAGGTAGAAACCTGTTTGAGTATTACTTAAAGAAATACTCTCTACATAGCAATGGTGTTCTTTTCAAAGTTGGGTTTCTTTTTCTTTTCAAATGACTTGGGTTAATGCATTACTATTGATTTTATATCTCAAGGCTCCTTGTTTTACATAAATTCTTCTGATTTTCTTACTGGGTAACTATGCTTTTACTTGTGCATGTGTGTGTGCATGTTTCTGTGCATGTGTGTTCAAACTCAGGCTATAAGAAAGTGGATCCTAAGTGAACACAAGCAACATCTAGGCGTAATGGAAACGCGCCTAACTTATACATGAGAGGTCACAAGTTCGAGTGCTATGCTGGTCGGTTCAACCCAATTTTTGTTTTTTTTTCTTTTTATTTTTCCCTTGTTTACATATTTGCCTGAGTCTACCCTGTATTTGGCTATGAAACAGATCTGAAACTTAATTAAAAACACTTGGGTGCTGTCTTAACCCAGGCTTAAGAAAATGGCTATGTTAGCCCTGTTTTTGGTTTGCGCTACTTAGTTACCAAATACCTGTCATATTATTTTCTTTTCAAAGCAACTCAAACTCTTCCTATCAGATTTAATTTTGACTTGAACATGGATCTTCTTATGCCAGCTCTATAGATATACTTGCAAACCACAAATTCTTTTAAACTCAGATTTTCTACCATTATAGCCTAACTGTTCTTGAAGCTTGAAATTCATTTTTCTTAGCAAAGCATTTAACAAAACAAAGCACATAGTTCAGCTATTACATGTAAGTTCAACACTTACAAAACAGTGAATAATAATACATTGGTTTTTCTAGGCTACTTAAACAAATATCTTAACATAGTTCAACATGAATATCTAATTTAGCTTCAACAAAGACTTTTTAAAAACATAGCATCCAAATCTTAAGCAGTTTAACATCCAAAGCCTGATCAAAGCAATCCCTATTTCCCTGCAAAATCACCATGAACTGCCCCATATAAATATGAGACACCCAATGGTGCATAAACACAAAAGGGTCAGACTATTTGTCTGGTGTGAATAATCTAACTGGAAGCATGATATATTTCAATTCTGTTTATATTCCAGTACTTTGCAAGAATAAGAAACTCAATATCTTCTGTGTGCATGTTTTTTGTGAAGCCTGTGCATTCATATTAGTGCCAAACAGATTATATATGATCACAATGATTTAGTTCATAGAAAACAACCACAAGATTCACCAATACAGCACCAAAACAACCAAATGCAAACATCAATTCAGTTATCATCTCCTTTTCAACTTTACTGGCCATCAGGAACTTTGCCCAGACCTCTCCTGAATCTATTCCTAGAATTCATTATCAAATATAACAGGGTCTTTAGCTACTTTCTTCTTTTTAAACACACACTGCCTGGGACCTTTCTCTGTTAACCCAGCACACTCAGGCCCCTGGGTATAAATATACCATGTGTGAACTTGCAATTTTCCCATTGCCAAGCTATACTTTGGTAGCCCTAAGATCCCAAGTCCTTAGTTAAATTACTAAGTGTTTTAATATTTTTCATAGCAGTGCTAATCCCTTCTGCATCTCACTTCTTAATCAGAGAAACATAAATGATGCAAGCAACATATATTCATCCAGAATTTGGTAAGTTAAATTCTCAGAAGCAACCATTTTATCATAAAAGAGTGAGGTGACTTCTTAGCACATTATTTTGCCTATGGGTTTCACTGGATCAAGATGTGAGCATATGGTCCTGAGTAATTTGCCAGATATATATATATATTCTTCCTTACCTCTGGTTCAATCAGATTCATGATCTGGCTAAACCACAAGTATATTTGATTTGGGTATTTCATAAAACATAGAAGCTCAGCACATGTACAACATTGCACTTCTACATTTTCGTTTGTTTTAATTAATATGAGACATAAGCAACAACACAATGTCACAGCCCATATTTCTTTCTACCTTCAGACCATATACCCACTACTTGAATCCGGGGATTTTACAAACAACTTACAAAGAAACTTATAAAAGAAAATACCCAATCTCAAAGTTAACCCTTATCTCAGACAAACATTTTAGTTCATGAATCCATGACTCTTATTTTTCTGGGTAAATCAGATAGAGGTTTTACCCTTAAACAAATCATTGACAAGCCAAAGTCATCCAATCATAAAACATAACTTGTAAAAGAAAATTAGTTCAAACTGGCTGCCTCAATATTCAGGTCTTAATGCCAAAGTTTTCAGTGAGATTACTCACATTAATCCTTCTTCTTCCTATGCCTTATGAACCCCTTTTTAGTCTTCTGCCTTCTCCTATTTTCTCTGGTTTATGCCTTGTATATTTTTCTTTTTAAGAGGTAGAGCAATCATAAAACCTTACCACACCAGGTCTTCTTATATGAACTCTGGCTGCTACTAGGGTTTAAGGAAATTACCAAATGCCAATTTTACCCTACCAACTATGATCTGCCTCTTATTCTAACATTTTTAGAGAAAATGGGTAAATGGTCCTGGTATATTTTCCAGAAAATATACCTCATTGCCCCGGTCATGTTATTTGCATGACTTCCTATTATTATTGTTATTATTTTCTTTATAAAAGAAATTACTGAGAATAGATAAAGTGCTTGTTTAGGGACTCATGCCATTTTCATGCAATTTCTGTTTCTTTCCAGAGATTGATTGACTATATACATGTATAACTTATGTATACCTAAGCCTTTTATTTTTTTCTTTCTTTAAATAATTTTAAGTTTATTTCAGCCTAGCTTTTCCTATTTTTTTTTGTACTCTATTTTATTTAAAGACAAAATTCTATCTTTATGCATATGTATTTCTAAATCAGTTACTTTATTTTTATCTATTAATTTCTGTCAAATTTTGTTACACAGAAATCTGTGTACATGTTTGTGCACTGCCTTGTGCACATGTGCATGTTTTATACTTGGTATCTGCAAACCAATTTCCTATTCCTATTTTTTTCAATGCAATTTCAAACAAATACAAACTAAATTAAATCATGAAATTACTCACAAAAAATCAGGGTTATCACAAATACACAAAGTAGAGATAGGTTATTGGTGAGCCCGCAAAACCATTAGGATCAGTTGACCGTAGAAGTAGTAAGTTATGGACAGACTGTCCAGTTTTCCTCTAACAGTAAGTTTGAACATTTAATATGTTTGGTAGGCCCGAGTCAGCCATAGGTTTATAGTTAGCCTGATAAGACTATGATGCTAGGACAGATTGTCCACCGATTACCTATTGTATGCATACATGTTATTGTTATATATTTTGTTATAACCAGTTTGGCTGCATGATTTTGATTGCAAAAGATATGCTTTTAAAAGAGATTAGTAAGGGGAAAACCCATTCCGCTAGGCGGCGTGGTCTCACTTAATATCAATGAATCGAGATGTCATATTATTATTCACACCAGATTTTTTTATCTGACTGAATGTTTATGTTTTCCCCTTGAACTCTCAGGTGCTCAAAATTTAATTTGAGTAGGTTGAGAGTTAAGGTTTTCAGGTTTAGTAAGTTTTGGAAAATAAAGCTTTCGAAGACGTGCAGGAGGCAAAGATCAGCTATGTAGGAGATTAGTATTTATCTATTCCACTGTGATTGAATGTTGTATGTAAAGGCAGATGTTACAACTATCTATTTACTAACTCTGATCATCCAAGGGGGCATCTTCATATGTCACTTTTGGCATATTTTGTAATAATTATATTTACTTGAACCTGGGAAATGTTATATTATTATGTACTGAATATGAAATGCCGATTTGAAATGTAATGAGAAAAGTTGTTTTGAAATTATGTTTGAAATATTTCTTATTCTTGTGCTTCTAATATTATGAATACCATTAATATTACCACATTTTTTCATCGAAAATTAATACTATAGATGACTACAGCATCTGTAACGGTTAATTTTGGACCTCAAATTGGGGGATGTTATATCTCCTCGTCCCTATTTAAGAAGTATTAAGTGGTTGGGGTTTTCTTTTAGGTATTAAAACATTAAATAAATACGTATATAGGTATATATATAGTTATACCCCGGAGAAGGTTAGACATATCGTATGTGTAGATGAAATTACATGGAATAGCCAAGAATATTAGACATAACACTGAAATAGAAATCAATTTTCACAAATTAGTGTTATGGATAAAGTATGTAATTTTCCAATCACCAAAACATTGTTCTGACCCCCTCCTCATTATAACCAACAAGATAAATTTGGAGGGATAGGCTACTGGTGCAAAACGAAAACTGCAAATGGTGAAGCCTTCTCATTGATGCTCGGTGCTGACAAGACAATCAGATAATAAAGGAATAATACTAATTTCAAGGTAGTAGCCATAGTCGACATATATGTTCTATTGTATTTTCTATGTCATTGTGAGTTTATGTAGATAGCTCTCTAATATACTTATGTTTATTATAGATTACCAAAACCAACAATGTGTATCCAAATGGACTTGGATTTTGATTTAGTCGAAATTCAGGCCCATTAAGATATGGGTTTTTACATTTGGTATTAGAGCTTAGATTAGTCGATCATAGGAATTAGGATATGCTGAGAGAATGTATTTGTATTTTTACCTATACATACATACATACATATATACACACACACACACATACATATACATACATATACACACACACACATACATATACATACATATATATATATTATACACCAAACTCTATAAATATCGACTATAGAAGTAGTTGCGACTATATTCTGAAAAGATGGATGAGGAAACTATGAGTTTGAATAATGAATAGAGTTAAATTTATACACTTACCCTGATTACCCCATGGAGTGTAGGCCGTACATAAGGCGTTAACCAAGAAGAGCACGAGCGCGACATATAGAAGGACCTTGGAAGCTGGATGACAATTGACTCCTTTGTTGGGCCTTGGCTACCTTATGATTGTGGATTTCGATAGATTGCCGATTGAAGACGTACATTTCATCCAGACAAATGGGAAGGAGGAATCTACATGTTGTAAGCCTCTGGAAGTATGATGTGAAAAAGGATTGAGCAAGTTCATGCACGAAGGTGTTCAGTAATCACCACAAGAAGATAGTTGGGGATTTTAATATATACTCTTAATAAGAAGAGGTTAAGAGTATAGAGAAAAGAAGAAAAGTCCAAAAGAAAGGACAATCAAAGTCTATCTCCAAATCTGACCCCATGTGAAAGAATTTGACAAAAAGATTTTGGAAATTCCTTGAAATGTTTTGAATGGTTTTTCAAAGGATTTTTTGTTGGAAAGTTGTTGTTTTGAAAAAGTAAGAAAATATGGATGTTTTAAAGGGCTATTTAGAGATTTCTATTAAAGTTTAAAATTTGGTCGCGTCAAAAAAATTTGATTTAAAGTTATTTGATAAAGGGATTTTTCATTTTTGTAGATGGAAGATAGAGCATAGGTTTGGCTCGATGATTTTTTCTATTTTTGTAAATTAGGAAGTTCTTTTTCAAAATTCTTTTTAAGGGATGGATAAAGGGAATGGTACTTGATTGAAATGGAGTAAAGAGAATAGAAGGGTAAGAACACCTGATAATGAAGATAGGAGGAATATTCCCATATAAGGAAATTATGGGGAAAAATAACTGAAATAGATTTATACATATCTCTTTTCCTATTAATAGGGAAAAGCCCAATAACCAAAGCAAGACGAATACATTGTAACGAGTCGATATGGAAAGCAATAAAAGAGGAAAAGAGTTATGTAAGGAGAAGCCACTTGAAGGCAATTTAGATAGAAGAATTTTAATAATAGCATATTACGAAATTTAAATAGGAATGACGTTAGAAATTTAGGTTAGTAATCTAGTTAGGAACTATGTAGGAAATTAGAGGCTAAGTATAGGAAAAATGGATAATTTCCATAAATATATGCAATAATTGCGCATATCTTTTAGAAGCCCCCCACATGTGTTATTAGAATTTCCGCTAATGTTAAAAGCGGAATAGCATGAGTAATAAGAAAATAATATGATGGAAGTTTTCTTTATCTACTCCATTTTTCATTGTTTAGAGTTATAGAATGTGTTTTTGAAAATTGGTTTGGTATAACACTTGAGTTTTTGAATGCAAACGCAATAAATGTTTTGATTTTAAAAATCCTACTTTTGAAACTGTAATTCTTTATTGTAAAAAGTCTTTGAAAGGGGAAAGTTGGTTAGAATGGGAAATTTTTCATGGCTCCTTTTGGAAACCAAGCTATTTTTGAAAAAGGTTTCGATGTTTATATTTTCAAATATAAAGTATTGAATTAAGTATTCCATGACTGTGAATTTTTTTAAAAAAAGTTGTGAAAACTAAACCAATTTTTAATATGGAATAGATAAGGATGACTACCTAGTTAAGATGGGGTAATGGTCAAGGCTATGAATAAAATAGCCATGAATGCTCGTAGGGTAGAATTAAGGAATCCCCATTGAATATAAAGAATATTGGCATAAACCTAGGATCGTTTTATTAAACATATGTGAAAGCCATAAGAAGAACCCTCAAAGGGATGGGGAATAATATCAAAGTACAATTTTGCGAGTCCTGGTATATACTTGCATGAAAGATTAAGGATAAAGAAAGTAAAACAAAAGTTTGAGATTACTATCAAGAGATTTTGATTGAAAGAAGATAGTAGTATGATTGGTGAAGAGGGTAATGAGATGACAAACAAACATAAAGAGTGTTGGTTGACTCAAGGATATAGAAGGCAAGACAGGTGGTTGGAAATTTATTCCACCAGACCAATTTTCCGATGAGTTATTCTAAACGTGCATAGTTTATATTTCTTACTCACTACAGTATGGGAATGCATAATTTATCACATAATCAGGTGTAATGATTGATGTAATGGATGGACCTTATTTATTGGGAGCCAAGGAGATAATTTAAGACATGTGGATTATAGTTGAATGATATACTAGAAACATCAATCTTAATTGAGTAAGAAGTGATAGGGCTACAACTTCATTAACACCAGTTGATGTTAGAAGGCAGCTTCTAGCAATTGTTTCTCTTAGGTTATTTGAGTTGTAATCGCTAGTTGCCTCCTTTCGAGTATTGGAAAAGCTTATGATATGATATAATATGAGATATGTTCCTATTTTATCACCGTGTTGATTTTCTAGATGAGCTTAGACGCTATATAAATATTGAAAAATAATGAAATCTCATAAGGACACTTAACTAGCGATAAAATGTAGGTAAAGATGGAAGTTTATAAAATGAATTGGGAGATCAAGTTAGCAACTAGAAATAGAGAATGATCGAATCCCAAAAAATTTAGAATTTTGGGAAATTTTAAATTTTAGCAAGTGGAGGACAGGGAAGGATTATTGCAAAATCATGGGTCACTATCCCTATGCCTCAAAAGCTAAAACTTATGAATAGGCATGCATGCTATTATTGTTTTGAATAAAAATAAATGTTTCCTAAATCTAGGATTAACCGTACAATGCTAGGGTCAATTATATGCATTAACTGATTGATTAAGTCCCGATTACGTTAAGATATGGCTTGATTTGTTTTAAAGATAGAGCGACAAATATTCTGAGAAATTATATTCGAATGCTTTTGAATTTTTTTGTTTAAATGCTTTAGAAAAGTTGGGTTCAAATGCTTTTGGAAAATTTTGTTCAAGCACTTTTGAGAAAAAAATAGTGTTTAAATGCTTTTGGGAATTCAAATTTTCAAACTATTTTGCAAGTTTGATTGAAAGGGGGAATATATTTTTTATGAAAAATGAATTTTCTTGTGCCACATGCTTAGAGTAGGGAGGGCCGACATGTTAGTAAATATGAATTTTACTATCCGACAAGGGTGAAAATATACAAAACATAGATAATAACAAGAGAAAAGGATTTTTAACGTGAGAATTTCTATTTCCATACCTTGTTGATGGGGAATAAAATTCGTGTTTAGAATAATTCCGTTTTACCATCTAAAAATAAAAATCCTTATGCAAATTGTACTTGGAAAAGTAGAAAAAGATTTTGGGGGCAAAAGAGAAGGTTCTAAGGTGTGGCATAGGTATCCAAAAGAAGGGTGAAAATGTATAATTTTCCATCTAAATTCCTTTTATGACATGGGAGTATAAATTTAGGAAAAACTAGATTTTCAAATTTTTGGATGTTAAAATTTGTGCTAGGTATTGGATGGCAGGATTGGATGCAAAATTGGTTGAGCCATACTCCTATTCGTAGGAGTGTGGAAATTATTATGTTAAAAATGATTTTTGATTTTTGAAAACTTGCGTATATATAGAACTTTCATTATATATAGGTTATTTGCATCATATTTTCATACGAATGCATTCATATAGGAGGCTCCTATTTAGAAATTCTTTTTCAACATACACATTATTTGCGTTGTGATACACCATGCACTTGTACGCTGTTGGCTGCAAAATTTGTTGTAAACTAATTGGTTGGGTAGTTTAAGTGGTCGTGTGCTATGTTACAGGATTCAACCCTTGAGAAATTTCAGAGACAAAATTCTTTTAAATAGGGAGAATGAACACCCCATAAAATCAACGGTAACTGATAAATAATTATTCAAGATTTTTAATCTTATCATATTATTATTTTTAATGAAATAATTGTGTATAGAATTATATAGTTGTCATCGTCAAAAAAGTGGAGGATGTTAGAACCACTCTTGTTAAATTTTAATGACAACAACCATACAATCATATCAAAGAATCTCTAAGTTAACATGCAGGTACATGGTGATAAAAAAGAAGTTTTGAATACACATATTTGGAGATATAGAGACATCAGAGACTCAAAAGGCTACAATGACATATCAACAAAGAGCTCACATGAAGATAAATATTTGTAAGAGTCATATATCTTGTGTTAATGTCTTAGATATGCATGTACAATATCCCATAAGTGATATGAGATGACACGTTTGCATCGAAATGATTTTAAACACTCAAAAAACAATTTCCAGCAAGTTTTAGCTGTCTTAGGTTTTTAGACGTCTGGCAACAAAATTCAGACATCTGAAAACATAAATTTTTGAACTAAAATTTTCTGGAAAAACATTTTTAAAATCCAGACGTCTGAGGTCATGAATTTTTGAACCGTTTATTTTTTGGAAAAACATTTTTAAAATTCAGATGTCTGACTATAAAATCCATACGTCCGAGTTCATGATTTTTTGAACTATTTCTTTTCTGGAAAAACATTTTTGAAATCCAAACGACCGACTACTTAATCCAGACGTCTGAGCTGTTTATAATAGTCACATTTTGAAAAGACATGTCTCCTCTTTTCCATCAATTGTGACTCTTTCTTTAATGGTTTTCTTCAATGGGTCGCAACTTCTTAAGGAGACTTTTAACATATATTCATACATGTCCAAGGCTAGAGTTTAAGCAGTCTAATGGAATTGTATTTCTTGTCTCTCTTGCTTTGTAAACTCTAGTGCTTTCAAAGTTCAAAATTTGCTTTCAACATCACCAAGAACTACATTTCTACATTCCTTGGTGATCTACTTCCATAAACTCACGTGCTTTCACTCATTCAACTCAAAGAGAAGATTATAATGGTAAAAGAAGTCAAAATCCATATTGATAGAACACAGCATTATCAAGTCAGCAAACTCTTGTAACACCTTTTTCTTCGGGCTAAGTGAAGGTGTTTGATTAGTGGAAATCCAAAGGGGAGCTTCGGGATTAGATGTAGGACGGGATGTCTGAATCAGTATAAAAACTCTGGTGCAATTGTTTTTTATTTTTACCTTACTGTACTTTACTATTTAACTTGATTACAGTTATATACACTTTTACATAAGTTAGCCATATTAGAGATCCTTTGCACTCTCAATTGGTATCGGAGCAGGAGTTTTCACTAACAGTAACAAAGTTTTTAAAAATATAATAATATGGCAAGCACATTTCTTGAAGGTCCATCAACTGCATGTCCGTCACTTTTTATCCGATCAAACTATGCATATTGGTCTACACTTATGAGAATTTTTCTAGAAGCCAGTGGTCTTGAGATTTGGCAAGCTACTCAAAATAAGTATGAAGCACCTACAACCAAAATCAGTACCTGGTCAGATGCTCAAAAAACTGCAGCAACCAATAATGCAAAAGCTATGAATATTTTATTTTGTTTACTTGATGAAAATAAATTTTCTAGAGTCATGCTTGGCAAAACCGCCTATGACATATGGCGTACGCTTCAAATTACACATGAAGGGACAAGCAAAGTAAAGCAAATTAAGATTTCACTTTTCAAATATAAATTTCAATCATTTAAAAAGAAAGTTAATGAGTCTATCATACATATGTATTCAAGATTTCAACTATTCAACATGATCTTATAGCATTAGGAGTAACATTTACTGAATTTTGTCTTGTTGCAAAAATATTAAATTCTTTAACAATTGAGTGGGACAAAAGTTTTAGCAATAGAAGAAGGCAATTTTTTTTCCAAACTTAAAGTTTAAGAATTAATTGAAAATTTGATTTCGTATGAAGCTAATTTGCAGGTTAGGAAGGAACAAACTAAAGAGAAGAAAGGCATTGCATTCCAAGCAAATGGCGAGAATTCAGATTTAGATGAAGATGAGTTTATATTTATTATGAAAAACTACAACAAGTTCAAAAAATTCTAGAAAATGACGAAAGCACAAAGTTTTGGAAATTCAACCTCAAACAAAAGCTTTGAATGTGATAAATCCGAACATATGAAAAAGGATTGGCTGTAACTTAACAGAGACAAGAAGAAAGACAAAGGATATTTGAAAATTTTAAAAAGAAAAGGAAAACATTTCAAGTCACTTTGGATGATTCAGATTCCTCTTCATCAGAGAGTGACATCGATAGTAAAACAAAACATGCTAATGTGTGTTTTATGGCCACTAGTGAGCTAAATTCCAATTTGGGTTTATGGCCACTAGTTAGAACAAATAACTAGCAATGTTTCAAAATTTAATAAAGGAAAACAAGATTTAGAAAATTTAATTAAAATTTCAAAACCATTTAATAACAAAAATGGACTTGATTTTAAAATTTTAGGATAAATAAACAATAGTACTGAAAAGGATAACACCTTATACACAAGGTTTAGGAAACCAAAAAATATTAGTAAAATAAATACTCCAAACTCTAAAAATATTAAGATTTGGGTTCCTAAACTAATAATAATTTTATTTGACAAAAGTATATAGATAGTTTTCTAAAAAATGTATATTACAATAGTAATTACATTTTTAAAGATCCCAAACCCTCTTAGGTATGATTACCTTCGACCTAACTCCCTGGGCCTTAACGTAGGAAGTGGATACCAAAAGGAATTCTTATTTTTTTTGCAAGTATCTAGAAGCGATCGCAAGATAAGATAGAATACGAATAGCAAATGTTCTGTATATCTGATGGAGAATGAGCGTTATGGAAAACGGAACTGCAGCAAATTCAGTATATCTATCTCATTCGGTTTCTCAATTGTTTGGGGTTAGAATTTCTATAATATTACTGATGCTTTGAAAAATAAATTATATATTTCCGTATAAGACATTGCTTTCAAAAGAGTTAGAAATTTTATAAAGCAAATTCCTTTATGCTAAATGAGTGTGAAAATCTACTTCAAGGAAAATAAAAATATTTTTTGAAAGTAACAAATATTTGAAAGAAAAAGGATATAACTAAGCTTAGTATTGCATAAATCATTTTTATACCTAACATAGCTAATATTATGTCCATTTTGTTAAAATATTTTCAAAATTGGTTAGTAATTACATATTTTTGGAAAAAGCATAAAAGGTAAAAGTTAAATTAAGAACATATTTTATGATCTATACTATTTAACTTATTTTATGTATATTTGTGCACTTTTGTGGATGCATCTTTATATATTTCCGTGTACATTAACTTTTATTTATGCATCTATTTTTGTATATAGTCTTATGTGACTATATTTACTCTTGTGTTCAATCTGGTATGCATATGTCTTTTGCTTTTCATTGTACTTTTACACCTTTTTATTGATGATAAAGGGTGAGAAAGTACGGTGAAAGGGGAAGCATTCAATAAGGGGGAGAAATATATCTGCATATTGATAGGTGGAGATGTTATACTTAGGGAGAGCTTTTTAATCTTATCATAATATTTTTTGAATGAAATAATTGTATGTAGAATTGTATAGTTGTCATCCAAAAAAAGAAGGAGAATGTTAGAACCCCCCTTGTTAGATTTTAATGACACAAACTATACAATCATATCGAAGAATCTCTAAGTTAACATGTAGGTACATGATGATAAAAAAGAAGCTTTGAATACACACTTTTGAAGACACAATAACATCAAAAACTCAAAAGGCTACAATAACATATCAATAAAGAGCTCACAAATATTGTAAGAGTCATATATCTTGTGTTAATGTCTTAGATATGCATGTACGATCTCCCATGAGTGATATGATATGACATGTTTGCATCAAAATGATTTTAAACACTCGAAAAACAATTTTCAAACAGTTTTAACTGTCTTAGGTTCCCAGACGTCTGGCAACAAAATTCAGACGTCTAAGAATATGAATTTTTAAACTAAAATTTTCTATAAAAACATTTTTAAAATACAGATGTCTGACTATAAAATCCAAACATTTGAAGTTATGAATTTTTTAAATATTTATTTTTTGGAAAAACATTTTTAAAATCCAGATGTATAACTACTTAATCCAGATGTCTGAGCTGTTTGTAGCATTTATATTTTGAAAAGACATGTCTCCTCTCTTCCATTGGTTGTGACTCTTTCTTTAGTGTTTTTCTTTAATGGGTTGTAATTTTTGAAAGAGACTTCTCATATTTATTTATACATGTCCAAGGCTAGAATTTATGCAATCTAATGGAATCGTATTTCTTGTTTGGATATTCTCTCTTGCTCTCTAAACTCTAGCGCTTTTAAAGTTCTAAACTTGCTTTCAACATTGCGGAGAACTACATTTCTATATTCCTTGGTGATCTACTTCCAAAAACTCATGTGCTTTCACTCATTGAACTCAAAAAGGAGATTATAGGAAGATTGTAACAGAAATCAAAATCCATGTTGATATAACACAACATTGTCAAGTCAGCAAA
This sequence comes from Allium fistulosum, assembly GCA_030737815.1. NCBI lineage: Eukaryota > Viridiplantae > Streptophyta > Magnoliopsida > Asparagales > Amaryllidaceae > Allium > Allium fistulosum. The sequence continues at coordinate 958,103,337 of CM060903.1, read as the reverse complement.
CTCTTATAATGCATATTCCTCCAGGATAAGTGTGGGTGTTTGATTAGTGAAAATCCAAATGAGTGCTTTGGGACTAAACATAGGATGGGAGGTCCGAACCAGTATAAAAGCTCTAGTGTGATCGTTTTTACTTTTACCTTGCTTTACTATATTATTATTTAACTTGATTATTGTTATATACACATTTACATAAGTTAGCCATATTAGAGATTCTTTGCACTCTCGAAAATGTCTCAAGAATCAATACCAATCTACCCCACATGCGTATGGACCCATCCTCTAACTGCCTAAACCACATAGCAGTCAACTCTATCAAGTACAATGGAAAACAACATCCTATTACTTCCTTTGAAGCACCCAACGCCTCCATATATCGGATGTGTCTCTTCAGGTAAATGGTCGGATCTGTCCTTCTACCATATAGTTCCAATGACAGTAGCTCGAAATCAAGTGGATTCCTCACGTACCGGATGTTAGGAGCGAATGGATTCTTGTTCACGTCCTTCAACCTCTGGTCTGGATGTCATCTAACGAAGTCTCTGATCCATAACTACATTCTGCCCTCATTCCTATGGAGAAGTTCTGGCACATACTCCTTTAGTTGCATGTTTGCATTCTGATTCGCATCTCTGACTCCAATGTCATCCTCTCTTGGATCCCAGCTCGTCCCAAATCCAAATTGACAATGCCCCCTGTAAATTCATGTCGGTATAGACCTAATTCAGGTCATTACTGATCTGTTTTTGTGGTAGGGGCACTTTTCTACTTTGTTTTAGCCCAGCTCCAGATGCTCCTACATTGGTTTATGGCCCTTGGTTCTGAATTCCAACTGCTTCGTTGTTCTTTGTTGATTCATCCTTCTAAAAATCCATCTAGCATATCCTATTATCGAACTATTATTCCATCTTGCATCTCTTGGATCATCCTCTCCATCTCTTCTCTGGTCACATAGACGAATGGATTTGAACTTGAGGACACCTCCTTACTGCCCACATGCTCTCGTTGACTTGGCCCTATGATTACTTTGGTAGAAGGCCTCTTCATCTCTTTCAAACTTTAGATCTAAGCTTTAGGTTGTCCATTTTAGCTCTTTCTTGGTGAAAGTGCCAAAAATGTTATGTCGAAAAATGGCACAACACCATAAGGTAGATTATATATAGCAGATTTAAACAAAAAGCAATAAGTAGACATAATTTTTATAATGGTTTGACAAATTCTCCGATCTACGTCTAGTTTAATTTTATTATCGTATGTTTTCTCTCTAAATATAAAATTACAACTCAAATCCAACCATAATCTGCCAATCTCGGATTAAGAAGTTTTGGGGAAGAAGAAGATAGAGAAAGAAGTTCCAAAAAAACACCTCTTCAAGTTGTGGGTAGCTTGCTATTTATAGGCAAAATCCAGCATAGATCTCGCAATGTAGCTCTAGAAACATCCAGATCTCCAAGATCCAATAATCTATTATGAAGACTAAGTCATGCCGTATCATTCACGAGAAGAAAATCTGGTTGATACCGACATGATCAGGTTAGTACCAACATGAATTTATACATGAAAAGCCAATTTATCTTCATGCTAGATCTCCTTTCGTCCATTCTTTTCCATTTCAAGTCCTAAATTCATATCGATACCAACCAAATCATGTCAGTACCAACATGATTTGACTTCGGGTCATGCTTCGGACCAAACCCTTGTTTGCTTCAGGACACGCTCCAGCCAATTTGAGATTGAGTTTCCCATGTGTTTTCAACCTGCTTTAGGCCAATCCTTGGTTCGCTTCACGTCGTGCTTAAAGCCAACTTGGTACCGATTTAAGGAACTCGACCAAAAATGTGACTTTCCAAATTTTCAACTATTTTTTTATATTTCTTTTTTTTTACGATGTTTTCCAAGTCCTTGGGTTATTTCTTCATCGTTTGTTCATCTAATTCGACCTTTAAGTTTGTTCGAGGATTATGGAAAATTCGAACATAACAATGATCTTATTTTGTCATTTGAAAAATAATTCTGATGATAACTTCAGAATCATCGACATTCATTTTCGGGTCTCAAAGTATGGGAGGTTATAGACAAGACTAGCACCTACATTTAAAAAGAAAAAAGAACAATGACATATACAATTTCAAATCAAAGATAAATTTGAAAAAAACCAAACAAATGCAAATGAAGCAGATGTACTTTACATCACACAACCAATGATTGGGTTCAAAATTAGGTTATGAAGAATGTCACTAAAATGGAATCTGGTTTGGATCGATCCAAATTAACAATTATTACTATTTTAGAATTAAAACATATTCAAATAATCAAATTTAATAATTTTTTAAACTAAATTTTATTATTATTTAGACATTAAACTATGTGTAGAAAATAAAACTACTAAAAATTAAAAATTTATATATTAATTTATATATTATAAGTCGTATACCAATAAAATGATATACCGTGTACAAATAATGTAACGACCCATATTTTACGTATCGAATGATCGTAAAATACTTTTATTTGTTTCGTGTGATGTATGATTCTATAATTTTGGGATATGAATCTTAGGGATATTTTACACAGTTGTGATTTTTTCCGAATTTCTATGTGACAATTTTAACCCATAAAACCTTGTTTGGGCTATAACTTTTGATAGGATTCGAATTAGGATCTCAAACTAGTTCCATTACTTCAGGATGATGGTTTTCCTTTCCGTAAAGTGGTTATAATAGAAAAACGAACTTACATTTAGGAAGTTATGCCTATTTAAGTTTTAAAAGATGTTGGATATAATTAGTGTGTAATTAGTTAATCTCATTAGTTGGTGTAGGGGTGGGCATAACCTGCATCATTATATGGAAATCGCTAGCATCAAATCGCAATAACGGTGCGGAAACTCGCACTGAATTTTCTAACCAAAACAAATACCCCAAACCGAACCGACTTGCAACAATACGATTTAGTTGCGGTTTGGACGATTAAACCGACCATATTAAACCGGACTAAACCCAAAATTTATACTAGTAATCTTATGATAAAAATATAAGCAGCATCTATCTTATTTTAGATTTTAACGACATATATATTCTATTTTCAGCGGATGTTGTTGTTATATTAATAATAATCGTTATCATAAAGGAAGAAGTTATAGTTTTAGTATAATATTTTTCTTCTCGTTTTTTATTGTAAATTCTAATTATAATTCTTATTCTAGTCATTATATTTAATGGTTATGGATTGATTAACTTTGATGTTTGGCCAGTCTACTAAAAAATCTCACTCGTAGCTAAATGTCAAATCAAAATATTCATACAATTAAGAACTAATCATTCATTGCAGTATAACATCGTGTGTTTTAACCTTTAAGTTTAAAAGCTTCACACAGTTGCCTTTGTAAATTGATTATTGATGGAAGTAATTTTTTTATTTCATATTTAATATGAGTTCAAACTGAACCGGACAAAAACCAGACCTCATTACATTAAACCGAACCGAAACCAAACCGTTTAAAAGATTAGTATAATGGTTTATATTTTTTATTAACCGTTTGATGCGGTGCGGAAGCGGTTTGAACTCCAAACCGCACCAAAGCGACCCACGTCCACCCCTAAGTTGGTCCATTAGTCTAATTAGAGATTACTATAAATAGGGGCTGTAGAAGTCAAATTAGACTTTTCCCTCTCATTCCAAATCAGGCCTAAACCCTAATTAGTCCTAGATTTATCCTAATTCATCCAAATTTCTCTCTAAATCAAATTTGATTGTGGTTTAGATATTAGATCCTTGATTAGAAGATAGATATCATCAAATTGTTTGACTAGAAGTGCTTTTCATTGCTGTCCGGATTAGATCTACATTCAAATTGGTTGAATTTGGTAATTGGTGAGAGGTTTATGCCTTCTCACTATCCTATACATGTTTATATGGTAGAATTGCATGATTTAACATGATCTTGATAGTAAAACCATTTCTATGTTAACTATGCATATGACCTAAATTGACTTAGGAATCATCTTATTCATGTTCATATATTTATGATTATATGTAGATATATGATAGAGATTAACTTGTTTGTCTTATTTATCTGAATTGCACATTTGAATGGATGAAATTGCTTGTTATGCTATGATTAGATATTGTTCTTTGGTATTGTTTATTAGTGTTGTGGATGCATAGGTAGATAGGTTGGTGATATTGGAAAATTGGAGGCATAATTGGTTGAAATTGGACGAAATTTGGAGGGTGTCATACCAAAAATTCCCAATAGCAAAAAATGACGATTATCTTCCTAAAGCCGAAAGAGGCTGCCCATTAGCTAGTTTGAAGCCCAAAGCATCAATTCAAGGTGGCAAGAATCTACGTCGAGATGGCCAATGAGATGACGCACAGCCCATATACTAAAGGTCATTTAAGCGGGAAGCAAGTCATTAATCTACGTCTCTTAAGTAGCACCACTAGATGTTAGCACAAGCTCAGATCGTAGCCGCCCAATAAAAAACTTCAGCAATCCAAATAGCAAACCTTCCACCAATGGCGTTGCAAGATATCAGCTATAAATATGGGGGTTTTCTAAGGCACAAGGGGTTTTTTTGAGCACGTAAAAGAACTGACATAAAATCATGGCGTACTTTAATATATTGGAGCTCTATTCAAAACTCATTAATGGCGGAAATGCCTAGATTCAATGTAGTAAGCCTCTTGGCTATATAAGAGTGACTAAATAATGAAAGGATAGTGAACGTAGGGACTTTTAGGCCGAGCTCCTATAAGGGTCTCGATGTTATTTACTTTCAGTATTTACCTTCTTCTCGTTTATCATCATGACTCCATAGTTCAGCATTCCATAACTCATGTTTAATTACATCACATCTCGATAATCTTATAATCGGGACTTATAACCCTACTAGCCTTCAAAGCTCTACCTTCATATTTCGAGGTGTTGGTGTAGATGGAATTCTACACTAACATTTTTAGCGCTAGAAGGAGGGCTCGAACCTCCATCATTTGCCCCCTCTCGAAAGTCCAGCGACATCATCTCTCCAACCATGACTGACTTTGAGAATGAGGAAATTCTTAACCATCGCATCTAGCTTATTAAAGAAGACAATGATGAGCATCTCACTTCCCTCATCTTGGAAAAAGACCGAGACCTGTAGTACGATCTCGTCTATGAGCTTCAAACTCTCCAGATCGGATAGCTTTCGGAGTATCTTCAGGAGTCTCTCCAAGAGTCTGCTCAACTCCGAGGGACAATCAAGGCTATGGCAAACAAAATCATGGACTTAAGTATCGTAGCAATGAAAAATAAAGGGTCATATCTCCCTACTAAAAGAGCCCTCATAGTTGTCTCTACTTTTGATCTCAGAAGAAGGTCAAACGAGACCAAGTCCTTAGTCCGCTCAATCGAAGTCTGTCTTGGATCTTTCTGGAAACATGATGGGAGCTCCATTATCAAAACTATTCCTCATCCATTAAAGAGGATCTGAAAGGGAGAAACTACTGTGTTTACCATCAAGCAAATGGACATAAAACAGACGAGTGTCAAAGATTTTCTCAGGCCGTAGAAAGCTTCATACGGAAAGGGAGATTGATTGAGTTTATTATATAGTTACTTAAATGTCTCATCTTTATAAATGTCTAACTTTGTTTCTATGTTTCAGGAGAAATTCGTGTAGACATTCGACTGAATATGTATATATATATATATATATATATATATATATATATATATATATGCCCCCTTCTGAAGATAAAGGATGCTATATGGATCTTTGTATTTGAAGAAATATCTTACCTTACCAAAGACGCTCCTTTCAGGTTTAGCTCTTCCCTCTCTTAAAGAAACTTATGTAGACTTATTCGACTGAATATATACACGCCCCCTTTTGAAGATAAAGGATGCTATATGGATCTTTATATTTAAAGAAATATCTTATCTTACCAAAGACGTTCCTTTTGGGTTTAGCTCTTCCCTATCCAGTTTTCGGTACTCATGAAATTCTATCTAATATCTCTCTCTTTTAGTTATTTTCGATTGTCGTGTTTGCTTTTAGAGTCTAAGGGCTGAAACTCTTCTATTGACCTGACGAGATCGATAAAGGGTTTTACTTTTTTCTTAAAAGATGTTAATTTTCTTAACAATTCTCTTTCTCGAACTCAAATTAAATATGTTTTCTACCGAGCAATGAGACCTACTAACTACTTAATTTCGAAAGCCTTTTAAAAAGTAATTTGAAAGCACACTTATTTCTCTTTTACCAAGTTACAATTAGCTTTCCTATTACTAGTAACTTATAATAGATTTAAGTGGCCGACACCAACCAAAAGTGGATGTAGATGGACAACGGTAGCCAAAAGTGGATGCAGATGGCTGACACCCACCAAAAATGGTTGTAGATGGCTGATGCCCACCAAAAGCGGCTATATATTTGGACCCAACGATAAGTTGGTAGACCTTGCCATAAGAGCACCTCCACAGTGATGTGATACAAAGTGCAAGGCCATATCACCTGGGATTAAAAAGATGTCGAAAAGTAGAATGCAAACTGATAGTGAGCCATGGTCAAGTAGTATCGTGAGCTGGGTAGATTATCGGTTAGATTAGAATATTGTGTAGATTCCCAATGATAGTGAGCCATGGTCAAATAGTACCATGCGCTGGGTAGGTACCCAGTTAGATTAGAATATTGGGAAGATTCCTAATGATAGTGAGCCATAGTCAAGTAGTACCATGCACTGGGTAGATTCCTAGTTAGATTAAAGTGTTGGGTAGATACCCAATGATTGTGAGTCATGGATAAGAAGTGCCAAGCATCGGGTAGATTCCTAGTAGATTAGAGTGTTCGGTAAATTACAAATGATAGCGAGCCATGGACGAGAAGGTCCATGCATTGGGTAGATCCCTAGTTAGATGAGAATATTGGGTAGGTTTCCAATAATAGTGAGCCACGATCAAGAAGTATCATGCATAAGATCAAAATTGGATAAAAGGTTAGAGTTTTATGAGGGGAGTTCCTAAATAAAAATGAGCATTGGGTAAGGATCCCAGTCCGAGCTATAAGGATGGCATCATGCTAGTAATAATAGACATGAAAACCCTAATATAGCAATATGCCAAGGGGCAAAAAGGACCCTGAGATGGAATTAGAAAGGACAAGAAAAATGGCTCGAGTTAAAAGAACTAGTCAACAGAAAAGATAAATGGGGACCTCAATGTTATAGATAGGTTATCCAAATGATTATTAGTACATTTGGAACACAATATACAAAAGAAAAGAAGAAGGGGTAGCATCTCAAAAACCTTCATACACATTCCCAACCCTTGTTTCGGCTTTCTCCACGACCTCCTCTAAGCGAGATTTGAAATGCTCCTCCATCTTGTCGTATGCCTTAGATATCCATTCCTTCTTAAATTTCTTGAATGAGATTCTTCAACCATCCCTGCTACAAATAAGATGTTTGATGCATTAGGCACCAGGGCTGAGGAAGAACTCCCTTCAGGTTGGGAGTGTTGGGATGAGACCCGGAAGAGACAGTTGTAGTCTTGCGAGAAGAAGGAATCCCCGTACCAGCATACCCTCTACCATTGCCTCTCCTCGACCCTAAGGGGCTACAACCATGACTTCATTGGTACACTTGCTATTAGTTTTGAGTTCTCGTAGCATGATTGTCAAAAGTTCTCGGTGAGCTTCATCCAACTGCTGTCTAAGAGTAGTCGTCGACTCCCAGAACCTTGAAACTACCTATTCTGAAGCCTGATCAGTAACTGTCACTACCTCCGGAATGCTAGGCTTCTTTTTGGATAGTTCCTCAAGAGTTCGTTTCAAAGATTCATTATATTTCAATATAGCATGGATGTTAGCATCGAGATCAGGACTATTTCATCAATTCAACTATCTAATCATCAAGACTCCATTGCACGGAGGCAAGTTATCTCTCTAATCTTAAGAAGTCGGGACATGATTGCCCCTAAAAAAGAGATTTAAGTTAGAACCAGAAAAGACAAGTCAGTATAAGAACAGCTCTATTTCATTCCACAGAGAATTAATATAGACAAAATGGGAGTACATATTTTATGGTCCTCTAAGGTAGGCAAATTTCTCCTTAGTAGCTAAAATGATCTTAAGACCACTACTTCTAGTATCAGCAAGGGACCTTAAGGGTCTAACCATATTGGAAAAAGTAACGTCCTTCCCTAAACCACCCTTTGGTACAGAGAGTTCAGATGGAGAAGAGTCTACTAGGGGCAATTTAAGGTTGACTTGCGGAATACATTGGGGAATGTATTCCGAAACATGTTCACTTTAAGGAGTCTTCCCTTCGGTAATAGCTAAGGGAGGTAGGGTTACACTTTGGTAACCAGGAAGAGCCTTTGTAGTTATATTTAGGCTTGGATCATAGAATCTTCTAAGGAAAGATAGCCTTTTATTCTTCAACTATCAGTCTCTTGGATACGGTTTAGAGAGTAGAGAAAACTCTTAAAAGATTTCATCCTAGTCATCTAAAGCGACCTTTAGTTTATTCCTAAGATCCAATATTTGGTTGGTTAACCTAGTACCTCTAACCCTAAAGGACTTAATCATTCAGGCACAGGACCGATCATGTGTCCCTGTATCTCCTCGATCTTATTGCGCAAGTTTACGTTTCTAGCCTACTATATTTTAATTGGGTTTTAAGGGTGCCTATGGTTGTTAATAACCTCGAGTTTCTATTTTGGCTCCTCTTCCATAACACTTCATAGTGAGAGGTGAAAATTGATTTTCTTTATTTAAACACGGTTAAGGGAAAAAGTACTTCAGAATAGGCACAATGAAGACAGTAAGTGAATAATTCGACACCAAATAGAAGTACCATCAAAGTTAATAATTACCACAAAAAAGGCATAAAGAAAGTGTATCGGAGTTATTACAAACCAAAATTTTAAACATCATTAATAGGAGAGTTCTGAGATTTAGTATGGCGTACCTCTCCTCTACCCTTATCCTCCTTTGAGTGCCCAACACCTATCGAAGCTCATGCTCTCTCATACTTTTGGAAAAAGCTTTCTTTAATCCTTTTGCCATTTGGATTAAATCCCATAGAGAGAGGCACGCCTTTATCTCGGTTGTACCTATATGTGTTGTATAGGATTCCAAAAGGCTTTGGTAGCAGCCACCTTCTCAACCTCTTCCTTGGTAACCAAGCCCAAGACCCCTTTCTTGGCTTCTACTAACCATTCTTCGATTTTTTGATGCTTGGCCTTTTAGTCTTTTAAAGCCTTCTCTAGTTCTAAAGTTTTGGTTTCGGAAGCTTTCAACTCCAGAAGCTTCTTCCCCCTCTCATCTTGAGCCTCCTTCTCGGTCTTTTTCTTGTATTCAACAAACTGTTTCCCAATAGACTCGGCCTTCCCTTTATGTTTATCCAATTATCTCCCAATAGCATTAGCTTTCTCCAACTCTCCCTTCAGTTTCTAAAACCTTCAATGCAGAACCGAGAAGTCAGCTAAAGCCTGAAGAATGAAGGTTATTACGGAAACTAAAGAGATAAACATTTCATAGAAAAGAAGAAAACCTTTGCCCTAAGGTGATCCTCCATCCCCATACTCATCATCCTCCCGAAACTATCAACGTCATCATCTAATTCCACTCAAGAGTTCCCTATGACCTTGGATAAATGATCATTGATTGCAGAATGGATTGCCTCAATCACCTGGTCCACTTGATCCCTTAGGGAGGAACTTTAAACAAGGGCATCTGGGAAAGGTATGGCTTTAGCAGAAAGGATGCTCTTCTTACGTTTCTTAATTGCAGATGGATCTTCTAGAGCTAGTTTTTGTCGAGAAGAAGTGGAAGAGGATGACTTTTTCAATAGCAACCCACCTATTTCAAATATATCATCATAAGACACTTCCACATAAAAAGAGGAAACATGTCATTTAAGTAAATTTATATTTCAAAAAAGTTATATACTAGAACACATGTTATAAGATATTTAAAACCGAGGTCTACCCTCAGGAGCAACATTTCATGTTTTAGTCTCGGCATTTTTGGAGTCAATGGATTCTTCATTATTACACAGATCAATCACATCTAGGGGCATGGTTTCGGTTGAAGGGGGATCATATCCAAGAAACTTAGCTGCACTACAAGGAAACTTATTATTAGTTGTACTAATTAGTAGCGTTTAATGCTAAGTGCAACTAATAATCGTTTATAATAAGTAAATAGATATATAGTCGCTACCAAATGCTCCCGCCAAGAATTTTGGTGAAATTTTTTTGCTGGCCGCTCATATCTCTCTTTCTTCCCTAAACAAAAACATTTCTTACTTTCATTTAGAAAAAAAGACAAGAGAAGCTTAGAATTCTGCCACCATCCTCTACTCTATGCTTCCTTACCTGACCCCTCCAATCTCGTCGATTCTTTAACTTCTGTCTCATCTAATCCACTTCCATCTAATCCACTTTTCGTCTCCATCGATCCTTGACTTCTGTTTCAAAGATAGGAAACCCTAGAATTGGCTTACCTCATTGTGGTTCACATCTCGATTTTCTCACAGTGCCCCAACGCTGCTCTTATGAGATTGGATGGTGATATGGATACATTAGTTGAAATTTGAATTGATATATGAAGAATAATGGCATGGAATTTAATGTTTTGCAAACATTTTGAGCAACGATTCAGGTAAAACATATTTTTTTATGTTAATTTCTTTGGTTGATATTCATTATCTATACAATAGTTGTTCAACTCATGAAAATGTGTAAATATCTTGAATTTTGTTGTCTGTTGAATATTATTTAAGGCTAACCACTTTTATCCAGTATGCTTATCATTCGCTTGTTATTGAATTTAAGGGAATAGGATCTAGGCAAGCTTTATGAAGAGGTAGAGAAAGAAAAGGCAGAAGCGTTAGCTAGAGAAGTGGCGGAGAAGGCTAGAATTGAAGCACTAGCCAGAGAAGCAGAAGAGAGAAAGAAAGCAGAAGATGCTGCTAAGGATGTTGCAGCAGCTAGAGCTAGTGCCGCTGCCATTGAATTAATGACAGGTAAAAAGAAACTACTGGAGAACAGTGAAAAGAAGGAAGAAGAAGCTGAGATCGTTAATGTTGGTTCTTCTCCTGAAGCTACCAGTGGCGGTACAGAATCAAGCGATTCCGATAAGGAATCTAAGGTTTGATGTTACACTTTTTATATGCTGAGATACATTTTGATTGTTAGGCAGGATAATGTTGCTTTAGTCAGTAATTTCCTGTTATATGAAGTTTGGTGGTTTCATCTTGCCTATATGCATTGGCTGACAATTGGAAATAAGTTTTTACTATATGAAATGAATGACACTGTATAATGGCTGAATTGCACATTGTTGTTCTGAGCAGCTGTATTTGGTTGTCTTACTGTTGGTGCATTTATACCACCTATCCTTTAACATAAAGTACTTATTCTCCGCACACCTATAACGCAGTTTTGTTTCTTTTTATTTGTCCCGTGATCTGCATTTTCAAAGATGATTGCTGGCAAATTCATAGTTAGTCGCCGAGTTATTTTATTTATTTGAAACATAAGTCTTGAAGACAACTTGTTACTCCCATCAAGTTATTTATTTGAAACAAGTAATAAACCAAGAAAATTTTAACATCGCTGAAACTTAATACAGAATCCTCTACGTATGCTATTGGATACTCTTTTTGTGTGTATATACTCTTCAAGCAACACCTGCTTTAAGGATACTTTCTAAAACTAATAGCAGGATTGAATTATGAGTACATACTATTTATTGATCTGGATATTTTGGTGCATGAAATTAGTGCTCACAAGTATACCTATTAGTTTATCGGATACTGTTTGAATGGATTAAAATCTGGATCTGATACCATATACTAAAATCATAATCAGAGTTTGGTTCGAGCCTGGGTATTTCAAATTCATTGCTCAAATAAATCTGCTTGGTAGAAACTGAATACACGTCTAAAAATTTAATATTACATCACTTTAAGTCATAAAACTTAAAAACTATGCATAAACATAGTTTACAAACAAATTGCATAGTGATAAAATTATACAAGTTACCTCCAACACAAATATCTTAGTTTTCAAGTGAATATGGTAATCGGTAGCCTTCCTATCCAAATTTCTTTGGTTTTCCTACATCCTATCATCCATAACTTATCTTATCCTCGATACCATCTGTTAATTTAGTTCAAATTTAAAAACTATTCTTCTTTGGATGCATTTTTAAGTACAATTTTGAGGCACCCTGTTAGGTGGACAAGAAACATGACACTTGAGATGCACAAACGCGATGATAGAGCAATATTTTGCTGGTTATATACACATGACATATTTATATTTCATGTGTTCGTTATCTTTACGCTACTATGATCTGCAGAATACATTGGATCCTTATTCACGACATGTAACTTTGTTATATAGGCATGACATGAATACAATAATATTTTCTTGTCAACGTTTAAATAACCGTGTGTTTTGAATAGACAGGAATAGTGAAACTATTTATATGTTTTCCTTCTTATGATGTATCTACATTAAGTGATCTGCCAGCTGTTCCTATGCATTCAGGTTCAATGGATAATTCTACATTTTATCATATTCGAGCATCTATAAAAAATATTTTATGGCAAGCCTCTTAAGGAACACTTTAGAGAAAAAATTGAATGAATCAGCATGTATTTAGAATAATCACAGTTCCTATATACCAATATTTGTTTATTTTTTTATAAGTTTCCTTTTATTTAATATGAATCATTTATGTATGGATTTTGAACATCCTGATTTTTAATAGTATCATAGAAAATAACTATTGGAAGATGAGATTACTTGGTTCCAGTCGATTTTGTATGGTACACTTTAGTTTTGGATGCTGACATTACATCACACTGCTTGAAAAATAAGAATAATGTTTAAACCTGGGTGATTATGCATGTTGTAATTATTTATTTGTCCAATAATCTGTTAAAACATCATATTTATTGTCACCTTATTTCTATTTTAGAGGGGTGAACTGTGGAACTTCAGTGTTTGAAATATATTCAGGTTAATAAGTCATTGGCCTCAACAAAATGCAAGACAATTTGAATCCTTTTATCGAACAAAGAATCACTTCTGAAAGGAGTAAATGAAGGAAGCTATTGGTGGCAGTTCTCAGTTCAAGAAATTTTTGTCAAGCAAGTGAATTAGTTTACTAAATTCATCTATTCGATTATTACATGCATGTACAACATAATTTGAATTAGTTCACTGTTTTCCTTTGCGAACTCAAAGTATCCTCCGCTTATGCTTCTGGCTTGACTCATTTTAGCTTCTTTCTAAATCTAGTAACAGATCATTGTTTTGCAACAAGTTGATACAGCTATTGTTCATTTAAACTCTATATATCAACTGCTTTGTACCGTTATAGTACTCTATCAACTCTTTTTATCAACTACATTAAACAATTATATTACTTTATCAACTGCAGTTCATTCAAAGCTGATTTAATGATTAGCTACTTACTATTTGACTTCTACTTATTATATCCTTGTATGCCTCTATCAATATATTAAGTTATGCTGGAAATTATAGTACTATTTAACTTTGTTATTCAAAATTGTGTAATACCATTGAGAACAGTTGTTTAATACCGAAATAAATTATATATTTATATTGTAGTATAAACCAATACGTGCACATAATTTGTACAAAAGAGGTAACATTGATTGCTCATACCTTATAGCGATTATACTAGTACCCCTGTTCTATGTCATTAAATAAATTTTCTAATAGGGAGAAGCCAAGTAAAAGAAGTTACACATAAGTCCTGATAACCAACACATCTAGAGTCTCCAGGTAAGTGTTTCGAGTAAGTTCAGATAACCAACATTATTTTTATCTTAATATGATAAATGCATGTTTAGTATATAAAGTTACATTGTTTAGGAATACAGAATTAATAGCTAATTTAAATAAAATAATATTTTGATTTTGGGAATATGCATCTAAATGATCTAATTGTAAAGCAATGTTTTCCAAATTTAGTCTTAGCTTCTGCTTTGTCCTTTCATGAGTTTGATAAATGGCTTCACTCAAAGACACTTTACTATTTAACTGAAGTATTGTTTAATTCTTCTTTTCATAGATATTTTTCTTGGAACAAAAATGTACAAAATTGTTGCATTTGTTGTATGGGAAAATGTTAAGACACTAGCTTATCTTATTGTATATTAGATTTCTGTTTTAGTTATTTAGATACTAGCGTAAATTGAACAGCAAGTACTAATGCACAAATCAATTCATCAGATTGCACCGGACTAGGGGAATATGCAGTTAAAACCCGAGCATGAGCAGCTGAAGTTGGTTGATCACCATCGTGGTTATGCTGAACTACAAGATGCATTGCCTCGTGGGTCAAATCAGCCTGAGCATTCACCTCAGCCATAGGATCTTGTTCTTATGCCTGGATAGTTGCATCAACTTGAGCATGCGTAGCAGCTAAGCACCATCTAGTGCATGGGGAAAAATGTGTGTTTGATCACGATGATATACTGACTGTGCATATGCATAACCTATATATAGGAGCTTCATGAATAGATTTTGAGGTCAAGGCACATGCAACACCAGATCAATTATGTTTCAGTAAAAGATTTATCTGCCTAGACTGGATCATGAGCATGAGTAGGCTGAACAATAGCTGAAGCATAGCATAACTAGGGGAATCTTATTGGATTGTGCATGTACATGAGATGCACATACTTGTGCATTTGGTTGCAGCAAACTTGTTTTTCTAGCTTGAAGACAATTTTGAAGATCTCAAAGACAAACTTGTTTGAGGATATCATATTATGTCTGTCTTACTAGACCCCTAAGAACTGAGGTAATCAATTGATTCAATGCTACTTATAAAGATGTATATTAACCATGAAGTTCAAACCCAAATACAAGTCTATTTGGATAGTGACAACTAATTTTAGTTCATGAAATCAAACTTAACGACTTATAATTTGAAATCAAATAAAACGGCATATGTCATTGGGGAATCAAGTTCTAGTAAGTATTTGTAATGGCGGCATTTCTATATTTCCCTATTCTATCTATTTATTAACCGATTCAACTACTGAATCGTCTATCTTTTTGGTTATGTAATTGTTATCATGCAAAATTACCTATAACTGTTGATCATGTTCAAGGATTCTATATAATCTGCCCTTAAAAAAATTAAAATTAGAAAAATGTGAATTAATGTGATAATTGATACAAATTGCTAATTATATCAAGAGTATATATAGTTTATGGTTAAGAAAATGGTTTAAGGTAAATAAATTCAAAACTCAAAAGGGAGAGAGATGGGAAATTTTGAAGTTGCAAAGTTGCCTTTTTTTACAGAACAAAAAAATTTGCAGTTACGTTATTTGTTAAAGTACCCTTTTAATTTGCAACAAAGGTCGACAGTTCTTCAACCAGTAACAGTAGTTACATAAGGGTATTGAGAAATGGTAGCCAACATGAAGATTCGTTGATCATATTAAAACTGGGTAACTTAAACAATGCCTAATGAGCTAGGATTAATTAGTCAATTCAAAATCAATTAATTACACGCTGGTAAAATTAAAGAACTTGTCAATTATAGCCTATAATTAATTACACTTAAATTATACATCTAGCAACAAATTAAAAGCCAGGATTCAAAATGTATATCTAATAATAATTCATGTTAAAACCTTTGGTGGTAAAAGAAGCATACTTACATTCCTATTAGGTGGAATGAAATGGATGTTGCTCGTTCAATTTTTTATATAAAATGGTCATCCCAGTCCTTTAATTCATGACCAAGTAAACAACATAAGTTACATAACTAATATCATGACATGAGCTATGAAATGTTGTGAACTTGATGGCTTGATTGTTTATGTGCTTGTTTGAATAATAATCAATTAATATTGTTTGAATGTTACTTGATAATTCATGGCAAATTCTTATTGTTGATTATCAACCTTGTTTACAGGTAATTAGCTTTTTTGGAGTGAAGACCATCTGCAACAATGGACATGACTTCATTTGTTATATGTATTATGATATTTGTTAGTACTGGTTGTGTAAACATGTTTGTGAATGCTTATGGTATGTGAATTTGCTCATTTTGTCAAATAAATATTATCTAAATGGTTATGGATATTACACTTATGTGATTAACGTGTTCTCAATTATTTGAATATGATGATTATATGATTGATTGATTATTGGTTTGAATATGGTAATTATACGATTGTTAATTTGATTTTAATATGACTATTATATAACTGGTTGCTGGAAATAATATAAGCCATTAACAGTATATAGTAGCATTTAAAATACGCTGCAAAACAATCAATACCTTTTACTATCGTTTTAAAAATGCTACAGAAACAAATGTAAAATACCACCTGAATTTATAGTGGCATAAAATAAATGCAACGAAAAGTTTTTAGTTGCACAAAATAAATGCATCAGAAAATCAAAGAATGATCCAAGTACAAACGCAACTAAAAATGTTATTTTTGGTAGGTTTTTTAAACGCTGCAGAAAACCTTTAGTAGCGCTTAAAAAATGCAGGTATTCGAAAATATTTTGTAGCATTTATTAAAACGCTACCAAAAAAATCATACTTTTAATTGCGCGATCTGTAGTAGCTACTTTAAAACGCTACTAAAAGTTTTGGTAGCATTTTTTCAACGCTACTAAAGATCTTTTCTGTTGTAGTGCCGAAGGCGATAATAACCCACAAGCCTTAAGATTGGCCTCAGTAAGAACAACATGTTTTAGCATTTCCCCTTCCTGAATTTTCATCAGCTCCTCATACATAGAGTTGAAAAGATTCCTGATGGTTGGAGCCTTATCGCTCCCAAGTTTAGTTGAAGAGATCAAAAAAGAAAGATATTAGGGAACGATGTGAACAAAGTTTAGAAGCAAGAGCATTTCAAAAAAGAAAAGTTTGAAAACTTATATGTCTCCGGTAACTCAGTAATGATTCGGGGATCATCTATCTTTACGTAGAACTAGTGGGTAGTTGTTACTTTGCTTAGGAACTAACAACTTACTACGTGACTTATGCAAGTTGTATAAGTAATGAACCTCGGAAGTGGTCATGTTTTGGTACCCTCTCTTTCGATATAAAATCACTAAAGCAGATAAAGTGCTATACGAGACCACGTTAAGTTGAATCGGATTAAGCCCATAAAATTCCAAAATATCGACAAACAGGAGGGCAAGAGAAAGCGATATTCCGTGTGCTGAATATTCCCTTCAAGGGGTTCACTCCAGTCATCGTCTAGGTCAGGAGCCCTAACCTCAACTCCCTCAATCCCGTACCTCTCGATCCAGTTCTCTAACTCCTTTTGATCTGTTATCGGTTTATCTAACGAAGAGTCTAGAGAAGATTAATGTTAAGCTAACTATTCAGTAAGAACTCCGAAATTTCTACTAGAAAATTTTAAGGTCTTATGGATCACAAAAGAAATTAGGCCTAAAATTGGATCCTACAGCCCAAGCTCAAAACTCAAAATTCAGAATTCTCTCAAAAAATTAAATTGTCGATAAGGCAATTATCGACCCAAGTTAAAAATTCAGTCTGGGGACAAAATTGTAATCTACAAGATAACGGGTATCATGGATTAACCAATCAATATATACCCCAATTCAAAATCAATTGTTAATATCACAATGGTGATCGAAATAAAATTTACTATAAGTTCGGAAAGAGGGAAATGCTCACGGATAGTGATAACGGTAAAAGATACTGATAAAATCATAGGAAAGATTAAAGACTTACTTTTTCAGCCGGAGATTTGTAGTAATCTATAAAGGTTTCCGAGCTTTAATGATGGATGCAACTGTTAGCAATAAGAGTAAGAGAGAAGGAAAGAGGAAGGGTTTACTTAAATACCAGAACCGACGGTGGAGATTATCTAGTCAGTGAGATCCTAACCGTAGAATAAACGTGGCAATATCAGGATACAAATAATTATGGGATAAAGAAATTAGAGGCACCTTTCTAGAGAAACCAATAGAATCATGACAGTTGTCATAAGCATTAAATGAAGAATCAGGACCCATCCTTTCAGAATTATACCTCGGCCTCTCTACTTCATAGGTCTTATAAAGCAAGAATCCCTTCGGCCTTATGGTTTAGTTACCCTTTACCTTTCAACACCGAAGTAATTTCGCTGGCACTTAGCATAGATGGCTTCAAGTGACAAGCATAGTTTCAAACATTTTGACCTTGCGATCCCAAATCAGATTTTGTCTTTCGACACCGAAATAATTTCGCTTACCACTTAGCTTAGGTGGCTTCAAGTGACAAGCATAGTTTCAAACTTTTTGACCTCACGGTCTCAAATCAGCCTTTGCCTTTCGGCATCGAAGTAATTTTGCTTACCACTTAGCCCGGATGGCTTCAAATGACAAGCATAGTTTCAAACATTTTGACCTCATGGTCCCAAATCAGATTTTTCCTTTCGACACCAAAGTAATTTCGCCTACCACTTAGCCTAGATGGCTTCAAGTGACAAGCATAGTTTCAAACATTTTGACCTCATGATCCCAAATCAGCCTTTGCCTTACGACACCGAAGAATTTTGCTTACCACTTAGCCTAGATGGCTTCAAATGACAAGCATAGTTTCAAATATTTTGACCTCACGGTCCCAAATCATATTTTACCTTTCGGCATCGAAGTAATTTTGCTTACCACTTAACTTAGATGGCTTCAAGTGATAAGTATAGTTTTAAATATTTTGACCTTACGGTCCCAAATCAGATTTTGTCTTTCAACACCGAAGTAATTTTGCTTACCACTTAACCTAAATGGATTCAAGAGGCAAGCATTGTTTCAAACGTTTTAACCTCACAGCCTCAAGTTAAAGTTTGCCTTTCGACATTAAAACAGTTTTGCTTACTACTTAGCCTAGATGGTTCAAGTAGCAAGTATAGTTTTTCAAAAGTTTTGACGTTACAGTCCCGGTTTAGATTTTGCCTCTCGATGTCCAAACAATTTCACTTATCACCTAGCATAGATGGCTTCAAGTGACAATTATGATTTTGAAGCTTTTGACCTCACGGTCCAAATTAAAATTTTCACCTTTTGGTTTTCAAAACCTTTAATTAATCGTCACTTGACCCAAGCAACCGGCTTAGTTCCTTTCCCTGGGTAGCAAATTAAGTTCAACCTTAACCGAGATGATTAAGCCCGGAAGATAATCAAGGAAAATGAACTAGACCCACTCACTTCAAAGTTCACTCCATATTTCACATATGAAGTAAACTTTGAGGGGGATGTGTTATATTAAAAATTCCCAATAGCAAAAAACGACGATTATCTTCCTAAAGCCGAAAAAGGCTGCCCATTAGCTGGTTTGAAGCCCAGAGCATCAATTCAAGGTGGCAAGAATCTATAGTCAAGTTGGCCAACGAGATGACGCACAACCCAGATACAAAAGGTCATTTAGACAGGAAGCAAGTCATTAATCTGTATCTCTTAAGTAGCACCACTAGATGCTTAGCACAGGTCAGATTATAGCCGCTTAATAAACAAATTCAGCAATCCAAATAGCAAACCTTCCACCAATGGCGTTGCAACATATTAGCTATAAATAGACAACAATCCTAAGGTACAAGGTGTTTTTTCGAGCACAAAATAGAACAGACATAAAATCATAGTTTACTTTCCAATATTAGAGCTCCATTCAAAACTCATTAATGGTGGAAATGTGTAGATTCGATGTAATAAGCCGCTTGGCTATATAAGAGTGACTAAATAAGGAAAGGACAGTGGACATAGGTACTTTCTACCTGAACTACTATAAAATTCTCGGTGTTATTTACTTTCAGTGTTTACCTTCTTCTCGTTGATCATCATGACTCCATAGTTCAACATTTCGAAACTCCTATTTAATTACATCACATCTCGGTAATCTATAATTGGGAAGTATAACCCAACTTGCCTCCAGAGCACTACCTTCGGATCTCAAGGTGTTAGTGTAGTCGAAATTTTTCACTAATAGAGGGGAAGCTTTGGAGTATAGAATAAGCTTAGGGTTCAATTCATAAGTCCAGATTCACTAAGCATAGAAATCGGTAGCTACATAAGAGATCGGTACTGAGTTCTGTAGGTTGGTCTAATAAGTTGGTGGTTTTAGGGAATTTAAGAGCATGGCTAGTAGAGGCGACCCAAGTCAAGAGATAGGTGATTGGCTAAGGGTTAAAGGCTATATCGAGTTATTTTCTAGAATTGGAAGTAAGTGCTTTGGAGTGAGAACCGAGTTGTTTGGATGGATAGGTCGGGGTCAAAGCATCAAGGCATGGAGTATTAGAAGCAAGTAAGGGAAGGAAAGAAACTTGGTTAATAATTAGCTAAGGGGAGAGGTCGGTACCTACATAAGAGGTAGGCGCCGACTTCCTATGGTGAGTCCAATGAGGGTGGAACTTCTGGGAGGTAAAGCAAAGGTATTGTAGATTGTGTTGGCTCATTCGCATCAGGGTTGGATGACGATGTAACATCATGATGAAAAGTTAGAGTCTTTGGATGTTGGCTCATGTTGGGAGTAGGTTATGAAGATGGCGGCTCAGTAATGGAGGGAGCTGTAGGATCGGGGAATATGGAAGGGTTCCTCATAAATAATGGAAACTGGATTGACCATGAAGAGCTTGGTGTCCAAATGGAGCAAAGGTGAGCTCGGGAGTATGTGCTAAGGAATCATTGATGCTCATAGTGTTTTCTATTGTACTCGAAGCAGTGGGGACACCCATGGATTGGTAGCGAGGATCCATATACCCTACACCTGTGGCTTTGGGTCTAGTATCCAGCATTGGAATGTGAGACATGTATCTAGTTTGGGCTGCGATATACAAAAATACAATGGAGAATCAATATTTCCGTTAGTCCTTGGTAGAAAGGAGGCCACACGAGCTATCATATATTCAGAGCACATGGAGTAATAGTTAGGGTTGTTTAATGGATGCTATGGTTGCTTTGGTTGCTTTCTTTAGTAGGCTATCACTCATAGATATCATGGGGAGTAGGTATTGGAGATAGAATACTTGAAAGACTGATTCCTTTACTTGGTTTGTAGTATATCTTTATGATATTGTAAAGCAGCATATTATAGTGTTATGTGCTAACTCTTTAGTTGCAAGGACGGGTCAGGTATGGTTTGTGTACTCTTATTCCTTACCATATTTACCTATATAGTATTTTAAGACTCATTTACCGCTCACACCAGACTATTGTCTGACCTAAGGTTTTATGCTTTGTTTCTTATTGTCTCGGGTACTCTTATATGAGTAGACTAGATAACAGGTCTAGTTGACGTAGTAGCTATTCGAAGGATGAGCTGGATGGAGCTACTTGTATTATATACATATATGGATTTCTACGCTTTTTCGATGAGAAATGCTCTGGAGTGCATGACAGTGCTTGCTTATTTCCATTTGTTGATACAATTTATTTGAGTTTACTTCTATTGTATAAACTCTTCTGCATTTGATGTATAACTTTGTGGATCTATTACTCTAATGATGATCTGGTTACATTGTTATTTCTATCTCTTCGGTTATATCTATGATATTATATTTTATCGATGCACTGTAAGATATGACATGTTATATGCAATATTGGTTTATTTCAACCCTGATGATCGTCCTTTATCAGTCGGGCATGGACAGCGCACTATTTATATACTATTAGTGTCGTGGTATAGGGTGGTCCTCACATTTGGTATCAGAGCTTAGGTTACATGATTAACTGGAGCTGATAGCGGTATCCCGTAGAGATAGGGAAGGTGTTATTGCCTTAGATTGGATCAAGAGTGTGTATATATATGAGAGAGTATGTACTTGTTATAAGTTTGGTTTTCAAAGCTATATAATAATATATTATATGGTATAAGTCGTATGCACATGAGCAATATAGACGCGGTTTTCTTTATGAGAGACCGATCGTTCTTGTTACAGATAAGAATGAGTTGGCATATAAGGAACGTTGTGAGGAATTCTGCTTTAGGGGTGCAGGAAAGAGCTGGATCAGGAGCTGCTATGCCTGATTTCCAAGCCATGTTCAATATTATGATGGCTAATATTGATAAGGAATGCTCCAATAGTGGTGATAGGTGGGGGTTCTCCCATGCAAGCGCCTAGGGCTGATTTTGCCAAGATGAATAAAGATTATTCTACTCTTGGAAGGAAGTCATTCCATGGGACGAAGTCAGCTATAGAAGTGCAAGATTGGTTGGATACCTATTAGCTCATCTTTATTGATATGGATGTGGAATATGCTATGGAGAGAAAATTGGCTTCGAGATAGCTTCAAGGCTGAGTAATGAATTGGCGGTATGTTGTCACTATTGTTACTCCAAAAGACCGGTTTTCTTGGGATTAATTTAAGACGAGGTTTGAGGAGAAGTTTATTCCGATTGCTTAGAAGTCGGGTCTATTCAGAAAATTTGTTGATCTCTAGCATGGAGAGATGACAGTTTCTGAATGTGTGGCAGAATTTGATGCTTTGTCTAAGTATGGGATGTCATTCATTAATACTCCCTTGAGAAAGAATGAGAAGTTTATCATAGAATTGGTTAACTATCTCAGAGAGAAGTTAGTGGATCATATTGATGAGACTTTTGAAAAGCTAGTAGAGAAGGTACTTCACCATAAGAGTTTGTACCCTAAGGCTAAGACTGCTATTATTGCTTCCGCTGAGAAAGAGGAGCCAAAGCCGTTGCAAGGCAGTGAAAGCAAGAAGAAGTGGAATAGAAAGAGAAAGTAATCCCAGGGAAAGGGTGGTAAGAAGAAGGGTAAATAGGAACCTGTTTGCTTCGGATGCAACAAGAAGGGCCATCTAATTAGAGGCTACAAGACGAGTGAGAAGAAGAAATGCTATAATTGTGATAAACTTGGACATTTGAAGAAGAATTGTCCAAAACCAGTAAAGGATAAGCTGATGGTGAAGGCATATGCTTTTGAGGCAGTCCCGACTTCGTCAAGTGCTCCCTCGACAAAGGAGAATAAGAAGGGAGTTATTATTCAAGGTATGCTTTCTATTGGTGATGTTCATGTTCGAGTTTTGTTTAATACCGGTGCTTCTCATTCATTAATCTGTAGTGACCTAGTATATAGATTTGGATTAGAACCTGAGATGGTATACCGACCCCTAATCATGACAAACCTTGTTGGAGGCTCTACTATTCTTTGCATGGTTTGTCTTGGACTAGTTTTATCGATTCATGGATATTCTTTGGTTTATGATTGTTTTGTTTTGAATTTTGTTGGGTTCGGGATTATCTTGGGAATGGATTGGCTAAAGAAGTATGCGGCTATAGTGGATTGCGAGAAGCTATTGATGACAATCGGAGATATGAATAGGCGAATGGTAGCGATTAGCTGCCTACTAGAGGATGAGGTGATGGTTAGCTTTCTATATTTGCTTGAGGTTCCGTAGAAGGGATTACCATCAGTGTCTATCGCTAGAGAGTATCTGAATGTCTTCGAGGAAGTGACTGGATTGCCTCCGCATAGAGAGATCGAGTTTCGAATAGACTTGGTAAAGGAAGCCAGAATGATAGTTAGGCCTTTGAGGCTATGGCACCCAAAGAGCAGAAGGAATTGGAGGTGTAGGTGAATGTCCTATTGAGGAAAGGTTTCATTCGAAGCAGCATAGCTAAATGGGGCGCACCTATAGTGTTCGCAACGAAGCTGGATGGCTCTTTGAGGTTATGTGTGGATTATCGTGAGCTGAATAAAGTGACGAAGAAGAGCAAGTATCCACTCTGATGCATTGATGAATTGTTCGATCAGCTGCACGTTGCAAAGATGTTCTCTCAAATGGATTTGGCAATGACACCAGCTTAGAGTAGCGAGAGAGTATGCCTATTACTGCGTTTCGTACGCCGTTGGGTTTTTATGAGTGGTTGGTGATGCCATTCAGGTTGATCAATGCTTTGGCATGCTTTATGGATCTCATAAATTGGGTTTTTAGAGACTAATTGAAAAAGTTCATGCTTGTATTCGTGGATGATATTCTGAGCTACTCCAGAGCTGAAGAAGAGCACAAGACGCACTTGAGGATTGTGCTATAGATATTGAGGAAGTACAAGTTGAGAACGAAGTTCTCTATGTGTCACTTCTGGAGAGAAGAAGTGAGATTCTTGGGTCATGTCATTTCGAGACAAGGTATATCGGTGGATCCTACGAAGGTAGCAACGGTCTAAGATTAGAATCAGCCCAAGAAATCTACAGATGTAAGGAGTTTTCTAAGATTGGGGAGATATTATAGATGCTTCATCAAAGACTTCTCGAAGATAGTAGCACCGTTAACCAATTTAAAAAAGAAGAATCAGGCCTTTATATGGGATGCGAAGTATGAGCATGCATTTGTGGGTCTGAAAGAGAGGTTGACGAGTGCACCAATTTTGACCATTCTAAGTAGAAATGAAGAGTTAATAGTATACACTGATGCTTGTGGTACTGAATTGGGTGTGGTGTTGATGAAGAAAGGGAAAGTTGTTCCTTATGTTAGTCGACAACTAAAGCCGCATGAGAGAAATTATCCGACTCTTGATTCAGTGTTGGCGATAATCATTTTTGCTTTGAAAATATAGAGGCGCTATCTATTGGGAGAGAGGTTTGAGCTGTTTATGGACCACAAATCCTTGAAGTACCTTTTCTCTCAGAAGGATCTCAACCTTCAACGGCAACGGTGGTTGGAATTCTTGGCCTCTTATGATTTTAGTATTTCCTATTCTCCAAGAAAAGGGAATGTTGTCGCTGATGCATTAAGTAAAATACATGCTGGCTTAGGATCGATGTTCTTGGAATGAAAGCAGATAGAGTATATTATTGGATTTGATTTTAGGCCTCACTACGGGCTAGAACCTGAAATGTTGGCAAGCTTATCGATTATACCTACTCTAATTGAAAGAATCGATACTAGTCAGAAGCAGGATGACAGGCTAGCTGAGATCATAGCAAAGGTAAAAGGAGTGGAGTCTGAAAGCATGAAGCAATACGAACTCGACCGAGAAGGTTGGCTTCGCAAGGACGGGAGGTTGTTTGTTCCCGATGTTGATGGATTACGAGATGAAGTGCTAAGAGAGTGTCACCATTCCAGGTTGATCATTCATCCCGGCGGTAACAAGATGTACCAAGATATGAAACGAACTTACTACTGGGAAGGTAGGAAGAGGGATGTTGGGGCATTCATCTCCATGTGTGTGAACTGCCAATTGGTAAAAGCAGAGCAAAAGAAACCTAATGGATTTTTGCAACCATTAGAGATTCCTGAATGGAAATGGGAGCAAGCGTCGATGGATTTTATTGATGGATTGCCAAGGACTCCAGCAAGGTATGGCAGCATTTGGGTTATAATTGATTGATTGACCAAGAGTGCAAGGTTTATACCCGTCAGGTCAAGTAGTACGGCATCCAAGCTGGCAGAGCTATATGTAAAGTGGATGGTACAATTTCATGGTGTGCCAAAGAACATTGTGAGCAATTGAGATCCGTTTTTCACTAGTGGGTTTTGGAAGAGCTTACAAGAGGCGTTGGGGATGGAGCTACATCTTAGTATAACTTATCACCTGCAAACAAATATACAAACTGAAAGAGTAAATTGTATATTGGAAGATCTCTTGCAAGCATGCATTATAGACTTGGTGGATCATTTGCATTTGGTGGAGTTTGTATACAACAATAGTTATCAGTCGAGTGTTGGTATAGCTCAGTATGAAGCATTATATGGTCGACCATGTAATGCTCCTTCATGTTGGTGGAAAGCGGGTGAGAAACTGACACTTGGTCCATATATGATTAGAGAGACTTCGGAGAAGACTGAGATCATTCGGCAATGAATGAAAGCTGCTTAGAATCGACAGAAAAGCTATGCGGATAAGAGATGGAGAGATTTAGAGTTTTTTGTCGGAGATATGATATTTTTAAAGGTTCCTTCATTAAAGAATGTAGTTCAATTTGGTAGGAAGGGGAAGTTGGCACCAAGATTTGTAGGACCTTTTCTGATTATCAAGAGGATTGGAAAACTAGAATATATGGTCGACTTACCTCAGAAGATGGCGGGCGTGCATAATGTTTTCATGTATGTTATCTACGGAAGTTTATGCATGACTCAGGCGTAAATATTACACTGGATCAAATAGAAGATGTTGAGGTAGAACCAAAAATTTCTATATCTCGTAGGTCGCTTCGTATTATTGGGTATGATACAAAATAACTTAGGAGAAAAACGGTGAAGCTAGTTAAGGTACAATGGAAAGGAAGCGAGGACGATTGTATGTGGGAGATGGAAGAGAGTATGAGGACTTATTATCTAGAGCTCTTTGAATGGTAAGACCCATCATTTATCGTGATTACTTTCACCATTGTATACTATATTTGATAAGTTAGTGTTCTGCATGATAGGATAGATTAACTATACTATTGATTATGTGGCTGCTTGTTTGAGATATGTAATGGTTGCTTATGATTGGTAGGCATGCAAGATAACTATAGGTGCCTATACTTTGGCTTGTTTGGAGATTTCAGGGGCGAAATTCCTAAAGGGGGGAGAATGTAAAGACCCGTATGTTACGTATCAAAGGATTGTAAAATATTTTTATTTTATTATTGTGAGGTCGTATGATTCTATAATTTTGGGATATGTGGGCTATAAATTTTAACACGAGTCTAATTAGGGTCTCAAATTAGTTCCATTGCTTCAAGGTAATGGTTTCCCTTTTCGTAAAATGATTATAATAGAAAACCGAACTTACGGTTAGGAAGTTATGCCCGTTTTAAGTTTTAAAAGTTGCTGGCCAGAAATAGTATGTAATTAGTTAAGCCCATTAGTTGGTTCATTAGTCTAATTAGAGAATAATATAAATAGGGGATGTAGAAGTCAAATTAGAACTTTCCCCTCTCATTCCAAATCAGACTAAACCTTAGTTAGCCCTAGATTCATCCTAATTCATGCAAATTTCTCTCTAAGTCAAACTAGACCGTGGATTAGAGACCAGATCCTTGATTAGAAGCTAGAAATCATCAAATTGATTGATTAGAAGTGCTTTTCATTACTATCCAAATTGGATCTACATTCAAATTGGTTGAATTTGGTAATTGATGAGTGGTTTATGTCTTCTCATTATCCTATACATGTTTAAATGGTGAAATTGCATGATTTAAAATGATTTTGATAGCAAACCTTTTCTAAAGCCCTAATTACACATTAACTGTGCATATGACCTAAATTGAGTTAGAATTCATTTTATTCATATTTATATATTCATGATTATATGTAGATCTATGATAGAGATTAACTTGTTTGCCTTATTTCTATGAATTGCATGTTTGAATGGATGAAATTGCTTGTTATGCTATGATTTGATGTTATGCTTTGGTATTGTTTGTTAGTGTTGTGGATGCATAGGAAGATAGGTTGGTGATTTGGGCAAATTGGAGACAAAATTGGTTGGAATTGGATGAATCTTAGAGGGGAAGCTCTGGACTATGGAAGGAGCTTAGGGTTTAAGTCGCAGGTCTAGATTCACTATGCATGGAAGTTGGTACCTACATGAGAGGTCGGTACTAAGTTCTCTGGGTTTGTCCAAAAAGTCAGCGATTTTGGAGAATTTAAGAGCATGGTTAGTAGAGGTGACCCAAGTCAAGGGATAGGTGATTGGCTAAGGGTTGAAGGCTATACAGACTTGTTTTCTAGAATTTGAAGTAGGTGCTTTGAAGTGAGAACCGATTTGTTTGGATGGATAGGTCAGGGCTAAAGCATTTAGGCAAGGAGTACTAGAAGTAAGAAAGGGAAGGAAAGAAACTTGGCCTATAATTGGCTAAGGGGAGAGGTCGGTACCTACATGAGAGGTCAGTGCCGACTTCCTATGGTGAGTCCAATGAGGGTGGTACTTCTGGGAGGTGAAGTAGAGGTCCTGTAGATCATCCTAGAGGTGTTGGCTTGTTCGCATCAGGGTTGGATAGCAATGTAATATCATGATTAAAAGCTATAATCTTCGGATGTTGGCTCGTGTTGGGAGTAGGTTCCAAAGATGACGGTTTGGTAATGAAGGGACCAGTAGGATCGGTGAACGGGAAGGGTTCCTCGTAAATAATAAAAACTGGATTGAGCAAGAAGGGCTATGTGTCCTAATGGAGCAAAGGTGAGATTGGGAGTACGTAATTAGAAATCATTGATGCTCGAAGTGTTTTCTGTTGTATGCAAAGTAGGGGTATTATATGTGGGGACGCCCATGAATTGGTAGCGAGGATCAGTATACCCTGGGTCTGTGGCTTTGGGTCTAGTGTCTAGCTTTGGGCTACAAGACATGTATCAAACGTTAGGCTGCAAGATACAAGAGTACAACGGAGTACCGGGATTTCTACTAGTCTCTGGTAGAAAGGAGGCCACACGAGCTATCATATATTCAGAGCACATGGAGTGAAAGTTAGAATTGTTTGATGGATGCTATGGTTGCTTTGGTTGCTTTCTTTAGTATGCTATCACTCATAAATATCATGGCGATAGGTATTGGAGATAGGAATACCTGGAAGACTGATATCCTTTACTTTGTTTGTAGTTTATCTTTATGATATTGTAAAGCAGCAAGTTATAGTGTTATGCACTAACTCTTTGGTTGTAGGGTCAGGTCAGGTATGATTCGTGTACTCTTGTTCCTTACCAAATTTACATGTATAGTATTTTGAGACTCATTTACCGCTCACACCAAACTGTTGTCTAACGCAAGGTTTTATGCTTTGTTTCTTATTATCTTTGGTACTCTTAAATGAGTAGACTAGATAATAGGTCTAGGTGACGTAGTAGCTATTCGGAGGACAAGCTAGATGGAGCTATGTCGTATTATATACATATATGGATTTTTACGCTTTTTCGTCGAGCAAGCTGTGGAGCCCGTGACAATGCTTGCTTATTTCCATTTGTTGAAACAGTTTATTTGAGTTTACTTCTATTGTATAAACTCTATTGCATTTGATGTATATCTTTGTGGATCTATTGCTCTGATGATGATTTATCACATAGTTATTACTGTCTCCTCTATTATATCTGTGATATTATATTTTATACATGCTCTATGATACATGATAGGTTATATGCTATATTGGTTTATTTCAACCCCGATGATCATCCTATATTAGCCGGGCACGGATAGCGCACTATTTACATACTATTAGTGTCGGTGGTATAGACGGTCCTCACAAATAAAATTTAAAATTGTATACTGCAAATATATGATATAAATTTTACTAGTTTATATAGTATAAAATATATACTTTCCATTATGAAATATACACTAATAAACTATTTTGAAATATTTTAAAAAAGAAATTAACATAAAATCATCGGTGGGGTGTTGGTAAGTTGTAGCTAATTTGTAATAATGACATCGGCAATTTGTCGGTACAGTTATGACTTACCGATACATTACCAATGACCTATGCATATCCTTGCCCGGTTCTACTAGACTAAATCATTTCTCCATCCCTAATTACTTCGCTCCTATTTACCTCAAACCTTTGTTTGTTCAACCGACCACCCAAGCTCCAACACCGTGTGCTCCAACCTCTACCACCGCCACCACACTTTAGTAGCGATCCAACCTTCATCAACCCCTCCTCACTAACGTGTGAGCCCCCTCCAGTGCAAGAACCACCTTTACGCATTGCCATCCAATGTGGGCAACGCTCCAACATTGTTCCTTCTATCGCCTTGTGTCAGTGCTCCATCTACGTCATTATTACCCCCAATTGTTGTATATGGGTATGAAATTAATTTTACATTTAAATTAATTTTATTTAGATATGGAATTAATTACATTTTAATTATCTATTGTCGATATAGATGATTTTTGCTTAATCATCCCTTATCAATTTAGATAATTTTTGGTTATTTATCTCTTATCAATTTAGAAGATTTTATATTTGTAATCTTTATATATTTTGTGAATCCTCTGTTCTTGTTAAAATTATAGATTTATTTATGAAATATTACCAATATAAATTATTGCCTTAGAAAATTATTTGGCCTCATCTGACAGGATTGTATATAATCGTCACATGGATGTTCGTTTTTATTGTGAAATAGACATCAATATTTATCTAATATGATATTTGTCAAAATTTTCCAAGTATTTGACAAGTTACAAACACAATGATATTTTTACATTTCTCAAATCATTTCATTTCAAATGCTTCATGAAATTTCGATGGTACTTCCCTTTTGTTCCCCATGTACAGGCATTTGTGTAAGTCACGTGGAATAAGTGGTAGTGCTATCAACATTTTGTTCAATCGTTTGAGGTAAAATGATTTATAAAATATTAAAATAATGTGTCTGTAATGGGAACATTAGTAGGCCAATGAGTAATGTATACCTTAGATAGCTAATTTTAAATTTATAAGAACCCGATGAACTAGTCCAAATTGTAGGACAAACCGAAGACATAGAACCCCTTATTAATAAAATGATATGGTTGAAGTATATGAAGATGACGATAAAGAAATCGATGTAGATGCAAATGAGTTTTACAATGAAGATGTTGATTTAATTATTGACAAAGAGGATGATGATCAAGACTGGTAGTATATAGATTTAGTTTTTGATTTTTTTTCATGTAATCCAACATGATTAACCAACTACAATTTTGTAATTGTTCATCATTCGGTGTGACGTTATATGTTCTCGAATCATATATATAGTTATCGAAATTTCATGTGTATATAGTTGTTCATTTTTTATTTAAACTTTCAAGTGTTCAATTTATGTTCAATGTATATAATTGTATATGCTCTCAAAACACAGTCCTATAATTGTTTGCATGTATGCAATCATACGATTACTATCTTATCTTGTTTATATTGTTGTATACTTGTAATAGATATGACTTCTCATAAACGTCATAGTAGCAGCAATAGGTCGTGAAGGTGGTCATTATTTGGTAATAGGCTACCCTTGCTTACTCAGCACATCACTTCTTCATCATAAGATACCCAGCCACGGTTATCCATGCAGCACATTTAGGCTGTTGGAACAGCCAACCCGTAGCGAAAGTAGTGGTGAATTTCAAATTTTTTTACCATTTAGGATCTTTATTGGACCTATGAAGTCTAATTTATAATATTTCTAAATTTTTCTAACTAAAATTATTATTTAATTTAAATTTATAATTAAATTTTATATTCAATACTAAATATTATGTTAAACATATACGCATATCATATACATATATCTGTGTGTGTATGTGCAACATAGCAAACCGTGTAAGGTATAATATGCTCGTGTATAGGTGTTGGGATTTACATCGCAATGGAGATGTTAGCTCATCTAGTATACAAATATATTGTCCAACTACATGTTTATTTAATTTAATTTGTTTATATAAAATATTACAAATATATATAATTTAAGTAATTTAATGTATGTATATAAACTATAGTTTCTTTTAAATAATTATATATATATGTAAATATATACATGAAATTATAACATTGAATGAATATAGAATTATATATGTATGTTTAAAACATTTAAAAAATTATATTAAAATAAAATTTTCATTTTACTGTATAATCGACACTACTATATATATAATACATATATTTGCATTTAAATATTTAGTATAATAATATATATATATATTAACACTTTTAAAATATTAAATATATATATATATACATGAAAATGTGCACGACATAAAATTAAATTTTTATACATACATACATACATATATATTAAACTAATATCTGTATGGATAATGATTAAAAATTAAATAAAATATATTTCGAAAGATATTGTGAATTTTAAAGTTTTAGAAAAAATCTAAGTGATATTTTGTTACTTGAATATTTAATATATAATTTTATAATTTAAAACAATTTTAAATCAATTTTAAATTTCAGTCGAATTTAAAATAATAAATTATATATACAAAAAATTCTTTTTATTTCTGCCTAAAACATATTAAATGATGATTTAACTTTATAAATTTTAAAATAAATTTTATAATACATAAACTTATAGATATAATTAATTAGTTTAAATAATATTTAATAATAATATATAACTATAAAAAAATATTTTTACCAAAAGTATTTTATATATGAAACTATAAATATAAAATTACAAAAACATATTTTGTATATAATAGAATATAGAATTAAATTATACAGTTTATATATAATTGAATAATATATACTAAATTAATTAAATAAAAAAATTGTTTTTTACTTTTTGAGCCGTGCATATTATAGGTAGGTATATGACAAAAAATAAACTTTTTATTAATATATAACTGTGTAAACATACAACCAACTTGATTGTGATAATATATCGAAATAATAGAATCGTCACCTTACTAATATTACACAATATGATATATAAATATCAACTCAATAGAATATAAATGTAATTAGATCATTGCCTTATACCAAAGCCAAAAACTCATACCTTGAAGCATTGAAATGAACTCCTGAATCGAATTCCAATTCTAAAGGTGTTATCTTCCGAACTGCATACCATCGGCTATCGAATAATATATTATTTAATTTGATTTGAGCTTGTATTATTGTAGGAGATGGGATGAAGGGCTCAGGCAGAAATGATGATATTTTAAGGCTTCCAAAAGTCCATAAATAGGTGTGGGTTGAGATGCTTAAATAGAGGAGGAATGTGGACAAGTAAGGATATAGATTTCTTACCAATTCTCCTTCCCTTATCCATTCAAAAAAAGCCCTCTTGTTTCCATCATATGGCCGCACCTATCACCTTATCATAGCCGAATACATTAGCCATCTATATGGGCTTCAAACACATTTAAAGCCCAAACAAAATATTTTGCATCTAAATCCAATTTAAACGCGTATTGACATTGTATATCAATTAATATATTTATAACTATTATAAATACATTTAATAATATTGGTTCATCAAACCAAAATAAAATTTTATAACTAATATTTCATAAATATTAACTAATTTATAACAATTATAATCTAATTAAATCATGTGCTCAAGGAGTATTCAACGTTTCGGTTGTTTGACTCTTTAGGTGTAAATTTGGTCAGCGATTAATATTGAACTATTCGAATATTAACGTTCACGCGTCACTTAGCAGGTGGTGTGACATTTTGACCAAATTTAGTGCTTACTTAATTTTAGTAAAATCCAATTTAACTTTATAAGCGTTACCCGATAGTGATAATAATTTACACCAATTCTCTTCATTAAAACTATATCGCGTCGGACTTTTGGAATTTGGTAATGGTCAAAATTCTAATATCATCCATATTCAACTCTATAGTCCAAACACAAAGTCCTTGGTTCAATAATAAAAATTATTATTAATCGAAATGCTCTGACTAGAGACTTTGACTTTGAGTTGACTTCAATTGACCGTGATACTAACCTCATGTTATTGAGGAGGCGAATCCTCTCTTAAATAGTGTTTCACTTCCAATGCTTCCACTCGACCCAACTATAGTCGTACGACGGATGTCGGGCCACGATTTAACTATAATCAAAGTAGAGCTTCCATATTGAAGATCAATAGTATTCTCAAGTAAAGAGAACTGTGTAATTTCGTCACATCGATATTTTCTATTTGACCTAAGTTCTATTAACCAACGGAAAACAATCGACCGAGTCATTCCATAGTTATCAAATAACTATCAGTACATAACCTCTTGGTGCCCCCAACAACCATGTGTAGCACTCTGCCTAACATTTGGAGAGCTTTACGTACTCTAGTCTCAAAGGATGTATTGACATCTAGTATCGATACATGTTGATTAGGAATATTTAAAATGGTATATTTGTTTTCATTATGATAAATTATTCACGGTCACAACACTTTAGCTATTATCACAAAACATACCATTTATGGATTTTCTATTAAATATACTTTAAATTAATTTAGTTAATTAATATAACACATTACATCAAGTAATATAAAAAAAACACCTTTTATTTCGAACAAGATTGGTTGTCAAGTTAGATATATATAAAAAATTACATAATTGCCCCTAGGTCATACCCCTAACTTTGTCAATCTCTCACTTCCGCTTGGGGTCAATTATGGAATCTTATTCTAACTTCTCCAATCGGTTTCCTCAAAACTAATCGGGCTAGTGCCTCAGTGAATGGGTATGCTATTATGTTTTAATTATCTACTCTGTCAATCAACTCTCCTCGACGTTGATAAATTGTTTTATCATGTGGAACAATTCAGATTATGTCTTTCGACTTCTAGTGAGTTCTAAGTTCTATCACGTACTATATCACGGCATTGTTATTGTATAACAATGTTTTGGGATTCTCAACATTTGGAATCATCCTCGACTCATTGATAAGTTTGTGTATACATACACATATATATAGCTTTTAATATGGTGCTATTCAAGTCAATGTACTTAGTATTTTCATTGAATCGGCTACAATGTCTTCCATTTGGAACATTTCCAACTTAATGAACCTTTATATTAATTTATTATTGACATATTATACTCAATATCACTTATGAAGTTTGACTTTGAATACTCCTTCATAAGGAGTTCGTTGAATCTGTAAACAATATTCTAGTATCTCATAAATACACGAGAACACCTCAAATAACCATTTAGGATATCTATTTGGATTTGATATTTGCTTCATATACCAAATACATAAACAAATCATAATATTGTACACATCATAACACGCACAATAACTTTTATTGCCAATTCATAAGGAATTCATCTTACATGTTCTGTATTAAACATTTTAATAAGGTGTCCTATTATATCATTTGGGAAATTCCTAATATTTTTTATATACTTGCTATAAAAGATATCATTTATAAATCTAACATAAAACACCTAAAGCTGATTTTAACACAAGTACATCGTTAACAACCAGCAGTGTGTTGTTACTTATGGTTTAGAAATATTTATGTACCTCTTAACGTTCTTTCTTATGTATACACCCTTCCTCTGCATTTTGACTGATAATCATACTGTTTGATATTTCTATCAAAATACTTGTTTAATTTTAATGCTTGTCAAATGACACTTTC
The DNA here is from genome assembly GCA_030737815.1 of Allium fistulosum. Taxonomy (NCBI): domain Eukaryota; kingdom Viridiplantae; phylum Streptophyta; class Magnoliopsida; order Asparagales; family Amaryllidaceae; genus Allium; species Allium fistulosum. Next base: position 958,068,301 of record CM060903.1, on the reverse strand, counting down.
ATATCTATTCTTGGAGTATATCCAATAACTCACAAACTCAATACCGCTCCACTAACTTCTAGACACTTTGGTTATTATGTGTAAATGTACCAAAAACATAAAGTCATACCATGCGATAATTTTGTGAGTAAAATCCAAACCAACTTGAGTATATCGAATGATGAATCTGTTATGTAAATTTCAACAATTGAAGTTCATGGTATTATTATTATTAATGTGGCTTACCATATTCTAATTGCATTTTGTATTTCTCTTAAAGACCCATTTGCGGCCAATGGATCATATCCTTTCGGTACATTTATCAAAATCATATTTTTGATAATGTATTTGGAATCTATTTCGGATTTTCACATTGTACAATATCATAGAGTCAATTCTCTTAATGGTTTAATTAAACAATCCGAAATTATTTATTCTTGACATTAACAAGAAACTCATAGTTTCTCTTTAATGTACAAGAATACACATTAGATGTTCTAATGTATTTGTGTTCATTTAGGTTTGGTCAATTTCATTTCATCCATTCTAATCAGTTTTATCATTGGATATCCAACAGGTGTTTCTCTTAAAGAAATTTCTTCGCTACGAAGTTGGTATTTCTTGAAACAACAGTGTTTCTCAGTGCAACGAAATGGGCATTCATAAGAATTTTATGAATTACCTTATATAAAACTGGTTTTGCATTAGTTCACAACATATTTGTGCTCACAACATAAATTAGTCGTCTAATGACCATCGTTTCCAAAATTCTCTTGGGATGATTCATACAAGAACCCTTACTTACAATTATTACATGCAGTCTTTCAACTCGCACAACCTGCCAAGTCTTTGGCCTATGATATATAAGGGTTTCTTATAAACCTTTATCTTATATGGTTTTGTAAACTATTCTTTGGATGATATTAGTTTTAACCTTGTGTATTACTCATAAGTACTGGCCTTATAAAAAGAATTTAACTCAAGTTCACTCATCATTAACCGTGCTTTGTTCAATAAAGTTTGATTACTCCTTAGCAATACATCATTATATATTATAGGAAGGAGTGATTTTTGAGACCAAAACTTTATTCATATTAGGTATACACAGAACTCATTCCAATATACTTACTGATTCGATAAACCGAATCATTTCCGTCGTATGTTATATTATTTACTTTCCTTTTCTATTCTATGAGTTTATCATAGACTTTTACATGTGTATCAAATACACATATCCATGTCTGTGATAACTCATCAATGAATATGACTAAGTACGTGGAACCACTTTATAATTAAAAGACTTACAATTTCATACACCTACATGTATTAATCTAAAGAGTTTATCAACTCTTATGACGCTCCCACTGGATAGTTACTTTGCCATTAATTGTCTGAGATATAATTAACTAGTATCATCTGATTCATAACCATATAATACAAATTATTTCTCAAAACTATGGCTTAGTCTATAACTCTAAAATAATTGAAAATAATTTAGATATTTCTTTATTTTCCAATGCATCATTTTTGTTATGAAAACGAATACCATATTATAGTTTTATTTCATAACGAATATTCATAATATTCACATTAAAATATAACTATGTCTATTTTTCAGTTGACACCGAAATAGTCATTATTTCATAAATAATGTGTGGTACGTTTTATTAAAACAATTTTCGTAAATAATGTGCAGTACATTTTACATGGCTCTCTCCTACTATTTCCACTATTACTATAATAGTGTACTGAATTCGAAGGTCCGTCATTCACTTTATATATATTATTTATTTCATATACCGCAACTATTTTTCAGTGGAGGGTTCTTTGATCAAATATCTTAAACTAAAAGAAATAATCTCATAGAAAATGGTTTTCTATATAAAAAATACATTTCAGAATAGAAACCATATTTCTTATTTCAATGTTAAGTATCAATTATTATTATCACAATTCTCATTTTCGATGTTTCTTTATGAAGCAAAAGTGACTATTCACTCTCTTCGTTCCAACTATACCTTAAATTACATCTACTCTTGTACATTCGTTATTCTTTCTAAATGGTCGAACCATTCAAAAAGTCCCTTACTGCAATATCATAATGAACTCTTTGCAAAAATGCATTTGATTATCCTTAACATTTAAGGACATCAAATACGATGCATGCCTTAGGTAAACTGATCGACTTGACATTTTAGCGATTGAGTTCTTAAATCTATATTGTATTTTTGGTCTTGTATTACATTTAACACAATATGGTCTTTTTTGTAATCAATCAAATTAAATACTCGATCTCACACTATGGTTTATTTTCTTATTACGGATAAACTAATTTCATCGAAATAGTGTACATTACAAAGTGTGACCGTTCACCATATAACATTTATATGCGATTGTATATGAATCAAATAGCCATAGTATTGTATTGCTTTTGAGTTCAGAACTCATAGAATGCAATACATAGTCTCGACCAAATAAACACATAAGCGACCAAATTACAAACGTAATCAGTAGTTGTAGAAATAGGCGCTTGCCGGGGTGTTAAAACGATAACAGATAACAAGCATTATTAGTAAGTATATGTTATAGTTCTATTTTTCAATCTTCAGTTCAGTTCATTTATATATCTTAATTGATAAACATTTTATCAAGCATATTAAATGCACAAATTCATTAGTGTAGATTATAATAACATTATATAGCATATGTTCTTACAATATTAGAAAGATTAAATGTTATCATTTCATTTTTTTTAATAAGGTCCCACTAGACTATTATGTTTCACAAAAAACTAAGTCGAAACATAGAAGTACTTCGACTTCACTAGTGGGTGTTAGGATCATCCGTCTTGGAATTTTTACCCTGAGTTTTCTCAACAAGTCATAGCTCTACGGATGATGGATAACTCCTTATCGGTTGTATTCTATTCAACTCCTAACCCTTGGTACCTTGTCCTAATTTCACTTGGATCTTAAGTTTGCTTAACAAATCAAAATGAAATTATTCATTCGTACATAAGTATAATATATGTACATTGAGCTTGCTCAATATATATATATATATATATATATATATTACCTCATGTATTCAATATATTAATAGTACTACACATAACATCCCTAGCTTAAGTTTGCTCAACAATTAAGGAGTATGCAAGTAATTTATTAATATATATATATATATAGTAGAGGACAACATTAGATTGAATATTCATAATCTTTAGTATATTATATTGAGTGATATCGACATATGCAATAATGTATTTCTTTTGAAATACCCTCATGATTCAAGTGTGGGACACATCGAAAATCATGGTATACGTACATTTACGTATGTATTTATTTAATTAATTTTAACTAAGTAATATTTTAATTAATTTTATATTAATTTAATATAACATTTATATTGAATATTTATTATATATTATAACCTTTATAGTGTAACACATATACACTACAATAAAATACCCGTTTCATAACTGGCAGCTGCCAATCTTAATATGCAAAGTTGTAATAGGGTGATTACATTTTACAACTATTTATGACAATTGCAAGTGACCGCTGCAGTAAGGATTTTCTACAACGGTTAAAAGCACTTGCAATAGATTCTTTCATAACTATAAATGCCAGTTGTAAATCTATGACATTTAGCTGCAACTTATATATTATAACACACATATAACTGCATTTGATAATTTAACGATTGAAACAAATATTATCATAAAACAACCAACAATATTATAGAATAATTTAATGATTCATTTCTAAATCACATAATAAATTTTATAAAATACATTTTTTATCCTCAATAATATTATTATAAAACACATATTTTATATTCACTTTATCTAATAAATTTAATTCCTTTCTAAAGTACATATTTTTTATATTGAGTCGTTCTTTGCCTTACTACCTTCATATTCATTCTCCATGTTGCATTGTACATGCATTTTTACGCTCTATCTTGCATTGTACCCCACTTGAATTTCCAACTGAAACAACAACTTAGGTTTTAGCATCTCCATCAACATCAGTTAGGCCCTCCAATTTAGGAGCACCCCTCGCCTTGTCATAACCCACAACTCCATAAGATTTAGCCGTGCTTGATTTGGTTGAAAATAGAGACATGCCCGGAACCAAAGGTTCCTCAAGAACCATTTCTTCATGACCTATCAGCATAGCAGCCTTGACTTCGCCTTTTTAAAAGCCAAAATCCACCACTGCCTCTTCTTCTACCAAGTTCTCCAACAGTGCAAAGCTATTTTTATTTTAAAGCATACTAGAGGATCCATCTCTTTCACATTGCCAAACTCCAACGTTGTATTAGCTAGCGATGACTGACCTAAGCTGTAGAGAAGGGGTTAAAGCGATGAGGATCTGGTGATAGCTCTTGGTGTATGTGCCTATTAACGGGCTTTAGAGATAATTCATCAAACATCATATCAGCATCAGATTTCTTCATTCGGTTTTCTCCTTGTCTGTTGCTTTCATCATCATAGTCCATATTAACCACATCGGCACTTGATGATATCTCTGTTACATTCATCAAACATAGTAACCTCTTTATACTTCTTCCAAAAAATCAACCCACAAAAAAATTAAACTTCGCCAGAGAATCAATTTCCGCAGGCAAACTAAACACGCCGCCCGATTCGTTATCACATCGCCTTGCCTGAAATAGAGAGCAGTTGCAAGTGTTTGAATGTCAGTTTTGGAAATAGCCTATATTTGCATCGTTGTCCGGAGGAGGCTATCATCGCAAAGTAAAAGGGGGGCATGGATCTAGAATGATGAGGTTAGAATAATCTCACTCGCATTTGCCGAAGGTGTAGCCTGATGACGTTGCTTGATATCCGGAGTTGCATTACCTAGATGACGATGAGATCAAAGGTTGTCGGTGATCGGGAGTTGCTTCACCTGGATCTATTCACTCTTTCTGAAGAGATGATTAAGAGGTTGGTGGATATGAACCCTTTGGGGAGGATTGGGGAGACGAGGATGTGGTAGTCGCTTTGGAAGTGGAGAATGTGAAGAAAGGGAACCGACAATGATGAAGTATTGTGGTGGTGAGGTGGAGTATTTAGGGGCAATATTTGGAATTTAGGGTTTAGTGGTGTAAGTGGGAAATGAAATTTTTAAGGAAAAGAGGGTGGAAAACTATTGCTACTAGTTCCACTGATGACCAAAATGAAACTAATAACAAACATTACCATAAATTTGTTAGGAGCCAAATTTGTTGATTTGGAGCAAAAAGTTTGAGTTTGGTGCCTAAAGAAAACTTGTCCAACTTTGTACCATACAAAGTTGCAAATTTGCAATACGTGTTGCAATAAATTTTGTTTTTAAATTTTATGAATATTTTTTAATTTTTTATAGAAAAATTCAAAATATTATTTTTAAACTTTATGAATATTTTTAAATGTATTATAGAAAATTTCAAATTTTCAAACTTTTTAAAATATTGAATATTAAATATTAAATAGTGAATATTACTTTTAATTATTAAATATTACTTATTAATTACTGATTGTTAAATACTAAATATTACCCTTAATTATTAATTATTTAATAATAATTACTAATTATTAATTATTAAATTAAGTACTAAATATTAATGGTAGTTATTTAATATTAAATAGTAATAGTAATTATTATAAAATATAACTGTTAATAATTTACTATTAACTATTAATTATACTTATAAATTATTAAATGTAATTAATAGATATTAACTATAATTTACTAGTTATTAACAATTAGTTATAATAAATTATTAAATATAAAAATTAATTGTTGATTATAGACAATAATTAGTAATTATAAATTATTTATTAATAATCTCTAGTTATAAATTATAAATAATCACCTATCTAAGTTTTCATTTATAAATTATTAAATATAAACTACCATTTATAATTATTAAATATTTGTCTTGATTATTGACTATTATTAATTATTAATTTTTTAATAGTCATTATTAATTAATGAATATTTAAAATTAATTAGTAAATACTAAATAGCACTTCATAATTATTAAATTTTATTATTAATTATTAAATATTAGTCTTAATTATTATATATATTAATAAGGGGCATTTCACCAGAAGGACAAACTTTGCAGTCCAATTAGTTTCTAGGACACACATTCAAAGAAATTACTTTCAAGGCCAAAGTCTGAAGAATAATTACTTTCAAGAACAAAGTCAGCAGTCCAATTACTTTCAAGTACATAATTTCATAGGTTTTTAGGCCCTACAAACTAATTATTTTACGTTTTGTCCTTGAAAGTAATTATTTTAGTTATGAGTCCTAGAAACTAATTCCACTTGCTAAAGAGACCCTTGTGGCTAATTTCCACTATTAATAATTAATTATTTAATAGTAATTATTAATTAGTAATTATTAAAAATTAAAATTAAATATTAAATACTACTTCTTGATTATTAGATCTTACTTATTAATTGATGATTATTAAATATTAACCTTAATCATTAATTATTAAACATTAGCTTTATTTATTAATTATAGTTAATTAAATATCGACTATTAAATACTAGTCTTAATTATTAATTAATATTAATTATTAAATACGTGAAATCATGAACTATAATGAATTATTAAATTGTAAATTAATTAAATGTTAAATTTTAAACATTAATTATTTACAAATTATGAGTAGGACAATGGTTATAAATAAATATTTACAATGGTCAAAATTAATTAGTTGTTACAAATCTCTATTACAACTGGCTAAAACAAACAGTTGTTAAAAATACGTTTATTACAACTGATAGAACAACTTAGTTATTAAAAATACATTTACTACAACTAGCAGGAAAACTTAGTTGTGAGAAACCCTTTATTACAACTGTAAGTAAATACTAGTTGTTAAAAACCATTTACTACAACTGTCATCTGGCACCCGTTGTAAAGAACTAGTTGTAATATGGTCATTTTCTTATGGTGATATCACACATATATGTATATCATTTAATTAATTAAAATTTTAATTAAAATACATTAATTTAAAAAAATTACTTTACATACATACATGTATACTTTTCAAATATCATAACAAATATCAAAATATTTAATACATGTATATATTATTCATTAATTAACTTATTTAGTTAATTTATATATTTTATTAACCTTATTAATAAATTTAAAATTTTGAAATTAATTTGTATTATTTTTCAAACATTTAAAAAAAATTATATTATAACATTTATAATGTGTATATGTTTTATTTTAAACTTAACTATTAAACTTAAAATCTAATATTTTTAATTTTTAAATAATTTTGAAAATTAGCCGGCCATTGCTATTAGGGATAACTTTTGGGCTCACATATCTGTTTGGGCTAGGCCGGTAGACGGGTAAGGTAGAGTACTTAATTACCCAAACCCAATCCTTCGACACTACCTTTCTAGACACCTAGCTATCTCGGTTGTAAGCCTATTAAATTAGCCCTATCATGACTACCTTTCTAACCTTTCAAGACCATATGGGCAATTGGGCTTTGATACCATTGTTGGAACTAGGCTAGCCGACAACGGTAGTAATGGGTGAATTTCAAATTATTTTACTATTTAGATCTTTGTTGAGCCTATGAAGTCTAATTCATTTATAACATTTCTAAATTTCTTTTAAATAAAATCAATATTTTATCTAAATTTATAATATAAATTTATATTAAGTAATAAATATTATGTTACATATATACGCGTATCATATACATATGTGTGTGTGCATGTGTAATAAAGTAAACCGTGCAATGTATAACATGCCCATGTATAATTGTTGGGATTTACACCTCAACGGACATAATAGCTCATCTTGTATACAAATATATTATCCAAATGCATGTTTATATACTTTAATTTATTTATATAAAATATTACAAATGTGTGTGTACTTATTTATGTAAACTATAATTTATTTTAAATAATTTTATAAATATATATATATATATATATATGTTTGTAAATAAATAAATGATATATGTATGTTTAAACATTTACAAAATTATATTAAATAATTTTTTATTTTACTGTAAAACCGAAAGTACTATATATATTAAGTACATATATTCGCATTTATATATTTAGTATAATATATATATATTAATACTTTAAAATATTCAATATATATATTAAAATATATTTATATACACCTAAAAATGTGCATGGCACAAAATTAAATTTTTTTATTTAAATAAATAAATATTGAATTAATATCCGTATGGAAAATAACTAAAAATTAAATAAAATATATTTCAAAACATATTATAAATTTTAATTTAAAAATAATCTAAGTGGTATTTTGTTATTTGAATATTTAATTTATAAGTTCATAGTTTAAAAACAATTTTAAATCAATTTTTAAATTTCGACCGAATTTAGAACAATAAATTATATATATATATAATGTTTTTTTATTTTCTACCGAAAACATACTAGATGATGATTTAACTTTATAAATTATAAAAAATATTTTATAATACATAAATATATAGATTTAATTAATTTTGATAATTAATTAGTTTAAATAATATTTAATAATAATATATAAATATAAAAAATATTTTATTTTTGGCAAAAGTATTTTATATATGAAACTATACAAATAAAATTACAAAACCGTATTTTATATAGAATAGAATATAGAATTAAATTATATAGTTTATATATAATTGAATAATATATATTAAATTAATTAAATAATACAAAATTGTTTTTTTATTTTCTAAGCCGTGCATATTGTAGATAGGTATATGACAAAGAATAATTTTTTTTATAAATATATAAGTGTATAGACATACTACTAACTTGATTCTGATAATACATCGATATGATAGAATCGTCACCTGACTAATATTACAGAGAATGATATATAAATACTAACTCAATAGAATATAAATGTAAATCAGATCATTACCTTGTACCAAAGCCAAAAACTCACACCTAGAAGCACTGAAATGAACTCCTGAATCGAATTCCAATTCTAAAGGTGTTATCTTCCGAACCGCAAACCAGCGGTTATCGAATAATGTATTGTTTAATTTGATTTGAGCTTGAGATGCTTAAATAGAGGAGGAATGGAGACAAGTTAGGATCTAGATCCCGTGCCAATTCTCCTTCCCTTATCCATTCAAAACAAAGCCCTCTTGTTCCCATCATATGGCCGCACCTATCACCTTATCATAGTCGAATACATCATCCCCCTATATTGGTTTCAAACCTATTTAAACACGTTGTATGAGTTAGAAAAGTCTAATTTAAACACGTTTCGATATCGTATATCGATTAATATATTTATAACTAGTAGAAATACATTTAATAATACTTGTTCATCAAATCAAAATAAAATTTTATAACTAATATATCATAAATATTAATTGATTTATAACAATTATAAACTAATTAAATCATGCGGTCAAGGAGTATTCAATGATTTGGTTGTGCTACTCTTTAGGCTTAAACTTAGTCAACTATTAATATCGAACTGTTCGAATATTAATTTTCACACGTCGCTTAGCAGGTGGTGTGATATTTTAGCCAAATTTATCGCTTACTTGGTTTCGGTAAAATCCAATTTTACTTTATTAAGTGTTACTCGATTGTGAGAATTATGTACACCAATTCTCTTCGTTAAAACTAAATCACTTTGGACTTATGGAATTTAGTACTAGTCAAATTTTGATATCGTCCATATTCAACTTTTTGGTCCAAACACAAAGTCTTTGGTTTAATAATAACAATTAGTGTTAACCGAAATGCTCTGGCCAGAGACTTTGACTTTCAGTTAACTTCAGTTGAGCGTGATACGAACATCATATAACCGAGGAGACGAATCCTCTCTTGAATAGTATTTCACTTTCAGTGCTTCCACTCGACCTAACTATAGTCGTTCGATGAACGCCTGCCACGATTTAACTATAATCAAAGTGTATTCTCAAGTCAAGAGAACCGTGTAATTTTTCCACATCGATATTTATTATTTGACCTTAGTTATATTAACCAACAGAAAACTATCGAGTTTCTATAGTTATCCAATAACTATCAGTACGTAACCCCTTGGTGCTCCTAGGAGCTATAAGTAACACATTGTCCAACATTTGGAGAGCATTACATACTCTAGTCTCAACGGATGTATCGATGTCTAGTCTGGATATATCTTGACTAGGAATATTTAAAATTGTATATCTATTTTCATTGTGATGAATTATTTACAGTTACAATACTTTGTAACTACTATCACAAAACAAACCATTTATGGATTTTATATTAAATGTAGTTTTAATTAAATTAATTACTTAATATAACGTATTATATCAAGTATATAATAGAAAGAAAACACCTTTTATTTTGAACAAGATTTGTTATCGAGTTAGATATATGTAACAAATTACATAATTGCCCCTAGGGCATACTCCTAACTCTGTAATAAACTGGCTCCGCCACCTTCGTGGGTTAGGTTTTTGTTTGTTGCATATAAAATTTATAGAATCTTAATATTATATTATATCTCTATATTACAGTAAAATATTAACATAGCATATGCATTAATAGGTTTGAGTTCTCAAATAACCACGTTGTAATGACTCATGTTTTACGTATCAGAGGTTCTTAAATTTTTTTTATCTACTTCATATAAGGTTGTATGACTCAAATAATTTGGGACATGGCTCTTAAGGACATTTTCCAAATCTATGATTTTTATTGAATTTCTATGTGAATTTTTTGCCCTAAAAATATTATATGGACTATGACTTTTGATAGAAGCCGAGTTAAGATCGGAAATCACTTCCTTTGCCTCAGGAAGATAGTTTCACATTCCATAGAGTGGTCATAATAGTAAAACGGACTTACTGTTTGAAAGTTATGGTTGTTTTAAGTTTTGGATACTACTGGCCAGAATTAGTGGGTAATTAACTAAGTCCATACTTCGGTCCACTGATGAATTTCGGGAATCGTACTAAGGGGAGGCTATAGGAACTGATCTAAGTCACTTCCATCTTCCCTAAAATAGTTCTAAGCTTCTATTAACCCTAATCCCTTCGAAAATCATCTCTTTTCCTAACTAATCTTACTTCATCATCATTAGAAGGACAATCAAAAAAGGAGGTTGTAGATCTATCAATTTAACGCATGGGAATTCGTCTCTCCTTATTTTTCACATTAGATCTAAGGATTTAAATTGGTATTTTGGGTAATGGGTGAGTGGTTCTTAACTTCTCACTATCCTATGTATGTTTATATAATAAAAATTGATGTTTTTAATATGATTTTGATCCTAAAATGTTTTCTAATTTTAATCACACTTTTATACATGTTTATGGCCAAAATTAAAATGGTTTTTAAATGGTTGTGCAATATCTTTTTATCATATTAACATGCTAGTGTAAATGTTAGATCTAGAATAATATTTGCTTGATTATCATGTTTGGATGAATAATCATGTTTGGATGAATTACATGTTAGATCAAGAATAGTATTTGCTTGATTATCGATGAAGGTAACTCAACGGTGAATGGAGTTAGCTTCCGATTAATTGTGGCTCGATGTTGAAGGGAGTCGTGAGAAAGGTTATCCACAAAGGGCGAGTTCTAGGAAGGGTAGCCTGTGGATAGAATAATAAATGGTTCTATCATGGAAAAGAATGTGGAATGGTTCCTTGAGGATTAACTAAAGCTTGATGGAGTAACGAAAAGGGCTCAGATATGCATGCTAAGGGATTGTTGATGCTAAGAGTGTTTTCTGATGTACTCGAAAGTAGGGGTATTATGAGGATCCTCATGGATACTTTGAAAGGCTACCCTGGATCGGTTGAATGGATCCATATACCCTAGAACGGTGGAATGGGTCCAGTATTAGCTTTGGGTTAAAGGCGAGTACACTGAAAACCAAGATTTATCCATTAATCCCTGGCAGGTGAAAGGTCATATGAGTTATCATATATCTAGAGCACATTAAATGATATTGAGGACTGTTTGATGGATGTTATGGTTGCTTTCTTTCTTAGTCTATCACTCTAGAGATTTTACTTGAAATAAGTATTGGGATAGGGATACCTGGGCACCCGTCAACGTACTTATATCGCAGTACACTTTTATTGTTAACCGGCATCTTGGCCCGGTTACAAAACGACGGTTGAAGAAATTATCATTAGCACTAGACAAGATTCTGATCAAGGAGAGACTGGAGGTGGTAGCAAGTTGTCAGGCCCACAATAAAGCAAGAGCATTCGGCCTGCCTGGCCTGGTGCGCAGATTCACCCACTATGGGCAGAGGCACCTTGTTCCTAAGCCCATGAAGGAAGTCCAATCCATCTTCCTCTATAAATAGAAGGGCAGGGGCACAATGAAATGGATCTTTTTAGGAGAACACTGGGGAGACTCTGCCATTTTTGAGACTCATCTTCTCTACTTAACAACTTCATTCAAGCATTTGATTCACGAATTGTATTTGTAATCAACTATTAAGAAGATCAATAAAGTTTAACCTCAAAGTGGACGTAGGCAATTACGCTGAACCACTATAAATTTGGTGTTCTTACTTTCTGCATTTAAATTAGCATTCTCTTCCTTGTTTAATTTATCTTCATCACTTATATCTCTACACAATCTTTCTCTACGAGGTTAGTGACCAATTTTGGTGCTAACACTTTGGTGCTTTCACTGAGAATTGAATTCTCGGCTTGATTGGATCTCATCATCTACTAGTGGATTTCCATATTCGCGAGATAGATCCAGTTGTTTACTAGAAAACTTCCTATTCTACTCAGATTTAAAAGAAATCTAAAGGAAGCTGATAGTCGTAGATTGGATTCACTGATGTACGCAAGATCTGGGGATTGGACGTTGAAGTTTGCACTCAAGTTGAATGAAGGCCGACCCTCCTCTGAAGGCAATTCGGCCGATCACTCCAGAAAAGGCTTATGCCGATCGCCTCAGAAAAGGCATATGCCGAACGCCCCAGAAAAGGCGTATGCCGAACGCCCCAGAAAAGGCGTATGCCGAACGCTCCAGAAAAGGGGTAGGCCGAACGCTCTTCCATGCCAAACATACCTCTAGGCCGAACGCTCTTCCAGGCCGACCATATCTCTAGGCCGAACGCTCTTCCAGGCCGACCATACCTCTAGGCCGAACGCCCTTCCAGGCCGAACATACCTCTAGGCCGAATGCCCTTCCAGGCCGACCATACCTCTAGGCCGAACGCTCTTCCAGGCCGACCATACCTCTAGGCCGAACGCCCTTCCAGGCCGACCATACCTCTAGGCCGAACACCTCTGTAATGCCGAACGGTAGTGTATGCCGAACGACTCGGTCGTGCCGAACAAGAATGAATGTCGAGCGCCTTTGTAATGCCGAACGGTATTGTATGCCGAACGACTCGGTTGTGCCGAACAAGAATGAATGTTGAGTGCCTCTGTAATGCCGAACGGTATTGTATGCCGAACGGTATTGTATGCCGAACGACTCGATTGTGCCGAACAGTGTGAATGCCGAACAGTGTGAATGTCGAACAGTGTGGAATGTCGAACACGTGTGGAATGCCGAACAGTGTGAATGTCGAACAGTGTAAATGCCGAACAGTGTGGATGCCGGACAGTGTGGAATGCCGAACAGTGTGGATGCCGAACAGTGCGAATGCCAAACACGTGTGGAATGCCGAACAGTGTGGATGCCGAACAGTGTGGAATGCCGAACAGTGTGGATGCCGAACAGTGTGGATTGCCGAACTGTGTGAATGCCGAACAGTGTGAATGTCGAACAATCTTGTATGCCGAGCAACTTTGTCATGCCGAACGGCCCTCAATGCCGATCGAAACTTAAGTTACACCGGTCTCTTATACGACCCCTATTTACAAAAAAAATCTTTTTCGGGTACGAACCCTAGCCGCAGCGCAGTGCCTCCAGATAGTGAATTCAAAACTCAACTTAATAAAGGAACATTCTATCCACTTCCCTGACATCCCATGATTGACCAGGGCATAGAGGATCTAGCGGCAGCTTATGAACGGCATCAAGGGAACAGACAAGCAACCGCTATTCAAACGGTACTCCCAAAGGTTGGAGAACATAGATGATATGACTCTAGCAAATGCCAAGATGACTCCAAGCACCATTCTTCGCTGACCCAGCACTTCGAATTTAATGACCCCAAGCAAACCAATGCTCTAAGCAATTTATTCCAAATACTAACAAGGGTATCATACTGATCGCGTTTGAGGAAAGTCGACCTCCAGATATATTTTGGCAGCTAGTTAGCTAAAGAGCCTCCTACGACTATGGATCGTTTCTTCTACAAAATGAATCAGAACTAAAGTGAGGAGGAGTGGAGCAGACTAAGAAAAATAACAATGAAGGCCCGTTGGCTAAGGATGTAGATCCCAGTAGCTGAAACAAGACTTCAGAATTCAGCTCATATGCTCTTTGAAAGATTCAATTGACAACCTCTACTTGAAGACTCACGACTCGGAGTGGTACTGGAAACCAACCTCGAGAGAGTACACCAAAGTCTAAAGAAAATCAGGGGAATGTTGTATATTCCCAGATGCTCACTGATCCTAACACGAGCGATTACAAACACCTCCGAGGTGTGATCGAAAAGATGACCTGGAAAGGAAAGCTTCAATAGTATGTACAAGTCCTGCAGAATGGTGGGCAACGAATATCTGATGCCTATTAATAAAGGGCTATGATTATCAATTGGACGGTTGACGGCCAACATCCCTTTGAAAGGAGCCAGGGGCGGAGTCGAATAGCGAGCACACGATGCTGCTTCACATATCAATGAGATTTACCATAATCTTCTTTGAATTATTTCCATTTCCATCTCTATTTCAATTGTTCTATGAACTACGACTAGCTTGAACTAAACTACTTTCAAAACGATGCAGGTGTCCAGGTACTCAGATTTGGTTACCAACCAATCTACACAGACCATGATCGGACGTGTGGAGTTACATCTGGACGAGAATAATTCTATTGCTCATCATCAACCATATGCCTTTGATTTGGGGCTATGGATTAAATACAATGTACAACATCACGATGCACGGAGAGCTGAATTTCATCCTGCAAGTGGAATTTATTCAAGTAGAGAGCGGTTGCGATACGACCAGCCACTCGCTAAGTGAAACTCGAGCTCGAGGGCAAGCCATCACATCAAGGCTAAAAATGGGTTGATACACGACGATCCTTCGCACAACTCCGTACTCCCAGAGTGCGAGACGGAGTATAAACATCTACTTAACTCCGTACTCCCAGAGTGGGAGACGGAGTATAAACATTGATCAACTCCGTACTCCCAGAGTGTGAGACGGAGTATAAACATTAATCAACTCCGTATTTCCAGAGTGCGAGATGGAGTATAAACATCTACTCAACTCCGTACTCCCAGAGTGCGAGACGGAGTATAAACATACATCAACTCCATACTCATCCCCAAAATTGGGGGCAAAACCAAAGCAAAGCATGCTAGTTGAAAATTTGTCTAAAAGAAGATTGCAACGAAACGATTAAGAGACGACTGTCAAGCAATCAACTGAACGGAAATATTCAGCATGAAAGACTGCGGTTTTTCAAAGCACATCATGTTTACACAAGACATCCTTTGGGGGGCAAATGTTATCCCGCCTTTTGGCAAGGCCGTGACACCAAGAACTTGATTAGAAACCAGTGACAGTTCGTCTTGAAGATCGGTTACACAAAGGCTCACTATGGATATCGATGGATTTTGTCCGAGTCTGGATCGAGCAACGATTAACAAGACATAACAATCAAAGCCAGGGAAGCCAATGTTCCAAGTTTCAAGACGATCCGAGTTCGTATGCTCAACTTATGATCGATTCGAACAACCGACCATCCATCCATCAACCTCCACATTTGACTTGGAGACCTAAACTGCTTGGAATGAATATGGCCCGATCATCCACTCCAATCGAGTCATAGAACAAAGTTCGACAAAATACAGATACCCCTCATGAAGCTCAGTGACGCCGGGATCCGTCAAAAGTGGACGTGATTTGATCATCTACACATCAAATCCTACCCTGAACACGAAAGGTTGTTCGAAAGCCCAACTTGAAGTAGCTATGGTAGACTGCGTACTCGCTAACCATCACTGTCAATATATGGACACGACTGCACCTTGGAACATATGCAACTTACTTTGTCTACTCAACAATCTATTATCCTTATTTTCTAGAAGGAGATACGGAGCAAATTGTAAGAGATTTGGCTATCTAACCCAACATGGATGTGATTCAACAATCCGTCATATACCTCCTTCCTTGACTTGATTGGAAGAGCTATAATCACCAAGCGGACGAGAATCGATCGTCCATTTTTCAAATTTCGTCCCTCATCCTGGGGGCAGAATCTCATTCCGTGAGCAAACGTGGTTCGATTGTTCATTCGACGACATTAGCCTCGATACAGTAGATGAATACAAATAAAAGAGTGGAAATACGACTGCTCTCAACTTAAACCTCCAAGTCCCCAGAGTGTGGACTGGAGTACTCTAAGTCCCCAGAGCGCGAACTAGAGTATAAACGACTTAAACCTCCAAGTCCCCAGAGTGCGGACTGGAGCACTCTAAGTCCCCAGAGCGCGGACTAGAGTATAAATGACTAAAACCTCCAAGTCCCCAGAGTGCGGACTGGAGTACTCTTAGTCCCCAGAGCGCGGACTAGAGTATAAATGACTAAAACCTCCAAGTCCCCAGAGTGCGGACTGGAGTACTCTAAGTCCCCAGAGCGCGGACTAGAGTATAAACGACTTAAACCTCCAAGTCCCCAGAGTGCAGACTGGAGTACTCTAAGTCCCCAGAGCGCGGACTAGAGTATAAATGACTAAAACCTCCAAGTCCCCAGAGTGCGAACTGGAGTACTCTAAGTCCCCAGAGTGCGGACTAGAGTATAAACGACTTAAACCTCCAAGTCCCCAGAGTGCGGACTGGAGTACTCTAAGTCTCCAGAGCGCGGACTAGAGTATAAATGACTAAAACCTCCAAGTCCCCAGAGTGCGGACTGGAGTACTCTAAGTCCCCAGAGCGCGGACTAGAGTATAAACGACTTAAACCTCCAAGTCCCCAGAGTGCGGACTGGAGTACTCTAAGTCTCCAGAGTGCGGACTAGAGTATAAATGACTAAAACCTCCAAGTCCCCAGAGTGCGGACTGGAGTACTCTAAGTCCCCAGAGCGCGGACTAGAGTATAAACGACTTAAACCTCCAAGTCCCCAGAGTGCGGACTGGAGTACTCTAAGTTCCCAGAGCGCGGACTAGAGTATAAATAACTAAAACCTCCAAGTCCCCAGAGTGCGGACTGGAGTACTCTAAGTCCCCAGAGTGCGGACTAGAGTATAAACGACTTAAACCTCCAAGTCCCCAGAGTGCGGACTGGAGTACTCTAAGTCCCTAGAGCGCGGACTAGAGTATAAATGACTAAAACCTCCAAGTCCCCAGAGTGCGGACTGGAGTACTCTAAGTACCCAGAGCACGGACTAGAGTATAAATGACTTAAACCTCCAAGTCCCCAGAGTGCGGACTAGAGTACTCTAACTCCCCAGAGTGCAAACTCGAATATAAGCGAATCGGATCTCCAAGTTCCCTGAATATGAACTATGACACAAATGACTTGAATTTGTCAAATCTCTGACATATGGGCTAGAAATATTCTAAGTGCTCGAAGCACAGAATGGAAGTTCAACGACTCCCGAAGAGTTTCCGAGTTATATGAAGATGGACTGAGAAGTCTATGTTACTCACAACTGCTTGGATTAAAATCACAATCACAAAGAAAACTGAACAATAAGAGTCTTTTGTAAGACAGAAAAAGGAACTAAACCTTATTCAGAAATGAGTTTCTATTACAACCCCTCCAAAGTTCAGAGTCGACATTCTATCTACAAGGACTAAGGAAATAGATGAAAATAACTACATGACTTAAACTAACCCTCGTTGAACGAGGATAGTAATCACTTCTTGTGCTTCTTCAACTTATTTCCAGACGGCTCCTCTCCAGAGCATTTACCCTTGGTACTCTTCTTTGATAGAGGGGTAGCAACTGAAGGAGTACGGGGGCCTTCCATGGGCTTGGACCCGCCAGGAAGGATGACCTTCAACGGCTTGTTCAAAGGATCGTCCAAGTCCACAACTCGGGGATCTACTATGACCTTGACCGTCTCCTCCCTCTCTTTCTCGAGCCACTCCTCCATGCTCAATTCGGATGTATGCTTAGAGGCGCCTGTAATTTCTACTTCATAACCCCCATCGGTAGGAGAGGAGGTTTCAGACTTGTCTTCGTCAAGCGCTCCGATCACCTGAGCGTCTGGACCAGAAGCCTCCCCTACGTGAGTGGCTCCACTTGTTTTCTCCCCCACTTCCTTGGCGACATCGCTCCTCGGAGTGGGCTCGGGGTCAGAACGGCCTGCACAAAATCATGGAAAACAAGAATGCAATAGTCCTGCATTAAGAATAACAACTTTCGAAATCTTAAAGAGAACCTTAAAGAGAAGGATTATCTACCAGGTTCGGGTAAACTCTCAGCCATCCGAGAGGTCTCACCCACTGGAATGGGAGACGGAATGCGGACTAAAGTACTCTAAGTCCTTGAGTGCGGACTAGAGTATAAATGACTCAAAAATCTCTACGTCCCCAGAGTGCGGACTACAGTACTCTCAGTCCCCAGAGCATGGACTAGATTATAGACGACTTCAGAAAAATCCCTAAATCCCAGAAGCGGACCAGATTACTCTAAGTTCCCAGAGTGCGAACTAGAGTATAAACGAGTTGACGAAAATCTCTGCATCTCGAACTGTGGACTAAAGCGTAAACCGTTCGACAATCTCTAAGTCCCCAAAGCGTGGACCGAAGCATGAACACAAATTGGGCGTGAGTAAACCGGAGGGAGAATAACACTAAGTCACCAGAATGTAGAGTGGTGTATAAACATCGATAAATAGACGAGTGGATTCCGACCATTTTCTATTCCGCAAACTTCGGCCTGGAATTGACAGAAGGATTATTAACCCGCTGAGGATGGAGTTTGACCATCCAACTAGTGACCTGGCCAAATCAATGCTGGGGGCAGGGGTACAAAACACTAAAAAGCCGAATACGACAGCTTACTATAGCTCTAGCGTGGCGTTCTTTATAACTTGAGGCAGCGACTGCATGGAGGCCTCAATACAGAACCAATCGAAACGGCATCCAAAGCTACGAGCAACCTACTATATCATACCTCAGACCAAGGGTCAATGCCGATCCGTACCAAGCACATACGAATGTGACTCGGATGTTTGTTTTTTGAAAAACTATGACCCCCAGAGTATGGAAAGGAGGGTAAACCACGAATACTTGGTCAAAAATTCTCCAGCACCCTCGTTCGATTCGTCAGGAGGAGTATGAAACTGGATGAGCATAACCCGACTTCATTTGTAGCCAACTTTACCCCGAGATCTGATTACAGAGCATGAACCAAAGTGGACGTGGATGACCATCCACTGTCCAAATTACGCCCTGAAACTTACGTGGCATCGAAGTATTCCTCTTGGAATGAAAAACCACGATAAAATCCAAGATAGGCGAGACCTAGTCTCCTATCGACTTACATGATCCCACGATTCAACGGGAAAGAGAGTAAAGCTAAAGTGGGCATGGCTGGCCTTCCTACTTATCGGTATATGCCCTAGACCTGGGGGCACGAGCGAGAAGCAAGATGAATGTGAACCGACTATTCACCAATCACCTCTATGTCTTTGGAGTTTAGGTGAAAACATAAACATAGCTAGGACGAGACTCAACCGTCCATGTAGTACATTTATCAACCCGAGACTGGGAGAAGACGCATGGTCATCCAAAAACTGGCCACGATAGCTCAGTATTAAAACTTATATATAGTGCTTACAGCTACTCAAGGCAACGACCGAAAGGATGCCTAGAGATAGAATCGTTAAATCGATGCCAAAGCTTGGGGGCAACTGACTGTCACTCCAACCCGAAGGGCGAGTGAAGGATCATGAATGCATTGAATAGAAAATGCGTTACTCGAATATACAACCAAATTCAAACTCATAGCAAGATCCGGCTATGCAGTTGCACGCAACTCGAGGCTGGCCCCTACTCGACATTTCCTTCAACGTGCTTTTAAGCCTGATCTTTGGCCATTTGTAGATAATCAATTAGAGCATTCAGAGCCCTTCATTATTTGACTTAACAACTCATGGCAAGACTCTAGGATTCGACCAGAGTAACCATCAACATTGACTGTCCCAACCATATTTCACATTGAATGTTATGCAAAATAGTTACATCTTTACTCAAAGAATCTGGGATAGCACCTGCTAAGCTGACGGTCAACATAGCAGCCAGTCATGGCGACCTTTTCCAGGTGCTGAATATCGGATCACAACTCAGTGCAGTGATGATAAAAGAATTAGTTGGATTTTTCTGAATAAATGATGATATGTTCCCTTGGACCCATTCTGACATGCATATGTGATTTCATTAACTATTGCAAGCCATGCATTGGATATCAACCCGAAGCTACAAAAGCTAGCACAATCTCTATTGATTTCATCATGAAAGATCCACTCTTACTTTTAGGCTCACCCCATCAACGTCTATGCCTACCAGCCGTTGCGACAGGGCATACAATGACCTAAGACGTCTGAAAGACTACTTAAATAGAATATCGAACTAAGCTAATTCAATACCACTTATTTCCCACGAAGGGCTATCCAAGGACGGAAATTAGCAGACCTCACACCCAAATTCACTACCTCAGATGACTACTCGAAGAGTAGCAGAGAACCAACCATAAGATGGAAAATGTACGTGGATGGAGCATCCAATGATCAGTGTTATGGCTTGATAATGACTCCTGAGGAACGATCAATCTGCTACGTCCTAAAACTCGATTTACTTGTAACAAACAACGATGCTTAGTATGAAGCCTTGACTGCCAGCCTCAAACTTGCTAGAGGATTTGAAGTGAAAACTTTACATATCTTTTGTGATTCTTGATTGGTAGTATACAAATTTAAGGAAGTTGATCTTACTAGGGGGCATTGTCTTGCTCCTTATCTCGGCCAAGTCCAAGAGCTATTAACCGACTTCACGTATTACATCATTACACACGTACTCAGCGAACAAAATGAAAAGGTGTCATGGTTGACTCCTATCAAAGACTATCTACAATGAGGAATTCTTACTGAACGGAGGAATGGAAAACGACACATCCTCCTCAAAGCTTCACGCCAGATAATCTAAGAATAAGTCATGTGTCAAAAGGAGTTTATCCATCCCCTTGCTTCAGCATATCGCCCATGATGATATCTTGAGCAAAGTCTATGAAGAAGAATGCGGTAATAACATCAGGGGGAAAACCATGATAAAGAAGATACTCTGTTATAGGTATTACTGGCCAACTATCAACCCAGATGCGGTTGATCATGCTAGACAATGTGACGAGTGCAAGATGTATGCAAAAAATCTGGGAACCCCGCCGATGGAAATTAGTCAAATGGCTAGTTCATAGTCGTTTGGCACTTGGGGGCACTGAAATCATCTTCTTGTCGATCCTAAAGGTGGTGCGAAATACACCATCATAGCAATTGATTACGTCACCAAATGGGCAGATGAAGAACTCTTAACCACGACCAAGATGAAGAAAATAATCAACTTCTTTATCCGTAACGTCATCTGTCCTTATGACCATCCATGATCCATTATAACTGCAAATGGACAGGTTGAAGCTGTGAACAAAATCATAGAGTCTGTACTGAAGAGAGGTTTGGAAAACTCCTCGAGTGGCTGATTGCAACCCTTATTTCACAGAAAATACAAACAAGGAATCGCGATTGAATTGCAATTAAACTAGACGGAGTTGGTGATGACTTATGAGCATATAAAACGCATCCGAGAGCCAATGGCAAGAACATGTACCCGAACGTGCATGTGTACATCCGAAAAAGTTCAACTTCTTGAAATCAACAGAAATTGAATTCTCACTAAGGGTTATTAAGAGAAGACTAGATCATATAGCCGAAGCTTATTAGCTCTGCAGAATCAGACACGGATGGCCACTAATGAACTACAACCCTGGATTTATAATATTGGGAATCGACCGAGCATCACGATGACCAAAGAAGGATACAACACCTTGGGAGGATAAATTGGAGGATAATGACTATTCAAGAAACATGGTGGATTTCTTTCTGAAGACAAGGAATACTCGCTGATTCAAAGCGTGTTGTGTTGCTTCACACGACACACTTTGGGGGGCAAGTGTTAACCGGCATCTTGGCCCGGTTACAAAACGACGGTTGAAGAAATTATCATTAGCACTAGACAAGATTCTGATCAAGGAGAGACTGGAGGTGGTATCAAGTTGTCAGGCCCACAATAAAGCAAGAGCATTCGGCCTGCCTGGCCTGGTGCGCAGATTCACCCACTATGGGCAGTGGCACCTTATTCCTAAGCCCATGAAGGAAGTCCAACCCATCTTCCTCTATAAATAGAAGGGCAGGGGCACAATGAAATGGATCTTTTTAGGAGAACACTGGGGAGACTCTGCCATTTTTGAGACTCATCTTCTCTACTTAACAACTTCATTCAAGCATTTGATTCACGAATTGTATTTGTAATCAACTATTAAGAAGATCAATAAAGTTTAACCTCAAAGTGGACGTAGGAAATTACGCTGAACCACTATAAATTTGGTGTTCTTACTTTCTGCATTTAAATTAGCATTCTCTTCCTTGTTTAATTTATCTTCATCACTTATATCTCTACACAATCTTTCTCTACGAGGTTAGTGACCAATTTTGGTGCTAACATTTATGATGTTGTAGAGTAGCATATTATACTTGTTATGTGCCGACTCTTTGGATGTAGGGACATGTCAGGTATGGTTCGTATACTCTTGTTCCTTACTATATCGACTTTTGTAGCATTTTAAGATTCATTTATCGCTCACACCACACTGTTATCTGACTTGAAGTTTTATGCTTTGCTTCTTATTATCTCGGGTACTCTTAAATGAGTAAACTAGATAATAGGTCTAGGTGATATACGATGGCTGTGTAGAGGACAAGTTGGAGGGAGCTTTCTCGTATTATATATTGATATTCAATTGCTTATTCCATTGTGCAACACTGCAAAGCCTAGGTAGTGTTTGCTCTTCTACTATGAAATAATTTATTTGAATTTATGTCCATTTTGTATAAACTCTATTAATATATTGTATAACTCTGTGGATCTGTACTCTGATATTTGGATCACTTAGTTATTATTGTTCCTCATGTTTTATATCTATGACGATTATTATATTTATTCGATGCATTGTAAGATATACGACAGGTTTTGTAATGTTTTGTTCCTTTTTAACCCTTGACAATTGTCCTACATCAACTGGGCATGCAGTAGCATACTATTTAGTTATATTGGATGTCGTGATAGAGTTAGGGGTATGCCCTAGAGGCGATTATATAATTTGTTACATATGTCTAACTCAATAACCAATCTTGTTCGAAATAAATGGTGTTTTTCTTTCTATTATATACTTGATATAATATGTTATATTAACTAATTAATTTAATTAAAAGTATATTTAATAAAAAATCCTTAAATGATATGTTTTGTGATATTAGTTACAAAGTGTTATAACCGTGAGTAATTTATCATAATGAAAACAAATATACCATTTTAAATGTTCCTAGTCAAGATGCATTGAGACTAGATATCGATGTATCCATTAAAACTAGAGTACATAGTGCTCTTCAAATATTGGGCAGTGTATTACTCATGGCTATTGGGTGGCACCTAGAGGTTACGTACTGATAACTAATGGATAACTATGGAACGACTCACTTGATAGATTTCTGTTGTTAATATAACTAAGATCAAATAGAAAATATCGATGTGACTAATTTCAAACAGTTCTCTTGACTTGAGAATACTCTGGATCTTCAATATGAAAGCTTCACTTTGATTATAGTCAAATCATAAAATGGCGTCTATCGAATGACTATAGTTGGGTTGAGTAGAAGTATTGGAAGTGAAGCACTATTCAAGAGAGGATTCATCTCCTTAGTTATATGGGGTTAGTATCACGGTCAACTCAAAGTCAAAGTCTCTGGCAATAGCATTTCGGTTAATAAAAATTGTTATTATTGAACCAAGGACTTTGTGTTTGGACATAAAATTGAATATGAATGATACTGGAATTTTGACCATTACCAAAATCCATAAGTCCAAAGTGATATAGTTTCGACGAAGAGAATTAGTGTAAATAAATGTCATAACCGGGTAATGCTTAATAAAGTGAAATTGGATTTTACTGAAACTAAGTAAGTGATAAATTTGACCAAAATGTCACACCACCTACTAAGTGACGTATGAACGTTAACATTCGGATAGTTCGATGTCAATCGCTGACCGAATTTACATTCACGGGTCACATAATCGAAATGATGAATTCTCTTTAGACCAAACAATTTAATTAGTTTATATTTTTTATAAATTAAATAAATTAATTAACATTTATGAAATATTAATTATAAAATTTGAATATGATTTGAGGAATAAACATTGTTGTATATATTTATAATATGATTTGAGGAATAAAATTTGAATATCGATCGATATGAGATATCGATAAGGAATTAAATTGGATTTAATTAAATATATTTACTTAGGCTTAAATGGGATATTACCCCTTGATGTTCGAGGATATTTCGGCAGCAAACATATGGTGTAGGGGGCGGCCAAAAACAGGGTAAAAAGGTGTGTAATGATGGTTAACATTTGGTGAGAAAAGGAAAGTGATGTGATCCACTTTTCTCTCTGCTTCAACCATTATAAAAGGTACCCTAAACCTAACTTTGAAAGCACTTTTTGCTGCCTCCTACCTTCATCATTTTGGCTGA
This sequence comes from Allium fistulosum, assembly GCA_030737815.1. Taxonomy (NCBI): domain Eukaryota; kingdom Viridiplantae; phylum Streptophyta; class Magnoliopsida; order Asparagales; family Amaryllidaceae; genus Allium; species Allium fistulosum. The sequence continues at coordinate 958,043,381 of CM060903.1, read as the reverse complement.
ACTACACCTCCTAAAGCTTTAACAAAACTCAAATCAAATCAATTCAAATTAACAACTATTTGATAGCAAAGGGCCTGCGGTTCAAGGACTATCAATCTGTCGAATCGAGAAGGTTTCAAAGAGAGGAGAACTCATCATTACAAGATGGAGTTAAGGGCATTAGTTTTAGGTAAGTGTTTAGTTTTATATATGATGCATAGCCTCTGTGTGTGTATGTGTGTGTCTGTGTATTGTGAACATTGTATTGTTAGTTAGGTGAGATTCCAATAGATATTGATGTTGTCACATATTAAATGGTTATGTGTATATGTTTATCAAATAAAAAACTAAAATTTTCATTAAGGATCTGATACGCACAGCCGAAACCATTATATTTTATTTATTAATATTTTATTAATTAATATGTACATATATTAATATATTAACTAATTTATTTATATGACTTATATTAAACTAATAACTATATCTCATAAATATTTGAAATAATACTTTTCAAATGTATATTTACATTAATTATGATATTTAGTGACTGAAAATAATTTTTTGGTAATTATTATTTAATCATTGTACAAATTAATAAATTAATATAAAATAAATTATGTTTTGAAAATTTGATTTTAAATCTTCTAAAATTAAGTTGTCATCATAGATGCCCTCAGTCAAAAACATAAAATCTTTTCAAATTTATTTTATATTTTTAAAAAATCATTTATAAATTCGGCCGAAAGTATTTAATTAATAAAAAATAAATTTTGACTTAGAAAAATCTTAAAAAAAATCTATAAGATAAAAATTATCATTCTTGATTTTCTAAAAATTTAAAATTTGAAATATTTATTATAATAAATATTTTCTATCATTTATTTATTGATGTTTAACTAATTAATTCATAATATATATTAATACAATAAAAAATATAATTAAATTTCAATCTGCTGTGTATTGGATCTGGAATGTTTAAGAAAATTATAATTTTTAATTCTGTAATTTATATATTTATATAAGTGGAAATTAGCCACAAGGGCCTCTTTAGCAAGTGGAATTAGTTTCTAGGACACCTAACTGAAATAATTATTTTCAAGGACAAAACGTAAAATAATTAGTTTCTAGGGCCTAAAAACCTATGAAATTATATCCTTAAAAGTAATTGGACTGCTGACTTTGTCCTTGAAAGTAATTATTCTGCTGACTTTGGCCTTGAAAGTAATTTCTTTAAATGTGTGTCCTAGAAACTAATTGGACTGCAAAGTTTGTCCTTCTAATGAAATGCCCCTTTATATAAACTATTCTAACTCATATTTACATTAATTATTATACTTATATTTATGTATACATATTGTTATATGTATATATGTGTATGTAATTATGTTACTTTAATACATATATATATATATATTAAAAAAAATTAAACTTATATCTTGCATATACATGCACATATATGTTTATTTAATATTTAACACTATAATATTTTAAGTATAAATATATCTATAATATTTTCTCATAATATATATACACATTTGGGATTTTATATACAATTAGTATAAATATATATATATATATGGACAACATACAATACATATAGGATGAGTTAACATGTCCGTTGTGATGTCAATTCCAACATCTATATACGGGCATGCTATACATTGCATGGATTATCATGTTACACTTGCACACACATACATATATGAATAAGATACATATGTATACTTATATATAATTTGAAAATAAATTAAATAACTTTCTACCAACAATTATAAATTTAAATGAAATATATGATTTTATTTAAATTAAATTTAGAAATGTTCTAAATAAATTAAACTTCATGGGCCCAATAAAGATCTAACCGAGTAAAAAATTTGAAATTCACCCATATCTTCCGTTGTGGGCTGCCATAGATCCAACAATGGTATCTGAGCCCAATAGCCTATGCGGTCTAATTAGTCATGTTAGGGTTAATTAATTAAAGCCTACCCATATAGTATGGTGTCTAGAAAATTAGTGTCTAAGGTTGGATTTGGGTAATCAAGTACTCTGCCTAACCTGGCTACTAGCCTGGCTCAAAATGATGAGGTAAGCCCAAAAAGTTATCCCTAATAGAAAAGGCCTAATCTGAATCGGGCCTTGGACTAATTTTCAAAATTGTTTGAAAATTTAAAATTTAAAAGTTAAATGTAAAAAAAGTTATACAAATATTATAAAAGTTATAATATAATAAAGTTTCCAAAATGTTTGAAAAATAACATAAATTGATTTAAAACTTTAAAAATTTATTAATAAGATTAATAAAATAAATAAATTAAGTTAATTAATAAATGAATACATGAATTATATATTATGATATTTGTAATGTTATTTTAAAATGTTTGAAATAATACAAGTATACATGTATGTGTATAAAATAAAATTTGAAATTAATATAATTTAATTAAAATAGTTTAATTAAATAAATTAATTAAAATTTTAATTAATTAAATAATATACACATGTATATGATATATGTGTTCTACTATAAAAGTTATACTATATAATAATTAATGAATATAAATGTTAAATTAATATGAAATTAATTAAATTAATTAATTAAAGATTTAATTAATATAATGTTATACATAAGACTATTATATAAGTAATATTTTTTTTTGAAAATGGGTAAAATCTTTAGTACTAAACCCAAAACAAGGTCGGCCCGACCCATACAAATAATATTAGTTCATATGATTACATTTCATTTTCAGATAATTAAATAATAAAAGAAACTGCTTCGTCTTCCTTCTAACTCTTCACGGAGGATTCCATGGCTGCACCGTCTGAGTCTCAGTATTATATGCTTCGAGTCCCACCTTCTTCAATGCATTTAGTTCAGCAGTTGATAGATCTGTGATATAAAATATAAGAGTTATATAATAATAAAACTTAGATAAAATGAATGTATAAATTAATGGTGGAACAGTAAAGAAACCCTAACCATAATTAAGGAATAAATACATACGTAAATGTACATACACCATGATTTCTGATGTGCCTGATATTTGAAACACGAGAGTATTTCGTAAGAAATACATCATCCCATGAGTCAATATCACTAAATATAATATATTGAAGATTATGAATTTTCAATATAATGTTGTCATCTACCATATATATATTAATAAATTACTTGCATACACCTTAGTTGTTGAGCAGACTTAAGCTGGGGATGTTATATGTAGTATTATGAATATATTGAATAGATGAAGTAAGATAGCTATATGTATTTGTTGAGCAGACTCAAAGTATATATATACTATACTTAAGCCGTCGCGATATGGTAGGTACGAGTGAATAATTTCATTTTGATTTGTTAAGCAGACTCAAGGTTGAAGTGGAATTAAGACAAGGACCAAAGGGTTAAGAGTTATATGTAATACAACGGATAAGGAGTTATCCATCATTTGTGGGGCTATGATTTGTTGAGTAGACTCAAAGTCAAAATCCCAAGACAAACGAGTCCTAACACCCACCGGTGAAGTCAAAAAAATTCTATGTTTCGGTTAGGGTTCAGTGAAACATAAAAGACTAGGGGGAGCCTTATTATAAAAATAAATGATAACATTTAACCTTTTTAATATTGAATGAACATATTCTATATAATGTTATAAAAATATACAATGATAAATTTGTGCATTTAATATGATCGATAAAACGTTTATCAATTAAGATATAAAAATGATTTGTGCATTTATCTACATCTATTTTTATCATGGTAATGATGTTGAAACTATCTTGGTCGCCTCTTGGCTTTTTTGATGATATGGTGCAATGTTCTGGAGTTGGTTATGCTTTGCTAGTGCACTTCTTCTAACTTCTGGCATTGTATTTCTTGGAATCATGTAATGTATGCCTGCCTTGTGTAGCATTTTTATATTTTGGTATGTAAGTTCAGACGCAAGTGTGTTTTTGTCTGGTGCTTCGTCTAATTTATGTGACTATCTTGTGCAGCTTGTATCAAAGTTAGCACCCCGTGTGATGTTAGTGATAAGTTATAAGTGTAAGTTTGTAGTTTTGGCACATTGCCAAACTCCTGTGCTATAGCTAGTTTGTGTCATTTTATTAGTTTCTAAGGCATCTCAGCCTCAAACCTGTAATTCGTTTGTAAGTGGCATGGCCACTATAAAACCAGCTTGACTGTGAAAAATAATAATACTTTGTTTTTCCTACAAAAAAAATATTGACAAATAAAAATATAAAATATACTTATTAATAAATGCTTCTTGCATATTAATGTTTTCTATACTCATGCAAGTGCCTAATTTTACAACCACTTAATACGTTCGTAATATGGTCGCTCACGCGTTATTTGATTAAGGCCATGTATTGCAACCTATGAGTTCCGAACTCAAAAGAGATAAGATACTATGGATATTTGATCCATATATAATCACATATAAGTGTTATATGGTAAACAATCACAAATTGTAATGTATGATACTTTGATGAAGTTAGTTCATTCAAAATAAGCCAATAAACGGTCCTATGAGATCGAGTATTCAATTTGATTGATTACAAAAGGATCGTATTGTGTTAAATGTAACACAAGACTAAAACAACAATATAAACCTAAGAACTCGATCGCTGAAATTTCAATTTGATCAGTTTACATAAGGTGCTATATATTTGATGTCCTTAAATGTTAAGCATAATCAAGTGCACTTTTTGTAAAGAGTTCATTATGATGTTGTAGTAAGGGTATTGCTTTTGAATGGTTTGTCCATTTGAAAGGAAAACGAATGTATAAGAGTAGATATAATTTAAGGTACAGTTGGGATGAGGAGTGTAAATAGTCACTTCTGCTTCGTAAAGAAATAACGGAAACGAGAATTGTAATAATAATGATTGATACTTAACATTGGAATAAGAAAGATGACTTCTATTCTGAAATGTAATTTCATATTAAAAATTGTTTTCTATGTGATTTATTTCTTTGAGTTTAAGATATTTGATCAAAGAACTATTCGCTGTAAACTAGTTACAGTATATGAAATAAATAAATATATATTAAGTAAATGTTGGACCTTCGAATTTATACGCTATTATAGTAATGTCGGAAATAGTGGGAGCATGCCATATAGCACTTATTGAATGCATCAACTTACAAAAAAAATTCCTAAAACATACCAAACATTATTTATGTAATAATGACTATATTTCGGTGCTAACTGAAAAACAGACAGTTATATTTAGTATGAATATTATGTATATTCATAACGAATTACAACTACAATATGGTAATAAAAGTGATGCATTAGAAAATACAGAAGTATCTAAAATTATTTACAATTATTTTGGAACTATAGACTAAGCCGTAGTTTTGAGAGATAATTTTATTATATGATTATGAATCATATGATATCGGTTAATTATATCTCGAACAATTAAGGGCTATGCACCTATTTAGCGGGAGCATCATAAGAGTTGATGAACTCTTCGGATTGATACATATGATGTACGCAATCGTAAGTCTATAAATACCAAAATGGTTCCATGTACTTTGTTATATTCATCGATGAGTTATCACCGACATGGACATGTGTATTTGTTACATATGTAATATGTCTAAGATAGACTCATAGAGTATAAAATGAAAGTAAATAATATAACCTGCAATAAAAATGATTTGATTTGATCGAATGGGTGAGTATATTAGAAAGGGTTCCAAAAGTACCTAAAAATGAATAAATGTTCAATCCCAAAATTCACTCCTCCATGTGATACATAATGATGCATCAGTGATCGAACTTTGTTGAACAAAATATGATTAATTGTAACTGAAGTTGAGTTAATTTCTTTCTATAAGGTCATGTATTTAAGAGTAGTACATGATGTTAATATTATTTCATCTAACAAAATCATACAAGATAAGGGTTTATAAGAAACCTCAACATATCCTAGACCAAGGAGTTAGTAGGTTGCGCGTGTCGAAAGATTGCACGTAATAATTGTTCATGAGGGATCTTGTATGAATCTCCCCAAAAGGAGTTTGGGAAGGATTGTCATCAGATAACATATTTATGTTTTGAACATAAGTTTTGTAAACTAAAATAGTTTTAAATAATAGGGCAATTCATAAAGTGTTTATGAATACATGTTCCATTCCATAGAGAATCAATTGTTGTTTCAAGAAATACCAACTTCATAGCGAAGGACTTTCTTTGAGAAATTATTGGTAGTAAAATGGAATTGGATATGATCCAATGATAAAACTGATTACATGAGATGAAATGAAATTAATTAATTTAAATGAACACATCGCATTAGAGTGTCTAATAAGTATTCTTGCGCATTGAAGAGAAACTACAATTTTCTTATCAACATCGAAAATATATAATCCTCGGTTGTTTAAATAAATCATTAAGAGTGTTGACTTTATGATATGGTATGATGCGCAGAGAAGATCTGAAATAGATTCTAAATACTGTATCAAAATATGATTTTGGTAGACGTCCCGAAAGGATTATGATCTATGATACAACAATTGATTCTCTATGGAATATCCACTCGCTTTCCGGTTTTAGTCATTTCCAATAAAGGACAAAATGCTCAAATGAGCAACTAATCGTCTTAGGTTGACGACACAATGAAAAAAGTTGAACCGGTAGTTATAAAATCAACTATCAGGGATAATTAAAAATGATCGTATATGAAAATAAAATTTCATATTCTTGCCACTACTCGTCGATTCTAAACTTGTGCCATCCCTCGATTGAAAATGAAGCTGGGCAAGTTGAGGTAGTGTTACCCCTAGGCATTGCCTTGACGACATTTTTAACCTTCGAGATAATAACGAGTCCATGCCTCGACGATTAGTGTTAAAAGTGTGACCAAATCCTTTCCATATAACCAATATCGTTTATGGAACTACTTTTCCATAGCCGAATCGAACTTTTAATTGTAAAACCAAACTTGTGCTAGAGTTTCACATTTAAAAATATTAACTTTATCAAAATGATTGATTCACTTCAAAAGACAAATTAATTACTTCAATATCATTATTTAAAATGATCAATTAACATTAATAAACGATTAACTATTTCAAACATTTTTATTTAACATAATTAATTAGCTTTAATCCTGATTAATTCCTTCAGAACAACACTATTTAAAATGATTAATTAACTTTAATCATCCTTGATTAAATGATTTATTAATTTTAAAACATCATTATTAGAATAATTAATTAACCCTTAAACATAATTATTAAAATGATTAATTAATTTTAAACATCATTATTAAAATGATTAATTAAATTTAAAACATCATTATTAAAGTGATTAATTAATCTTAAAATATCATTGACAAAATAATTAATTAACTTTAATACATCATTAATTACATAAGTAATTAGCCTTAAACATATTTAGTTAAGATGATTAATTAATTTTAAAAACATCATTCAGAAAATGATTAATTAATCTTAATTACATCATTATTTAAATAATTTATTAACCTTAATCATCATTATTTAAATGATAAATTAAATTTGAAATATCATTATTAAAATAATTAATTACCCTTGAACCATCATTATAAAAATGATTAACTAAAATTTATCCATCATTAATAAAGTAATTAATTAATCTTGTAGAACCCAAACACAAGTTTTAAACCAAAAATTCCAAATAAAGATGTTGGTTTCAAAAGTGCCGATATAGCGATAGTCGCTATACGGACACTTCCGTAAATACTTCTTACATGTCATTTACTTATCCAAGCACCACAAAATATAGCATGAGCATATAAAAAAAGTAAATAGCAACTTATACCACATATAGTTCATTACTTGTAAACAAGAACATAACTTTCAAATTAATCATCAAGATGTCAACTTTTCAAGGTGGTTAACTAGCCAACACATCCAATATATTTAACACATACAAACGTCAACAAATAACATGCATTTCCATTACAAGAAAAGAGTCATAGGTCCCTGTTTTTGATGTTGTTATACAAAAAGTACCTGTAGAAATGAATATGTAAATTTAGTCCCTATTTTTCAAAAATAAAAAACGCAAAGTGTCTTGCACTTTTCTGACGGAAAATGCAAGATAGTTGCACTTTTCTAACTTTGAAATATTTTTCGAATTTTCGAAATTTTCGAAAATTTTGAAAATTTTGAAAAGCGCAAGTTAACTTGCACTTTTTATCAAAAAAGCACAAACTAGTTTGCGCTTTCTAATTTTGAAATTTTTTTGAAAATTTTAAAACTTTTAATTTTTTTGAAAAGCGCAAGGTAACTTGCGCTTTCTATCAGGAAAGCGCAAGCTAGTTTGCGCTTTCTGATTTTGAAAATTTTGAAATTTTAAAAAGCACAAGCTAACTTGCGTTTTCTTATTTAGAAAAAACAGGGACTTAATTTACTTACTTATTTCTAGAGGGACTTTTCTTGTAACACCATCAGAAATAGGGACCTTTCGTGCAAAGCCCCTTTCCATTAATATAGTAAAGGTCAAAACTTTATTTAAAAGGTGAGGATTTGCTCACCAAAAAGCAACCAAACTAAGCCGAACTATCACCGAACTCTCGATCGACACTAGATCTAAGCTTCTACTTGCTAAAGATGGAATTTTTGGACCCTAAATGGGCCTAAGTGGTTCGGCCTTATGGGTTGTAGTGCTCAGCCTAAGGTGTTAAGTGGGGTTTAGGCTTGTTTTTGAGAAGAGAAGGTGGAAGAAGAGAAAAGTGAGTGTTTAAATAGGTTTTTAAAAATTAAAAGAGTGAAAAGGAGTGATTTTTAAACATTGAAAATTCTATGGAAGCCATTAATAATCTTTTAAAAGCTTAGAAAGAAGATGTAAAACCTTTAAAAAATGGAAAATGAAATGGTAAAGGAGAGTGAGAATTTAGAGTTAGTTTTATATAAATGGAAATTGTAAAATTACCAAACTAACCCTTATCACATTACCCTCCATTCAAATGAAGCCACATCATCATCTCCACCTTACATCCCTTCAAACACACATTACCCACCCTCCTCCTCCTATTATCCAACATTTAAAACACTTTCATGTACTTATGTGTCATAAGATGTGACATTTGCATTTTCTTATTTCACTTTTATTTAAATTTTTAATAAAATGTCACATCTCCTTCCTTTTCACTTAAGTAAATAAATATCTACCATTTATTTTTACTAACCATACTTAAGTTATTTAATAAATATAGGTGTATGTGTTAACTATAATGTACACAACGTTCTCAACATCTTTTAAACACCGAAAAGTCGGAAATTCGAAAAACGATTTCCAATCACATTTTCTATTTTTCTTTGAACTAATTATTTTTGTAAACAAATTTTGAAAATCATTTCCCTATCACTAGTTATTATTTAAAAGAGTTTTATTTCGATTATAATATTTATCAATTAATTAATTAAAAATTATATTAAATCGGATTTAAAAGTGATTAAATTACAGGTCATTACATCCTCCCCCTTAAAGGAAATTTCATCCCCGAAATTTATCATACACAACAATAGATACCAAAAGAAACCCAAATAATATCATTCAATCAAACAAGTACAAAGAAAGTGACTCCACCACAACCGGAGAGTACACTAAAACACGCAACATACAAACAAGTATGACAACAACTTGGGATACGAATCTCTAATATAATCCTTTATTTCCCAAGTACAATCCCTATCATCCTCACTCCATTGGACCTTAACAAGATTCACTTCCTTCGTCCTCAATCGCTTTATATCTCGAGCGACGAGACAAATAGGCCTCCAAAGAATGGTTAGGTTAAGCTGAACTTCCAGTCCTCTTGTTGTGTCAGTTCTACTATCGTCGAAGGGTCATGCACGTACTTACATAAATGAGATAAGTGAAATACATTATGCACATCTGATAGTCTATCGGGTAACTTTACTCTATAAGAAAGCCTACCAATCCAATCTAGAATGGGAAAAGGGCTAATAAATCGAGGGGCAAGCTTTCCAGACTTCGCAAACCTCACTACACTCTTTAATGGAGAATCCTTCACAAACACAGAATCTCCGATTGAGAACTCAAGATCCCTGCGCCTTTGATCCCATAACACTTCTGCCAATCCTACGCTTCCTTCATCTTCCTTCTGATATCAGCTACCTTCTCACTTGCTTCTAAGATCATATTGGGCCCAAGACTAATCCTATCACCAGACTCTACCCAATACGAAGGAGAACGACATGGACGACCATAAAGAGCATCGAAAGGGGCCATGCCGATACTTACTTGATGGCTGTTGTTGTAAGTGAACTCGACCAAGGGTAAATGATCTTTCCAAGAACTTCCAAAGTTGAGAATGTATGCACGCAATAAATCTTCTAAGATCCGGTTCACTCTCTCTGTCTACCCATCTATCTGGGGATGGTAAGCCGTACTCAGATTCAGCTCGATCCCTAAGGCAGTTTGCAATCCCTCTCAGAACCTACTAGTGAATATTGGGTCTCGATCACTAACAATAATATAAGGAATAACTTGAAGCCTCATAATCTTCTTCACATACAAATTCGCTAGACTTTCAGAGTCCTAGTCGGTTAACCAGAATGAAATGAGCACTCTTGATCAGACGACCGGCTATAACCCAAATACCTTTGTTCCCTCTTTTTGACCTAGGAAGTCCATCGATAAAATCCATAGAGATCTGCTCCCATTTCCACTTCGGGATCTCAAGCGACTGAAGCAGTCCGCTGACTTCTGTTGGTCACTCTTAATCTGCTGTCAATTTACACACTGACTAACGAAGATCGAAACATCTCGCTTCATCCCCTTCCACCAAATGCTCTCTTCATATCCTTGAACATCTTGGTCACTCCTAGATGGAAAGATAACTTTGAATGATGATGGCTAACACTTCTCTTTTAAGACCATTAACATCCAGATATGCCCGTTCATTCTCAATACGCCTTGGGATTAGTCTCAAAACTAGAAACAATACCTTCTTGGACATCTTTCTTGAGTCGAGCCAAAATAGGATCTTCTTCTTGACTAACCGCAATCCTCTCCATCAATACTGGCTTGACTTCTAAGTTAGCTACCATCGCAATTCCTACTCAACACATCCGCCACAGCATTAGCTTTCCTAGGGGTGTATAGAATTTCAAATCATAAGAAGCGAGAAACTCCAACCATATCTACTGCCTCAAATTTAGATCTTTCTAGGTAAAAAGATACTTTAAGGATTTGTGGTCCACGAATAACTCGAAATTTTTGGTCAAAAGATAATGCCTCCATATCTTAATTGCGAAGACAACAGCCAAAAGTTCTAAATCGTGCATAGCATAATTTTTCTCATGTGGCTTCAGCTGTCGACTCGCATAGGCAATAACCTTCCCATGCTACATCAGAACTGCCCCTAAAACAGATCTACACGCATCCGTATATACTGTTTAACCCCTACTCCCATCTGGAATAGTCAAAACAAGAGCGCTAGTCAACTTCCCTTCAATTCCTTGAATGCTTGATTACACTTAGGCATCCACACGAACTTAACATCTTTCTTGATTAACTTCGTTAGATGAGAAGCAATTTTTAAGAAATCCTTGATGAACCTATAGTAAAAACTAGCCAATCCCAAGAAACTTCTAACTTTCGTCGCATTTTCTGGCTTCTTCCAGCCTTGAACTGTAACAACCTTAGCCGGGTCAACTTATATGCCTTCCCCTGAAACAACATGCCCTAGAAACCTAACTTCAGATTTCCAAAAATGGCACTCAGCAAACTTAGTCTTCAACACATGGCTCCTCAGGGTATTGAGTATGACTCCGAGATGGTACTCATGCTCCTTTTCCGTCTTCAAATAGACAAGAATATCATCAATAAAGACGAGGACAAATTTATTAAGAACGTCTTTGAACACTCTATTCATTAAGTCCATAAAGAAAGTGGGTGCATAAGTCAATCTAAATGTCATAACTAACCACTCGTAGAAACTATCTGGAGTCTTAAAAGCTGTTAAGAGAACACTCTCCTCTACTACCCTTAATTGGTGGAAACCGGTGGCAAGATCCAATTGGGAAAATATCCGAGCGTCGTGGAGCAGATCAAACATGTCATCGATCCTTGGTAGAGGGTATTTATTCTTGATAGTTCTATTATGTGTCAGAGCGAAAACACCAAACCTTATTAGATATAGTTCGTTCCATGATGAGTAAGATTGAATTACCTCTATCTTATTTAGGATATGCACTAGAGACCACAGCGCATATGTTGAATTTATTTCCCACTAAATTTGTGCCCAAAACTCCATGTGAGATGTGGTATGGTAAGAAACCCCAACCCAAATATTTGAAGGTATGGGGTTGCTCGACATACATTAATAACGTTGGTCTGAACAAATTAGGGGCAAGATTGGTACTGTTTACATTTATAGGCATCCCAAAGAGTCGATGGAATATTCTATAATACCGAGGAACAAAAGGTTAATGTTTCTCGACATGAAGTCTTTTTAGAAAAGGAATTTCTATTAATGGAAATTAACAACAAGATTGTAGACTTGGATAAGCTCCAAGAAATTCACAGTAAGGCCGAACCAGTGGAAGAACTGAGTTCACCCGTATACGAAAAACATGCAACTTATTAGAAGGTCTAGTAGAGAATATCACGCACCAAAGAGATATTATAGTTCATGGATGGCGAGAAGGAGGACCGTATCTTATATGACGACACTCCTCTATCTTTCCAACAAGCACTACAGAGTAAAGACTCTGCACTCTGGCTTGGAGCTATGAAATTCGAGATGGATTTTATGTATGAAAATAATATTTGGTTAGGCGTACCCGAAGGATAAAACCCATCGGCTGCAAATGGATTTTCAAGAAAAAGCTAAACACTGGGGGGGAGGTAGAAAGTTCTAAGGCAAGGCTAGTTGCAAAAGAATTTCTTTAAATTCAAGGTGTTGATTATGATGAGACTTTTTCTCCTGTAGCCATGCTTAAGTCCATTTGGATTATGCTAGCCATCGCTGCATTCTATGACTATAAAATATGGAAAATGGATGTAAAAACAGCTTTTCTAAATGCGATTTAGAAGAAACCATTTAAATGTCGCAGCCAGAGGGTTTTGTGGTTAGTGGGAGTGAAGGCAAGGCTTGAAGTTGTTAAAGTCCATTTATGGACTTAAACAGGCTTTAAGGAGTTGGAACAAGTGTTTGATAAAGTAATCAAATAGTTTGGTCTTTATCAGAACACAGAGGAAGCATGCGTATACAGAAAGGAATAGGGAAACACTATCGTATTCTTAATACTTTATTTCGATGATCTATTATTGATTGGCAATGACACTTCATTGTTGCAGTCAGTAAAAGCTTGGCTTTCAAAAAACTTCTGCATGAAGGATTTGGGGGAAGTAGCCTATATACTTGGTACAAAGATCTATAGAGATAGATCTAAGAGGCTGTTGGGATTGTCTCAATCCCTATACATAGACACTATGCTAAAAAGGTTCGTATAGAGAATTCAAACCATGAAAATGTTCCAACGCAATCTGGAATCGTCCTTTCTAAAATGGACGCTCCTCATATCGATGAGGAAAAGGAGCGTATGAAAAGGATTCCCGATGCTTCAGCCATATGATCCATAATGCACGCCGTGCTATGTAGTAGACCTAATGTGGCATATGCATTAGGAAGTGTAAGCCTATACCAGTCTAATCTTGGAGAAAAACATTGGATGACCATAAAATGTATACTTATACTTAAGTATTTGAGAAATACTAAGGACTTATTTCTCATATATGGGAATGGAGACCTCCTTATGAAGGGGTATACTGATTCGTGCTTTCGAAGTCATATAGATGATAGTAATTCCATATACGATTATGTCTTTATGCTTAATGGCGGAGCCGTTAGTTGAAAAAGTTCCAAGTAAGATACAGTGTTAATTCCACGATGGAGACCGAATACATCACTCTCAATGAAGCAGCAAAAGGAGCAGTTTGGATGCACAAGTTTTTAAGTGAACTCGGAGTGATTCTTGATACCAAGAATCAAATGGCATTGTTCTATGAAAAAAATGCGACGATACAGATCGCAAAGGAACCGAGAGTACACAAGAAGTCGTGGCACATTCTTCAAAAGTTCCACTTGATTAGAGAATTCATTGAGAAGAAAGAAGTCGTGATTCGAAGGGTAGATACCAATGAAAACATAGCAGATCCATTCACCAAAGGCCTAGCTCATTCAGCGCTCGAGAAGCTGATTGAAGGGATAAGATTGAGATTCCATAATTGCCATCAAGTGCAAGTAGGAGATTGATAGAGTTAGGGGTATGCCTTACGGAAAATTATGTAATTTATTATAAATTAATTAACTCTGTAATCAGTTCTCATTCGAAAATAAAGGTGTTTCTTCTTTATGTTATATATTTGTTATAATGTGTGATAAATAATTAAATGTTTAATTAAAATATATTAATAGAAAATCCATAAAAGGTGTGTTTGTGATAGTAATTACAAATAGTTGTAATCATGAGTATTGTATCACAATATTATAAAAGACATTATTTTAAACATTCCTAGTTGAGATGCATCAAGACTGGATATTGATGTATCGATTGAGACTGGAGTACGTAACGCTTTCCAAATGTTGGGCAGTGGATTACTCATGAATGTTGGGGCATTTAGGGGTTACGTACTAATAGTTATTGGTTAACTATGGAACACTCAATAGTTTTCTATTGGTTAATATAACTAAGGTCAAACAATCAACATGACTGATTTACACAGTTCTTTCAACTTGAGAATATTGTGAATCTTCAATACGAAAGCTCCGCTTTGATTATAGTCAAATCATAGCACGACATCCATTGAGTGACTATAGTTGGGTAGAGTGGAAGTATTAGAAGTGGAGCACTATTCAAGAGAGGATTCGTCTTCTCAGTTATATGGGGTTAGTATCACGGTAACTCAAGTCAACCCAAAATCAAAATCTCTGACCAGAGTAATTCGGTTAATAATAATTGTTATTCTTGAACCAAGAACTTTGTGTTTGGACTATGAGTTGAATATGGATGATGTTGGAATTTTGACCATTATCAAATTCATTAAGTCCAAAGTGATATAGTTTTGACAAAGAGAATTGGTGTAAATAAATGTCACAACCGAGTAACGCTTAATAAAATAAAATGGGATTTTACCTAAACTAAGTAAGTGATGAATTTGGCCAAAATGTCACACCACCTACTAAGTGATGTGTGAACGTTAACATTCAAATAGTTTGATGTTAATCGCTGACCAAATTTACACCCGACGAGTCACACAACTGAAATGACGAATTCTCCTTAGACCAAATGATTTAATCAGTTTCAATTAATTAGTATTTACGAAATATTAATTATAAAATTTTGAATATGATTTGAAGAATAATATTATTGTGTGTTTATTTTTAATATTTATTAATATATCAGTTGATACGAGATATCAAGAAGAAATTAAATTGGATTTAACTAACATTATTTGCTTGGGCTTAGAATGGTCTATTAGCCCATAATATTAGAGGGAAATATTAGCTGCAATTACATGGATAAGGGCGGCAAAATAGGACAAGTAGGGGTTTCAAATGGATGGTGGAGATCGGGTGAGAAAAGGTAAGAGATATGATCCTCTTTTCTCTCTCATTCAACCATTATAAAAGCATCACTAACCCTAAATTCAAAGTGACTTTTAGCTACCTGCTTTCTCCATCTTGCTGGCCAAATTATACCTCCTTGTGCTCCAACTCAACTCAAATCAAACCAGTTCAAATCAATGGCTATTCGATAATAAATGGTTTGCGGTTCAAAGGCTTGCAATCTGACGAATCGGGAAGGTTTCAAGAGGAAGGGAACTCATCATTACAGGGTATTCTTAAGGGCTTTAGTTTTGGTGAGTATTTAGTTTTATATATGATGCATAATCTCTGTATAATTCAATATTGTTCTCTCACACACACACACACTGTTATTATTGAATTGTTAGTTAGGTGGGATCCTTATATGTATTGTTGTTATCACATATATTGATTGGTTATATGTATAAAAAAAAACATTTTCTTAATGTAATGGATACACATAGTCGAAATTAATTTTATTTCATCTACTATTATTTGATTAATTTATTTATACATATACTAATATATTAATTAATTTACTTATATGACTAATACTAATCTATATATCTATATCATGTAAAATTTAAAATAATATTTATAAAATGCATAATTATATCAAGTATAATTTATGTAATTGTAAATAAATTTTTAGTAATTATTTAATAGTTTTTAGTATTATCTAATCATTATACAAATTAAATTTTTATATAAAATAGATTATATTTTGAAAATTAGGTCTTAAATTTTATAAAATTAATTTATCGTTATAGAAGCTTTTGGAAAAAAAATAGATTTTCCCAACCGTTTTAATTATTTTTCAGAAATAATTTTTAATTGGACTGAAAGTAATTAATTAATAAAAAATAATATTTAGACTTATAAAAATCTCAAATTTTTTTGTAAGCTATAAAATATGACTTTAGATTTTCTAGAAATTTGAAATTTGAAATATATATATATATATTATATTTGCTATAATTTATTTATTGTTTATTAATTAATTCATAATATTTAAATATTAGAAGGAATTATGGAAAAGGACAAACTTTGAAAAAAGTTTAGGCTGAAGGACACCAAGTTTCATTTTTAGGCTGAAGGACAAATGCTAGTTATAATTAGCATTATATTCAACTTTTACACTATACAAATTGCTAGTTATATCTAGCATTATACTCAGTTTTACACTATATAAAATGATAGTTATAACTAGCATTGTCCTTCATCCTAAAAAACAAACTTATTGTCCTTCAGCCTAAATTTTTTTCTAAGTTTGTCCTTGTGCCTATTTTCCTGTAAATATTAATATAATAAAATTATAATTAAAATAGTACTTGTTGTGTATTCGATCTAAAACATTAAAAAGGAGTTTTTTATATAATTTTGTAATTTATTTATATATATACACAAAAATCATACTAACATTTAATATATATATTTGCGTGTGTGTATTATACATTGTTTACAAAATATACTTTGTACATATAATAATGTTGCTTTAGCACATACATACATACATACATACATACATATATATCAAAAATTAATTAACTAATTAATTTTGAACTTATATCTTTTGTGTGTGAGTGAGTGTGTGTGTATATATATATATTTATATATATTTATATATTACTTAACACTATGATATTTATGTATAAATATACCAATAATATCTTTCCATAATATACTTATATACATACATACATAAATACATACACACATACTCTTGGTTTTATCTATAATAAGCATAAATATAAACACATGTTTGGACAACATACAATACATATAGGATGAGCTAACATGTCTGTTGCGATATAAATCCCGACATCTATATACGGGCATATTATACCCTTTACGGAATATCATGTTACACATGCGCACGCATACACATATGTGTATGATACATATGTATATTTATATATAAATTGAAAATAAATTATATACATTTCTATAAACAATTTATAAATTTAAATGAAATATATGATTTTATTTAAATAAATTTAGAAATGTTCTAAGCAAATCAGACTTTATAGGCCCAATAAAGATCCTATACGGTAAAAAAATTGAAATTTATCTATAACTTCCACTGCGGGCTAACCCAGTTCCAACAAAGGGTACGATAGCATTTGGGGCATAGTTGATAAATTGACAAAGAATTCTCGATTCATACTGGTTAAGTCTAGTAGAATGGCATCCAAACTGGCCGAGTTATATGTGAAATGGGTTGTACATTTTCTTGGTGTGCTGAAGAGCATTGTGAGCTAGCGAGACCCTTTATTCACCAGTGGGTTTTGAAAGAGCTTACAAGAGGCATTGGTTACTGAGCCGCATCTCAATATAGCTTTTTACCCACAGAACGATGGGGATACTGAGCGAGTGAATCGTATATTGGAGGATCTCTTATGAGCTTGCATACTTGATTTCAGAAGCTCATGGGATGATCACTTGCATTTGGTGGAGTTCGTATACAACAATAATTATTAGTCTAGTATTGGTATGGCACCATACAAAGCATTTTATGGCCGACCGTGTAACGCTCCTTCATGTTGGTAGGAAGCGAGCGAGAAACTGATACTTTGGTCAGGTATGATTAGAGAAACCTCAGAGAAGATTGAGATCATTTGACAATGAATGAAGGCTGCTCAGGATTGGCAGAAGAGTTATGCTGATAAGAGATGTCAAGATTTGGAGTTCTCTGTCGGTGATATGGTGTTTGTGAAGATTTCTCCGTTGAAGAACGTTATTCGATTCGGTAGTAAGAGGAAGTAGGCACCAAGATTCGTAGGTCCTTTTTCAATAGTAGAGAGGATTGGGAACCTCACATATAGGGTCGACTTGCCTCAGAAGATGGTGGGAGTGCACAATGTCTTCCACGTCTCTCATTTTCATAAGTTTATTCACAACTCAAGCATAAAAATTGCACCAGATTAACTTGATGATATCGAGATTGAACTAGAAGCTTTGAGATCCCATAGGCTGATTCATATAGTTGGACGTGAAATGAAACAGCTTAGAGGGAAGACGGTGAAGTTAGTGAAGGTTCAATGGGGCAAAAGTAAAAGCGGTTGCACGTGGGAAACCAAGGAGAGCATGAGAGCTGCATATTCGAAGCACTTTGCATGGTAAGGCATACTGTTTATCGTATTCACTTTCACCTTTCATATCATATAGGATAGTTTAGTATGTCGCATGCTAGGATAAATTTATCTATACTATTAATTACATGGTTGCCTATTTGATATGTTTGACAGTTGCATGCAAGATAACTATGGTTGACTATTGTTTGGTTTATTGGGGATTTCGGGGGTGAAATTCCTAAAGGGTGGGAGTGTGTAACGACCCATGTTTTATGTATCGGATGATCATAAAATATTTTATTTAATACATATAAGGTCAGGGGACCCTAAAATTTTAGGAAATGGCTCTTGGGGACATTTTCTACATCCTTGATTTTTATCAATTTTCTATGTGACCATTTTGACCCTAATAATCTTATATGGACTATAAATTTTGAAATGAGCGAAATTAGAGTCTGAAACTACTTCCATTGCTTCAGGATGATGGTTTCCCATTCTGTATAGTGGGCATAATAGTAAAATGGACTTACCATTTGAAAGTTATGGCTGTTTTAGGTTTTGGTTGTTGCTGGCCAGAATTAGTGGGTAAGTAACTAAGCCTATACTTAGGCCCACTAATGAATTTTGATAATTGTGCTAAGGGGAGGCTGTAGGAATTGATCTTAATCATTTCCATCTTCTCTAAAATAGTTTTAAGCTTCCATTAACCATAATCTCTTAAGAAATCATCTCTTCTCTTTATTGATCTTAGCCAAATCATCATTAGAACGGCAATATGCAAAGGAGATTGTAGATCTATCACTTTGGTGCTTGGGTATTCATTTCTCCTTGATGTTCACATCAGATCTAGGGATTTAAATTAGTATTTTGGTAATTGGTGACTAGTTCTTGACCCCTCACTATCCTATGCATGTTTGTATAGTAAAAATTGGTGTTTTTAACATGATTTTAATCCTAAAACATTTTCTAATTTCAATCACACTTTTATACATGTTTGTGGTAGAAATTAAAATGGTTTAAAACGGTTTTTAAATAGTTTTGCAACATCTTTTGATCATATTTACATGCTAGTGTAAATGTTAGATCTAGAATAATATTTGCATGATTATCATGTTTGGATGAATTGCATGTTTGTATGGATGTGTATGGATGATATTTCAAATTTGTATGTTGTGCTTTGATATGGTTTTCTAGTGCCTTTAGGTAGTTAGGGAAGAGGTGGTCGAATTGGGAAATCGAAAGCAAAAGTAGTCGAAATTGGATGAAACTTGGAGGAAGGGCTCTGGAGCATTGGGGAAGCCCACGGTTCATGTCGCATCAAAATTGGGTGAAGGAATTCTACTCGATGCCAAGCACAATTATGGTTGGTGTATGGAGTTTCTTTAGGCTAGAGGAGAAGAAACTTCAAGCAAGCTCCAGGACAAGGCAAGGAAGGATCCCAGAAGAAGAATAGCCAAATTTGGATAAGTACAGGACTTGGTACCAAGCACTTCTGCTTGGTACCAACCTATTTTTATGGCGGCAGGAAGGTGCATTGGACATGGGAGTTCGGGGGAAAGGAGCAAGGTGATTACTTAGCCAAAATGGCTAAGTATAAAGTGAAGAATTATCTTGCTACCGAGCCCTACTAGTCAGTACCAACATGAATTCTGAGAGAAGAATGAATTGGACTTCTAGGGGGAAGTACAAGGGCTCTGTAGGTAGTGCCGAAAGTGTTTGTTTGTTCACTTAGGGTTTGATGTGTGAGAAATGCGGATTATGGATCTTAAGGCTGGAATAACACTAGGGGGTGAATAGTGTTTTGTGGATTTTCTAAATCTTTTTGAAACTTATGTAAATTTAATCACCAACAAATGCAATTCACAGACACAGATATAATCACAGAATCAGACACAGATGCAAATAATAAATAAAAGCAGTAAAGGAAAGAACACACTAGGATTTTATACTGGTTCGTAGTTACCCTACATCCAGTCCCGTACAAACGTACAGATTTCTTATCAAAAATAATCTCCCAGATTACACCCTCGATTTCAAGGCCACGAGGTACACCCTCCTGTATTCGAGTCCGAGGCAAACTCTCTTGATTTACCAGGCCACAAGATCACCTAATCATTTTCGGGGCAACAATCACACCCAATTGATTTCAAGGCTCAACCGCACCTTTTACTCAACTGTTTGATTTACAAATAATCCTATAACTCTGAATAGCACTGAGATCTTATGGAGAGAGTGGTAGAGAATCAAACAAGAGATAATCAAGTTTGATTCACTTGGTATTTCGGCAGAGTATAGTTTGGAATTCTTTAGAATAAATGTGGAAGATGAAGAGAAGAGAAAACAAGTGAAATCTGGTTTAAAAATTTGTTTAGAACTACTGGTATTTATAGGAAATCAACAACCATATCTATTCGTGAAAGGATACAATGAATAGACACTTCTTTTGAAAATTTGAATTTTGAATTATGTTCCACTAGATATCAAAATAGGACCACTATATGTTCCACTATATATTGTCATGGGTTCCAATCCCAGTAGGGTTCCATCCCTTTAACAGGCTCGAAGTAGATTCCATTCCACGAATAAATTTCGAATAAAGATGTAAGTGCTTTCAAGAAGTTTTAACATAATTCTAGACTCAATACTTATCTTGTACTATTAAAATCTTGAACTCTTGATAACTTGATTTCTTGATACTCATGAGTCTTCAATCTTGAATCTTTGATCTTTAAATTCATCTGTCTTGTATCTCTATACTGTACAGTCTTTATTCTTGGTACCTGCATGTTTATATCCTGCATATACATATATATCTAAACTATAATGTTAGTATTTATATTTTATAACAAGTCCTAAGGTTGTTGTCATCAAAACCATCCTTCTCAAGGACTAACAATCTCCCCCTTTTTTGGTGATGACAACCTATGTTTATAAAATATACTTATCCTTTACAATAACTCCCCCTAAAACTAATAACTCCCCCTTAATCTAAGCCTAACTACTCTATTTTATATTTCTCCCCCTTTGACATCAACAAAAACTAATCCTAAACTAATATAACTCTCCCTTAATCTAATACTATCTAAACTAAATGCTAATAAGGAAGTATAATAAGCGAAACAAAAGAAATCTTATCATATATGATGTTATGTTTACATATATATATATATATATATGGATAGCTTTTAGATCAACTATTGAACCTAAAAATCCAAAGGAAGCATCATCTGATGATTCACGGATTCTTGCTATGCAAGAAGAATTGAATCAGTTCACCAGAAATGATGTTTGGGAACTTGTTCCTAGACCCGAGGATAAAAGTATAATTGGAACAAAATGGGTTTATAAAAATAAAATGAATGAACTTGGTGAGATCGTGAGAAATAAAGCTCGATTAGTCGCACAAGGTTATTGTCAAGAAGAAGGAATAGATTTTGATGAAACCTTTGCACCCGTAGCAAGATTAGAAGCCATTAGAATTCTACTTGCTTTTGCAAATTATAATAATTTCAAATTATTTCAAATGGATGTTAAAAGTGCTTTTCTAAATGGATTTGTTAAAGAGGAAGTTTATGTTGAACAATCTCCACTCTTTGAAGATGAAAGATTTCCAAACCATGTTTTCAAACTTAAGAAAGCTCTGATACCAAATGTGAGAAATGCAGATTATGGATCTTAAGGCTGGAATAACACTAGAGGGGGTGTATACTGTTTTGTGGATTTTCTAAATCTTTTTGAAACTTATGTAAATTTAATCACCAACAAATGCAATTCACAAACACAGATATAATCACAGAATTTGACATAGATGCAAATAATAAATAAAAGCAGTAAAGGAAAGAACAAACCAGGATTTTATACTGGTTCGGAGTTACCCTACATCCAGTCTCGTACAAACGTACAGATTTCTTATCAAAAATAATCTCCCAGATTACACCCTCGATTTCAAGGCCACGAGGTACACCCTCCTGTATTCGAGTCCGAGGCAAACTCTCTTGATTTACCAGGCCACAAGATCACCTAATCATTTTCGGGGCAACAATCACACCCAATTGATTTCAAGGCTCAACCGCACCTTTACTCAACTGTTTGATTTACAAATAATCCTATAACTCTGAATAGCACTGAGATCTTATGGAGAGAGTGGTAGAGAATCAAACAAGAGATAATCAAGTTTGATTCACTTGGTATTTCGACAGAGTATAGTTTGGAATTCTTTAGAATAAATGTGGAAGATGAAGAGAACAGAAAACAAGTGAAATCTGGTCTAAAAATTCGTTTAGAACTACTGGTATTTATAGGAAATCAACAGCAATATCTATTCGTGAAAGGATACAACAAATAGACACTTCTTTTGAAAATTTGAATTTTGAATTATGTTCCACTAGATATCAAAATAGGACCACTATATGTTCCACTATATATTGTCATGGGTTCCAATCCCAGTAGGGTTCCATCCCTTTAACAGGCTCGAAGTAGATTCCATTCCACGAATAAATTTCGAATAAAGATGTAAGTGCTTTCAAGAAGTTTTAACATAATTCTAGACTCAATACTTATCTTGTACTATTAAAATCTTGAACTCTTGATAACTTGATTTCTTAATATTCATGAGTCTTCAATCTTGATATCTTTGATCTTTAAATTCATCAGTCTTGTATCTCTATACTGTACAGTCTTCATTCTTGGTACCTGCATGTTTATATCCTACATATACATATATATCTAAACTATAATGTTAGTATTTATATTTTATAACAAGTTCTAAGGTTGTTGTCATCAAAACCATCCTTCTCAAGGACTAACATGATGGTGATGTAGTAGAATGATGATAGCTTCGGGACTTTGGTAATGGTAACTCGATGGTGAATTGAGTTAGGTTTCGATGATGGCGGCTCGATGTTGAAGGGAGTCACAAGAGTGGTTATCCACAAAGGGCAAGTTCTAGAAAGGGTAACCTGTGGATAGAATGATGAATGGTTCTATCGTGGAAAGAAGGAATGTGGAATGGTTCCTTGAGGATAATGGAAACTATATGGAGTAAGGAAAGGGCTTAGATACACGTGCTATGGGATCATTGATACTCGGAGTATTTTCCGATATACTCGAAAGTAAGGGTATTATGAGGTTACTCATGGGTGCTTTGAAAGGTTACACGGATCGACCCATATAACTTGGACCAATGGAATGGTTCTAGTACCAACTTTGAGTTAAAGGCGTATACACTAAAAACCGGGAGCTATCTATTAATCCCTGGCAGGTGAAAGGTCATATAACTTATCATATATCTATATAGCAGGTGAAATGAGTAGAATAGATAGCAGGTCTAAGTGATATGCGATGGCTATTAGAGGATGTTATGACAACCCGCACCTTCTGACACACTGATCCAAAGCCTAGGGTGACTTTCAGACTCGTATTGATGCCAAGAAGTACAAGCTATCAGGTTTTTAAAACATTATAGAGATTAAGAATATACAGATATGATCTAAGACATATTACACTTTAAGATCTCACAGCAGAAGGCAACAAAATATAAATACAGAAAATAACCATCTCAGAAAATATCTTAAAATACAGTCTCAGAAAACAATGCATAGTCAATCCAAAGTACATAGAAATATGATACATGCTCCGATAAATACTATGTACTGAATGCGATAAGTAAATACATTGAGAGAAATGGAAAATGTATAGCAATTCCAATGCTAAGCTCGTTTCTCCACATACACATCTCGGACTTATCACATGCTACCCTATCCTCTTGTAGTAGGGGAAAAAGAAAGGAAAGGAGTGGGCCAGACAAAAATCTGGTGAATGAATACATTATTAATATATGGTGATCATATGCAATTAACTTTAGTAATACTCTATGTGATCTAGAATGTCGTACAAGTGTCCGTGAATTACTTATTTCAATTCCTAAGGGTTTTAGCTCAATACACACTTACACTACAACTTGTGTAGGCTCATACCTAGGGTCGAACAACTAATCGAACCTCAAGACAACTAATGGTCGGCTAATGGTTACTAAAACTATTTCTACATGGTGATTGCCTACAATTCTCAACCATGGGACTAAGTTTTCCCACACTACGACTACACGTGTCATATCAACCATGGGAATATATTTCCCATAACTATGACTACACTTATCCTAGTTACGCATCAAAAGGGAGCCCGTAATGCCTGACTCGTTAGGGTGTCTCATTGACTACATATGTGTCCACCTCCCAATGACAACATAACGACTCTTATTGCATAGCGCTGGGATCCATCAACAACATAGTATCACGTCGCGTCCCGTGAACACTAAGGAGCTCCAGTTAAAGTCGGGCTGCACACTCCATCAAGTATCATTGTCAGTGTTGTGTGTCCACCGTAGAACCTCATGAAAGTGCAATTTGTAATAGAATCACCTCCACTCAAATACCTACCTCTGCTGGATAAATAGCATTTATCCAGTCCTGCAACGTCCTAACATCGTCAACATAGGGAACTAGCTTCCCTACTCTTACCAACATCCATATACATACACACACATACACTGCTAACTATATCATTTATAATTCAAGTGATTCAACTTGTGCTCTGAAAATGCTAACCAGTCGACCGTATGCTCCTGGAGCAGTCCAGTAAGTGTAATCGACCGACCATCGCTGTTTTAGGGTTTTTAGTTATTAATATTAATTGGTTTTTGTTTTTAGTTACTGTCATTTCCAAACTTATTATAGTAAACTTGAATCTTAGATTATCGTACAGTAACCTAGTTCTAATTAACCAACTTATGAATATATGATTTGCAATTGTCAGCATTTCCTATTCTATTTCATATTTGCAGTATATAGGTTTAACCAGGTTTAGAAAATAATTTAACAAAAGGGTTACTTATAGAATTATCAATTTTTTGATTTACATATTAACATCAAATTGTATTTATTGTTAAATTTTAGATCTAAACAAACAAGATTCCTAATTTTAATTTTTAACAATCTAAATCAAATAGGGTTGTTATCCAGCCTTTTGACTCAACTATATTTAGACTGACTGGACAAGTTAGATTGGACGATCATCGAGGAAGGCAGCCCAGAGAGATGATTATAAGACTCAAAGATCAAGCGCATGCAATGATATGAAGTGACGATCAACCGAGACCAAGAGGTAGACTCTTCAGAATATTCTAAGTACGGATTAGTACCTCCCCTAGGTAGGGGATCAGTGCTTATCCCTTCCCCTAGGGGATCGGTACATATGCTCAATTTTTGTCCCATACTGAGTAAGGTCGATATAAAGTGACAAGGAAGGCCTCATGAAGCTACATTTCAAATCTCAAATCATTTAGAGTTTGTATGCTCAAGTTATGGGCAAATTACTTCACCTAAGAAAGGGATCGTATAAAGGGATCGTATAAAAGAGATCGTATCAAAGGGATCGGATCGTACCTAGCCCATAATGCAACTCAACGGAAAAAGACCGTTATCTCAAAATCAAAAAGTCCAATACACTTGAAACTTTAGGAACAAGAAGAGGGGACCCTATAGAGTCCACCCTAGGGATCGCACCCCAAAAAGCACAGAAAGATGGATCGGCCCTCTTCCCTCTAGAAGGATCGACCTAAATTAGACTACACAACACATTGCAACAATAATCGAGCAATAACTCAACATCTACAAGTCCAATTGACATGAAACTTATAGGATAAGCATAATAAAACATAGAGAAGCTCCCATAGGGATCGCAGCCCCCAACTCCTTCAAAATAAGTATCGACCCTGATCCTTATTTCTTGGGATTTGGGGGATGCGATCCCTCTTGTGGGCCCTTATGTATTTGGAGAGCTTTCTGCTGAATTTTTAGGGAGATATTTCACCGTCTTCCCCTACAAATACAGACTTGATTGTTCATTTTCGGGACCTTTATGATGCTTGTTGCTTTGTATTCTTTTGTAACTTAGGATTTTCACCCAACCCCTCTTGTACTCAGTTTACAAAGTGATTAATAAAGCTATCTCTTTAGAGCGGACATAGGCAAATAACGCCGAACCACTATAAATTGTCGTGTCTCTATTATTAGCTTGTTTTTACTATTGTTTTATTACTATATTCTCTTTGTTTACATTTATTATTCTTCATTTATTCCTCTATAAAATCTCTATTGGGCGATTATGCCAATTTTTGGTGCAAACATTTTGTGCTTTCACTGAGAAACTTGATTCTCAGCTTATTTGGATCCTTATTCTATTGTTTGATTGCATAAGTCTGAGGAAGAGATCCAGATTCATCTCTAAAAAACTTCCTATTCTATTTAGATTTAAAGGAAATCTAAATGAAGCTGATAGCTAAGGTTAGAGGAATTAAATCAACCTCCCGTAGAGTTGAAGGAAATGATGATGCTAGTGTTCTTGTTAGGAGTTTTTCATGTGTTCATGTCTATTTGGAAGGGATCGGATTCACTCATGTATGCAAGTTCTTGGGATCGGATGCTGAAGTTCGCACTCAAGTTAGCGAAGCCAAAAAATAGTTAAGACCCCCATAAAGAAAGGGATCTTACCCGATCCCTCCCCTATATAGTCAAGCCTTGTCAAGTTTCAGACTCCAAATGCAACCACTGATCCCTTCCATCGATCGCTTGTAGCCGATCCCTACATTCACTACTGATCGCTTACCATTCTTGGGGATAAAAAGGGATCGTATTCGATCCCTCCTTCTTGCCGCACATAAACAAAAAGAGCTCTAAAAAAATTTTGGGTGACAGGCACCCGAACCCATGCCGCAACGCAGTGCCCCCGCATTCTGGATTCGAAACTCAACTTAAAGATGGTGCATTCTATCCACTTCCCTTACATCCTTTGACTGACCGGGGTATAGGGGATCCTGCGGCGGCTGCTAAATTGCAGCTAAGGAATGGATAAGGAACTGCTCTCAAATGGTACTCCCAAAGGCTAAAGAACCAAGGTGATATGACACGAACTGGGATCGGTTACCAGATCAGACTTCCAGGGTAGATTACGACTCTTCTTAGCTGACCACTTCCAAACGCCTGATGTGGCAACTATGGTACGACGACCCGTGTGATGACCGACCTACGCCGCTTATTATGCCATCTCAAAGTATAGTTATTCATCACCAAAGTCATCACTTACCATTATGGAACCTCCATCATCAAGTCACGAGTGGCAGTCATCAAAAACCATCAAATATCGTCGAAACGTTTGTTGAAAAACTCACTTTAGGGCTGATCAGAAATTGGATCCTAAGTAAACATCAATATGACTCCAAGCACCGTTCGTCACTAACCCAGCACTTCAAATTCAACGACTCTAAGCAAACTGAGGGCTAACTCAAGCAAATAGCAAATTTTCTCAAGTCGGGCTCCAGGTAAATTATCACCAATTCGTTAGTACCGGTCCATCTTGTTTTGCTCATAACTCAAGCATACGGACTCCAAATGACTTAAAACATGGTGTGCAACCTCAAGAAGCCTTCCTTACTTCCTTATATGGTTTGCACCCATCTGGATAAAAGTTTGGGGATCATCAACGATCCGCATCCTTATCCTAATTGATTCGCCATTCAACTGGCGTTCTCAACTTTCAAGCATTGGACAATCATGCATACAACATTCGCAAGCATTACAAGCAGCTGCAACTTGAAAACGGACCGGACTGAAGACGATTGGAGCATCTCCCCTAATCGAAATGTATTCATCAAAGTCATTCAGCATGCAGAATATCCAAGGAGATTCAATGTCCCGACCATGCTGGCGTATTCTGGGAATACAGACCCCCGACAACATCTCACAAAGTACGAGTGGAACATGGATTCTGCCAGTGTGACGGATGCCATCAAATGTAGATGCTTTCCTATATTCCTCAAAGGGGTCGTGATTATATGGTTTATACGGTTACTGCCATGGTCCATCTCCTCATTCGATCAAATGGCTCAGAAGTTTGTCCAGCAATTCAGGATGCATGCAACTCGCCCCAAGAATGTGATGTCATTATCCATTTAATCCAAGCGCCAGGCGAGCCGCCCAAAGACTTCCCATAGAGATTCAACTTCGTCGTCACTAAAGTGAGAAATCCCAGCGAGAATATCATACTGATGGTGTTGATAAGAGTAATCGACCCCATGAAAGACTTTGGTGATTGGTAAGGTGGAGAGCCTTCTACAGCCTTGGATCATTTCTATTACAAAGTGAACCAGAACCTAAGCGAGGAGGTGGAGCAGACTAGGAGAAAGAATGATGCAGGCTCATTGGCTGAAGGAATTCAAAGCAAGGGCAACATTAAGGCCTTAGATGAGGACTCAGATTCTAGGAGATGACCAAGAATCCTAAAATTCAACTCATATGCACCTTTGGATGATTTAATCAAAAACATCTACTTGGAGACTCATGACTTGGAGCAATACTGGAATCCAGCCTCGAGAGAGTCCACCGAAACTTAGAAGAAATCCAGGAAATTTTGTATATTTCAAGATAAACATGGTCATAACACCGGCGATTGCAGACACCTTCGAGATATGATCAGAAAGCTCATATGTAAAGGAAAGTATAATATATGCAAGCCCCGCAGAATGGCAGGCAGAGAACATCTGATCCCTATCAATAAGGAACTTTGATTATCAATTGGATCACTCATGGTCGACTTCCAGTTGAGAAGGGCTGGGGAAAAGTGGAATAGCAAGCATATGATGCTGCTTTTCATATCAATAAGATTTATTTCAATTTTAATTATGTTATGAACTACGACCAACTTGAACTAAACTACTTCCAAATGATGTAGGTGACCAAGTAATTAGAGTTGGGCACCAACTAACCTCCACGGACCATGATCGGACCTTTGGAGGATCATTAAGACGAGTGTGATTCAACTACTCATTGGCTACTATATGCCCCTGACTTAAGGGCTAGGACTCGAAATGGAAAGTGGGTGTGACTCAACCATCCACTTCCTACTCCGTGCTTCAATTTTGACATAACATCTATGACTTACTCAGAGCCCGACAAGGTCAGAATCCAATACAAAGTGGACAAGACTGACTGTCCACTCATCAACCTCCGCGCTTGACTTAAAGACCGAAGAAACACTTAGAGTAGATGCAACATGACCATCCACTCCCTAGCTCATACTTGAAGTTCGCCAAAATACTTATGCCTCTCCCGAAGCTCAACAAGACCGATGTCAACCTAAAGTGGATGTGACTTGACCATACACACATTACTCCTACCCTGGACATAGAAGGTAGACAGGGATTTCGACTTAAAGTAGGTGTGATTGACCGTCTACTCATCAATCGCCACCCTCTACACGAGGACATGACTGCAATGTGAGGTGGATATGACTTGACCATCCACCTAACAACTCTCTCCCTTGACATGCTGGAAGGATTATGAAGCAAATTGGACGAGACCTGACTATCCAACCCAAGCATGGACCATGGATGTGATCCGACCATCCATCGCTTAATCACTAAGTGGATGTGAATCAACCATCCACTCGCCAACTTTTTTCCTCGACACCGGGAGCATAATTCCTTCCTACGAATGAACATAACTCGACTTTTCATTTTACAACTCTTATCTTAACCTGACAGGTGGAGTATAAATCAAACATGGGTGTGACTGACCACCCATCATAAAACTCTGGTCCCTAGAGAGGAACCGGATATAAACACAAAAGGATGGATGAGGTTTGACCGTCCATCGACCAACTCTGGTCCCCATAGCATGGACCAGAGTATAAACGTCAAACAGGTGTGAGTGACCACCCATTGAATAACTCTAACCCCCTAGTGCGAACCATAGTATAAATACGAAGAAAATATGAACGCGATTCAACTGTCCATCGATTAACTCTGGTCCCCAAGCGTAGATTGGAGTATAAATACCAAAATGGATGTGATCTGACCATCCGCTAATCAGATCCTTCCTACGATTCGACGTGAAGAACTCTAAGTAAGAGTAAATGTAATACGACCGACCACTATTCAACTTCTTCCCCTGGCTTGGGGGTAGAAGAAACGACTAAGGAAAATGTGGTTCGACCATTTTTTGGAATAACTCTAAGTCCCCAGAGTGTGGACTAGAGTATAAACACAAATTGAATGTGATTCGACTACTCGCCAACAAATTCTTATCACTAGAGTATGGATATAAGTATAAACAAATAGATGAGTATAGTTCGACCACTCACTATTCCATAAACTCTGACCTAAACTCGACAAGAGGAGTATAAACTCAATATCGATGGAATTCGACCATCCACAAACTAACTCTACTAACCCAAGACCGGGGGTAAGAGTATAAACCACTAAAAGCTGAATACGACATCTCATTATAGCTCCAGCTTGGTGTTCTTTATGACTTAAGGAAATGACTGCTAGGAGGCCTTCATACAAAGCCAATCGAGACGACATCCGAAGTTATAGGCAACCGACTATATCGTACCATTGGGTCGACAGGCAATGTCGATCCAAGCTTTCTATATCATGTCGTCGGGTCAACAATCAATATCGATCCATACCAAACACAAACGGATATGATCCGGATGCCCTCCAAAAAACTCCAATCACCAGAGTGCGGATAGGATAATAAACCACAAATGGGTGTGACTTGATCATTAATTCTCTAGTACCCTCCTTCGATCCATCGAGAGGAGTATGAAACCATATGAGCATGACTCGACCACTCCCGAGCTAATTCTATCACTTGGTCCGACAGGGGGAACATCAATCATTAGTTGGATGTGACTTGACCATCTATTCTTCAGACCCTTACCCAGAGTATGGCGACACTTGTGCCAAATGAGGACATGACTTGCATTCCCACTTTTCGATGTATGGCCTAGACTTGGGGGCATGAGTGAGAAACAAATGAATTTGAACCGACCATTCGTCGATCAACTCTAAGTCTTCAGAGCTTAGGTGGGAATATAAACACGAATAGGACAAAACTCAACCGTCCATGCAGTACATTTATCAGCCCAAGATTGGGGGTAGAAATGTGATCATCCAAAGATTGACTGCAATAGCTCAATACTGTGACTCATACCTAGTATTTACAACGACTCGAGGCTAAGACCGAAAAGATGCCTAGAGATAGAATCATCGAATCGATGTTTAAGCTCCTGGGCAACTGACCATCACTCTAACTCGAACGACGAGTAACGGATCGTGGGTACATTGAATGGAAAGCATGTTACTCGAATACACAAGCAGATTTGAACTCAAAGCAAGAGCCAGCTATGTAGTTGTGCGCAACATGAGGCTGAATTCTACTCGACATTTGATTCGACGTGCTTCCAAGCCTGATCTTCGGCCATTTGTAGATAATTGCTCAAAGCTTCTAGAGCCAATCACTATCGGACTAATCAGCTCATGACGAGATCCGAAAGTCGACCGAAGCGACCGTCATCACATGTCGTCCTGACCAACTTTCATGCCAATAACTATGCATTAGAGAAATGCTCGAACATAGGGATTAACACCAGATCCAAAGGCCGTTCTCCATGCCTACATACACTACTAAAATATTGAAGTTACAAGACATTCCTAGGCAAGGGACTGGCACTGATCCCATCGCTTAGGCGATTTTGCAAACCTAATTCAGACGCCCCTCATGCTAAATACAGTTCAGTGCGGTGTTGTGCAGTGTAATATAGTTCAATACTATATGGTAGTTATGGCCAAACTCAGAAACTCAACCAGAGTGACCATCATCGTTGATCGTTCCAATTGGGTTTCACATCGATGGTACCGTTCAAATTCAGGGATCGACTATCGGCGTATAAGTATCTAACGTTCATATTCAAGTTCATTCAGGGCATGTGTTACAATGAGTACAAATATGCTAATATATTCATGTCTGAAGTGGCGATTCAAGGCCATATGTTAGTTCAAGTATGCAAGTTATATATGGCATATCCCATTATTCAATTTCGAGTTCATAAGGTCTAGTATGTTCATGTCAAACCAAAAAATACTTAAGTCCCACTAATACAAGGAATACACCTCTGACTGGTATAACTATACATCACGCCCACGAGTAACTGATCCCACTGCTTGGGCAAATCCATTTAAGAATTTTTCAATTCACAACATAAGGCCAGGATTAAGCAACAACACCACAGTCAGTTCTATAAAGATATAGACTCGAGAGATGAAAAAGAGTAGCCCAAAGAATCTAAGGCCGCACCCGTTGAGCTAACGATCGACATTACGATCAGCCACGACGACCAATCACGGGTCCAAGATTGAATCACATCTCAGTGCAACAATGATAAAGGAATTAGTTGGCTTTCTCCAAGCGAATCTTGATGTGTTTGCTTTGACCCATTCTGACGTGTATGTGATCTTACAGACTATCGCGAGCCATGCAATGAGTATCGACCCGAGGTATGTCCTTGTGAAATAAAAGCAACGCGGCATGGATCCAGAAATATCTGTTGCATTTAAAGAGGAGGTGGATAAACTAAAAAACAATGGGTTTATCCGCGATGCCCTCTACCCAAAATAGGTATGCAATCCAATTCTTGCGAGAAAAGCTAATGGAAAGTGGTGGACATGCATCAACTACTCAGACCTGAACAAGGCGTGCCCAAAAGACAGCTTTCCACTTCTGAAGATCGACCAGCTGGTAGACTCAACTGCTGGATATGGACTACTTTCATTTATGGATGCGTACTCCGGATACAACCAGATCCTAGTGCACGTCCCCGACCAGAGCACACCAGCTTCATTAACGATCTAGGGTTATATTGTTATGTTGTGATGCCGTTTAGACAAAAGAATGCCGGAGTTAATTACCAAAGCTGGTCAATAGAACTTTCAAAGACCAGATCGAGTGATCGATGGAAGTATATATGAATGATATGCTAGTGAAGTCATGGCGATCAAACAACCACATCGATGACTTAGCGGAGTTGTTCGGTGTTCTCCAAAAATATAAATGAAACTCGATCGCTTAAAATGCTCTTTCAGCGTTGCGTCGGGGAAATTACTTGGTTTCATCACTAACTCTCATAGAATTAAAGCTAATCCCGAGAAGATTAAGGCAATTCAAAGCATCCAAGTACCGAAGACGATTAAGCAGGTATAGAGCTTAAATGGAAAGGTTGCCGCCCTAAGCCGCTTCACCTTTAGGGCCACCGACAAGTGTATTCCTTTCTTCGACTTGATCAGGGAAGGGAAGAGGAACTTTGAATGGATGCAAGATTGCATATATGTGTTTCAAGCTCCGGTAGATCACTTAGAGAGACCTCCCATCCAATCCAAGCCACTGGATCGTGAAGACTTATACATCTATTTAGCGGTGTCGGTACACGCCATAAGTGTCGCACTGTTACACGAAGAGAATCGGATTCAGAGGACATTATATTATGTTAGCAAGCGATTGACAGGTGCTGAGAGAAACTACATATGGCTAAAGAAGCTCGCGTACTACCTATTAATTGAATTACGAAAGCTTTGACCTTACTTCCAGGCTCAACCCATATACGTCTACATCGACCAGCCATTACGACAGGTCTTACATCGACCTGAGACATCTGTAAGGTTGCTCAAATAGAATATCAAGCTAAGCCAATTCGATATCACTTATCTACCTCGGAGAGCTATCTAGGGACAGACATTGATGGACTTCATAGTTGAATTCACTACACTAGACGACTCTCCGGGGAGCAGTGGAGAACCAGCCAACCGATGGAAAATGTACAAGGATGGACCATCCAATGATCAGTATTCTAGCGCCAGAGTCGTGTTAATGACTCATGAGGAACGATTGATCTGCTACGCCTTAAAACTCAACTTCCTTGCAACAGATAATGAAGTTGAGTATGAAACATTGATCGTCGGGATCAAACTTGCCAGAGAACTGGGAGTGAAAACTTTACAAATCTTTTGTGATTCTCAGTTAGTAGTATGCCTAGTCAGCGGAGGTCATCAAGCCAAGGGAAAGCAACTTGCTCCTTATCTCGGCCGGGTCTAAGAGCTATTAGTAGACTTCGAGTATTACACCATTACACACATGCCCAGAGAAAATGAGAAAGACGACTCACTGGCCAAGTTGGCTAGTTCCAGGGATGCGCAACAAATGGGCTTGGTCTCGGTTGAAGTACTAAATGCTTCGAGCATCGACCAAATGGAGCTTTATGCTGATCATCTAAGAAGGAGTCATGTATAGAAAGGGTTTCTCCATTCCCCTGCTTTAGTGTGTCACCTATAACGAAATTAAACGAGTCTTAAGAGAAGTCCATGAAGGAGAATATGGTGATCACACTTGGGGGCAAACCCTAGCAAATAAAATACTCCGCTACGGCTATTACGGCCAACAGTCATCGAGATGCAGTTGATTAAGCTAGACGATGCGCCAAGTGTTAGATGTTTGTAAAAATTTTGAGAGCCTCACCGACTGAAATTACTTAAATGGTCGGTCCATGGGATTTTGCCACTTGGGGTATTGACATCATCGACTCCTTGCCGATTTCAAAAGGTGGTGCGAAATACGCCATCATAGCAGTTGATTACTTCACCAAATGGGCTGAAGTTGAAACTTTAGACGCTATCACAACAAAAAAATTAATAAACTATGTTGTTTGAAACATCATCTGTTGTTTTAGTCTTCCCCGAACAATCATAACTGATAGCGGGACCCAATTCGACAGTGCTGAATTCAAAAACTTCTACTGCCGGCATCATATTGAGAAAAGATTCGCAGCAGTTGCTCACCCTCAAGCTAATGGACAAGTCGAAACTTTTAATCAAATCATAAAGTCCATTCTAAAGAAGAATTTGGAAAAGGCTAGAGGCAAGTGGGTCGACGAACTCCCATCAGCGTCATGGGCATACAGAACCACCCACAATTCCACGACTGGCCGTACTTCATTCACCCTTGCATACGGCTCCAAAGCCATGATTCCTGTAGAACTTGAAGTTTCTTCTCGTTGAGTAACTTATCACAACCCCTATTTCATTATAAAAAATAAACAAATAATTGCAATCCAATTGCAATTAAACTAGAAGGAATTGGCGATAACCCGTGAGCTTACGATCACGCCCGTGAGCCAATGACAGGAAAGTGTACATGAACATGCGTGTGTGCATCCCAAAATTTGATTTCTCAAAGCTGGAGAAAATTGAATTCTCACCGGGAGTTATTAAAGAAGAGACTGAATTAGATAACCAAGGCCTAATAGCATAATAGAACCGGGCATGGATAATAATTGATAGATTGAACTCTGGTTTAATACTGACAAATATCAACCAAGCGTCACAGTAAATAGAGAGAGATACGACTCTTTGGAAAAGACAATTCAATGGAAGGATAGGAACTGTCCAGAAAATTAAATGGAATTCTTTCTGACGCTTCTAACTTGCTTTGATTCAAAGCACGTTATGTTCGACACAAGATGTACTTTGGAGGCAAAGGTTATCCGCCCTTTTGGCTAAGCTATATTCAGACTGACTGGACAAGTTAGACTAGACGATCATCGAGGAAAATAGCCCAAAGAGAAGATTTAGGCTCAGAGATCAAATGTAGGCAATAATATAAAGCGACGATCAACTGAGACAAAGAGATAGACCCTCCAGAATATTCTGAGTACGGATTAGTACATCTCCCAGGCAGCGGATCGGTTCCTATCCCTTCTCCTAGGAAATTGGTACATATCCTTAATTTTTGTCCTAAGCTAGTTGAGATTGATATGCAATGACAAGGAAGGCCCCATGAGGCTACATCTCAAATCTCAATTCGTTTGGAGTTTTTATGCTCAAGTTATGGACAAATTACTTCACCTAAGAAAGGGATCGTATCAAAGGGATCAGATCGTATCCAGCCCAACAACGCGACTCAATGGAAAATGTCGATATCTAAAAACCAAAAGTCCAATACACTTTAAACTTTGGGAACAAGAAGAGGGACCCTGCGGAGTCCACCTTAGGGATTGCACCCCAAAAAGCACAAGAAAGAGGGATCAACCTAAATCAGACTACACAACACATGCAATAATGATCGATCAATAACTCAATATCTACAAGTCCAATTGACATGAAACTTGGAAGTCAAGCATAATACAACATGGAGAAGCACCCATTGGAATCGCAGCCCCTAACTCCGCCAAAATAGGGATCGGCCCCAATCCCTATTTCTTGGGATTTGGGCCATGCGATCCCTCTTGTGGGCCTCTATGTATTTGGAGAGCCTTTTGCTAAATTTCAGGGAGATATTTCACCATCGTACCCTATAAATATTGATTTGATTGTTCATTTTCATGATCTTTACGCTGCTTGTTGCTTTATATTCTTTTGTAACTAAGGATTTTCATTTGATCCCTCTTGTACTCAGTTTATAAAGTGATTAATTAAGCTATCTCTCTATTATTAGCTTGTTTTTATTGTTTTATTGTTATATTCTCTCTGTTTATATTTATTATTTTTCATTTGTTCATCTACAAAATCTCTATTGGGTGTTTGTGTCAATTTTTGGTGCAAACAAGGGTGCACTAAATTAGAGGTATATAAATCACCTAACCAACAGTGAACCCACTAACCTCAAATCCAAGTTATCCCCTCTAAATTACATCTAGAATCTCCTCTGTTTGTTAGATCTCCTGTTTATTTGGTATAATTGGTTCTTCTTCTTCTTAATTTGTATTTTATTTTAGTTTGGTTAAAGAAATTTTGTTTGAAGAGGAAAGAATATGATAGAATTTTGGTATACTGTTTATTTTCTACTGAATGAAGGTTTGATTAACGTTGTATTTATAGACACAACACTTCATCTCATCCGTTCACTAAAACATACGGCCCATCTAATTCATCCAAAAAAGACACTACAACTTTAATAACTTCTCCATATTAGCTCGGATTTCAAAATGTTGTATATGAAATTGTCCAATAAATCGCTAGGAAAGCAATAGTGCAAGTTTCGTAGCTAGGTTTGGACATTTGCAAAAATTCCATTTTTGCCCTGGTTATATTTAATTTTAATTCTTTTATTTAAATTTTTTGCTTAAATTTTGGGATGTTACATTCTCCCCACATAAAAGGATTTAATTCCCGAAATCTCTAAGGACGGAAAAACGTAACTCGTACGTATGGAAATCAATAAATACAATCATCAACTTATCCATCAACCATTGGCAATCATTGTCCTTAATTTAAATTCTAATGCAACGTATGTACATTTAGGTATGGAATGCATATGAACCTATTCTAATCCAAAAATTAGGCGATCTCCTGATCTAGTCAACCTCTTGAAATGCAAATGCTTATGCTAGGTATCCAAATTTATGCAACATCCTATGTAAATATATTGGTAATTTTACATGTATGCACAATCATTCAATCCATGTGCAACAAACGTATGCATATAACCCAGTAAATAAACAAGTGACGGTGTGCGCATATGCTAACTCGAGAATACAAGTGCTCTAAACGTACAAAGATCTATATAAAAATACATCCATTAGCATCCATCATCCAAAATATGTCCTAGTGACACGTTCGCAACTAATCCTAACGTCCAATTGTCCTAATCTTATAGGGGTATACTAAGCTAGAACCTAACACCTAAGTAGTGAGAGAAATGCGGATTATGGATCTTAAGGCTAGAATAAACACTAGAGGGGGGTGAATAGTATTTTAAGAATTTACTAATTCTTTTTGAGTTTATATTAATTTGAACACAAATGTATGCAAAATTCAGATACGGATATAATCACAGAATCAAACACAGATGCAAATATAAAGTAAAAGCAGTAAAGGAAAGAACACACCGGATTTTATACTGGTTCAGAGTTACCCTACATCTAGTCCCGCAACACAAGTACGGATTTCCTTTCAAAATCAATTCTTACAATTACACCCTTGATTTCAAGGCCACGAGGTACACCACTCCAGATTCACAATCCTCTAGGTAGAGATACTTGATTTTAAGGGCAACAAGTTCACCCAATTGATTTCCTAGGCTACAATCACACCTTCTCTCACTTGATTGATTTTCCAGGCTACAATCACACCTTTTCTCGCTCGATTGATTACAAAGAAGCCTATAACTCTGAATAACACTGGGATCTTGTTGAGATAGTGATAGAGAATCAAACCAAAGATGATCTAGTTAGATTCAATGGTAATTTCGGTAGAGTAATAGTAAAAATGTATATAAAGAAATGTGGAAGAAGAAGAGGAGTGAAATCAAAAAATTATGAATATAAATTCGTTTAAAACATCCCCTATTTATAGTAGAACAACAACCATGTCCATTCGGGAAAGGATATGATGAATAGACACTTCCTTTGAAATTAAAACTTTTGGAATCAACTGCCATCATGTCGACATGCCTAAGATATTTTTGATAATTTGTTTTTCTTTTGAAAATAACTTCTATCTTATATTAAAAATATTTTAAACTTTATAAATATACTATAGTTAAAATACATAAATAAGTATAGAGAATAATATTTTGGTATATAAAATTTTACTGTAATTTCATATTTAAATCTTAAATATAAATATTAAAAGTTAAGTACATTATAATTAAAGATAGTTTAAAACCAAGGATAATTTTGATATTGAAAATAAAGATTATTTTAAGGCTAAAAATATTTAAAACCAGGATAGATGTTTTTGATTTAAAAAGGAAGATTTTGAAATCATTTTGAAAACAAGATATAATTTTGTAAAACATTTGAATAAAAGTTAGTGGATACAAAACGATGTTCCACTAGATTTTTCATAGGTTCCATCCTACTTAGGGTTCCATCCTTTTAACAGGCTCGAAGTGGATTCTATTCCACGAATAAAATGGATTTTAAGATGTTAGTGCTTTTCTAGGAGTTTTAACATAATTCTAGACTCGATACTTGTCTTGTACTATTGAAATCTTGAACTCTTGATATCTTGATACTCATGAGTCTTGAATCTTGATGTCTTCGATCTTGAGTCTCTATACTGTACAGTCTTCATTCTCAGTACCTGCATGTTTATATCCTGCATGTACATATATATATCTAAACTATAATGTTAGTATTTATATTTTATAACAAGTCCTAAGGTTGTTGTCATCAAAACCATTCTTTTCAAGGACTAACAATCTCCCCCTTTTTGATGATGACAACCTTTTTTTATAAAATATTACTTCTATCCTAATAACTCCCCCTTAATCTATGCCTAACTATCCTATTTTATACTTCTCCCCCTTTGTCATCAACAAAAACAAACTAACTCCAAACTATATAACTCCCCCTTATTCTTGTACTAAAGTACTTGTATTAAAATATACAATGGAGTATATAATAGATAAATTAAGATATAATTATACTGATAGACATGATAACTAATCAAAGATCATATAAATATCAATGTATATTTATACAGATTATGTTTTGCACACCAATTATCAATCCATACCAAATCAAATCAAATCAAGTCAAATCAATCCAAGTAATCAATTCAAATCAAATAAAACAATCAAATAAAATCAAACATTACGAGGAACTTCCACCCATCCTTCTTCTCCAAATATTGGATCTGCTTTAATGGCATCCCAATTTTTATTATCATTGGTGAGAGAGACTGAAGGATGTGCTTCATTATCATCTTTGTGCAGGGAGGAAATTATCCATCGAATTGCATCGAAATGCTTTTCTTGTTCCTTGATCATCTGCATTTGACTTAACTCTAAGTGTCGCTAATTACGGAGAATGAAAGAAAGAATATTCTTGAAAGAATTAAGGGTTTCTTCAAGATTCTTAATCAAATTATGAATTGGATTGGCCATTTTTGAATTTGTGAGAAGAAATATAGATAGAGTAGATAAGAAATGATTTTGAGTGATGAATTCTGGAAGAAATATGTATTTATAGATGTAGGAATTCGTTTGAAATGAATAGACACAAGGTAGTTATTCAAATTTCAAATTTAAAATGAGAAGTCATTTCTGACCAGTACTTGTCGACATGGTGTGTGGGGGGTTGTCGACAAGGGTCAGTTCATTTTGATGACTCATTTTGATTTTGTGAATAATTGTGTATATGTATATATTTATATAATATACTAACATTTATTCTGGAGATAAGATAAGCTAGATAACGGAAAAGTAATTCAATTTCATTTCATAATAGAATGATACAACGATTAAACATTAAGAACTACACAAATATTCAAATCAAATCATACTAAAACAATACAACATGATATGAAAAGGTAGAGCTAGTTAGATGATGACGAAGATGAAGATAATCCAAGTTTCTTGCTAACTTTGGAGAAAAACTTGTTCATCTTGGATGACATTTTATCCAATTTCTTATTAACGGACCGTTTAAGAATCCGTTGATTTTCAACAATAGTCTTTTGATTTTTGAGTAAGATTTTGTTGGTTGGATTAGAGGGATAATCAATACTTTCCAAGGATGTTTCACCTTCTTCTTCTTCTATTTCCATTTCATCCCCTTCTTCTTCTTCTTCCTCCTCTTCCATCTCTTCATGAGCCAAACGCTCTTCCTTTTCGGCAAGAGTCTCATATGGTTGAAAAACATATGGAATTTTCATAAGAGAAATGTTTGAGTGATTAAAAACTTTTCTTGAAACAAATTCTTCTCCTTTGAAATCTACTCCAAAATAATTAAAAATCCGAGTGAGATAGATTCCATGATATAAAGTATTTTCACCCATTTAAAGATTTTTGGGACGAAGTTCATCCAAAATAACTTGTGCCCAATTAATATCATAATTTCCAAAAATAGCAAAAAGTGCTTTGCAAACTTTTGAAGTTGGATTGTTAAAACTTCCCGATCTTGGGGTCAAAGTATGTTGTAAAAGAAGATTAACAATTCTTGCTTTTGGTCGAAAATTTCGATTTTTGAATTCAAAGTTTTCATCTCCTTCAAAAATGTGATGAAATGTCTCACGATCATTTTCATCGATT
This sequence comes from Allium fistulosum, assembly GCA_030737815.1. Lineage (NCBI taxonomy): Eukaryota > Viridiplantae > Streptophyta > Magnoliopsida > Asparagales > Amaryllidaceae > Allium > Allium fistulosum. The sequence continues at coordinate 958,001,782 of CM060903.1, read as the reverse complement.
TTAAAACTAGAAAGATCCATTCCCGTGCTTTTGAAATTGAGAATGGTACCCAAAATATCATAATTTAAAATGATTCTAGTGCCTTTGACACTACTCTAAATTTCATCATCATTTCCATTATAAAATCCACGGTTAAGATTTGCATAGAAAATTTTAACAAGATTTGGATAACAAACAAAATTATTTTGTGAAGTATCAACAAGACTAAGAATTTGGTTGTTTGCAAAAAGAGAATCGATTTCATAAGAAGAGAAATCTTGAAATATAGAAAACTTTCCGAGATGGACTTTTCCATAGTTAGCATTGTTGATATATGCTTTTATAGCCTTCGGATCATTGAAGAGTTGCTCTTTCATGTTTCTGGAAAGTCTCATTGTGGAGGGGTTGCTTGAAGAAGCCATTAGGTTAGAGAGTAGAGAGCTTGAAATTTTTAAATAAGAGTTTGAATTTGAAAATGAAAGTGAAAAGTTGTGATATGAGATAGTAAATAAAAAGATTCTCAAAGGACAGATTCTCTGGTCAAAAGATGACTTTTCAGAGTCTTGAATGAAGTGAAAAGATGGAGGGATATTCAAACACTTGAATTCAAATTTGAATTTCAAATTTCTGTACCCTTGTCGACAACGTGGAGGGGACCATGTCGACACGTGTTTATGAATTTTCATGATTTATTTCTTTTAAGTATTCTAATATATATATATATATATTTATTTATTATTTTTAATGACTATATATATCTGAAATAATAGTATATTGCATAAAATATTATGATACTAATTTAATTTTTTTTAAATAAAAATAATAAAATATAATAAAATAATAATAAAAATTTAAAATTAAAACGACACACCAATTCAAAATCAATCAATCATTAAATCCTAAGCATGCAATTTCAACCAATGTATTGTAAACGTGTACCTTTTTCTGAGTCCGTTTTTCTGAATTTATTAGAGTCGTGAACTGCCGTGAAACACATATTTGAATTATTTGTCTTTTGATCATCATCGCTCGAGGATGAGTCTGAGTCATCTAGAGTGGCGGTAAATGCACATTTTCATTTCTTTGCGAATTCATTGTTTATAGGAAGATTTTGCTTATCTAGATGCGTACAGTCTCTTTTGATATGACCCGGTTCTTCACAGTTGAAACATTTCATATAGTTTGGCACTATATTCTGATTACCAGAGTTCTTATAGTTGTTTCTCTTGAGATTATTCATCTTTCTGTATTTCAGGAATTTTCGAAAGTTCTTGGTCATAAAGGCTATCTCTTCATCATTATCGCTGTTTGAGTCTGATCCATAGGTCAATGCATTTAATGCAATTGATTTCTTTTCAGATGCTTTGCTTTCTCTTCTCCCAATCATTTGGACTTCAAACGACATTAGATTTCCAATTAATTCTTCTATCTTTAAGGTACTGATGTCATTTGCCTCTTCGATCACAAGTGTCTTTTGATCCCATTCTGGAGTAAGAGAATTTAAGATTTTTCTGACTTGATCTTCTTCCGAAAATACCTTTCCCAAAGATATGAGAGAATGTACAATATTCTAAAATCTACTATACATATCTGAAATAGACTCATTAGGAATCATTTTAAATAATTGAAACTGATTTGTGAGCATGGAAATTTTGGTCTATTTAACTTTGCTTGTTCCTTCGTGAGTAACTTGCAAAGTTTTCCAGATTTCATATGCAGACTTACAAACTGACACTCTATTAAATTCATTCCTATCAAGTGAACAAAACAGAATATTCATGGCTTTAGAGTTATTTTGTGCGACTGTCTTTTGCTCAACGGTCCACTGTGAAAAATCAGTTGTGGGTTCAAAATATTCAGTCTCTGTGATATTCCAAGTGTCTAGTCCTACTGATTGTAAATATATTTTCATCCTACATGCCCAATATGCATAGTTACTGCCATTAAAAAGTAGTGGTCTGACAGTAGATTGACCTTCTACAAATGAACTAGTGTCGGTAGTAACAGCAGTACCAGTGTTGGTAGCCATTTTGAAATTTTTCAAAATTCAGATTATGAAACTTTGAAATCCTTGCTCTGATACCAAATGTGAGAAATGCGGATTATGGATCTTAAGGCTAGAATAAACACTAGAGGGGGGGTGAATAGTGTTTTAAGAATTTACTAATTCTTTTTGAGTTTATATTAATTTGAACACAAATGTATGAAAAATTCAGACACAGATATAATCACATAATCAAACACAGATGCAAATATAAAGTAAAAGCAGTAAATGAAAGAACACATCGGATTTTATACTGGTTCGAAGTTACCCTACATCCAGCCCCGCAACACAAGTATGGATTTCCTTTCAAAATTAATTCTTACAATTACACCCTCGATTTCAAGGCCACGAGGTACACCACTCCAGATTCACAATCCTCTAGGTAGAGATACTTGATTTTACGGGCAACAAGTTCACCCAATTGATTTCCTAGGCTACAATCACACCTTCTCTCACTTGATTGATTTTCCAGCTACAATCACACCTTTTCTCGCTCGATTGATTACAAAGAAGCCTATAACTCTGAATAGCACTGGGATCTTATTGAGATAGTGATAGAGAATCAAACCAGAGATGATCTAGTTAGATTCAATGGTAATTTCGGAAGAGTAATAGTAAAAATGTATATAAAGAAATGTGGAAGAAGAAGAGGAGTGAAATCAGAAAATTATGAATATAAATTCATTTAAAACATCCCCTATTTATAGTAGAACAACAGCCATGTCCATTCGGGAAAGGATATGACGAATAGACACTTCCTTTGAAATTCAAACTTTTGGAATCAACTGCCATCATGTCGACATGCTTAAGATATTTTTGATAATTTGTTTTTCTTTTGAAAATAACTTCTATCTTAAATTAAAAATATTTTAAACTTTATAAATATACTATAGTTAAAATACATAAATAAGTATAGAGAATAATATTTTGGTATATAAAATTTTACTGTAATTTCATATTTAAATCTTAAATATAAATATTAAAAGTTAAGTACATTATAATTAAAGATAGTTTAAAACCAAGGATAATTTTGATATTGAAAATAAAGATTATTTTGAGGCTAAAAGTATTTAAAACTAGGATAGATGTTTTTGATTTAAAAAGGAAGATTTTGAAATCATTTTGAAAACAAGATATAATTTTGTAAAACATTAGAATAAAAGTTAGTGGATACAAAACGATGTTCCACTAGGTTTTTCGTAGGTTCCATCCTACTTAGGGTTCCATCCCTTTAACAGGTTCGAAGTGGATTCCATTCCGTGAATAAAATGGATTTTAAGATGTCAGTGCTTTTCTAGGAGTTTTAACATAATTCTAGACTTGATACTTGTCTTGTACTATTGAAATCTTGAACTCTTGATATCTTGATACTCATGAGTCTTGAATCTTGATGTCTTTGATCTTGAGTCTCTATACTGTACAGTCTTCATTCTCAGTACCTGCATGTTTATATCTTGCATATACATATATATATCTAAACTATAATGTTAGTATTTATATTTTATAACAAGTCCTAAGGTTGTTGTCATCAAAACCATTCTTTTCAAGGACCAACAAGTAGTATGTTCCTATTAGACTAAAATAGAAACATACCTAAAAAGAATTGTGGATAGATAGATTAGATCCTCTCCTCGGGCGCTCATGTACTCTCCGCTGGATCGTCTCCCCATTGAACCTTAACAAGCTTGATAACCTTGTTGTAGATTTCCACTCGAAAATTGTCACAAGATTTCAAGCGAACAAGTCTAAGAATTAACAGACGAAGTAAACACAAGCGTTTCATACCACTTGTTTTGCTAAGTCGTTTAATTGGATTTCTCGTACGAATGAGGTAAAGATTTGTATACACTAATAGATTGGAAAACGGATTTTAAAAACGAACTTTGTATTTAAAAGTGGTGTTGAAATCATTTTTGTGAAAAAGTTTGAGTATTTACTACTAGTATAGAAACCTTTGTATTTTAAAGTGACAAATCATAGAAATGATTGTAAAAACAATCTATCACCAAAAATTCACATTCGACGACGTGAATCAAAACCATAGAAATCGATTTCAAATCCATCGAATGGATAGTCCCAAAAATCTAGAAAAGAAGTCATCAAAGTCGATAATAAATGACAACAACCAACCGGATCGAAAAAAATCGATTAAAAATGGAAATTCGCATAAAAACAGGCAAAGTGCCAAATTTTAACAGCGCCAGATGTCTGGTGGTTCTCCCCAGACGTCTGAGCTGAAGGTCTGGAATTTTTCCAGACCACTCAGATGTCTGAGCTTAAGGTCTGGAATGTTTGTTCCTTTGCCTCAGACGTCTGAGTGTTTTACCAGACGTCTGAGCTGAAGCTCAGGGCAAAATTTGCCTAGGCCATTAATGGCCAAATCGGTTCGGAAGCGATCGGATGAGGGACGATGGCTAGGGGTTTATGCCAATCGACATCCCATCCCTATAGACTCATCAATACACTCCAAACAACATGTCCAAACATCCATAATAGGATTTTCATAGATTTTGACTTCAAAATACCAAAAATAGGAAAATTCACCAAACCAATTCAAATCAAAAGCAAATGAACATGAAATAGATGTTAGGAATTCATGCCTAACAACTATCAAAGGTATAGACATAGATGTGAGTTCAAAAACTCACCTTTAAACCCAAATATAGAAATGAGAAGCTCTAAAACAAGCTAAGATTGATTTCTCTTCAACAACACCTCTAGAATCTTCAATCTATTATCAAATAAATGAATTTCCTAAGTTAGGTTATAGGAATTTCAAAAAATTGAAGAGAGATTGAGATGGAGAAGATGAAGAGGATGCTTACCTAAGCTTCTCTTTGATTTTAGAACTTGAATTTGAATTTCCTAAGAATCTAAGGCTTAGGAATTTTAATTTCCCCTCTTTTCCCCCATTTTTCTCTTTAGCTTGAGTGTTAGGAAATGAGGAGTAGAATGAATGAAGAGTAGAGGAGTTAGAGTATTTGGTAGAGGAGTTGGGTTACCTTATTGGGTTAGCGGGCTAGAACCAAACCCAAAGCCCAAATGAAAATACCAAAATTCTAATCAACTCCAAACATATCAATATTTATACTCAAAAAATTTGTAAACATTGTTTTGAACTCAATGGAAGTGGTCTCAAGTCCGGATTCGACTGTTTACAAAAAGTAACATTTCAGACTTTAAATTCAACAAACGATGCTACAGTTAAACAAAACAATTAAATATATAATCGTAAAATATGCGGGTTGTTACAGACTCCCCTTCTTAAAGGAATTGCGTCCTCGCAATACTTAAGAAGAAAATAAAAGGTAACAACCACTAAGGTATAACAATACAAAAGAAAATTTTGAAGTGAGAAGTTCACCTTAAAGAGCACGAGAGAGTAAGTCCGGATGTGTTCGCTTGATAAATTTTCTGGATTCCCAAGAACAATCTTTAGGATTTTTGGACCATTGAACTTTCACAAGCGGAACATATTTATTACGAAGGCGTTTAACCTTCGTAGCAATGATACGAATAGGATGTTGCTCATAGGTCAAATTAGGTGAAACTTCAATTTCTTCAATAACACCGGGCTCAAGAATAGAATCGGAATCTCTAAAGCATTTCCGTAGTTGAGAAATGTGGAATACATACTGAATAGCAAAAAATTGAGTCGGTAATGAAAGGCGATAAGCCATGGAACCAATGCGTTCGGTGATGGGAAATGGGCCAATATATCGAGGTGCTAACTTTCCCGATCGACTGAAACGCACAACACCCTTCATAGGTGAAACACGAATGAATACCAAATCTCTCACAAAAAATTCTAAATTCCTTCTTCAGTTATCGGCATAGGATTTTTTTCTACTTTGAGCTTCTCTCATCCTATGACGAATAAGGTCAATCTTTTCTGTGGCATCTCGAATAAAATCTGGACCTAAAACCAGCTTCTCACCGGCTTCAAGCCAACACGAAGGAGATCGGCATGGCCTTCTGTAGAGGGCCTCAAAAGGTGCCATACCAATACTAGATTGGAAGCTATTATTATAGGAAAACTCAACAAGAGAAATATGATCTTCCCAACTTCCACCAAAATTAAGAATACAAGCACGAAAGAGATCCTCAAGAGTTTGATTCACACGCTCTGTTTGTCCATCGGACTGAGGATGATAAGCGGTGTTAAAATTAAGCTTCGTCCGCAAAGCTTTTTGAAGACCCTTCCAAAATCCACTAGTAAATAATAGATCACGATCGCTAACAATAGAAGTAGGAAACCCATGCAATTTAATAATTTCTTTAACATAGAGTTTGGCCAAAAGAGGTATGGTCCGATTGGACCGAACGGGAATAAAATGGGCGGATTTTGTAAGTCTATCTACAACCACCCACAAACTGTCATGACGCGAACGAGAACGGGGAAGACCGTCAATAAAGTCCATGGAGACTTGATCCTACTTCCAAACTGGAATATCCAAAGGTTGCAATAACCCACCGGGCCTTTGATGCTCGGCCTTTACGAGTTGGCAAGTCATGCAACGCTTAATGAAGTTAGTAATGTCAGATTTCATTCCATCCCAATAATAAAGTCGCTTCATGTCCGCGTACATTTTACTACTATCGGGATGAATGGTAAATTTAGAACGATGAGAATCTTCTAAAATGTCTTTACGAAGATCACTAATATTTGGCACAAATAGTCTACCAAATTTTCGAATGCCTCCATGAGCATCGATTTCAAAGTCTTTCAGACCATCAATATTATTTTTAACCCTACAACTTTGGCTAAGATAAGCCAATTCGGGATCTTGCTTTTGAGCTTCAAGGATGCGGTCTAAAAGAGAAGGATGAGCCTTAAGGCTATACAAAACAAGAGATGAACATGAATCAGATTCACGATCTCGAATCTCACAAGAGGACAAAGTCTCGAGATCATTCCATTCGGATATCATCATGGAAACAACCGCTTGTTGCTTGCGACTAAGGGCATCGGCAACACGATTTCCCTTTCCGGGAGTATAGAGAATATCAAGATCATAAGATGCAAGGAATTCGAGCCAACGTTGTTGACGCATATTAAGTTCCTTTTGAGAAAATAAATACTTCAAAGATTTATGATCAGTGTAGAGAACAAATTTCTCTCCCAAAAGATAATGACGCCAAATTCTAAGGGCAAAAGCAATGGCCGCGAGCTCTAAATCACGAGTGGCATATCTAGTCTCGGCAGGCTTTAATTGCCTAGAAGCATAAGCGATAACACGTTTCTTTTGCATGAGAATGGCTCCCAAACCAACACGACTAGCATCGGTATAAACAATCAAGTCTTGGTTCCCCTCGGGAATCACAAGAATAGGAGCATCAGAAAGGAGTTCTTTTAATTTCTGAAAAGCAGCTTCACATTTGTCTGACCAAATGTACTTAACTCCCTTCTTCGTCAAACTAGTAAGAGGTACGTAAATTTTAGAAAAGTCTTTTATGAACTGATGGTAATAGCCCGCCAATCCAAGGAAACTACGGATTTCCGTCACACTCTCCAGTCTCTTCCAATTTTGAATCGCTTCAATCTTTGAAGGATCCACGGAAATTCTGGATTCATAAATAATATGCCCCAAAAATTTCACACGAGATTGCCAAAAGTGGCACTTAGAAATTTTTTCTTTCAATTGATTTCTCCTAAGAGTTTCCAACACAATCCGAAGATGTTTTTCATGCTCTTCCTCGGTTTTAGAATAAACAAGAATATCATCGATAAAGACGAGAACAAATCGATCGAGGAAGTCTTTGAAAACTAGATTCATAAGGTCAACGAAATAAGCTGGAGCATTCGTTAAACCAAATGGTATAACAAGCCATGCATAAGATCTATAACGAGTATAGAATGATGTCAAAGGAATACTATCCTTTGCAATTCGAAGCCGATGAAAACCGGTTGCTAAGTCTAACTTTGAAAAGACTCTAACACTGCTAAGTTGATCGAATAGATCATCAATCCGAGGTAAGGGATATTTATTCTTGATGGTGAGATCATTAAGCTTGCGGTAGTCAACGCAAAGCCTAAGTGTACCATCGGATTTCTTTACAAAGATAGCTGAAGCTCCCAAGGAGAGGAACTAGAATGAATAAACTGTTTTGCTTCCAATTTGGATAATTTTTTACGCATCTCCTCATTTTCCTTATTGGACATGCGATAAGGAGGACGAGTGATAGGTAGAGCTCCAGGGATTAGATTAATTCTGAACTCAATTTCTCGCTTAGGTGGTAATCCTAAAACAGGCTCAAAGATGTCGGGAAATTCACAAACACCGTGAATGAGGGAAATGATATCTTCCTCATCATCATTATCGTCATCATGTGGATTTAGAGAATACAAGGATGCTACCGAATTGGAATTTGAATCTTTAAGAATAATAGAAATCTGCTTAACAGATTGGGATGTCGAAGATGGATAGTCCTCTTAGGACATAGGATACGGGCTTCATAACGATTAAGCCAATCCATTCCCAAAATGATTCTGAAACCTAAGTAACGCATAACATGCAAATCGGCGCGGAAAGCATAATCACATAAAATAATATCGACATCTTTACAAAATAAACTGAGTGTTGCAGATCCACTAACTGGATTCGCAATTCTCAGTGAAGTCATCAAGCCCATAACATTTAAAGACAAAGTATCAACAAGTTCCTTTGATATAAAAGAGTGGGATGTACCCGTATCAAAAATAACTCGAATAGGATGATCACAAAACATAATAATGCCATCAAGGATAGAATGAGAAATACCTTGACCAAGAGAAGTGTTACTAGAGGCTTGCACAACATTTAGCTTCCCCTCTTTCTTGCTTTGAAGTTTGGGATAAGAAGATATAAGATGACCCGAACCCTTGCAATAGCGACAATAAAGGGGTTTCAGACACCTATTTGCATAATGGTCCTTAGAACCACAATTGTAGCATTCTCCACGATTAGGGGTAGGAGTCTTTGCTATCGAAGTTGCTTGCTTCCCTTTCTTATTAGGATTAGGCTTGAACTTAATAGGCCTCTTCTTGTTGTTGTTGAAGTTCTGTTTGGCACCGACAACTTCAACATCACTTTCTTTATCGGCCTCTTCAAGCCAAAGCGATATCTACAAGCTGATCGAAAGAAACTTCTAGTTTCAGAAGTAAAGGCTTTTTGAGATTCTTATTCAACCCATAGACAAACCTCTGATTTTTCTTCAATGGGGTATTAATATACTCGACCCCATATTTAGAGAGGGATTCAAAAGATGCGACATAATATGTCACATAAGATTCACCTTGAACAAGGTCAATAAAGCGTTGAGCTAAAGTTACTTTTTTCAGCTTCCGGTACAAACTTTAACTCGAACCTTTCCCGGAATTGCTCCCAATTAAGATCCGCTTCAATAATTTCCGAAATCAAAAGCTCATGCCAATCTAATGCTCTTTCCTGGAGCATGCTAGAAGCCACTTGGACTCGATGTAAATCCACAAGATTCATGCGAGAAAAGATGCGATCGCATGTTCTAAGCCAAGCTTGGACTTTTATAACGCTTTCGAAACCCTTGAATGGCCTTCCACCCAAATTGGTATAATCACTACACAAACGTGCAAACCCGGATTTAGGATAAGTAGGCTCAGGAATGGGTTTGGCGGCTTGGGTATTCTTTACAAGATCCAAAAGCTGTTGAGCAGACATGAATACGCCATCCTGAGGAGTAGCATTGGATTGACCGACACTGGGACGGCCAGGTCTAACCATTTCTCTTCTTTAAGAAAGAAAGAAAGAAGAGGAAAAAGGTTATTCTCAGAATGAATATCAAACAAACTTGATTGATAAAACAAGGCATCATAAAAGAAAATAGGATTGAACGGGTCTTATGACTCGAATTAAATCCTAAGGCACGATTCCTAAGAGAGACTTAGGATAATGATCCTTGCTATATTATTCTACATTGTTCCGAAGTTTGGCTCTAATACCAAGCTGTGACACCCCACCTCTATACTCACACTAACCAAGGACACTACTGGGTAATGCCGTCAATTAGTACGAAGAATAAGGTTGTTGAGGAGCGACCATCTATGTAATTGGTTTGTGCGTGTACCTATATGTCAAATAGAATGTCATGTGTTTCATTTCAAAAGGAAATCTAACATATCAAATACAAAGTCAAAGCTACTACATAGTGGCTATGTGGCCTTCGAAAACAAATATAAAATAAGCATAACATAAATCAGTCATAGATATTCATATCACAAAGGCGGAAACAGATATGAATATAACACATAGAAGTGTACATCAAAGTAGTAGTCATACAAGATCCTCTACATCACAAAAGAATAGGTACAAGTGCTAGACAAAAGAATATGTATACATCAAGGAGTCTCTATCTCGAATGTATAAAAACAAAAACTACTAAGCTAAAGTAGTTAGCCAAAAGTCAGAAGCTAGTCCCTGCTAAGAAGTCAAGTGGAAGCACCTGAAACACCCCGGTCCGACCCGAGTATTATTTAAGAAGAAAAATAATAAACGGATCAGTCTAGCTATAAATATCAGATAATATGAGATAGGATAAGAGATATAACAAATATATATGATAACAATAAAATCATACAATATCCCAAATCTCCTCAAACACCAAAAAGAATGTCATATTCTTTATTTTTATTCAGCAAGTCACAAATATTGATAAAGCTTATCTAAGCAAATCACAAATATTGGTGAAACACAAATTCCAAAAATCATCAATTAGAAATCCAGAAATCACAAAACGGGGGAGGCCTATCATAAACGGGAGCATGAAAACTCACCAACATGTGTATTACAAACGGGACGCTATCCCATGAGTCGCTAACCTATAGAGCCGATTCAACGGCGTAGTACAACGGTACGCTCGAGGAACCTGAAACTCAAGTAAGCCGGAACAACGATGTAGTACAACGGTACGCCCGATGAACCGAACTCCATAAAGCCCGTAGGTCGCTAGCCTATAAAAATGAGACGAAGCTCAACATAACGGGGTACAGTCCCCCACGCGGACAAAGAGACATTGCATATCGCTAGTCTAAACCATAAAATGATCGTCTTAGATCAATAAAAGTGTAAAATACACCAAGCTAGTAAATAGATGAGTTTAGCTTCATGTCTCATAATCACTGGCTTAACTTAAATATTTACGAACAAATTGTAGATTTCCACTTGAAACTTGTCACAAGATTTCAATTGAACAAGTCTAAGAATTAACCGACGAAGTAAACGCAAGCGTTTCATACCACTTGTTTTGTTAAGTCGTTTAATTGGATTTCTCATACGAATGAGGTAAAGGTTTGTATATACTAATAGATTGGAAAACGGATTTTAAAAACGAACTTTGTATTTAAAAGTGGTGTTGAAATCGTTTTTGTGAAAAAGTTTGAGTATTTACTACTAGTATAGAAACCTTTGTATTTTAAAGTGACAAATCATAGAAATGATTGTAAAAACAATCTATCACCAAAAATTCACATTCGACGACGTGAATCAAAACCATAGAAATCGATATCAAATCCATCGAATGGATAGTCCCAAAAATCTAGAAAAGAAGTCATCAAAGTCGATAATAAATGACAACAACCAACCGGATCGAAAAAAACCGATTAAAAATGGAAATTCGCATAAAAACAGGCAAAGTGCCAAATTTTAACAGCGCCAAATGTCTAGTGGTTCTCCCCAGACGTCTGAGCTGAAGGTCTGGAATTTTTCCAGACCACTCAGATGTCTGAGCTTAAGGTCTGGAATGTTTGTTCCTTTGCCTCAGACGTCTGAGTGTTTTACCAGACGTCTGAGCTGAAGCTCAGGGCAAAATTTGCCTAGGCCATTAATGGCCAAATCGGTTCGGAAGCGATCGGATGAGGGACGATGGCTAGGGGTTTATGCCTATCGACATCCCAGCCCTACAGACTCATCAATACACTCCAAACAACATGTCCAAACATCCATAGTAGGATTTTCATAGATTTTGACTTCAAAATACCAAAAATTGGAAAATTCACCAAACCAATTCAAATCAAAAGCAAATGAACATGAAATAGATGTTAGGAATTCATGCCTAACAACTATCAAAGGTATAGACATAGATGTGAGTTCAAAAACTCACCTTTAAACCCAAATATAGAAATGAGAAGCTCTAAAACAAGCTAAGATTGATTTCTCTTCAACAACACCTCTAGAATCTTCAATCTATTATCAAATAAATGAATTTCCTAAGTTAGGTTATAGGAATTTCTGAAAATTGAAGAGAGATTGAGATGGAGAAGATGAAGAGGATGCTTACCTAAGCTTCTCTTTGATTTTAGAACTTGAATTTGAATTTTCTAAGAATCTAGGGCTTAGGAATTTTAATTTCCCCTTTTTTCCCCCATTTTTCTCTTTAGCTTGAGTGTTAGGAAATGAGGAGTAGAATGAATGAAGAGTAGAGGAGTTAGGGTATTTGGTAGAAGAGTTGGGTTACCTTGTTGGGTTAGCGAGCTAGAACCAAACCCAAAGCCCAAATGAAAATACCAAAATTCTAATCAACTCCAAACATATCAATGTTTATACTCAAAAAAGTTGTAAACGTTGTTTTGAACTCAATGGAAGTGGTCTCGAGTCCAGATTCGACTATTTACAAAAAGTAACATTTCGGACTTTAAATTCAACAAACGATGCTATATTTAAACAAAACAGTTAAATATATAATCGTAAAATATGCGGGTTGTTACACTGTAGTCCTCGTACTCCTAACCGGAATGAAATGAGCGCATTTGGTTAGTCAATCGACTATAACCCAAATACTCCCATCTCCCTCTTACTCCTAGGTAGTTCGTTAATGGAATCCTTGTAAATACTCTTCCAATTCCATTGAAGAATATCTAACGGCTTCAACTATCCTCTCGGCTTCTTCTGCTCTGCCTTTACTCTTTGGCAAGTCATACATCGGGCCACATACTCTGCCACATGCTTCTTCATACCAGGCCAATAAAAGGCTATCTTCGTGTCATGGTACATTTTTTCTTCGTCGAGATAAACGGTCATCCTCGAGCAATGAGACTCGGCTAGTACCATACCAATCAAATCTATAATAAAGAGAACACATAGCCTACCATCTCTTTGTAACCACCCCCTTTGAGTCAATGGCATAACGCCTCAAATTACTCGACTGCTCTCCTCGACTAAACCTCTGAAAAATACCCAAAAGCTCTTTATCTTGCTTCTGACTTGACCTTGTGCGGTCCATAAGTGTAGGCTGCACATCCAAAGTTGCTAACAATCCTGAAGTAATATCCGACGATGGTCGAAAGTCAAATATAGAAATGAACTCCAAGTGCTTCCACTCACAGAACATAGGACTCAACATCACATGCTGCCTACTCAAGGCATCGGCTACAACATTGCCTGTGCTGGAGTATATGAAATATCAAAGTCATACAATGCCAAGAACTCCATCCAACCTAACAGATTCACCAGCCAACCCTTCCCAAGGTACAAAATACCGATGTAAGTCTATCAGACACTTAATACTTTCAAATATGAAGCAGGCTCCTAGCATCGTCATCATTGGTCTATTGGTCCTAGCTACAGAGACCTTTGACCACTATTTATGGCTTTATAGTATATAATAGCCATACTACTAATGCATCTGTCATCATTAAACTTTAGCCATGTGAGAGACAGTACCCAAGACACTTAATACCTCATTAGTAAGGACTAGGCAGACCCTTGACATTTAATACCTATATTCTAGGTAGGCCTTTGTCATTTAATAGCTATCCCCAAGGTGGACTCCTCACTAGTACTATCTAGCTGACATTGCTTGAAATCTCACTGGGACACTTAATACTTCCTTATGGGAGAGAGGCAGACCCTAGATTAGTCACTTAATACCTCAAACCCAAAGCAGACCCTTCCCGAGATATCCTCTACTGCTCCTAATTGATAATTTGGAACATTTAATACTTTTAATTCAAACAACCACTTAATATCTCTAATCGGTAATCAAATCCTATTATTCTCATAATCATATCCCATGGGCCCTACGATTGGGATGTCCCACATCAGTAATAAGTGTACACAACTGCCGGTAACCTTTCAGTGAAGGGCAGACTTCCGTTGTGTCACTTTACTGACCTCGCATCCCAGCAATTGTTCTATGGATCCTATGGTTAAAGATGTCTCACATCGGTAGGAAGTGTACAGAACTGCTGGTAGCATCAAAGTGAAGGGAAAACTTCCATTGTGTAACTCTATTAACCTCGCATCTCAACCTACTAAGTCCAATTAACTATTCTAGGCTTTACTAACTTAAGCCATATTTGTGATGACCCGGTATTTTGGCAACATTATTTTAATAAATATTTAATCTAATTTAAATGAAGTACAAGCTTTTCAAAATTTATAAACTGATGAGATCTTTGATATTGAACGGTTATATATGTTTTGCGAAGAAATTTTGATATAAAATCTATCAATGCCATTTAAAATAAAAACTCTTAAAATATTTATAACAAAATCCCTCTTATTCAATAGAAATCAAAGATTCTATATTTCCACATGTGATAATATACATATAAATATATAATTGTAGTCTTTAAATAATAATGTTTAAACTTAGGCAACCATATCAATATACAAATATGAATATTAAACTTAAGTATAAAACAATATAAGTGATTATAAACATAAACGTACAAAACATAAGCATAAAATATAATTATGAACATAAGAGATAAATATTAAATATACAAATAGAATGTTATAAGTCAATTGCTTGAAAATTTAATTACAAATAGAACAAAGTCTGGAAACTATACTAACAATAGCTATAATAAGTTACCCAAAATATATAAGATAAGTTAGCCTAAACATTACCTGTGAAATACATGTATACAACACAAAATCTTTAACAAAGATTATAATAGTTGCTGTGAAATTAAGTATACATAACATGAATACATAGAGAGATATACTAGCTTATAGAACAAGCCAATGTAATTAATGCAGCACACTTTCTTTTCATATCAGCATACAATTGCATGTAAAAATCTCTGGCAAGAAATTATACATTCAGCATATTCGAAATTAAAAGATGAGTATGAACAAAAAGAAAAATAAAAACAAGTATATATATATGTATAGGATGTCTACAAGGGTACACAATTTATGGTCAAAAGAAGATATGTTAGCTTCTAAAACAAGACAACTGTAATTAATGCAGCACCCAATTTTTTTCATTTCAGCCAACAATAAGAAAAAAATCTCTGGCAAAACCTAAAAATATATATTGTTAGTACCTTAGAATATCTAGTATCAATGTCAACAGCCTGTATACTTTTCTATATATCCCCTCCATTTCGATTTACAAACCGGAGACAAAGTCAGTAACAAATACTCAAAGTTCAGAAATTAATTAAGCAATCAAAGCCTGGATCATCTCAGCAAGTAAATTAAGTAATCTCTACAACAAAGCTTCCAGTTAAACAAGTTTTCAGAGATCGGTAGATATTCCAGTTTTCAAAGTTTAAAACTGCTTCAAATCTTATCTGCTCATCATTAACAGGTGAGTAAACAAATCATTTCATTTGAAGCTTAATCTGCCTTTATGTCTGATGCCTGTGAAAATACTTGAGGTTTATTTGTGAATAATGTTTGCGTAGATGGAATTTGTTAAAGTATAGTTGTATCCATGTAATATATATATACATGCGTGTCTGTTTCTGAATGAATCTGCCTCTCTCTGTTTCAAATTAACTAAATCAAGTTCAAGTTTTATATCCCCTGTATAAATAGATTTATGATATGATCTTTAAAAGAAAATTGTTTATAATTATCAGATTCAATTTTTAGAATGGTTTCAAGTTTATTTATGAAATAATTATGTCGAAAATGGAAAATTTACAGTGGCAATTCAATTTTAAATCAGAAATAAAACTGTGTGTAAATTAACCCAGTCCTTCTTTCTTTATACCAGTGAGTAACATACATCTTAAAAACAGTTTTAAAAATCTGGATTCTACTTGGATGTATGTATGAAAATCATGTGCTAGCCTGAATACTTGGATTGATTGAATGCATGTATATATATAAGTGTTTAAATACTTGTGTATTGTTCTGCTATAGGGCTCTGTTGATAACAGGTTTTGATTTCTCTATAAATCCAATATCTCATTTATTTAATCACTGTTAACTTTTGATTTGTGAATGAAAAGTATGTGAAATCATGCAATATCATTACTAAAAATAATTTCAGGAATTTATATCTAATATTGGTCTCGAAATTTCATAAATAACAGTAGATTTTATTTTTGGGTCAAGAATTTATAAATTCAATTTTAGGATTTGAATGCATGATTGAATTCGTAGTACAAAATCACAAATTTTAATATGCATATCATGATTTTTAGTTGGAAAATCAGTGGGTATTCTCAAACTGATCGTTTTGGTCATATTGGTCGATTGCCGTCAATGGGTGGCGAGGGAAGGCTCGAGATTTGAGCGGAAGATGGTTTGGTTGTCGACAAGTGCGGGAAAACTGGCGAGGTGATTTCCCAGTGGCCAGTGATCGTCGAAGTAGGGTTTAACACCCTGGTTTTTCATCGAAGTTTCAGAGTAGTTTGCGATGCTAGGACTTGATCAGAGGCGATCGCGAGTAAGGGATTGGTGGCGTAGTCCTGTTATGATGATCGAGTGGTGATCGCAGGATCGCTGGTGGACTATGGTGGCGACGTTGGTAAGATTTAGGTGATCATCGTGTTCAAGTATCAGTTCAAATTGTTCGTTTTCGTTTCTGGTGATCGTCGAGTTGTCTGGAGGCTCGTATGGGATGAGGTGTTCGAAAGCGACTTGGTGAAGCCATCGATGTTGGTCGGAGTTGCTCCGAGTGCTTGTGCATATGCACGAGTTAGGGGTATGTCTGTGATTAGTGAAGCCTTGAAGGAAGAAGGGGATTCTCAGGAGGGAACTCGAGCAGTTTGGGTTTTTACTCGAAAATTTGAGTTGGTGATTTTGCTCGGGTATCAGTTCTTGTAAAATTGGGATTTCCTCGGGTTATTATGTTAACCAGTTAAAGCTTAGCAAAAACAAGTTTTAAAATATGGTTCTTGAACTATTTCTTCCAAATAACAATAACTGTTTCAGAAGCTGGGTTAAATAAAGAGATGTAGTTTGTTAACTTAGATTTAAATTTAAAATTCATTTTAAGCTAAATTTATAATTTTTTATCATTAATAAAACTTAAGGACTTTTGTGAATTTACAAGTTAATGATTATTAAATTCTAAGTTTGATAAATTATGGAGGTGAGGAGGTAAGTGATTAAGTTACTTAAGATTGTTAAGGTTGATTGATTAGGATTTATTAATAAATATGGATGGGTAGAGGTTAATTATTGATTGAATGATGATTAATTAAGATTAAGGATTATTATTATTTGATTTCAAATTAACTAATAATAATAATAAAAATTATTGATCAAGAATATTTAATTAAGATGGATGAATTATTATTTGAATTTGAAATTAATTAATGTTAAATAAAGGTAAACTAAGCGATTAATGTCTAATAATTAATTTAATGAGGGATAAATTAAATTAGTTTTGGAAAATGATCAATCTTGCCTATAAATGATTGAATGATATAAAATGCCATAAATGGGTTGATAACTCTAATATGAAATGTTTTTTTATGATAGAGGTTGGCTAGACCACAATAGTATGATCATCTATCGTTGATGAATTGCTATGTATAAAAGTGTCATCTTGTATTTTAAATTGTATTTCATTTAAATATCTTAGGTTAAGATGATATTGAACTCGAAGAGATCGGAATTGGGTATTTGTCAATACCCGAAACTACCTCGATTCAGAAACTTGCAACAATTCTTTATGTGAGACATAAATATGCTGAAATGGAACAAAGTGAACCTTGAAACTAAGTAGAGATACTAAAGAAATTTATTTGTGGGAATAACATTGACTGTGGCAAGCAATGAACTAGAAGTGAAGTACGAGTTTTCCCCGGGTTTTTATACGTTGTATGTATTTCATGTTAGATGGGTTTACTCACGCTAGTTTCCAGCCTGACCCGGGTGTTACTCTGATGTAATGCTCGGGTCAGACCGAGTATTACATATTTTCAGGTAAGGACGTTCTGGAGCTCAGGAGACGTGCAGGATGGCAGGAACGTATGGAGTGTTTCCGCTATGATATATTATTGTATATTGGACATGTTGATTGTATCAGTCCAGTGATTGTGTATATGTTGCAACTCTGGTGTATTTAAATGTAATCAACTGATACATAATTCTTTTGTAAACTGTTATTATTTGATATTATATTTTGATCCGCTGCGAATGTGAGGTTCTGTATTGGGTTTTCTGTTTCTTCTTCTTCTATCTCTTTCTTATTTCTTAACTATATGGAATTTTCGGGTTTGAAAATTCTGGGTCGTTACAGTTGGTATCAGAGCGAAGGTTAAGCAAGAACCTTGGCTCTGGTGGGCGTACTCATAAAGATAGGGACAATAGTACCCTAGAATGAGTTGAGTGTGTGTGTATATATATATATATATATATATGAGAGCGTACTTGTTATTTTCTTATATAAAGATTTTAAATGATTTTAAGTAAGGATATATTTTGATATATATAAAGCAATATTTCTTTCTAATAAACATTAAGGTAATTGGTTGTTAAATTATTGGAATTAAATTAAGTGGTAATATAAATACAACCAATTTGAAATTAAAGATGAGTTGAAATGGATTCAAACTAGAATAGAATGGTTGTTGCGTTTAATAATGAAATGTTGTTAATGAGTAAGCAAAATGAAATGTTTTAGGGAAGTAAAACATTTGGATAAGTATAATTTTTAAATTGGAATTGAAGATGATCTAAAATTATGGAGTTTTAAATCTAAGCCCAGAATTTGAAAATTGTTTCAAAATGATAAAGAAATATTAAATAATATTATTTGAATGAAAGGGCTTAATTCAAATAGGAGTTGTTTGAAAATTTAAAGGAATTTGTTTGAATTAAAAAAAAACCAAGGTGGTTTAAATTTTAAGGTATAACTTGGTGTGTAAAGGAAAAGAAAATATGTATAAATGAGGATATACATAATATCAAAGATGATTTGAAATAAACTCTTAGTGTTCAGTTTTAAATTTTTCCTTGGAATGTGATATGAAAACCCAAAATGATAAGTTTTTGAACTTATAAGATTTATTAATGTGAAGTTTAAAATTTGAAGTGGGAATTCAAATTTGAATAAGTTTGACGAGATTAAATTGAATTTAACTTAAAGGAAGTTAAATAAGTTTGGAACAAACAACCTGAATTGGAAATTTCAAGATGAAATTGAGATTTAACTTAGGAAAGTTAAATAGGTTGATTTGGTAGGGAACTATATGTGATCTCAAATAGGTTTGAGATCTGGAATGGGTAGTGGGTGATGAATGTTTTAAATAAATTGGATGATAGATTGGGTAATATCTATTCCAATATTGGAATTAAATGGAATTAAACTTAAATTTGAAATTACTTAAGTAATTTTGATTTTAAAGATAAAAAAAATTAAACTTGAGAAAATGAGATCACTTTGAACATTAAGATTTGAATGTTTAAATTGAACATGTAAACTGAAATGATTAAGGATTGGTTCCAAGATTGAATTTGGGTAATAAATCGAATTTCAAAGATTAAATTGTTTTAAAAGGGGTTTGAATTATTATTTGCTAGGAATAAGTTAATGTAGAAGTAAAGGTAAATTAAAATGGAATTTTGAAATTTGAACTCAGAATAAAATGGTTAGGCTGCTAGATTAAAAGTAAAAGGGTAAATTTGATTTATGGGATTAAATAAACCTTTGAAATAATAACTCGAATTTATATAATTCGAGATGGTTTACAATTGAGATTTAAATTGAATTAGTTCAAACTGAATTTGATTTGAATTAATGGGAATTGTGATTTATGATGGATAAGTATAAAATTCAAATGGGAAATTTGAATTAGAATAATTTGAAATAAAATTGAAGTTATTCAAATTGGGATTGAGTCAATTTAAATGAAAGTGGAAATTTAAATTGAATTGATGGAAATAGAGGTGGGGTATTAAACAGTTTGACTCTGGATTATTTTCAAAATAAATTGTTTTAATATAAATCTATTTTTCCAAACTATTTACTATACAACCTTTCTTTTTTAAACCTAAAACTATCTTAAACTTGTTTTACAATTACCTTTGGACCATTTAGCAATTTTACGACTGATTTATAAACTGATTACTATTTTTCAACCGTTTTATAAATAATTACTATTTTACAATTACTTAACTATTTTACAGCTATTTTACAAACTAATAATTATTTTTCAACCACTTATCTATTTTTCAAAATTTTCAAGCTATTTTCTTAATATAAACCGGTCGGAGTTCAAACTGTTATTGATTGAATACCCAACTGAGATAAGAAGTGAAGTGGTAATCCAAGTAGGGATTAAAGAAAATGTGAATAAGTGAATGGAAATTAAAATGAATGTGAATAGAAAGGAAATTGATTTGGCTAATAATCAATAAAGATAAATACGTAGGATGTACGTATATTATTCTATTCGCATAGTGGTTTGATCCAGATTCGAGCACAGAATTTCGAGATAATATTATCGATCCGAATTGGGATTTTTCGCTCGATTTTCGACGGCAAACCTGGATATGGATTTTTGATTGGTTCTGGATATTCTCTATCATAGTTGTGACTATGCAAGGAGAATGACGGTTTCTGATCGAGAAACCAGATCCGAGTCTGCACTAGGAAGTCGGGTGGACAATACTAGTTCGGAAGTGAAATTGTGTGATCGAATGAGCGATCAGATTGATATTGCGTACGAATGATATGTGGACATCGTACGGGTTTTGAATAAAATTGATATTGAAACTTTATGTATAAGAAACTGTAAAATGGTTTTTGAGATGAAAGTATATTCTGTGAAATATACAATGAATAAAAAGTGAAAGTTGGATATTTCTATGGTAAAAATTTACTTTACGGAAGTAAATAATTTGGCAAATGACTTTATATGTAATCTAATTTGAATATTTGTTTTGGAATAAACAAAGTTATATATCTTTGTTATATATGGAAAACTTCCCTTGTTGAATCTATTGCCAGAAGAAAATGATTTTTGAAAGTATTTGAAGTATAAAGGTGAATTTATATAAGTATAAAGTGATTTAAAGATTTCCCAAGAAAATTATATATATATATATATATAAAAGTTTATATGGAAATGGTTTTGAGAAAAGATTTTGGGAACCTTTGGATTTGAAAACGGCTTTTGATTTTTGAGGAAAATCAAATTTGAAAGTTTGGAAAGCCTTAATTGAGAATTATCGATTTTGGGAATCGATTTTGTGTAAAGGAGCTTTATATGGAATTCATACTAGGTGTATGATTTGGAAAAAAATACTATATGTGTATAGTATAAAGTGTTTTGAGATTGGCTCTGGGGAAAAAGGCGCTCCCTTGAAATGAACTTCTCAGGAGTGCCACAGGGTGGCACTGCCTTGAGCCTCAAAGGGGGAGGTTCTAAAGTTGATCCTGTGAGGAGTCCGGACAAAACTAGTTCCTGAGGATTATTTGTGTAGCGAAAGTCGAGGGGCTGGTGCCCACAGAGGCATTTGGGTTATGCTGTGACGACAGTGTAACTCGATGTCACTGCGATCTACTGCAGACCATAGCGAAAGTCGCGTGAGCCGCTGAGAGCCAACAGTCTACGTTTGATTTTATATCGGTAGACTGCGACACAATGGTAACATAGCGAAAGTCGCGTGAGCCGCTGAGAGCCAACAGTCTGCGTTTGATTTTACATCGGTAGACTGCGACCTATGTTAGAGTGGAGAAGTTTCATTTTGACAGCGAAAATCGTGTGTGCCGCTGAGAGCCAACAGTTACATGGACTTTTGCTGCGACGGCAACGTAACCCTGGAATGTAACTGCGATCTGTTGTGGGTTCCATGGTGTAATCAGTTACATGGACTTTTGCTGCGATGGCAACGTAACCCAGGATGTAACTGCGATCATGGATGGGTGTGATGATTTCCAGAGCATTCTCACCAAGATATTTCCTCTATTTTCAAAAACTGTTTTCTATATTTTTAATAAAATTATTTTTCAAAATATTTTCACTGGATGTTGTAAATGGGTCTGCCAAGTACTTATAGATTTTCAGTCGTACGCCTGATCAACGTATGACCGAATTTCTGTAAGGACAAGGATGGACTTGTCGAGACATCGAGTTATAAAAAGTATTTTATAAAAAATTATTTTGGAATAATAGAATATGGATATTTAAAAGTATTTAAAATTGATCAGAGAGTAATTATCTGATTTTAAGCAACTTTGTAAATGCTGGGTTCGTTCCTTTTCAAGGACGAAAAGTTTCAAAGGGGGGAGGAATGTGATGACCCGGTATTTTGGCAACATTATTTTAATAAATATTTAATCTAATTTAAATGAAGTACAAGCTTTTCAAAATTTATAAACTGATGAGATCTTTGATATTGAACGGTTATATATGTTTTGCGAAGAAATTTTGATATAAAATCTATCAATACCATTTAAAATAAAAACTCTTAAAATATTTATAACAAAATCCCTCTTATTCAATAGAAATCAAAGATTCTATATTTCCACATGTGATAATATACATATAAATATATAATTGTAGTCTTTAAATAATAATGTTTAAACTTAGGCAACCATATCAATATACAAATATGAATATTAAACTTAAGTATAAAACAATATAAGTGATTATAAACATAAACGTACAAAACATAAGCATAAAATATAATTATGAACATAAGAGATAAATATTAAATATACAAATAGAATGTTATAAGTCAATTGCTTGAAAATTTAATTACAAATAGAACAAAGTCTGGAAACTATACTAACAATAGCTATAATAAGTTACCCAAAATATATAAGATAAGTTAGCCTAAACATTACCTGTGAAATACATGTATACAACACAAAATCTTTAACAAAGATTATAATAGTTGCTGTGAAATTAAGTATACATAACATGAATACATAGAGAGATATACTAGCTTATAGAACAAGCCAATGTAATTAATGCAGCACACTTTCTTTTCATATCAGCATACAATTGCATGTAAAAATCTCTGGCAAGAAATTATACATTCAGCATATTCGAAATTAAAAGATGAGTATGAACAAAAAGAAAAATAAAGACCAGTATATATATGTATAGGATGTCTACAAGGGTACACAATTTACGGTCAAAAGAAGATATGTTAGCTTCTAAAACAAGACAACTGTAATTAATGCAGCACCCAATTTTTTTCATTTCAGCCAACAATAAGAAAAAAATCTCTGGCAAAACCTAAAAATATATATTGTTAGTACCTTAGAATATCTAGTATCAATGTCAACAGCCTGTATACTTTTCTATATATCCCCTCCATTTCGATTTACAAACCGGAGACAAAGTCAGTAACAAATACTCAAAGTTCAGAAATTAATTAAGCAATCAAAGCCTGGATCATCTCAGCAAGTAAATTAAGTAATATCTACAACAAAGCTTCCAGTTAAACAAGTTTTCAGAGATCGGTAGATATTCCAGTTTTCAAAGTTTAAAACTGCTTCAAATCTTATCTGCTCATCATTAACAGGTGAGTGAACAAATCATTTCATTTGAAGCTTAATCTGCCTTTATGTCTGATGCCTGTGAAAATACTTGAGGTGTATTTGTGAATAATGTTTGCATAGATGGAATTTGTTAAAGTATAGTTGTATCCATGTATATATATATATATATACATGCGTGCCTGTTTCTGAATGAATCTGCCTCTCTCTATTTCAAATTAACTAAATCAAGTTCAAGTTTTATATCCCCTGTATAAATAGATTTATGATATGATCTTTAAAAGAAAATTGTTTATAATTATCAGATTAAATTTTTAGAATGGTTTCAAGTTTATTTATGAAATAATTATGTCGAAAATGGAAAATTTACAGTGGCAATTCAATTTTAAATCAGAAATAAAACTGTGTGTAAATTAACCCAGTCCTTCTTTCTTTATACCAGTGAGTAACATACATCTTAAAAACAGTTTTAAAAATCTGGATTCTACTTGGATGTATGTACGAAAATCATGTGCTAGCCTGAATACTTGGATTGATTGAATGCATGTATATATATAAGTGTTTAAATACTTGTGTATTGTTCTGCTATAGGGCTCTGTTGATAACAGGTTTTGATTTCTCTATAAATCCAATATCTCATTTATTTAATCACTGTTAACTTTTGATTTGTGAATGAAAAGTATGTGAAATCATGCAATATCATTACTAAAAATAATTTCAGGAATTTATATCTAATATTGGTCTCGAAATTTCATAAATAAGAGTAGATTTTATTTTTGGGTCAAGAATTTATAAATTCAATTTTAGGATTTGAATGCATGATTGAATTCGTAGTACAAAATCACAAATTTTAATATGCATATCATGATTTTTTGTTGGAAAATCAGTGGGTATTCTCGAACTGATCGTTTTGGTCATATTGGTCGATTGCCGTCAATGGGTGGCGAGGGAAGGCTCGAGATTTAAGCGGAAGATGGTTTGGTTGTCGACAAGTGCGGGAAAACTGGCGAGGTGATTTCCCAGTGGCCAGGATGGCCAGTGATCGTCGAAGTAGGGTTTAACACCCTGGTTTTTCATCGAAGTTTCAGAGTAGTTTGCGATGCTAGGACTTGATCAGAGGCGATCGCGAGTAAGTGATTGGTGGCGTAGTCCTGTGATGATGATCGAATGGTGATCGCAGGATCGCTGGTGGACTATGGTGGTGACGTTGGTAAGATTTAGGTGATCATCGTGTTCAGGTATCAGTTCAAATTGTTCATTTTCGTTTCTAGTGATCGTCGAGTTGTTTGGAGGCTCATATGGGATGAGGTGTTCGAAAGCGACTTGGTGAAGCCATCGATGTTGGTCGGAGTTGCTCCGAGTGCTGGTGCATATGCACGAGTTAGGGGTGTGTCTGTGATTAGTGAAGCCTTGAAGGAAGAAGGGGATTCTCGGGAGGGAACTCGAGCAGTTTGGGTTTTTACTCGAAAATTTGAGTTGGTGATTTTGCTCGGGTATCAGTTCGTGTAAAATGGGGATTTCCTCGGGTTATTATGTTAACCAGTTAAAGCTTAGCAAAAACAAGTTTTAAAATATGGTTCTTGAACTATTTCTTCCAAATAACATTAACTATTTCAGAAGCTGGGTTAAATAAAGAGATGTAGTTTGTTAACTTAGATTTAAATTTAAAATTCATTCTAAGCTAAATTTATAATGTTTTATCATTAATTAAACTTAAGGACTTTTGTGAATTTACAAGTTAATGATTATTAAATTCTAAGTTTGTTAAATTATGGAGGTGAGGAGGTAAGTGATTAAGTTAAATAAATTTTCTTAAGATTGTTAAGGTTGATCGATTAGGATTTATTAATAAATATGGATGGGTAGAGGTTAATTATTGATTGAATGATGATTAATTAAGATTAAGGATTATTATTATTTGATTTCAAATTAACTAATAATAATAATAAAAATTATTGATCAAGAATATTTAATTAAGATGGATGAATTATTATTTGAATTTGAAATTAATTAATGTTAAATAAAGGTAAACTAAGCGATTAATGTCTAATAATTAATTTAATGAGGGATAAATTAAATTAGTTTTGGAAAATGATCAATCTTGCCTATAAATGATTGAATGATATAAAATGCCATAAATGGGTTGATAACTCTAATATGAAATGTTTTTTTATGATAGAGGTTGGCTAGACCACGATAGTATGATCATCTATCGTTGATGAATTGCTATGTATAAAAGTGCCATCTTGTATTTTAAATTGTATTTCATTTAAATATCTTAGGTTAAGATGATATTGAACTCGAAGAGATCGGAATTGGGTATTTGTCAATACCCGAAACTACCTCGATTCAGAAACTTGCAACAATTCTTTATGTGAGACATAAATAGGCTGAAATGGAACAAAGTGAACCTTGAAACTAAGTAGAGATAGTAAAGAAATTTATTTGTGGGAATAACATTGACTGTGGCAAGTAATGAACTAGAAGTGAAGTACGAGTTTTCCCCGGGTTTTTATACGTTGTATGTATTTCATGTTAGATGGGTTTACTCACGCTGGTTTCCAGCCTGACCCGGGTGTTACTCTGATGTAATGCTCGGGTCAGACCGAGTATTACATATTTTCAGGTAAGGACGTTCTGGAGCTCAGGAGACGGGCAGGATGGCAGGAACGTATGGAGTGTTTCCGCTATGATATATTGTTGTATACTGGACATGTTGATTGTATCAGTCCAGTGATTGTGTATATGTTGCAACTCTGGTGTATTTAAATGTAATCAACTGATACAGAATTCTTTTGTAAACTGTTATTATTTGATATTATATTTTGATCCGCTGCGAATGTGAGGTTCTGTATTGGGTTTTCTGTTTCTTCTTCTTCTATCTCTTTCTTATTTCTTAACTATCTGGAATTTTCGGGTTCGAAAATTCCGGGTCGTTACAATATTATCCTAGGCTTTATTGTTACTAAGCTTTATTATCCTAAATTGGATATTGGACTTAGCTTACTAACCTCCTTTCATTTATTTAAGGCTATATAATTTACCTTAAATATTCAACTTCCCATAAATCCCCTTTTTATCCATTCCTCCATAAATGTTAGCTTGTCCATGATAAAAGATTATCATCCTAAGGGCATTACCTAAGACATTTATACATTTACTAATTTCCAATTAATAATCTCTTTCCAACCGTTCCATAGTTATTAATCGAACTTCTTTATTTATCTGTCTCATTAATCCATTTTCCCTACTAATGATTTGTCACTTCCAAATTCATTTCACGTTTATTATCCATTAATTGGAGTTACAACCTTTCCAAACTTTCCTCCTATTTCCTATCCATTATTCAACCCTATTATATGTACGTATAACTAATATCCTAAGAGAGAGAGACTTACACAATAATTGTCACATTAGTTAGTAATTATTAATGCATATAAATACGTATAAATACCTACTTATGCTAAATATATTCTAGTCACAGGTCTTTAACCAGAATATTCTTTTCCATATTTAATTGTCGAAATTACATCTCTTATGAAGATATTTCATTCTGATTTCCATAAATTAGTTTAAAACAAAAGATCATGAATAAAAAGAAAGATTTGTCTCGTTTGAAATTACAAGGAATGATTATTTTCTTTTTATTGGAATAGGAAGTGTAAACTACGAAGAATAAATCGATACTTTACACATCCCTTCCTTTTTATTTGCATATATTCTTTGTTAAATCAAACGTTGTATTTTCTATCCAATTTAGAAACATAAACAAATTTACAAAAATCAAATGGATATCCTTTCTACAAATTAATCTACAGAAAATCTCCAATTCAACATAATTAGGATAATAACCATAATCATACTAATAATATACAACCCAATTTCAGATCTGCAATAAATTTTATGTCTAATCAATATTAATATCTTAAACTTTTGGGAATGATTTCAAGATCAGGGTGTATAGCAATAAATCCTATTAGATCTTCAAATAATATGTAGGCAATGTTTATTACTTTCAAATTTTAGCCTACAACTCACATATGTTTATTCATTTAGGCAAAAAAAATCAAACGTCTGCCAACAAAATAGATTCAAAATCATAAACAATATATAAATTTTCCACTTACCTTCTAAAAGCATTCCAAATCTCCAGATCTAAAGTAAAACCTTTGATTCAACTCCATTTCCATCTTATTCCAAGAAATATACGTATATCAAAATTATAGATATTAGAAGAGATTTGGGGTTGAAGGAGATTATAAATATATAAATAAAAATACATAAATACATACATACCTACATACACACACACAAATATATATATATATATATATATATAATCTCGTTATCGCGTAGTGTTGATTCAGTTCTCTTATTCTCTTATTTGATTTATCCTTCTCCAATTTGTATATATAGAAATATAAATAAAATAGTTTATAATTTAGAAAATAGTGGAGAAGAGAAAATGGTATAACTTCACTGCTGCTTTTAGAAAAATACAAGAAGAGAAGAGAGGGTTGGGCCTAAATTTGTAGGCACTCGAATCAACCACAACCGTTAGATTTAATAATATAAAATATATCTGGGCCGTTTGGCTAAGGCAAACCCTAATCGCCACTGTTAGGACCAGTCAATCGCTCTATGTCAACCTACCCAGTAAAGGGGGTCGATCGGTAGGTCCCGGTATTTATTATATAAACGTTTATTTTTCTAATCTAATTATTTTCGTTTTGAATTCGATTATCGTCCGTAACTTCTTCGTTTGGGCTCCAATCGCAAAACTCCAAATATGAAAATTGCTCATAACTTCGTCACAAACGCAATGGTGAAAGTCTCATAGTCAAATTCCATCGTTCGCAGAATTTCCATTTTTGCAGCCCAATTAATTAATTAAACGGCTAATCGTAAAATTTACGGGGTGTTACATTCTTCTCTCAACAAAAGAATTTCGCCCCCGAAATTATACCAGTGACTAAGTCATGGTTCTAGCTTGCGATTACACTTAACTACACAACCAATTAGTGTACAACTAATTTTGCAACCAACGTGCATCAGTGCATAGTGTATCACAGCATAGAGAACATGTATGCAAAATGATTCTAAATCGGGCCCTCCTATATGAATGCTTTTATTTTTGAAAATATGGTGTAAACAACCTATATATATATACTGGCAGTTCTATATGCATGTAGATTTTGAAAAATGTTTTGACCAAAAATCTTCATACTCCTACGAATAGAAGCATTGAGCAACCAATGTGCATCCAATTTCTACCAACGAAAAATCTAACGCGTTGAAATCTCACTTCCTAAGCGTCACTCCTATGTCAGAAAATGGGATTTAGGTGGAGAATTTTACATTTTTATCCCTCTATAAGCTACCCATTTCCCATTTTACAGTGAAAATTTTCTCGCTGCCCCTGATTTACTCTAAATTTTTCATGCACAAAACACATAAGTAGGCTTGTTTCCAAGCTCGAAAATGGAATTGAGTCCAAAAATAGACTCGCGTCGTCGACGAGGTATGGAAATAGAAATTCCAAGGCTAAGACAACTTTTCCCTTATTATCGCTTGCGTTTTATCGTATCGTCGATTCTAATGCACCACTAAATTCGCATTTCTAATCTATTTTCATTCTCTACGCTTACATGTGGCATTTAAAATCAAAAACTTCATAGAAACTTTTTTCTCTTTTCAAATTTGTACGCGCTTGAAAAATAAATTTTCGAAATATTTGGACACAAGTTTTCCCTTGAAATAAAATTCGGGCAAAAATTCTGAAAATTATTTGAGCGCCAAAAAAATAATTAAAAAAATCAAAAAAAAATTCAAGCGAAGCTTTTTTAAACAAGAGAAACTTTTTGAAATATTTTCTTCTTAAAAATTTTGATAATTCAAGCCACGTTTTTAGCGTTAGTCGAAAGTCAGTTATGCACTGAAGGCATAAGCTCAATTCTAACATTATACAACCACCCTTAACCTATAAAACTTGTCATTTTATTTATAAATGTCATCATATTCGATTATTCAAAAAAATTAGCTTTTAAGGAATAGAAACAATGACCCGTGTTCCCAAAATAATTTTAACCAGTCCTTCTCTTGCTAAAGTTTCTATCTATTTAAAACTTCTAGTTTCATATTGCATTTTCCTACTAGTTAATTGTCCTTATGAGATTTTCATATTTATACTGTTTCTTCCAAACATAAATATAGGAGCGGTTCATATATTTTGAAATAATAACATAGTAAATAAATAGAAATACATCTCATAACATTGTACACGTCATAAAAAGAGACAACTAATAGTTACAAACCAACAACCTAAAATGGAAAGAATAAATGCTGGAAGAAAAGGATACAACAACACACTACATAACCTAAAAGACTACCTATAGACTATGAGACGGTCCCGATCATTGACGGGAGCTTGAGCCGTTGCCGCGACCATGGAAAGGGAGAGGCATAGCGGCTAAGCACTCAATTTCATGCTCTGGTGTTGTAGCTCGGTCCTTATCTCTCACCGGTCGGCGAAGATCCCCTGGAGCTCAGTCTGGACCTGTCGAATAGCGACTAGCTCGGGACTTTGATATCCCTCGACACCCTATCGCTGCTCCACCACCTACTGCGACTGCTGCTTAGCTACTAGCTCAGTTGCTGCAGCTGGTGGAAAAGGAATTCCCATCTTTCTAAGGGAGGTTCTATCAATAACAGATGGGACCTTCGTTTGGGCAGTCTCTCGAATAAGATCTGCCCTGTATCGCCTGAAGATGAGAGTGAATAGGTAACAATACAGAAAGTAACTTCGTGGGTGCAACTCCCTAGTTGGAAAAATGAATCATAAGAGTACGTGCCCAATTGACGGCTACACCACCCATAACTGCATAGGTGGCCTTTCGTAGCTAAGGATAAATTTGATCATAGCTTTTTGTCTTGGAGATGTTGTTATGCTGAATAATGCACACAACAAGACTGGAAGTCGGATGTAGATTATCTGTCCTCCAAACGCTAACATCTTGAGAAAAGATCCACTGCAAGATCTCCGGGTCAGTCATCTCAATATCGTTCAAATCCGCACCATCCGCGGAAATCTCCAAAATATCACTCAAGTTGTCGTTAGACATCTCGATCCTGACTCCTTTAATCTCCGACTGAATGAAACTGTTATCTTCATCGAATTCAATGCCAAATGAGAGTCGAAAAGGAAAATACAGGGTGGGTGGCATTCCTGCTCATAGGTCTTGAAGTGCAGGATCGGTGCAAGTCATGCCGTCTCAAAAAGCTCTTTTAGCCCGAAAGCGGCGAAATCTCCAAACTTAACCGATCGCCCTTGAAGGAACTTGAAGTTGGCAGAGCTGAGAAAGATGGAGATCTTCTAGTCATTCTGGTCCAGCCACCTAATCTCTTGAGAGGTGACACCTGGGTGGCATACGGAGGAACCAGCAGTGAAGGGAGGTGCCATGGGCTGAGAAGTGGAGAAATAGAGTTTAGATCTGGAGTGAAGGTGGGGATAGATCTAACGCATGAAATTTGATGCAAGGGGGAGGCGATACCGCTGCTCGTTGTAGAGCGGGAGAAACGGCATCATCTGGAGGTGGAATGGAGGAAGCGGGAGATGATTTGGAGGAGAGGAGGTGGAGCATTTTTGGTTCGGCTATTAGAGGAGCGGGGAGCTCGAATGTTGCTGGAAGAAAATTGGATGCGATTTCTTAGTCGTGTTCCAGGTTCGGGTTGGGCAAAAACACATTGACTAGTCAACCGCTCTAGGGTTATCGGTCGACTGCTCAACGACGTTTTTACGCAGATTGAAACTGGTTCCATACGGCTGGGTAATTTTTTTAATGTTAATAATAATAATAATAATAACAATAATCATTTCACGCATCTCCTTCGACTCGACACGATCCCAAAAATCCCTACCCTCTTCATGATGGTGCCCAAGTTTATCATCTGGCTTTCCGAACCATTCCTTCGCTATTTCGTAGTACTTCAGACTTATACTGCTTCAACTATCAATAATTCCTAAAACCTGATAATATTCCAATTACTATTCTCCGCATACTTTGTAAGGAAATACTTCTTTCAATAGCTGGCGGGTATAACAACACTTCTAGCTTCATACCCCAATAAAATTAAATGTTATTCCTATTTTGTCCATCCTTTAGAAGAGAGAAAACTTTAAAAACTTCGACTTTTATAAACGGGAAAATTATTGGGCTAAATATTCACCTTTTGAAACTCATTTCGTAATCGAAAAACTATTTTCTTGCCAAAAATCAAAATTAAACCTTTATTGATGTACACATATATAAATATTTAAGGATTTCAAAACCTTTTTATTTTTAAATCAAAATTTCTTAACACGACCAAACTTAGTGGTATACATGTTTCTTGAAAATTAAGGCAGTGTTTGGTTTAAAAACAAATTTTGTGTTTTTGGTTTTCAATATGTATGTCAAATATGAGAAGAATGGAAGAACGACGGAGGAGATGAAAGAAAGACGAATTGGAGGACGAAGGGGATGGAGGGACGACGGAAGAATGGATTGTTTCACGTGCTTGTGTTATTTCTCAAAACACGAAAAAGTAAAAAAAGTTGTTTTCTATTTTCTTTGTTAACTTCGTTTTCTAAATTGGTCGTTTTTGACAATATACATGCGTCGTGTGCATTTCTGTATGGACAAAAACCCAAAACTAAAAATAACAAACCAAACACCACCTAAAATTTTATAACTTTGCAAAGCAAAATTTTCAAAATAAATCCTAGGGAAAAGAAATCGTTCGAAAACCCTTTTTCCAAAATCTAAGGCATTTCCAAAATATACTTTATTAAAAATTCTCTCATGGGTTTAGGCTAAGGAATTGATCTTAATTCTTCAAATAAAAATCTGGTTTTCCATCTAAAGGTGGTTGATGGATATTCCCTTACCAAAATTGGTTTTCGGACATTTGCGACATACAGAACTCTATTTCTTACTTATTTGGAATAATTGTGTATCTTCGACTGCAAGTCTTTATCAAGAATCAAAAGTCACGAGGTAGCTAGAATCTCAACCATCAAGTTGAATATCCTCCAGTCTCTGGGATTTTGCCATATGTCGTATTCATACTCTTCTCCATTAGCGCCTTATGCATTGCCAACACTCCATAGGGTAATTCAAAGTCGGCGTGAAAATCTTTACTTGAAGATATTTCCAACCCATAGTTGCTTTGCCCATTCCTTCGGAGCGGAACTACAACTACTTCTATAGCCGGGATTCTTAGAGTCTAGCATAAAAATAATAATAGATAGGAAAGTATCGAATACGTTCTCTCAGTTTATCCTAATTCCTCTAATCGACTAACCTAGGCTCTGATACCAAATGTAACGACCCGTACTTTAATGGACCTAAATTTTGACAAGAACCGAAATCCAAGTCCATCAAAGTACAGATCGTTGGATTTGGTACCTACAAATAAGCATGAGCATTATCATATATTGATAAAAACCTAAATTTAAAGAGGAAATAATAATAGAACATAAATACTGACTATGGCTACTACCTTGGAATCAATGGTATTCCTTGGATATCAGTTGCCACATCAGCATCGAGCTTAAGAGAAAAGAAAACTTCTCCAACTATTAATCAAATCCAACTCCAGTGACCTATCCATCTAAATCTATCATGTGGGTTGTAATGGAAGGGGGGTCAGAATAATGTTCTGGTGACTGGAAAATCTATAGTGTTCGTTACATAAATTTGTACCTATTGGTTTCCATTTAATTGCTATGTCTACTATTTAAATTAACCAAATTAACCTAATATTGCACACATGATATTCCTACCTAACATGATTCACCAACCTACCCTTCCCAAGGTACAAAATACTGACATAAGTCTATCAGCCACTTAATACTTCCAAATATGAAGCGAGCTCCTAACATCGTCATCATTGGTCCATTGGTCCTAGCTACAAAGACCTTTGACTACTATGTATGGGTTTATAATACATAATAGCCATATTACTAATGCATCTATCGTCATTAAAGTTTAGCCATATGAGAGACAACACCCATGCCACTTAATATCTCATTAATAAGGACTAGGAAGACCCTGGACTTTTTAATACCTATGTTCTAGGTAGGCCTCTATCATTTAACACCTAACCCTAAGGCAGACTCCTCACTAGTACTATCTAGCATACATGGCTTAGAATCTCACCAGGACACTTAATACTTCTTCATGAAAGAGAGGCGGACCCTAGATCAGTCACATAATACCTCAAACCCAAAGCGGACTCTTTTCAAGATATCAACTACCGCTCCTAACTGATGATTCGAACCGTTTAATAATTTTTAATTAGGAAAGAGGTAGGCCCTCAAACAACCACTTAGTACCTCTAATCCCTAAGCAGATCCTATTATTCCATAATCATTTCCCATGGATCCTATGATTGGTGATGTCCCACATCAGTACTAAGTGTACACAACTGTTGGTAGCCTCCAAGTGAAGGGCAGACTTCTATTGTGTCACTTTATTGACCTTACATCTCAATCTTCTAACCTCAATCAATTTTTCTATGCATCCCATGGTTAAAGATGTCTCACATCAGTAGGAAGTGTACATAATTGCTGTAGACTTAAAGTGAAGGGCAGACTTCCCTTTTGTAACTCTATTGACTTGCATCTCAACCTACTAAGTCCAATTAACTATTCTAGGCTTTAATAACATAGGCCATATTAATCTAGGCTTTATTATTAATAAGCTTTATCATCCTAAATTGGATATTGGACTTAGTTTACTAAACTCCTTTCATTTATTTAAGACTATATAATTTACCTTAAATATTGAACTTCCCATAAATCCCATTTTTATCCATTTCTCTATAAATGTCAACTTGTCCATGATAAAAGATTATCATCCTAAGGACATTTCCTAAGACATTTATATATTTACTAATTTCCAATTAGTAATCTCTTTTCAACTATTCCATGGTTATTAATCTAACTTCTTTATTTATCAGTCCATTCATCCATTTACCATATTAATGATTTGTAATTCCCAAATTCATTACATATTTATTACTCATTAATTGGACTTACAACCTTTCCAAATTTTCCTCATATTTCCTATTCGTTATTCAACTCTATTCTATGTACGTATAACTAATATCCTAAGTGAGTGTTATGCATAAACCGTCATATTAATTAAGTAATTATTAGCGCATATAAATACGTATAAATATATTGTTCTACCAAATGTATTCTAGTCACAAATCTTTAACTAGAGTATTCTTTTCCATATTTAATTTGTTGAAAGTACATTTCTTAGGAAGATACTCCATCATGATTTCCATTAATTAGTTTAAAACAAAAGATCAAGAATAAAAGAAAAGATTTGCTGAAATTACAAGGTATGATTATTTTCTTTTTATTGGAATAGACAGTGTAAACTACAAAGAATAAATTGGTATTTTACACATCCCCTCCTTTTTATTTGTATATATTCCTTGTTATTTCTATATAATTTAGAAACATAAACAAATTTATAAAAATCAAACGGATATCATTCTCACAAATTAAACTATGGAAAATCTCTTCAACATAATTAGGATAATAACCAAAATAATACTAAGAATCTATGATCCAATTTCAGATCTGAAATAAATTTCATATCTAATCAATATTCATATCTATAACTTTTGGGACTAATTTCCAAATTAGAGTGTAACAATAATTCCTATCAGATCTCCTAATAATATGTAGGCGACGTTTATTACATTTAAATTTTAGCCTACAACTCACATATGTTATTCATTTAGGTATAAAAATCAAACATATGCCAACAAAATAGATTCAAAATCATAAACAATTCATAAATTTCCTACTCACCTTCTAAAAGTGTTCCAAATCCCCAAATCTAAAGTAAAACCTTTGATTTAACTCCATTTCCTTCTTATTCCAAGAAATATGTATATAAAGGGTATATATTAGAATTATAGATTTGGGAAAAGATTTAGGATTGAAGGAGAATACAAATACAAATACATACATACATACATACATATATATATATATATATATATATATATATATATTACCTCGTTATCACGTAGTGTTGATTCACTTATCTTCTTCTCTTATTTGATTTCTATCCTTCTCCAATTTGTATATATACTAATATAAATATTATATTTTATAATTTAGAAAATAGCAGAGAAGAGAAAATGGTATAGCTTTGTTACTGCGTTCAGAAAAATATGAGAAGAGAAGAGAGGATTAGGCATGAATTTATAGGCACTCGAATCAGCCACAATCATTAGATTTAATTATATAAATCAAGCCCGTTTGGACAAGGCAAACCCTAGCCGCCACTGCTAGGAGCAGTCGACCACTCCCTCTTTAGGGGGTCAGTCCCCCATGTCGACCTGCCCAATAAAGAAAGTCGACTGGTGGGTCCAAGTATTTATTATATAAACATTAATTTTTTTGATCTAATTATTTTCTTTTCGAGTTCGTTTATTGTTCGTAACTACTTCCTTTGGACTCCGATCGCAAAAATCCAAATATGAAAGTTGCATATAATTTTACCACGAATGCAATGGTGCTATTTTCATAGCTAAATTCCATCGTTTGCATAAATTCCATTTTTGAAGCCTAATTAGTCAATTAAACAACTAATCATAAAATTTATGAGGTGTTACAGTCTCAAGTTCAAATCCTTCTGGGAGAATAAATACTTCAGAGGCTTAGGATCCGTATACTGCTCAAACTGCTCTTATAAAAAAATAGTGTCTTCGTGACTTGAACACAAAGACAATGGCTGCAAATTTAAGATCTTGGGTATGGTAGTTTCTCTCATAGACTTTCAACTGTTGACTAACCCCATACCACATATGTTGGTATATACTATGAATGCTTTGGTACCATTGGGTAGTACTAGAATAGGTGCACTAGTCAATGCCTCCTTCAGCTTGATAAAAGTTTCCTTGCACTTCCCATCCTACAAAAAATTAGATTCTTCTTGGTAAGGCAGGTTAGAGGGGCATTAATCTTAGCGAAGTCCTCAATGAACTTCCTATAGTAGGCCACTAAACCAATTAAACTCCTCACTTCCATGGCATTCTTCAACACATGACAATCTTGTACTACAACTACTTTACTAGGATCGATCGCTAGCCCACTTTCCGAGACAACATGTCCCAAAAAGCATACATCCTTGCATCAAAGTGGCACATAGAAAACTTCGTCTTCAACTCATGCTCACAGAGTGTATTGAGCACTTCTTCTATATGCATCATGTGCTCCTCCTTGCTCCTTAAATAAACTAGAATGTCATCTACAAATACCACCATGAACTTATTAAGCAACCCTCTAAAAACTTGGCTCATCAGATCAACAAAGTAGGTGGGTGCATTGGTTAGTCCGAAAGGCATGACTAACCACTCATAAAGTCCATCAAGTGTATGAAAAGCGGTCTTTTGAATACTATCCTTAGCTACATGAAACTGATGGAATCTGGTAGCCAAGTCAAGTTGTGAAAACACCTTCGCTCCAACCAACTGGTAAAAGAGATCATCTATACGAGGCAATGGGCAATGATTCTTCTTTGTCAGCTTATTCAACTCTCTATAATCGACGTAAAGCCTTAGGAACCATCCACCTTAGTGGCAAAGACAACCGGTGCTCCCTACTCTGAAATGCTCCTCCTATTGAAGCCCTCCTCCAAAAGCTCATTCACTTGCTTATTCAACTCACGTCTCTCCTTTGGAGCCATATGCAACAAGGGTACGCAACAGGTCTGGCGTTCTTTACAAGATAAATTTGGAACTCGATCTCTCTTTGGGGTAGGAGACCGGTATCCTCAGACAAGACATCTGGATAGTCTCTAACTATAGGCATTGAATCTAACTCAACATAATTGAACCTCTGGGATCGCAATAAACCTCTAGACTGTGCCGACTACAAGTATCAAACCTAACAACCTTCTTATCACAATCTAGGATCGCCCATACATCGTCTTCCAATCCATGCCCAAAATAAAATCAAACCGAACCCAGAAAATCCTAAGACAAAAGCACCGCAATCGAACTTAACCCCCAAAATAAACAATTTCAAACCCTTACATATCATAGACAAATAAGTCGATCCTCCAACAGGGTTTGATACAACTACTAAAGTCTGTAACTATGCTAGTGTCTAAATATAACTCATTTACAAATCTATTAGAAATAAAAGAGTGTGATGCCCCAGTTTCAAATAAGGTACGAATGGATAAACCAGATAGAGTTAATACACATTCAATCATGACCTTCTTCCCCTTGTCCGCTATTGATGGCGCACTCGAGGTGGGAATGACGTCCAGTGTGTAAGCTACTACCACCTAGGTAGAGGTCTTATATAGTGCTAGACACTCCCTTCACATATGCCCCATTTGATTATAATTGTAACACTTGACCTTTGAGATTTTCATCTTGCACTCCTTAGCAAAGTGCCTCCTTTACCACATCTCTTACACTGCATCTCTTGCTACTTAATCTTTCCTTTAGGTCCTCCTTCGCCCTTGTGCTGATTTTGTTGTGCCTTCTTCCCTCTAGATTTCTTGGATTCTTCCTTTACCTCCTCCATAGAGACGGTATTCAGCAAAGCCATCTCCACTAAACCCTTATAAGTCTCACCCATGAGAATATAACTAAGAGCCAAATCTTAAAGAGGTTGATTTAGCCCTTTTGGCAAACTTCAAAGCTTTCTTGTGAGGGGTATATTTTAGCTCCTTTCCAAACCTAGCCAACTCATTGAACTGGTTCATATACTCCTTTATTGACATCTCTCCCTGTTGCAAGTACACGAACTTCTCCAACCATACTCCCTTCTGCACTCTGGAAAGAAAATTCATCTCAAAACATATTTAAACTCCCTCCAATCTGTATGTAGGCAACAATTAGCTGAAACACTATAAAAGTTTTGTTTCTTGCTTTTTCTTATTTTTATTTAGTTTCTTCACTCTTTTCTCTACTATACTCATTTGGATGTTTGTGCCACTTTTGGTTCAAACATTTTGGTGCTTTCACTTAGAGATTCTTGAAATCATTGATTTGAGATTTGAAGAAGTTTGAAATGATGAGACAATCAACTAAGAAGACTGCTGCTGGATGAAATCAATAAGGGGGCAGCCAAGAGGCATCCTCGGGATCTAATACTCCATCCATCTACATAACCAAGGATGACGTTGAGACCATGATGAATGAAATGCAAGAAAGGATGATAGCCCACCAGGAAGTGATGATAGAGAGCTTCTTCAGGAAAATAGGGCAGATAGGAACAGCCGGAGTAGATGCAAACCAGAACTGCAGGCCAAAAGCTGGAATACATGCACCAAGGAGCATAATGGAGGAACCTGGAAGGACCCCTGAAGGAGTCGTACGGATCGATACCAATCCCCAAGAGCATGAGGGAAATGGGTATATTGACTTAGGTGGATATAACGCATGCCTAGGAAATAATGCTGAGTGTTTGAGTATGAATCAGAATATGGGTGCACGATCGAAGGAACACGTGCCAGAATTCCCTTATGGAAATGGGGTGCAAGCTGAGAATGCAAGCTTAAGAATTCCTTTATATGATAACGATAGACTAACTAAGATGGTGAGATGAGAAATGAGGGGTGGATTGCTAAACCAGAGCTTGGAGGATGTGAACAGGAGTCTATTCACTCTAAACATTCAGTATGCTAGGAATCTGCCTAATTTCAATCTACCAATGTTGGAAACGTACGATAGAAAGGCAGATCTGACCATTCATTTGATGAGGTACATCCGGCACATGGAAGTGCTGGGTGCATCTGAAGAAGTGATGGGACGGTGCTTCCCTTTGTATCCGATGGATTTGGTGGCATTATGGTTTAAACAACCGAAAAACGGTTCCATCAGCACATAGAATGAATTAGTTGACAAATTCATGAAGCAGTTTCAGGTCCATATTTCACAATAAAAAATGTGATAATACTGTCAAGTGTGAAGCAGAGGGCCGGAGAGACCCCAGGAGTTTTTTAACAAAGTTTAATGCGGTAGCTGCTGCAGTTGATAGGCCAGATCCATCAGTGGTTCTGATGGTGACTATTTCAAGAGTAGCCAGTAAAACAGACTTTAAGGTTGCTTTAGAGCGGGATCCACCGATGGATCTCGTCGAATTTTATCATGAGGCCAAAAGATAACCGCGTTAGGAGGACATTGAAGCTAAAAGGAAAGAAATTAATGTTGTGGATGGCGGAGGATTGTCCAGAGCAGGATCTGGTAAGGATAAAGGAAAATGAAAGATAGATGATGGCTTTGAAGGATCAAAGCGACAAAGAAGGGAACCGAAATTCTCTTCTTACACGGATTTGAACCCCAAAATGGATTTACATTTACACCAGTGGATAAATCCCCAATCGAAGGCCATTAGGAGAGAGCCCACTGACCATAAGAGAAGGCCAGGAAAGTATTGCCTATTCCATGAACTGGATGGGCATAACACAAACGATTGCAGGCGCTTGCATGATCTGATCGAGGAATAGGTCAGAAACAACCAATTACAGTAGTATGTGAGAAACTGAGCTACGGTGATGGAAAAGGAGAAGCCATCATCTGCGGTAAGGGGAAACAGCCTTGGATCAAGGTCGAGGATAGTCATCTCTTGATATGGATGGCAAGGAATTAGGTTCGGTTCTCGCACTCTATCTTCACTTTCAATAAATAATGCAATATTATAGTCAAGCCACTTACTCGTGTATAAGATCTCGATTGGTCCCCGGGCATGCTCTGAGATGGATGCTAAGCTGTAATGCCCGATGAGGCAATTATCATGATGATTGACTCTATGTTTATTAATGTTTGAATTCGAATCCAGTAGATGGATCCCTAATTATTGAAATCCACCTGAATGTGATGAACAATATTGATCGTGGTATTTCTCGACTAGAGTGACAGGACGATGACCACAAGGTACAAGTTCCCTTGCCAGAGAGCAAGTGGATGGACTTGTACGATATTGATCGCATTAAGTCCCAACTAGAGAGATGGGGCCAGAGTGTAGGGTGCAAGCTCCCTTGAGAGAGCAAATGGATGGACTTATACGATATTGATCGCGTTAAGTCCCGACCGAAGAGTCAGGCTGAAGTGCAAGGTGCAAGTTCCCTTGCCGGAGAGCGAGTGGATTGGGCTTGTAGGAAAAGTAAGTTACCTCACCAAAGCGTGAATGGATGGGATTGCTTGGTCACCGAGTCCCCTCACCGGAAAGCGAGCGGATTGGGCTTAATAAGGGTCTAGAGAGACCATGGATTTAATTATCGACCCGAAGCGGCCATGGATTCAATTAACGATCCGAAGAGATCGTGGACTTAACTAACGGCCTTGAATGACCATGAATTCAATTAATGATTCAGAGTGGTCGTGGATTTGACTATCGGATTAGACATGCCATAGATTTCAACTAATGATCTGGAGAGATGGAGATTTCAACTAGCGATCTGAAGAGATCAAGCTTTAGACTAAGTTTGGAGCGATCAGAAATTGAATCGGTCATCGAATACATGACCCGGAGAAATTGAGATGTATACTCTAGATTTGAATGCCATTTGACCTTGAAACAATTCATTAGCGATTATCGAATCGACCCATTGATTTTAACATTTGACTGCTAACTCATGGATGAACACAGAATGATCCTAATTCATGATGCGACCCATGACTTACCACTTCTGGAAGAATACAGAATCATTGTTTGTAACTGACACTCAAGCAAGGACTCGAATCCTTAAGCTATCACAGTCTGAAACAATCTTTGATTTACAAGATGTGATATCCCGGAATTTTTGGCAAAATCAATTTAATAATCTATGTTGAAATTTAAATTGATTTGATCATTTTTGTT
The DNA here is from genome assembly GCA_030737815.1 of Allium fistulosum. NCBI lineage: Eukaryota > Viridiplantae > Streptophyta > Magnoliopsida > Asparagales > Amaryllidaceae > Allium > Allium fistulosum. Next base: position 957,960,215 of record CM060903.1, on the reverse strand, counting down.
GATAAATTTGAATTGATTTAATAATCTTCTTTTAATAAACATTTAAATTGTGAATTTATGTTTTAAAGGCTAATAAATTGTTATCTATTTATAATGTGTGTATATTTGTATATATTGTAAATAGAAATCTTTGGTTTGAATTTAATAAATAAATAAATCTTGTTTTCAAATTCTAATATATTTTGGGTAATTTGGAAATTATGATTTAATTTAAAATATATAGTTTTAAAATGTTTAATTGATTAAATTATATCGTAGCTTAAGTTTAAGATTAATTGAAAGGTTTGTTTTAAAATATTGTTAATAAATATGATATATTAATTCATTTAATAATAATAGGTATTTATAATCTCTTTTATAAATTATTTAAATTTGACAAATTATTATTTTCAAATAACATTATTAATGTATTGTTCTATATATAAATATAAATAGATTTTAAAATAGAAGTGTTATTTTAAAATTAAATATGTTGTTATATATGTACATATATAACTTGATTTTAAAATTGGATTTTTGAATTTTATTTTGATTTCAAAAGCCTTGAAATTAAAAAGGGTAGATATTTAAAATATTTTGGATTTTAAAGATATTTGTATAAGTTGTTATTTGTATATATATAAATGGGCAATGCTAGAAAGCCCGAATACACGGTACGAAATTGTGTGCGGGAGGAAAATAGGAGCTGCGATGTAATCTTGTTGTGGAGTCTAACGACTGCTATTTCTCCGGGCGTTATTTCGTACAAATTCTTCGGGCCTTTTAGCTTTTTCGTATATAAATAGCTTTGTTTTATTTTCTCTAAAAAAAGTAATTTATAAGTATAAAAATAAATAACTCTAAATGAAGTGTTTGGTGGTTTAAGTTTTAAAAGAAATAAAAATAAGTGTAGAAATAAATATGAAAGGGAAAATATATGGTTATGTAAGAGAATAAGTAAAATACATTAGATAAATTCTAACATCTTGTTAAATATAGAAACTTATTTAGATACAAGGCTGTAAGACATAAGGAAAAAAGGAAATATATTCATGTTTGTACAGGAAATATAGGATAAGTATGTACACTTGAAAGAAAAAAAATATACAATCATATAAGTACATACGAGATAAGAGAAAGGATAAGTATTTGTAGACATAAGGGACAACTTCATTAAATACTATCATCTCTAGTACACAAGTAAGATCATATCAGCCTCCATAGAGTAGAAAAATCTCTAACCAAACTTAATTAAATCTCGTACCTGTAAAATAATATCAGTCTTGTAAACCTTGATCTATTTATCAATCTATCTCATTTCATTTCATTTACAAAAGACTTAGCATACCAGGAAAGTATCTTACAACTGAAGCTTTATAACAATTCAACTCAACAAACATGAAGATCAAAAAGAGTTCCAGTTAGCAACTTTCAAAAACATTTTCCAGTTTTAAAGTATCTAAGGCTTTTCAATTTAATGCTCTATTCTTTATCTTCTTTCTGGTGAGTAACATCACTTTAAACAATTTAAAAGTATAACTTGTTGCTTATATATCTGTGAATAAGTATGTTTGTATATTTACAAGTGAATATCTGTGTGTGTATATATATATATATATGAATATATTGATGTGTGCATGTCTGCTAATGTCTGGAACATCTCTGTATATGTTTAAGCTTAGTTTTTAATTTAAATCCTCTATCTCTTGATCTAGTCATTGATATGATTTAAGTTACAAACAAAACTTATTTGTTTGATCATAGAATAGGATTTAAAATTTTATGCAAGTTAAAATAAACTTAGATTTGCTCTGGAAACCATAAGAACAGAAATGCTTAAGCTTTGTCAAAATTTCAAACATACAAAATTATAGTTTCAGGCTTAGGATCTGAAACATCATTCGAAAACTTGATTTTTAAAACTAAAATCTCAATCTTTAGTAATAGGATTTGAGTGCAGTTCTGGGTTGACCAGAAATGTTGTTTTGGAAATTTTCTGGTGATCTACTTGATGGTGGAGATCGGGGTTCTTCCTGATGATGGAGGAGTGATCGTAGTTGATGGAAAAAATGGCCGATGGTGATGAAATTCATCGAGGAAGTTGTGGCATTGGATTCTTTTCTGGAACCCTAGTTTGACTAGGTTAGGTAGTTCGATCAACCACGGCACATAGAGTTGATCGAGTGTAACGAAACTCTGGGTAATGGAATCTTGGGCATTGACGAAGACTTGGCCGGAGTTTCAGATGTGATGGTGGTCGAAGGATCGGGGACGAGGCGTTTCCAGGTTTGGCTTCTAGTTCCAATTTTAGGTGTGAAGCTCGATTTCGATTTCGAGTCGTTGTCGAAGTTCTGGTGATCGGGTTTTGGTTTGAGGATGATCATCGACTTGTGAGGGTCACCGTGGATGGTCGGAAGTGGGTGGTTGGCTGGTGCATATGCACGGTGCATATCTGGGTTTTGTTGAAGATGTTTTGAGCAGGAATGGGTTCTCGGGTTATTCTCGAGTCGACATCGTGAGATGCTCGAAGTTTTGGGTTGTTTGTCTCGAAGCATTTTTGGTTGCTCTCGGGTCACTTCTGCTATTACAGGTTTTAAAACCTGTCAGTGGGTTTAAAATTTAAAGTGAATTTAAAAATGGGAAAGCATATTTTAAACAAGGTTTCAGATAAAGTTTAAGAATAGATTCAAATCAAATTTGAATCCTAGTTTGAAATTAAATAAAGTTTTATAAAATTTAAATGTTTTAACAACTTTGAATGTTAAAGTAAAATTTTAATGATTTGAATTTAAAGGAATTTGGTTTAAACACTTTTAACGTTTCTTTTATAAGATATAAGTATTCTTTAACATGAGATTTTAAAGCTTTTAAATTATTTTTAAAACTTTGTTAAAATTAAATTTGTATTCATTTTAAATCTTAAATTTAAAATGGAATTTAAAAGTAAGTTTAAAGGTAAATTGTTTTTAAAATGTTTTGTTAATGATAATTCAATCATAAGTAAGAATAATGTTTATCTTAAAGTTAATTAGGATTTAATGATTTATGATTCATTAAATTATTAAGTTAATTAAAATGGATTAATAAATTTAATTAATAATTTGGATTAATTAAGTAATTATGAGTTTTAAACTAATTAATTAAGTTTTAAGTTAATTAATTAGGAATAATTAATTTGGAGTTAAGGATCATTAATTTGATAAGATTAGATTTTAAATTAATGATTAAATATTAATTAATCAAGCAATTAAAGATTAATTAAGTTACAATTAAAACTTAAATTAATTAAATAATTAGTGGTTAATTAATTGGTTATTAAGGATAAATTAATTTGTAATTAATAATGATTAATCTAAGTTAATTTCTTAAGGAAAGGAATTAAGAATTGTTAATAGTTAATGAAGGTCATTAACTTAAGATTATTTAATAATAAATTAATGTGATTAATTGTAATAATCAATTGGATTAATTAAGTAAAGATAATCAACTGTGAAATTGGTTAAATATAATTATTTAATGAAGTAATTAAGGAATTAATTACTTAATGTAATTAATTGAGTTTAATTTGATTAGTTTAAGTTAATTAATTAAGTTTAATTAATTTAAGATAATCACTGGATGATTTGATAAGAAATTACTTAATGTAATAAATGAAGTATAATTACGTAGTGAAGTAATTAATGGTAATTACTGGATGTAATTAATAAGATGATTTAATAATGGAAGTAATTTGGATTAAATTACTTTGTGTAATTAATCAAGGAATTAATTAAGATAATTAATTAAGGAGTAATTAATTTATTTAATGAAGTAATTAAGGGTGGTTAATTACTGAATGGGATTTAATTAAGGGTGATTAATAATTATGGTTTAATTAAAGATTAATTACTTAATGTAATTAATTTAAATAGAATAATTAATCAAAAATGTAATTAGGGATCAATAATTTATATAATTAATGATGTAATTAAGGGTTGATTAATTAAGATTAATTAATCAATAATAAGTGATTTTGAGTAATTAATTAATGTAATTAATTAAGGATTAATGTAATTAATTAAGGATTAATGTAATTAATTATAGTTAATTAATTAATAGAGTAATTAAAGATTAATTACTATATTTGGTTAATGATAATTAATTTGTGAAATTAATTAAAGGATAATTACTTGGATGTAATTAAAGGATAATTAATCAAGGATGATTAATTAAGATGGAAATTAGAGAATGATTAATTAATTGATTTGTAATTAATTAATGGTTATGTAAGCAAGATTTATAATGATGAAGTAATTAATTTAATTTACTTTAAATTAATTAGAGATAAGGTAATTAATTTAATTCACTTTAAATTAATTATAAATGGTGTAATTATTAATCCTTGCTTATGTATGATGGATGATATTGATTTGCCTTGAATGGTTTGAAATCTCAGATATGAGATAAGTAATGCTGTGTGATATGGATGCTTTGGTTGAAGTGTGATGATAATGTGGATTATCTATTTATGATGATAATGTGAATTATCTATCTGTGATATTGTGAATTATCTATCTGTGTGTATATGGATAATGAAATGAATTGTTTTAACTTTAAAACAACTTGGCCTTAAAAGATACGTTTGGATTTCGATGATACCGGGATCGGGTTTCCAGATTTGGATATCCGAAAACCACATCGATCCAAATTAACGATAGGTCGTGAATCTCAAGTGAAGATGAAGATTCAGAGTGCAAGGGTTATTGTCGTTAACTCTGAGGGTGATTTCCAAATGAGTGTAACGAGATAATGCCTTCGGTTTTGTTCGAACCCGGAACGAACTTGTATGGATTGAATGCTTTCAGAACATCATCAGGTGGACGATGAGCATTCTAAGTGATGTGTTCTGATAAGGTAATCGTAGCCTCAAGCCTCATCAACCGGGAATGGCTAAAATAGGGGAGGTGCAGTAAGGCTTCGTGGGTAGCACCCACTTGAGAGCGAGATATACCCCTGTCTAGATGTCCCTTTTTATTTCGGCTGTGTGGGCAGTTTTGAGCTCCAACTGCTGGGGTTGTCTTGTTCGGGACTGTCCAGTAAGGGATGGTTCCGGTTTTGTGTTGCAGGGGGTCGGGAGTGATCTTCGGTACGGTTATCTAGGCCACGTACTGTGACGGGCGGTACCCCAATAGCCCTGCCATTGTATGGAATCCAATCTCCAATAAGTGCCCTCGGATTTGATTGTATTACCCACTTTGTTGGCTAGTATGCTGGAATTTAATAGATGTAACAATTTTAGCTATTTCTTATTTACTTGAAAACCCTAGACCTATTATAATATCACTGAATTTCCTAACAAAGTTTTGGTTAGCGTAAGGTAAAAACTTGCCCATGTTTATGTGTGGGGAGTCTTACGTGATACCTTTTGTTTTCAAAGGATTTTCAAAGTTAAGCAACTTTAACCTGTTACTCACACCAAACCCATGTCTGACCCGGAGTTTATCTTCTGTTTTCTTAAACTCTTGGGTACTCAAATTTTTACAAGTAGCCAAGGGATTCAGGTTAGCTTTGACGATTTATGGAGGAGCAATGGAGCAGGAGGCTTCAGCGTTATAGATATATACTGTTCCGCTGTGTTGGTATCTCTATGTTGGTATCTCTGTGTTGTATTTGAGTTGTAATAATTAGACAGGTATTTGTAACTGTCTAGTATGTGATGTATTATCTGTGTAACTCTGATTGATGTTGTATATTATGTAATATTTATGTGATTAATATAATTTATTCATTTCGCTGTTGAGATTCTGATGTTGTTTCTTCTTTCTTCTCTATCTTTTCTCTTTTCTATCCTTTTCTTTCTTAAAGATGATACGACTTTCTGGTGATAGAAAGTTGGGTCGTCACATTTGGTATCAGAGCGCTAGGTTGAGTGAATACCTAGACTCTGGAGTGTTATCTTTCTTGAGGGAGCGTATTTGTAATTTTGATATATATATATATATATATATATATATATATATATATTTCTACCTATCTGTTGGGTTACCTGTTCGGGTTTTCCAATATAAGTTATAAAGGTAGATGGGGTAGTGGTGTGTGTAACACGACTACCAATGGTTGGAGTTTGTTGAGGTTGGAAGTGTATCTGCCGAGACTGTAAACCCAATACCGTCTCGAGTGAATTTTTGTTGTGGTGTAAGGATTTCACCAATCTCTGAAGGAAACCTGTTAGGGTTCGGAGTCCATTTTTGAAGTGCAAGTTTGGATGAGTATAATTTGGATTCTGACAGTTGAGCAGAAGCTAGTGATGGTATCTTGGTAATCTCAGGAAGTAGTAGTTGTGTGATGAGATGCAGTGGCTATGGGTTGCTTCCGAAGATGTTTCTCAAGGAGTTTTGGATAAGGAAGTGTGTTTACATCGGTGTTGAGGCTGAGTTCAGCTGGGTGTTTGTGTTTGGCTTTGAGGCCTGAGTTTCTCGAGGAGTTTGGATTAGGAAGTCTTTGGCATCAGTGGCAGCGTCGCAGCTCAGATTGTTCTGTGTGCAGGCAAGGAGGTCATCTGTCAGCAGTTTTCTAGAGGTGAAGTTCAGAAGCAGCAGTTATGTGGACCCATTTCTTCGATGGATTGGCTAGATAAGCTTAAGCTGTTTTGATTGGTAAAGAGGGAACAGTTTTCATTGGATATTAGATTGGGTTGATCGCAATAGTGACTTGCGATAGTTGAGTGTTCTCTTGGTTTGTCAGAGATCTTTCTAGATGTCTTTGAATAGGTTAGTGGTTTGCCTTAGCATCTGGGGATTGAGTTTTCATGTCGACTAGGATTCCAGGAGGGGTACCGAATGGTCCAGCTAGTTGAAGGAGGGTTCCTGGAGAGGAGTTTTGGATGAAGCAGATCAGGATATCATGGAATTTCTGAGTTTTCTCTTTACGGATTTGTTGAACCATATTCTGGGATGTGTTGTCTAGTTTGTGCCCATGTGAATCATCATCATTTTCATCTACTCCAGATCAGAGTTGTGCAGCGGAAGCGGTTTGGGAGTGCATCTGTTTATCTTTTCGGATATGAAAAGTAAGTTCAGTCTTCTGATGTTTGAGGAGTAGAGTTTGTGTTCTTGGATTGATTGTGAGTGGATCATTTTGATGAGTTGTTTTGAGAGGCTTCAACGAAGGTTGAGCTGATCAGTAGAGATGAAGGCAGCCCTGGATCGTCAGATGAGTTTTGTGGATAAGAGACGGAGGAATTTGGATTTCGAAGTCAGGAATTTGGTTTTGAGTAAGTTTTCTCTGATCGAAGGAGCTTTAAAGTTGGTAAGATTGGGAAGTCAGCTCCGAGGTATTTTGGATATTTTCTCTAGGTTCTGGTAAGGATAAGTGTTTGGTCTTCAGGATTGAATTGTCAGTTTGGATAACTGGGAGTCGATGTATTTCACGTATCTCTGAGGGAGTACGTGTATGATCCATCTCTGGTTTTGGAACCAGCAGTTCTAGAGGGTTTGGTTATTGAGTCAGACTTGTCTATTGTCTGATATCCTATCTAGTTTTGTAGATCTAGATGAGTAGGAGCTCTGTAGCTTAGTAGTATAGTTTTGTTTGGGTTCCGTAAGGCGAGTATCCCAGTGTTTATACTTGGGAAACTCTAGATAGTCCTATCCTGATTTTGTCTGGATAGTTAAATTTGTTTGATTGGATGAGTTGGTTGTTATGGTTGTTAGCATATGATTAATATATGCTGGTGTTTTTAAAGTTAAATCATTAATGAGATTATTAAATTACCTTTGTTTAAAATTTCGGGGACGAAATTCTTTTAAGGGGGAAGGAATGTGATATCCCGGAATTTTTGGCAATATCAATTTAATAATCTGTGTTGAAATTTAAATTGATTTGAACATTTTTGTTGATAAATTTGAATTGATTTAATAATCTTCTTTTAATAAACATTTAAATTATGAATTTATCTTTTAAAGGCTAATAAATTGTTTTCTATTTATAATGTGTATATATTTGTATATATTGTAAATAGAAATCTTTGGTTTGAATTTAATAAATAAATAAATCTTGTTTTCAAATTCTAATATATTTTGGGTAATTTGGAAATTATGATTTAATTTAAAATATATAGTTTAAAAATGTTTAATTGATTAAATTATATCTTAGCTTAAGTTTAAGATTAATTAAAAGGTTTGTTTTAAAATATTGTTAATAAATATGATATATTAATTCATTTAATAATAATAGGGATTTATAATCTCCTTTATAAATTATTTAAGTTTGACAAATTATTATTTTCAAATAACATTATTAATGTATTGTTCTATATATAAATATAAATAGATTTTAAAATAGAAGTGTTATTTTCAAATTAAATATGTTGTTATATATGTACATATATAACTTGATTTTAAAATTGGTTTTTTGAATTTTATTTTGAATTCAAAAGCCTTGAAATTAAAAAGGGTAGATATTTAAAATATTTTGGATTTTAAAGATATTTGTATAAGTTGTTATTTGTATATATATAAATGGGCAATGCTAGAAAGCCCGAATACACGGTACGAAATTGTGTGCGGGAGGAAAATAGGAGCTGCGATGTATTCTTGCTGTGGAATCTAACGACTGCTATTTCTCCGGGCGTTATTTCGTATAAATTCTTCGGGCCTTTTAGCTTTTTCGTATATAAATAGCTTTGTTTTATTTTCTCTAAAAAAAGTAATTTATAAGTATAAAAATAAATAACTCTAAATGAAGTGTTTGGTGGTTTAAGTTTTAAAAGAAATAAAAATAAGTGTAGAAATAAATATGAAAGGGAAAATATATGGTTATGTAAGAGAATAAGTAAAATACATTAGATAAATTCTAACATCTTGTTAAATATAGAAACTTATTTAGATACAAGGCTGTAAGACATAAGGAAAAAAGGAAATATATTCATGTTTGTACAGGAAATATAGGATAAGTATGTACACTTGAAAGAAAAAATATACAATCATATAAGTACATACAAGATAAGAGAAAGGATAAGTATTTGTAGACATAAGGGACAACTTCATTAAATACTATCATCTCTAGTACACAAGTAAGATCATATCAGCCTCCATAGAGTAGAAAAATCTCTGACCAAACTTAATTAAATCTCGTACCTGTAAAATAATATCAGTCCTGTAAACCTTGATCTATTTATCAATCTATCTCATTTCATTTCATTTACAAAAGACTTAGCATACCAGGAAAGTATCTTACAACCGAAGCTTTATAACAATTCAACTCAACAAACATGAAGATCAAAAAGAGTTCCAGTTAGCAACTTTCAAAAACATTTTCCAGTTTTAAAGTATCAAAGGCTTTTCAATTTAATGCTCTGTTCTTCATCTTCTTTCTGGTGAGTAACATCACTTTAAACAATTTAAAAGTATAACCTGTTGCTTATATATCTGTGAATAAGTATGTTTGTATATTTATAAGTGAATATCTGTGTATATATATGAATATATTGATGTGTGCATGTCTGCTAATGTCTGGAACATCTCTGTTTATGTTTAAGCTTAGTTTTTAATTTAAATCCTCTATCTCTTGATCTAGTCATTGATATGATTTAAGTTACAAACAAAACTTGTTTGTTTGATCATAGAGTAGGATTTAAAATTTTATGCAAGTTAAAATAAACTTAGATTTGCTCTGGAAACCATAAGAACAGAAATGCTTAAGCTTTGTCAAAATTTCAAACATACAAAATTATAGTTTCAGGCTTAGGATCTGAAACATCATTCGAAAACTTGATTTTTAAAACTAAAATCTCAATTTTTAGTAATAGGATTTGAGTGCAGTTCTGGGTTGACCCGAAATGTTGTTTTGGAAATTTTCTGGCGATCTACTTGATGGTGGAGGTCGGGGTTCTTCCTGATGATGGAGGAGTGATCGTAGTTGATGGAAAAAATGGCCGATGGTGATGAAATTCATCGAGGAAGTGGTGGCAGTGGATTCTTTTCTGGAACCCTAGTTTGACTAGGTTAGGTAGTTCGATCAACCACGGCACATAGAGTTGATCGAGTGTAACGAAACTCTGGGTAATGAAATCTTGGGCATTGACTAAGACTTGGCCGTAGTTTCAGATGTGATGGTGGTCGGAGGATCGAGGACGAGGCGTTTCCAGGTTTGGCTTCTAGTTCCAGTTTTGGGTGTGAAGCTCGATTTCGAGTCGTTGTCGAAGTTCTGGTGATCGGGTTTTGGTTTGAGGATGATCATCGACTTGTGAGGGTCACCGTGGATGGTCGGAAGTGGGTGGTTGGCTGGTGCATATGCACGGTGCATATCTGGGTTTTGTTGAAGATGTTTTGAGCAGGAATGGGTTCTCGGGTTATTCTCGAGTCGACGTTGTGAGATGCTCGAAGTTTTGGGTTGTTTGTCTCGAAGCATTTTTGGTTGCTCTCGGGTCACTTCTGCTATTACAGGTTTTAAAACCTGTCAGTGGGTTTAAAATTTAAAGTGAATTTAAAAATGGGAAAGCATATTTTAAACAAGGTTTCAGATAAAGTTTAAGAATAGATTCAAATCAAATTTGAATCCTAGTTTGAAATTAAATAAAGTTTAATAAAATTTAAATGTTTTAACAACTTTAAATGTTAAAGTAAAATTTTAATGATTTGAATTTAAAGGAATTTGGTTTAAACACTTTTAACCTTTCTTTTATAAGATATAAGTATTCTTTAACATGAGATTTTAAAGCTTTTAAATTATTTTTAAAACTTTGTTAAAATTAAATTTGTATTCATTTTAAATCTTAAATTTAAAATGGAATTTAAAAGTAAGTTTAAAGGTAAATTGTTTTTAAAATGTTTTGTTAATGATAATTCAATCATAAGTAAGAATAATGTTTATCTTAAAGTTAATTAGGATTTAATGATTTATGATTCATTAAATTATTAAGTTAATTAAAATGGATTAATAAATTTAATTAATAATTTGGATTAATTAAGTAATTATGAGTTTTAAACTAATTAATTAAGTTTTAAGTTAATTAATTAGGAATAATTAATTTGGAGTTAAGGATCATTAATTTGATAAGATTAGATTTTAAATTAGTGATTAAATATTAATTAATCAAGCAATTAAAGATTAATTAAGTTACAATTAAAACTTAAATTAATTAAATAATTAGTGGTTAATTAATTGGTTATTAAGGATAAATTAATTTGTAATTAATAATGATTAATCTAAGTTTAATTTCTTAAGGAAAGGAATTAAGAATTGTTAATAGTTAATGAAGGTCATTAACTTAAGATTATTTAATAATAAATTAATGTGATTAATTTTAATAATCAATTGGATTAATTAAGTAAAGATAATCAACTGTGAAATTGGTTAAATATAATTATTTAATGAAGTAATTAAGGAATTAATTGCTTAATGTAATTAATTGAGTTTAATTTGATTAGTTTAAGTTAATTAATTAAGTTTAATTAATTTAAGATAATCACAGGATGATTTGATAAGAAATTACTTAATGTAATAAATGAAGTATAATTACGTAGTGAAGTAATTAATGGTAATTACTAGATGTAATTAATTGAAGATGATTTAATAATGGAAGTAATTTGGATTAAATTACTTTGTGTAATTAATCAAGGAATTAATTAAGATAATTAATTAAGGAGTAATTAATTTATTTAATGAAGTAATTAAGGGTGGTTAATTACTGAATGGGATTTAATCAAGGGTGATTAATAATTATAGTTTAATTAAAGATTAATTACTTAATGTAATTAATTTAAATAGAATAATTAATCAAAAATGTAATTAGGGATCAATAATTTATATAATTAATGATGTAATTAAGGGTAGATTAATTAATCAATAATAAGTGATTTTAAGTAATTAATTAATGTAATTAATTAAGGATTAATGTAATTAATTATAGTTAATTAATTAATAGAGTAATTAAAGATTAATTACTGTATTTGGTTAATGATAATTAATTTGTGAAATTAATTAAAGGATAATTACTTGGATGTAATTAAAGGATAATTAATCAAGGATGATTAATTAAGATGGAAATTATAGAATGATTAATTAATTGATTTGTAATTAATTAATGGTTATGTAAGCAAGATTTATAATGATGAAGTAATTAATTTAATTTACTTTAAATTAATTAGAGATAAGGTAATTAATTTAATTCACTTTAAATTAATTATAAATGGTGTGATTATTAATCCTTGCTTATGTATGATGGATGATATTTATTTGCCTTGAATGGTTTGAAATCTCAGATATGAGATAAGTAATGCTGTGTGATATGGATGCTTTGGTTGAAGTGTGATGATAATGTGGATTATCTATTTATGATGATAATGTGAATTATCTATCTATGATATTGTGAATTATCTATCTGTGTGTATATGGATAATGAAATGAATTGTTTTAACTTTAAAACAACTTGGCCTTAAAAGATACGTTTTGGATTTCGATGATACCGGGATCGGGTTTCCAGATTTGGATATTCGAAAACCACATCGATCCAAATTAACGATAGGTCGTGAATCTCAAGTGAAGATGAAGATTTAGAGTGCAAGGGTTATTGTCGTTAACTCTGAGGGTGATTCCAAAATGAGTGTAACGAGATAATGCCTTCGGTTTCGTTCGAACCCGGAACGAACTTGTATGGATTGAATGCTTTCAGAACATCGTCAGGTGGACGATGAGCATTCTAAGTGATGCGTTCTGATAAGGTAATCGTAGCCTCAAGCCTCATCAACCGGGAATGGCTAAAACAGGGGAGGTGCAGCAAGGCTTCGTGGGTAGCACTCACTTGAGAGCGAGATATACCCCTATCTAGATGTCCCTTTTTATTTTGGCTGTGTGGGCAGTTTTGAGCTCCAACTGCTGGGGTTGTCTTGTTCGGGACTGTCTAGTAAGGGATGGTTCCGGCTTTGTATTGCAGGGGGTCGGGAGTGATCCTCGGTACGGTGATCTAGGCTACGTACTGTGACGGGCGGTACCCCAGTAGCCCTGCCATTGTACGGAATCCAATATCTAATAAGTGCCCTCGGATTTGATTGTATTACCCACTTTGTTGGCTAGTATGCTGGAATTTAATAGATGTAACAATTTCAGCTATTTCTTATTTACTGGAAAACCCTAGACCTATTATAATATCACTGAATTTCCTATCAAAGTTTTGGTTAGCGTAAGGTAAAAACTTGCCCATGTTTATGTGTGGGGAGTCTTACGTGATACCTTTTGTTTTCAAAGGATTTTCAAAGTTAAGCAACTTTAAACTGTTACTCACACTAGACCCATGTCTGACCCGGAGTTTATCTTCTGTTTTCTTAAACTTTTGGGTACTCAAATTTTTACGAGTAGCCAAGGGATTCAGGTTAGCTTTGACGATTTATGGAGGAGCAATGGAGTAGGAGGCTTCAGCGTTATAGATATATAGTGTTCCTCTGTGTTGGTATCTCTGTGTTCTATTTGAGTTGTAATAACTAGACAGGTGTTTATAACTGCCTAGTATGTGATGTATTATCTATGTAACTCTGATTGATGTTGTATATTATGTAATATTTATGTGATTAATATAATTTATTCGTTCCGCTGTTGAGATTCTGATGTTGTTTCTTCTTTCTTCTCTATCTTTTCTCTTTTCTATCCCTTTCTTTCTTAAAGATGATACGACTTTCTGGTGATAGAAAGTTGGGTCGTCACACAAGTCAAACAAAAGGAACAGGATAATTCGCCACAGCTCGATCAATTGATAAGTAGAAAATTAAACTATTAAAGTTCCATCAACTTCGACATTTATTCTTGAGCAAATCACACCTTCCGTTCGTAAGATGTGCTTTGGGAGGCAAGTGTTATCCAGCCTTTTGACCAGGCAATGTTCAGATGAATTAGACGAGTCGAACTTGAAAACTATCAAGGCAGGAAGCTCAGAGAGATAGCCACAGAATTTAGAAACCAAGTGCAATCGAGGCCATAAGGTGGAAGCAAGGTCATTGCAGAAATGCCAAAACCAAAATCAATCAAGTGATGGATCGGTACCGATCCATAGACTTGGACCCAATTTGCCTCAAACTCCCTATACTTCCAAGAATTGGTGATTATAGCCTATTTCAAGCTTCATAAGATCGATCGCATATAATTCTCTATCGATCCCCTCAAGCACTTGAAACCAGCAACTCGATTCTATCACTGATCCATCTTATTGGCCCAAAAACAAGCTTCTAGCAGAGCATCTAAGATGACAAACATGAAGCTAACAATAAGTTGCCATAATACAAAAAATTGAAAATGATCCATAAAGCTATCTTATGGATTTGTACCGATCCATGCCTCTGGATTGGTACCAATCCATCCCAACTACTGACATAGCTACGTTTTCTCAAGCATAACTAATGCCAGAACATGGGAAAGGTGGGGGAGATCATGGAGGATCGTATCTCGACAACCTACAACTATAAATAGGAGGCCAGAGGCTCATTTTGGAGGATCTTTTTTGCATCCTTACAAGTTTTCCATAATTCTCTTGTAACCCCCATGGATCCCTACTGATCCATAAGAACTGTACTTGTAAATAGCCACCAAATCAATAACAAAGCTAAGTGAACTTAGGAAACGATTAGTTGAAATACTATAAAACTTTTATGTCTTGATTTTTCTTGTTTTTATTTAGTTTCTTCACTCTTTTCTCTAATATACTCATTTGGGTATTTGTGTCAGTTTGGTTCAAACAATATCATATTAAATTTCCATTAGATATCATCTCATAATCTAAGTTTACCACAGTCAAGTAAAACAAATAATTTTTGAAATTCGAATATAGTGGTATAAACTCAAATGAAAATAAACCAAGCATTCAGGATAAATTGAGATCAGAATTTCAATATTCAAAATTGAATGTGAACTCTTTGTTATCTCTGCACCAGACCTAACTAAGTGCAATATTAATTCATTGCTTTGTCAAAATTGATGAAATCCAAATAGAATATTTTAGGAACTCAAATCTTCAATCACCTAATTATGAAGATTTTAAAGGTTTCTTCGCTTTCTCTTCTTTTGCCAACGGTGACATATGCAAATATGTTAGTTGGATGCGCAGTTAGTATAATTTCTAGCTTAACTTGATTCTAATGGCTAATAATTTTTATACATGTATAAATTTATATTGATATAGTCTATGTTATAGACTTAATGTATATGACATCGTATGCTTTACCAATCATGTTACAAGTCAAAAACCATCACTTCCATCGCGAACTACCACTAATAACATGATAAGCAGACCTAAATCACCTACCTAATTACATTTCTTGAAAATGCTTACAAAAAGTAAAACTATACATAACTGCATTTGGACGATAACCGTATAAGTAGCACTTTTTACGTTTACTATATACTATATGTTAACCAGCTTTTTGACCAAGCGAATTTTTAACTAGAATTTGAACATCAAGATAAAAACGAAACGAATCACAAACTTGGAAACATGTTTGAAAAAATAAGAAGATTGAACTCTAGAAGTTTTCATAGGATTTGAGCTTAAGTGGACCTCTTGGTACCGAGAGGAAATTTCTACAGTTGGGACCCTACCAAACTCCTTACACTTCGAGTGCTACTTCAAACAATCATCATGAAGTGTTTTTCTTAAAGAATAAACGAGCAACTCTAAGGATTTCTTGAGAAGAAATCAACGAAAGTAGGAAAAGACACTCAATATTAAAGAAGTTATCAAAAACTAACTCAATCTTTAAGGAAAAGTGTTTGGAACATAGTAGATCAGGGATATAAAGAAGAAGATGGAAACTTCCACCAACACAAACCTCTCGGTACTAAGAGGAACCTCTTAGTGCCGATGGTTTCAATTGATTATTGGGCCGACTACTGCTCTCCTCCACCTTTAGGCTTGGATCTGGATCTTGCACTTCATGGGCCTCCGGTTCTACTGGCGAATTTCCCTATAAAAACAGACCCTATGACAATTAGGAACGAATTTTTGGCACTTTTCCTTCTTCATCCCCTATCTCTCTTCACAATAGCCACCAAGGCAGGCATTGTTGGCAATTTTAGGCTTAAGAACCTGCTAGATCTCAATATTTTTATAGGTTTTTGGGCATTATGTCATTTTTAGCATCAACATTTTGGTGCTTTCACTAAGAACAGAGCTTGGATCTGAAGTTTGGAGAAGATAAAGAGGCCCAAAACCAGAACTAGGATTGGAAGGAGTCAACCAAAGCATGGGGGCAGCTAGGAGGTGTCCTCAAATTCTAATCATTCCATCTATATGACCAGAGAGGAGATGGAGAGAATGATGGAAAAATGTAAGATGGAATAACGGCTCAACAATAGAAGATGCTAGATGGGTTTTTCAAAAGGATGGGACAGCCAGGTTCAGTTGGAGCTATTGGAATTCAGAACCCAAGGCCAAAAACCAATGCGGGAGCATTTGGAGTTGGAGCGGAACAAGCTGGGACAATGCCCCTACAACCAGAACCATTCGGTACCAACCAGAATCATGCGGTACTAAGCGGAATCTGCTCGGGGGCAATGTTGGTTCGGGCTTAGCGTGAGCTGCGATGTCGAAAGCCAAAAACGCAAGTCAAAACGCAAATGCACAGTGACCGGAGGAGTATGTGCCAAAGCTTTCCCTATGCGCAGGGGGATAATGAAGTCGGAGGTTGCGGATCAGAATGCGAGTGTGTAGCCTAAGGAATATGTACCAGAGTTCCCCCACAGGAGTTAGGGGCAAAATGCAGTTATTGATCGAAGACCACCATTAGACAGCAACCACCGAATAGCTGAGCTGGTTAGAAAGATAGTGAGAGATGGACCACTAGACCAGAGTTTGAGGACGTAAATAGGAATACATTTACCTCTAACATCTGGTATGAGAGGAATCCTCCCGATTTCAAGCTTCCAGTGTTGGAAATGTAAGATGGAAAGACAGATCCAACAGTTTATATAATGAGATGCATCAAATACATGGAGGTGTTGGGTGCTTTTGAGGAGATGATGGGGCGGTGCTTCCTATTATACCTAACGGATTTAGAGGCGATGTGATCCAAACAGCTGAAGAATTGGTCCATAAGCATATTGATCGAGTTAGTGAATAGATTCATGAGATAGTTTAGGGTTCACATTTCAAGACAAAAGAATGTAATGATGCTATCAAATGTGAGAAAGGGGCCAGAGAAACTCTAAGGAGTTACTTTACTAGGTTTAACGCGGCAGCCATTTCTGATAGCGATAGTTTCAGGAGTTGCAAATAAGACTGGCTTTAAAGTTGCTTTGGAGAAGGATCCACCTATGGATCTTACAGAATTCTATCACATGTCGGAGAGGTATTTGCATCAGGATGACGCTGAAGCCGAGCACTGAGGTAAATGTTGTGGATGACGGAGGACCGTATGGAGCAGAATATGGTAAAGACAAAGGGAAGCAAAAAGTTGATGATGACTTTGGGGCCAGCTGCCGCTCTCTACCACCTTTGGGCTTGGATCTAGACCTTGCACTTCGTGGGTCTTCAATTCTACTTGCAAATTCCCTTATAAATACAGGCTCTATGACAAGTAAAAATGGACCTTTGGCACTTCTCTTTCTTCATCCTCTACCTTTCTTCGTAATATTCAGCAAGGCATTGTCAGTTCTAGGCATAAGAACCCACCAATTCATTGTACTCGTGACTTCGGTCTCTCTCAAATCTCTAATGAAATATAAAGTGGATGTAGCACGAGATTGCCGAACTACTATAAAAATTCTTGTATCTCTTTACTTTTTACCCACACTTTCTGCTAAATCTCAATATTTTTACAGGTTTTTGGGTGTTTTGGGTGTTATACCATTTTTGGCATCAACATTATATAAGAGTCAATCAACTATTCTGATTCTATGCACTCGTAGCCTTTCTAGAGTTAGTACAAAGTATCATGGTGCTTTTCTAGGAATTCTAAATTTATTTATCATATCCAATTTGATTTTGATAAAATTAAAAAGGACAATTCTATTTGCGTCACAGTTTTTACCGTCCACAGCTATTTTTTATATTCAAGTTTTAAGCTTTCACATCCAACCATTTTACCACTTTGTGTTTTTTCACCACGATGGGCAGAAGCATAGGTCATAACAGCATCCACGTCCGGCTCGGACGTAGGTATCAAAGAACAGCGTATCTGACTACCGACATACTTTTTATGAAGAAATAACACCCTCGTTAGTGACAAACGTGGATGTTGTTGTCACTCACGCTCGCTGCAGGGGAAAGTGTTGTTATCACCCTCGTCTGCGACAAACGGAAACGCCTAAAGTGGTTTTTTTCCTTCAATTTCTAGACTCGATTTTCATTATTTTTACCATTAACAAAAAAGGGTAAACTTGATATAAAAATACAGCTCCGTTTGGCTTGCTATTTTTAGTTTTGTGTTTTCGTTCAAAAAAACGTGCACACGATCCATCTGTTTCGGAAAAATAATCAATTTTGAAAATGACGCTAACATATAAAATTTTGTTTTTCGTGGTTTGAGAAATAGTTAAAAAATGAAAAACAATTCACCCGCTCCACCGTCCCTTTATATTCTCCGCCGTCCTTTCATCGTGGTCGTAATGGTCTAAAATTTGAAATTTTTTTTCCGTTATACTCGTATTTTGTTATGAATGTTGAAAACGGAAAACACAACATACAAAATAAAATCAAGAATTTTTTTTTTTCCAGTAAAAAAGATGGGAGGTGAACTGTAAAATCTGTGGTGCAAGCCTCGACCAATTAAAAACTGTTCGCACAAGAGTAAAATGGCAATCCATCTACCCTGTTTTGCAAATCTGAAGAAAATTAAAAATTTCGTGGAGAGAGTGTAACACAATAATTTTAGCTTTGAACCTGACATTTTGGTGACTTGTCCGTTATTTTAGCATCGTCATGGTACCTTACAGAATAATTTTGGAAAAAAGGAAAAAAGTGATAAAATAAGCAGCAGCCAGCCATGGCGACGACAAGGGAAAGAGAACGAGAAAGAGATAGAGAGCTTCTCATTCCCGTAGATGAAACGCTGGATCCCGATGACGCCGCATCATCATCGCCGTCCATAGCCTGCCCTCCATCATCTCACCACTTACATCACGCCACCGGCATTGAGGTTACATTTCCAAATTTATGATTTTTCTGCCACTCTGAATCCAATTGGATGTTGATTTAATGGTGTTTTATAAAATTATGATGTGGATGCCAACATGTATAGCTGGTACGGTTGCTAAGTGGATGCCAACATGTATACCTTCAAGCAATTTATTGGATTATATCTGATAAGTTCAAGGCTTTTAATATTCCATATTATGATATCAAAATTTGGTACGGAAGTCAAATGCAAGTATTCGCATAGTTTTCTACAAGTATTTGGGAGATTTCTACAACTGCAAATATTTGTATCTTTTCCCAAATTTTTTTTATTGATTATAGGAAAATAAAAGTCAAAAAATATTAGTTTTGATTATAGAAAGATGCTATCAAAGTTCAAATTTAATTTTCAAAAAAAAAAAAGATATCTTTTTCTATGGAAATTAAAAATATAGATGTAACTTAAGACGTGTTTTAAACAAAGACTTTTGCACGTAAGAATCTAGAAAATAAGGGGCGGATCATAATCCACTTATGAAAATACACACATTGAAAATAAAGGGCGGATCCAAATTTCCGCTTATGAAAATACATACATGAGAAGAAAGTATTGCAATACTATCCTCATCAAAAGGAAGTGCTGTAGCATTAGGGAGTTTCCTATGTGTATATATCTAGGGAAATTTGCGTACTACAATAAAAAAAATTAAAAAAATTAATAAAAAAGAAACACGCGCACTACGTATTAGAAGAAATGAATAAAAAGCATTAACAAACTCAGTTAGTCAATCAAGCAGAACTAGGGTACACAAACTAATATTTGATATGCTACTATAGAGCTTAGTATTGTGCTCACAAAAAGTTTATAAGCTGCCAAACAACTGTGGGCAAACTTTTAACCTTCTTCCATCCCAATCTTACCTCAGACCATGAATTTTATTATCAGCATGTTTGAGTTTTATATATGAATACTATGTTTCCTCTCCTTTATCAAACATAGATTATAATTATCAATCACTCCCCTCCATCACTGTTATGTTTAGCAACATAATAACGTATCAATCATTTGTACGAATTGTAATGTAACTATATCGCTAATGTAACTGTATTGCTATTCACAATTTGTGCATTAACAATTACAATGATCTATGTAAGATGAACCACCACAGGTTGCACACATTAACATTGTATTAGTCATAAAATTACTTTCAACATGAGTCATTGGTACTCAAATTCGACATTAGCGACCTCTGCGGAAAAATAGAGCACTATTTCTAACAGATTAGCAACTGTCATGCATATTACTCATCTGTAGATTTTCACTCACACAATCATGGGATAGAGCTATGTTATTATTGTAACAATGCTATTATAGTGGTATAGCTGAATGCTATGTTTATTATTGTAACATGCTATTATAGTGGTATAACCGAATGCTATGTTTATAATGTTATAATTATAGTTTTGCCTTGGTGCAGGCAGTATCAAAATTTATTCGTAGTTGGGCATCAAAAAAGTTTATGACGGGATGGTGAGTGGTTTGCTGATAAACTTCATACTAACCATTTGATATGTGCTCATGGATGACAAATATCAAGTATTTTGGATGAGTTCTATTTAATAAGAGGCCTCAATGTTAAATTTCGATATCCACTCAAACCTTATTAATCCACTTTTTAATGATCCGACTTTTTTTTCTTTTTCTTTTTTAAAAGAGAAAATGATGTTAATCATTTACTCTGGATGATAATTGAAACTTAGATTTTATGAGTCATGGACTGGAGATGCGGGGTATCATTCCCCTTTTTTATGAGCCATTGTCCATTGTATTTGAATATAACTTTTCCTCTATTAAAAGTGTAAATTACACATTGCAATAACTCAAACCATTTGTGTCTACTTTTTCTGCAAGGTTGACCCTGTGCAATGGGAATGTATGTCTAGGTAATAGGTAACATAATCAATTTCACTTGAGAGAAATGGAATTGAGACCCTTTTTTTCTTTTTCTTTTTTAAAAGAGAAAATGATATTAATCATTTACTCTGGATGGTAATTGAAACTTAGATTTTCATGAGTCATTGTCCATTGTATTTGAATCTAACTTTCCCTCTATTAAAAGTGTAAAGTACACGTTGCAATAACTCAAATCATCTTTGTCTATTTTTTTGCTAGGTTGAGCCTGTGTAATGGGAATGTTTGTCTAGGTATTAGGTAACACAATCAATTTCACTTGAGACAAATGCAACTGAGATTAACCAACAATAACTAGATACTATAAATGGAAACTCTCTCCTTATTTAGCTTTCTGCGGAACAGTGGAAGACTCCAGCCATGTTTGGTTGGTTTTGTTCTTTGCTGATATGGATTAATAAATCATTTCATTTTGCTATTTCCCATCAACATTAACTTCTAGTGCTTAATCACGACAATCCTACAAACAGTGGTTTTTTAGTTTTCAAACTGCATGCTTTAACAGTGATATATCAATGCAGATAAAGTGAGTAATCTGTGAATTTCATACCGAGAGCTTATGTTGTCAACTTACACCACCCCCCCCCCCCCCCCCCAAAAAAAAACTATTTTGCATGTGCAGTGCACAACTGTGGAACAGTAAATAAATTATGAAAAAAATAAGATCCTGAACTAAATTAAAAATCAACTTGAAACTCTTTGCATTGTTAATAATCTGAATGTATTGGTGATAGAAAGAGATTTGGGTTTGAATGTAAGAGTAGGGTTTTTTAATTACTTAAGGATTCTATTAGGAATAAAATTGTACATTTTGTTATAATAATTCACAGTATATCCTCATATCAAATTTGGACAGTATCATGGTTTCCTATATAGATATAGATTATTATTGTCTTTTTGTGTAATTTCACTCCATACGGCCAGTGATAAAAGATAAACTCAGTCATTGGTTTCTTTTTATTTTGTGAAAGTGCATGCAGCAATAATTGTTTTTTTTTCTTGCAGTGTAATTTTATCTCCCATAGCAATAACATTTTACCTTACCTGGACGTTCATCCATTTCGTCGATGGGTTTTTTTCACCAATTTATAGCCATCTTGGAATGGACATATTCGGTAAGTTGATTCATTACACTTGGCAATGTTTGCTTTTTTTTGAAACTATTACTCTAAAAGTGCACTGGAGAATGGGTTTTTCATTCAAAATGTGTTGACTTAAATGTGACATCTTCAGTACCACATAAGAGTTTATTCACTTAACAAAATAATAGTATTGGTGATGCTCAAATTTGAGATTATCAGGACTCTCTCCATACTGCTTGTCATTGGGATTTTATTCACTTAACAAAACAGTAGCGTTGTTGATGCTCAAATTTAAAATTATCAAGACTTCCTCTCCTTGCTGCTTGTCATTTGGCTTAACCAGCAATTGAATTATTTTTATTTTTCTTATTTTGGGTTTCCTTATCCTACCGTTCTTGGAATAAAAACACGATATTAAGTATCAAATTGCACTAGTACTCTCTTGAGTCATTTGTTAGTACAATTACGGTTCAATTACTATAATTAAAGTAATCGAATTATACATATGTTTGTATAATTTTCAAAGGAAATATAGTTTACTGGATTAAGTTCCAACTGAATTGTTCCGATGAATAGGTTTGGGATTTATCACATCAATTACCTTCATATTCTTGGTGGGAGTGCTTATGTCGTCATGGTTAGGAGCTTCTCTCCTTGACCTTGGGGAATGGTTTATTAAAAAGATGCCTCTGGTTAGCTACATTTATACAGCCTCAAAGCAAATTAGTGCGGCAATCTCTCCAGGTAATCTACGAAAAATTTCATTTTCATATGAACTAGGAGTCTAAGATCTCCTTCTCTAGGATACTGCAAACCTCGATTTGGGCCATCCTTCAGAATATCTGATGGTTAAAATCAAAATAATGTTTTCGTATCCCTTGTGCAGTTTAAATATCTCCTTAAATTGAAGCACAACCAGGAATATAGCGATTCAGTGGATCAAATCAATAGGTGATATACTTAATTACTTGTACTAGATGAGCATTTCATCTGTGCAAGATTCTAATGATTAAACTTAGGTTGTTTTGGTTCCAGTTCTAAGAATGTGCTTTCAACCACCTTGCTTAAAACTTTGAAGTACATTATTACATGAGTTAATAACCCTTGTAATCTTCTTATTATTAGTTAACTATTAGCATAGCATTATGTAATGAACATTTTCAATAGGGTTTTGTTAGAAATCCTTGCATAGGTGAATGAAGATATAGTTCCCACATCGTCAAAAACAAAGAAGTTTTTCATGTTTATATACTCTTTCCCATCAACCTATATTGATCCTTAAGGTTAAGTCATTTTGTGCGAGTGGATGACCTATGTCATGGTTTAAACACACGCACGCGCATTGCTCAGCCAGTTGGGTTCGGATCTAATGCGTTACTTCCTTTTTGCTAGAAAGAACAAAGCCGGTTTTGAACAGTAGTTTTTTCAAACAAACGCAAACGATGATGAATAGACACGACTGTTTCAAATAATTCGACTGTTGTGATGGATGAATGCGACCGTTGGCTCAAAACAGAAACGACTGTTAGGCGCTGCAAATGATGGATGAATAAAAATGACTGTTAGGCGTTGCAAATAACGAACGAACAGAAAGGACTGTTAGGCATTGCAAATAACGGACGAACAGAAACATCTAATGGAATTGAATTAACCCAACGTTAAAGTTATAGGGACCATAAAGAAAATGTTAATCAACAATTCGATATGAAAGACTTAGGAGTTGCAGACATTATTTTGAAAATCAAAATAATAAAATTACCTAATGAAATTGAATTATCTCAGTCATACTATGTAGAAATTTTTTTTGAAAAATTTCAAATTTAGGGAATCAAAGAGGTAAGAACACCTTTGAATCCATCAGAAGTACTACACAAAAGAACTAATGGGAGTGTAATGCAACTGGAATACTCTCATGTAATAGGATGTTTAATGTATCTCATGAATTGCACAAAACCAGATATTGCTCATGCAGTAAGTCGACTATGCAGGTATACAGTAACCAAGGAAGGAACACTGGAAAGCACTAATGAGAGCGTTGGGATATTTAAAGAATAAAATACTACAAACTTTTCGTTACATTACAGAAAATATCTCGTCGTCTTAGAAGGATATAGTGATGCAAATTGGATTTCAGATTCACAGGAATCTAAATCAACAAATGGTTATGTCTTTATCCTCGCAGAAGCAACAATGTCATGAAAATCTACTAAACAAATATTCCATTTTTAGAAGATATTCCATTTTGGCATAACTTTATAACGGCCATATATATTCACTGCGATAATCAAGCAGCGTTAAGTAGAGCACAAAACTTTATGTATAATGGAAAATCACGACACATTCGTCGACGCCATAACACATTTAGGTAATTACTCTCAAATGGGATTATTTCTATCAATTATGTAAGAACTAATGATAACCTAGTGGATCCATTTACCAAAGGTTTATCAAGAGAGAAAATTGACTGGCATTGAGGGGAATGAGTTTAAAAGCCTAAACCAAAAGGAGTTACCTTATACGGAAATCTATCCTAGCGACCGGGGATCCAATGGACTAGGATCAATATGCAAACCAGTTCTGAGTAACTCAATAAGTGATGCATTTGTTTGGACTTAGTCCTACTCCATTCCAATGGTGCACAATAAAATGCATGCCTACAAAAGTATTAAAAAAGTTAAGCTATGCTTTTAATGATGTCCATATCTTGAAAACGTCAAGTGGAGTATATGTAGAATATTCTTTAAGGATGCAATCACCTATGTTGGTGTGAGCTGGGTCGGCTCTATGAGAATATAAAAGCTTAAATTTTCTAAATACACTCGCAAAACAAAATTTGTTCAGGACCAAAATGAACACAACCAAGAGATCGGACGTGAAGGAAAACAATGCTTTGTAAAGCTTATTGTATGGTTATACACTAACGGTTAATGGTTTAAGATGAAATATCTCATCGATTAGCCAAGTATATCCGAGAAGTTTTAATTAGAAAAAGTTCAAAGTGAAATATCTACTTATCCTCGATATTATTTTTCCATATATACTAAGTGATGTTCCCCTTTGTGTGGAGGAGACATATATCGTCATTCATGTAGGGGATTGTTAGAGATCCTTGCATAGGTGAATGAAGATACAGTCCTATATCGCTAATAACAAAGAAGTTTTTCATGTTTATACACTCCTTTCCATCAACCTATATTGGCCTTTAGGGTTAGATAATTTTATGCGAGGATGATGACCTATATGGCCATGGTTTAAACACGCGCACGCGCGTCGTCCGTCCAACCGGCCGGGCTCAGATTCGGGTCTAATGTGTTACTATCTTTTTGCTAGAAAAAACAAAGCATGTTTTGAACAATAGTTTTTTCAAATAAACACAAACAATGATGAACATACACAATTTATTTCAAATAATGCGACTGTTGGTGATGGACGGATGCGACTGTCAGTTCAAAACAGAAACAACGGTTAGGCGTTGCAAATGACGGACGAACAGAAATGATGTTAGACGTTGCAAATGACGGACGAACAGAAACGACCGGTAGGCGTTGCAAATGACCGACAAATAGAATGACTGCTAGACGTTGTAAATGACCGATGAATAGAAACAACTATTGGGCATTGCAGATGACTCTTTGATTTAAAAGAACAGACACAACCTTCTGAGCGGACGTAACCGTTGAAGCTATAAAAGGAGAGGAGGTACTGATCACATTCCCCATTCCTTTTACTTCGTCTTCTTCATCTTCATTCCATTCTCAAATCAAAACATTGTCTAATCACAGAGTAAACATACTCGTTACAATCTCGTGCAGATTATTCTGTTGTGTCTTGAGAAACTTTATAAATAAAATTTTAAAGAGATTGCTAAAGCAAGTCTCAGAATTCCTTACTGTTTTATATCAACATCTTGTTATTATGCATCCGTGTGCACGTTTTTTTTGTACAGTTTTTACACTGTGTTTTTGTTGTTACTTACGTTTTAGTAATACGACCATCTACATCTTAAAATTTTACAATTTTTACTAAAACTGAAATGGCAGCAATTGAGTTATCAACAAAATCTGCTACTCACAACAGACCTGATCCATTCAAAGGAGATGTGGATGATTTCCAGACTTAGTAAAATCAGATGATGTTCTATCTAACTACGCTGGGTCTGTAAAGGTATCTCGAAGAGGAGGAACTTGTGCCAAAGTTAGGCGAAACTAGGAAAACACACAAAGATGTGTTTCTAGCTATTGATGCATGAAAACATTCAGATTTCCTATGCAATAATTACATTCTAAACTGTCTGGACAAGATGGTGTACAAAGTGTACCAGCTTCATTAGACAACAAAGGCTCTTTGAAATGCACTTGCTGCAAAATACAAAACACAGAATGTCAGTCTGAAGAAATTCATCATAAACAAATTCATGAACTACAAGATGATAGACTCCAAATCTATAATGATTCAACTGCATGAACTAAAAACTATCATTTATGAACTTGAATCAGAAGAGCATGGTGAATCTTTCTTGGTTGAAGCAATAACAGGAAAGTTGCCTCCATCATGGAGAGACTACCGTAACTGTCTGAATCATAAAAAGGAGATTTCTTTACAAGACCCCGTAGTTAGACTGAAGATAGAGACAGATAACCGCAAACAACTGTTGGACGTTGCAGATGACTCATTGATTCAAAAGAACAGACACAACCTTCTGAGCGGACGCAACCGTTGAAGACTATAAAAGGAGAGAAATACTGATCACATTCATCGTTCATTTTTCTTCGTCTTCATTATGTTCTCAAATGAAATAATTCATCAAAGAACAACCTCATATTCGCCACAACATAATAGTATTGCCGAGAGAAAGAATAGAAAGATAAAAGACATGGTTAACGCTATGCTATTAACTTCTGGCATACCAACGAACTTGTGAAGAGAAGCCCTAAATATGTCTAATCATATACTAACTAGGGTTCCACACAACAAAATAGGAACAATTCCATAAGAGTTATGGAAAGGATACCTACCAAGTTTCAAATACCTCAAAGTGTGAGATGCTTGGCAAAAGTTTGAGTTCCGCCTCCCAAGAAAGTCAAATTTGGACCAAAAACTATAGACTGTACTATATAGGACCTGTCGAAAATAGTAGCGCATACAGATTTTTAGTCTTCAGGCCTGATATAAATGACATCAATGTAAATACAATCATGTAATCAAAAGATGGCTCATTCTTTGAAGATGTGTTTCCATACCAAAAGAATAATCGAATATTTGTCCCTAAAAGAACAAGAGAAGAAAGAGATGAACCATATAACGATGAAACTCATCGTGAAAATGATGAAATTGAACCAAGAAGAAGCATAAGAGCAAGAACTTCCAAGTCGTTTGGCTCAGAATTCTTAACATACATGCTAGAACATGAACCTCAAACTTATAAAGAGGCAATGTCGTCTTCAGAATCTTCATATTGGAAAGAAGCAATCAAAAGTGAGATTGATTTAATTTAAATAATAAAACTTGAGAATTAATTGACATTTCACCTGAAATAAAACCAATTAGTTGTAAATGGATCTTCAAGAAGATGAAATCAGATGACTCTATTGACAAATATAAAGCCAGATTGGTAGCCAAATGATATCGTCAAAAAAGTGTAGATTTCTTTGATATTTATTCACCGGTTACATGCATAACCTCTATAAGAATGTTAATAGCTTGCATCCATCTATAATCTAGAAATTCATCAAGTTGATGTAAAAACAACATTTTTAAATGGAGATCTCGATGAGGAGATTTACATGGAGCAACCTGAAGGTTCTATTTCCAAGGGAAATGAGAACAAAATCTGTAGATTAGTCAAATCATTATACGGACTTAAACAAGCTTCGAAACAATGGCACGAAAAATTTGATAGTGTTATGATGAAAAATAATTTTTGTATAAATGAATGTAATAAATGTGTTTATTACAAACAAAGTGGACAATCATATGTAATGATTTGTCTATATATGGACAATATGCTAATCTTTTATCATAACATTAAAGTTATAGAGACCATAAAGAAAATGTTAATCAATAATTTCGATACGAAAGACTTAGGGGTTGCAGACGTTATTTTGAAAATCAAAATAATAAAAACACCTAATGGAATTGAATTATCTCAGTTACACTATATAGAAAAAATGATTGAAAAATTCCAAAAATGTGGAATCAAAGGGGTAAGAACACCTTTAAATCCATCGAAAGTACTGCAAAAAAACGCTAATGAGAGTATAATGCAACTGGAATACTCTAGTGTAATAAGATGTTTAATGTATCTAATGAATTGCACAAGACCGGATACATGCAGTAAGTCGACTAAGTAGGTA
Organism: Allium fistulosum; assembly: GCA_030737815.1. Taxonomy (NCBI): domain Eukaryota; kingdom Viridiplantae; phylum Streptophyta; class Magnoliopsida; order Asparagales; family Amaryllidaceae; genus Allium; species Allium fistulosum. Next base: position 957,931,754 of record CM060903.1, on the reverse strand, counting down.
TACAAATAACCCAGGGAAGAAACAATGGAAGGCACTAATTAGAGTATTGGGATACTTAAATAATACCACAAACTTTTTGTTACATTGCGCAAAATAACATGCCGTCTTAGAAGGATATAGTGATGCAAACTGGATTTTAGATTCAAAGGAATCTAAATCAACAAGTGGTTACGTCTTTACTCTCGCAGGAGCAGCAGTGTCATGGAAACCTACTAAACAAACATGCATAGCTTGATCCAGTATGGAATCTGAGTTCATCGCACTAGATAAAGTAGGCAAAGCAGCAGAATGACTTCGTCAATTTTTAGAAGATATTCTATTTTGGCCCGAACCTGTAATGGCCATATGTATTTTCTACGATAATCAAGCAGCGTTAAGCAGAGCGTAAAACTTTTGTGTATAATGAAAAATCGCGACACATTCATCGACATCATAACATAGTTAGGCAGTTACTCTCAAATGGAACTACTTCCATTGATTATGTAAGAACTAATGATAATCTAGCGGATTCATTTACTAAAGGTTTATCAAGAGAGAAAATTGACTGCGCATCGAGGGGAATGAGTTTAAAAGTCTAAACCAAAAGGAGTTATCTTATATGGAAAAACTATCCCAACGACTGGAGATCCCACGGACTAGGATCAATAGGCAAATCGGTTCTGAGTAACTCAAGAAGTAATGCATTTGTTTGGACATAGTCCTACTCCATTCCTATGGTGCACAATAAAATACATGCCTACAAAAGTATTAAAAATGTTAAGTTATGCTTTTAATGATGTCCATATCTTGAAAACATCAAGTGGAGTATACGTAGAATAACCTTTATGGATGCGATCACCTATGTTAGTGTAAGCTGGGTTGATTCTATGAGAATATCAAGGCTTAAATTCTCTAAATACATTCGCAGAACCAAATTTGTTCAGGACCAAAATGAACACAACCAAAAGATTGGACGTAAAGGGAAACAATGTTTTATAAAGCTTATTATCTGGTTATACACTAATGGCTAACAATTCAAGATGAAATAATTCACCGATTAGCCAAGTATATTCGATAAGTATTAACTAGGGAAAGTTCAAAGTAAAATATCTATTTATCATCGATGTAGTATTTTTCCATATGTACTATGTGATATTCCCCTTCGTGTGGGGGAGACATGTATCGGCATTTATGTGGGAGATTGTTAGAGATCCTTGCATAGATGAATGAAGATAAAGTCTCATATCGCCAAAAACAAAAAAGTTTTTCATGTTTATATACTCCTTCTCATTAACCTATACTAGCCTTTAGGGTTAGGTAATTTTATGCGAAAGGGATGATCTATATGATTATGGTTTAAACACACGTGCGCCGCCCGTCCGAGTTCGGGTCTAATGTGTTACTATCTTTTTGCTAGAAAAAACAAAGCTGTTTTGAACAGTAGTTTTTTTAAACAGACACAAACAATGATGAACAGACATGATTGTTTCAAATAATGCGACAGTTGGTTCAAAACAGAAACGGCTGTTAGGCGTTGCAAATGATCCAAATAATGCGACTGTTGGTTCATAACAAAAACGACTGTTAGGCGTTGCAAATGACCGACGAACAGATACGACTGTTGGTCGTTGCAAATGACCGACGAACACAAACGACCGTTGGACGTTGCAAATGACCGGGGAATAGAAAGAACTATTGGACGTTGCAGATGACTCTTTGATTCAAAAGAACAGACACAACCTTTTGAGCGGACGCAACCGTTGAAGGCTATAAAAGGAGAGGAATACTGATCACATTCCTCATTTCTTTTTCTTCTTCTTCATCCTCATTTCGTTCTCAAATCAAAGCATTATCAAATCACAGAGCAGACATACTCGTTACAATCTCGTACAGATTATTCTGTTGTATCTTGTAAAACTTTACAAATAAAGTTTTAAGAAGACTGCTAAGGCAAGCCTCAGAATTCCTTACTGTTTTGTATTAGTACCTTATTATTGTGCATCCGTGTGCACGTTTTTTTCGTACAATTCTTACACTGTTTTTGCTGTTACTGCTTTGGTAATACGACCATCTACAAGGTTTTACCATACCATACCATACATAGTATATGCAAACATAACAATTTAAAAAAAAACAAAAACAAAACAGACGGACAAAAGTTAGCATAGATAGGAGCCCAGCTCGAGTAGGCATCAGAGTAGATTTACACTAAAAAAGGCGAATAACACCAGACATGAAATATGCGTTCAAATGATATATCTGGCAAGTTGCATCAACTTATTTATATATGACAATTTGTGGTGTGAAACGATGTATTTTCTTCGTACATTTTATTGTGCAGATCAAACCTCTAGGGCATTTAAGGAGGTTGTGATTCTTAGGCATCCTCGAATTGGGGAATATGCTATTGGTTTTATTACATCTACAGTTGTGCTTCGACAAAGTACAGGTGATGAGGAGCTATCTTGTGTGTATGTGCCTACTAATCATCTCTATCTTGGAGATATCTTTCTTGTGAATTCAAAAGAAGTGATAAGGCCCGATATGTCAGTCCGAGAAGCAATAGGTAATGTGTTTGTTAATCATGAAATAAAGCCTCATGCTTCATTTTTACAAGTAGAACTATTCATGCATTAATACCATCATCTAACTTCATTTGTACAACATCTTTTAAGTTTCACTTACTAATGTATATGGATCATGACTACTTTAAGTTATTGACGATATGCATGCTAATACTATCTATTGGTTATGCAGAAATAGTTGCTTCAGTTGGCATGTCAATGCCACAAACTTTAAGTACAATGGAGGTGAATTCAGTCCTTAGGTGAGCATGTATATTTAGCAGTGAAAAGCTAGCAAGAACGCTAAGCTATTAGAACGTCAACAATTGAAATTAAGTTTGTATATAGGTATATAGATTTATGTTCTAGAAGCTAACAATGTGTAAGCAAAATTGTTTATAGAAATATGTAGTCATTTTGTAATAGAAATGCGTTATTGTTTTTCGGTGCCTCCTCCCTTATGGTTTTGTCCAAACATATAATTCTGTAAATTTGACTAATTTTGTAGTGATGCAACAATGTTAACATACTGTTGTGTCTTTTGTAAGCATATATTGAAGCAGTATTGTAAATTAACATATTGTGATAGCCCACCTATAGCTTTCTTGGTATATTTTATCATGACGTGAAAAAAATGGAGTGAAGTAGAAAAAAAATAGAGAAATGAAAACTAAATGAGGAGGAAATATAAAATGAAATTTTTTGTAAAATCACCCTCCTCAAGTTTTAAAATACAAAGCACTCCTCCTTAAAATCAGGATATAAAAAAACCTCTATTTTTATGTTTTAGGATAATTGCAGAAAACTCTATAAATATTTGCAGAGAACTCGGTAAATATTTGCATTATTTCAAAAAAATTCAAAAAAATTCAAAAAAATAATATTGTTTTGATCATAGAAATATGTGGTTAATGTTTAGATTTAATTAAAAAAACGGATTTCTTTTAGCTAAATTAAAAATAAGGATGTAATTTAAAACATGTTTTGAAAAGGGTTTTCACGTATCAAATCTGAAAATAAAGTACGGAATCAAATTTCCACAATTAAAATTTAATTAATGGTAATATTAATTAAAAAGTTAGACAACCTCGGAATCATAGTTGAGAATGGCTATTATGAAGGTTACTCACTAATAGCTTAGTTTAACAAAAAAAATTGAAAAATGGGAATGTAAAATGCGTTGTAAATAAAAAGGCACAAGGTTTAGAGTGGTTCGATTTAAGTTGATTTATGTGCACTATAGGGATTTTCTTATTACTTTGCTACTCTTACAATAGCTTGGATTACAAGAGACAATAACAAAAAAATAAAGTGCTTGAGAGCTTGAGATGTTAACCCGTGTAAAGATGCATGTTTTACTACACTTATAGAGGATGAAATTTACTTTGATGGGCCGAGTTGTGCTGCCAAGGCCCTGTAATTGCTCTTGGCTGTTGATTTGGGTGTTTGGTAGATGTGTGGGCTAGCTAGGATACCAGCTGGATTATGTGACAGATGATTGCCAACTGGCGATCTGCAATTAAGCATGCCTTGGGCAGGAGCAGGTAGTATGAGATCATGGAGTGGTTGTGCAATGGCGCTTTGCAAAGGTGGCAACAAAGGACAAGGAGCGATTACCACAATATCGCGTTTATCAAATGAATAATGTCGTATATGGTAGTCTTATTAGAGAAACTGTGCACTTATGGCTTCGTTTTGGCAGGGACAGTTAGGCGCCTATGGCCAAAGCATGTCATGCCAAGACAAGAGAGCTTCGGAAGGAGTGGACGGATGCAGTGGAAGATGAGCAGGGGACCTTGCTGAGGAGTGGGCCGTTGTGGTAGAGGACGAGCGAGGTACCTTGCTAGGGAGGGGATCATTGCCGGGTAGCTCAACTGTTGAGAGTCATATATGTATATCAAGCTGCTATCTGCTGTCGCCACCCGTCGATGACCACAAGGACTTGGTTTGTGCGTGTACTGGTGTCGTGCCATCCAATTGATGGGGAGTGGGTCGTTCCTCTCCGTCCATCAGCACTGTGTTTCTCGGGGGACTCTTGTGGGGGAGAAGATCAAAGTGGTAGAGGAGTGGAATGATATGCTAACCACTATGCTGAAGATGATCTTTGTGGCCAACTATCATCTTCCCTTAGCCATCAGCATTTTTTCGCAAGAGTAATATGATGATGTGCAGCGAGAGATGGTGGAAGAGATAGCGGCTGCTGGAAGAACTCCTCCACAAACACTCACTTCGGAGCAGTTCTCCTACTTAACCAGCGCCACCAGTGGAGGACCAGCAGACGAGGCCTCGAAGGTGGAGAAGGGGAGAAGGAAATGATGTATGATGACGACTGACAGGTCATCGTATTGTTGCCACCTCCATGAGTCGTGGGATGGATGGCTAACTTGTTTTGTTTGCCCTAGGTCTTTATTGTTCCCCCTTCCCTTTTTTGTTTAGAAAGGGTGAGGCCCCACATTGTAATGATAATCTTTATTTAATGAAACTTGCAATTTGACTTTGACTGTTTACCACTGTTCTTTGTGTTTGCTTTCTTATTTCTCTATTAGCATTCTACATATACGCTTGTCTATCGTGTTTTGCTTATTCTGTGAGTACTTTTGTTTTGTGTCGGGAGGATCAACGACCACCTCCCCTAATTATGTTAAGCAAATATATAGACTTACCAATTTATGCATAACATAATAAACAATTAAACATAAGGAAGAGAATGATTAAGTAAACCAAACGGACTTATCTTTTGTCGAGGCAGCTTGTCCCTAGTTTTTAATGGGTGACATGAGATTTTGACGGGTATCGTTTTTGGTGGTTGTCGAACACTCATGCTGCCCATCTTCTTTGTATTTGTAACACCTCATGTTTTGGAGTACCGTAATACGGGGAACTAATTAAAAAATTAATTGATTAAATAAATTTATGAAGATAAAAATAAAGACAAGTTATTTAAATGGCAATATATTTAAAATGAAAAGTTAGGATAATTAATAAGAATATGCTAGAATGAGGTTTAGCCCAAAGCCCTAATTACTAACCCCTTACTCTCCCACCTTTCATTCGTTCCTTCATTCACTCAAAAACAACAAAACAAAAACTAACCAAAGAGGGGTCGGCCATATTTTTAAAGGATGAGAAGAAGAAAATTTAAAGGAAAAGAAGTAGTTTCACTCATAAGAAGAAGGAAAGCTCTAAATCAAGTTTAATCAAACAAAAGGTGAGTATTTTTTTCTCTATAACCTTCCAAATCCGTATGGGTCAGTTTTGTATATACTTGTGATGTTTTGGATGTTAATGAATAAGTTTAGGAAGATTAAAAAATATTTGTTCACGTTTGGGAATTTAAAGATGATGATTTATGAAGTGGTCAAAGAAAAATGTGAATTAGACCTTCTCCAAATCACTTGAAATTTTTATGTGGTGTGCACAATAATAATGTGGGGAATTTAATTTCATAATTCTTTGAAATTATTTGGAATTTATATGAATTTTCCAAGTTGAGAAAATAGATAATTTCGAAAATAAATTATTTAAAATATTAAAAAATTGGCTTAGAAAATTTATATAAAGTAAAGTATGATGCTTAGGATTTTTGCTAAATTTTTGGGATTTTTCCCATGCATTTTCGAATTTATATGAATTATTTGGAAACGAAAGAGTTAATTGCAAAAGGGTAATTAATTAATTAATTAAGAAGGTAATTAATAATTTTTTAAAATAAACTGCATAAAGCACTGGTAAACCAATGATAATTCAACATATAACCGGGTTAGGTGAAAAGTAACTCCTTTGAGTGGAAATAAAATAGTTTTCATGTTAATTACCAAATTACCATATCAACTAGAGATAATATCAACTGGAGATATCAACTTATGATAGCTTAATATCAACTACGGATATCAACTGGATATATCAACTTACGATAGCTTAATATCAACTGGAGATATCAACTTGAGATAGCTTGATATTAACTAGAGATAACTGATATCAACTGGAGGTATCAACTTGCGATAGTTGATATCAACTGAAGCCATCAACTGGAGGTATCAACTTACAATAGCTTAATGTCAACTAGAGATACAACTGAAGATAGTTTAATGTCAACTAGAGATATCAACTTGTGATAGCTGATTTCAACTTGTGAGAGCTAATATCAACTAGAGATAACTTGATATCATAAGGATGTCAACCGGAGATAGCTTAATGTCAACTAGAGATATAAATTGGAGATAGCTTAATATCAAGTAGAGATTTCCTAATGTCAACTAGAGATATCAACTTGCGATAGTTGATTTCAGCTAGAGATATAAAAACTTGTGATAGTTAATATCAATTAGAGATAACTTAATATCATAAGGATGTCAACCGGAGATAGCTTAATGTCAACTAGAGATATAAATTGGAGATAGCTTAATATCAAGTAGAGATTGTCTAATGTCAACTAGAGATATCAACTGGGGATATCTTAATATCAACTAGGGATATCAACAGGAGGTGGTTTAATGTCGACTAGAGATATCAACTTGAGATAGCTTAGTATCAACTAAAGATGGCTTAATGTCAACTTGAGATAGCTATAAAACTTATCAACTTGCTATAGTTTAATGTCAACTTGAGATAGTTATAAAACTTATCGACTTGCATTATCCTTTAACCTGCGATGGCTATGTACTGACAAATTGCAATAGCTAATGATGCTAAGGAATTCTAAGTAAATAACGAATATTTTGGTAGCATTTAAGAAGCCATCTTCCTAAGTGATGGACGAGAATTCCATAAAGATGAAATATCCATAGAGAATAATAAGTTAAAATGAAATAACTTGCTTAAAAAATGAAAAATGAGGTTGGGCTAAAGTAAGCTATGTGATGATACGTTGGATCATTACAAATAATGAAAGGTAAATATAAGGCCTTTGTGACACTAATACATCTAAAGTCCAAACACGACATTTTACTTTATGACTGGTGGTGTAAGGCCTATGTGGTAACTGTTTACCTAAACATAGCATTATATTTGATGATTGGTGGTGTAAAGCCTATGTGGCAACCGTTTGTCTAAACATGATATTATATTTTATAATTGATGGTAAGGCCCGTGTGGCAACTGTTTACCCAAACACGATCTGATGATTGGTGGTGTAAGGCTTGTGTGGCAACCGTTTGTCTAAACACAATATTATATTTGATGAATGGTGGAGTAAGGCCTGTGTGGCAACCATTTGTCTAAACACAACACTATATTCGATAATGGATGGTGTAAGGCCTTGATGGCAACCTAATAATCTATTCATAATACATTTGAGGAAAATTCAGATAAAACACCTAAGTGATAATCTTAAGTACCTAGTACCATGACCTGAGTGAATTTTTTTTAAAATAAACTGATTATAGAAATTAGTCGGAAATGTTGTGAAGAGAATCTCACACTTATGTTGAAATTAATGATTTTTGTCTGATTGTGATTTGATATTATTTTATATAATATGATGTAATTGATAAAGTTGGAATGGTGAGGGGGAAACTCGTTCTGTGCTTTAGTGACGTGGTTGCACTATATGATTGTTTGTTTAGGATAAAGTATTACGCATATCAGACTTTATATCTGACCTTTTTTTTAATTTTCCATAAACTCATGGATACTCATTCAAGTAGGCTAAGTTTATGGTATAGAAAGCTGGCTTTTGAAAAAGAAGAATAAAGACTCAAAAAACGAAGTAGGAGTCTTGTTTTGCAAATATAAGCCATTTTGAAATTCCCTGTGTAAAACCAAAATTTATAGCTATTTAAGTGTCCATTTCGGCATCCTCGTATGTCGGGCATGACACTCTATTTATATTTACCCCTGCATGGGGATGAGATAGGTTGATGATGATGTGACGACTTTTGCAAGACATTTTGATGTAATGAAATTATATAACTGTAATGTTTACTTAATGTTATGAAAGTTATATTGATCTCACTTTGTTGCTTGAAAATAATTCTGGTGATGACTACATTTTCGACATTCATTTTTAGGTCTCCAAATGGGGGCAATACGATACTTGTAGGGTATTAAGGGTCTGATGTCGCCATGTCAAGGTCACCTTGGGTGTTTGAGTCGACTAGCAATACGGATGTCAGACTCGGGTTTACTTCATGGTTAACTACACCTATCTTTGCACTAGTGCCCGACCTCGGTTGAGGAACGAGCAATATCATGGATGAACGAATTGGGACCATGATGTTGGTGGTTGGACCATCGATTTTCCGATGCCTCCAGCATGGAAGGGAGCATTGGTTGGCTCATGCATCTTCAAGGAGCAGCACTACAGATGTTAGATTCGGGTCACTTCGTGGGTAATCATTCCCATCTTGGCACCACTACTCCACCTTATGTCGAGGACGGAGGTCATCATTAGGCCTGTCAATGGATATTTTCGGATATTGATATTGTCATATCCGCATCCGCATCCGCGGATACGAAGGGATATCAGATAATTATCTTATCCGCTAACGATCGATAAATCAAGAAACATAAATAGAAAATTTTGATTTATCGTAAAAAAATTTCAAGCCCACTTATTATAAAAGTGTTGAAAATAAACAAATATGATGATAGTAAATAGTTTTGGACAGTTAATATGCATTAAGTGCATATAATATAAACTACCAACTTAATAAAGAAATAAATAAATAACTTTCATTTTATTAGCATGAATTAAAATTTGATTTAATTAGCATGTTTAATGAATTTTATAATGGGAAACTTCAATTAGGAAGATTTAATTTTACGAACGTCATTCTGTTACATAAAAAAATCGTGCTAGTATTTGAAAGATTTTAGACCAATTTCTTTAATTAATTGTTTTGTTAAAATTATTTCAAAAGTTTTAGCCAATAGACTTAGTAAAAGAACGAATGAATTAATCGATTGTTCGCAAACCGCTTTCATTAAGGATAGAAATATCACGGATGGAGTTGCTATTGTTCAAGAGTACATTAATCATTGTTGTAAGAATAACATTACATGTGTGATTCTAAAACTTGACTTTGCGAAAGCTTTTGACTCGGTAGACTGGGATTTTCTAATTGATATGTTACTGGCTAGAGGTTTTAGTCGCAAATGGATTGGTTGGATTATGACTTTGCTTAAAACTAGTAATTCTAGTATAATGGTTAACTGGATGTTAGGGAATAAAATACAATCAAAACATGGTTTACGACAGGGTGATCCTTTATCACCTCTCTTGTTTAATTTAGCTGCAGATGTTTTCGCTATGATAATTAAAAAAGCTGTCAGAAATGGATTTTTAGGGTGCGTTGGTAGCGAAATTTCACGTAATGGTCTCTCTGTCCTTCAATTTGCGGAAAATACCTTATTATTTACTTCTCATTTTCCTAATCACGTCATTACCCTTAAATTTATTTTATATAGCTTTGAACTTCTTTCAGGACTAAAAATTAATTTCGATAAAAGTTCGGTTTTAGTTCCAAATGACGTTGATAAGGTTGTAAGTTTAGTAGCTAATACACTTAATTGTAAAACCATGAATTTTCCTATTGATTATCTTGGATTTTTGATTAGACCAACCAAACTTAAGCATGATGACTAGCTAATTATAATAGATAAAATTAAAAATAGAATTTCTAATTGGAATGGGAGGTTGTTATAGAGAGCGGGTAGATTGGTTCTTATCAATTCTGTTTTATCTGCTCTTTCAATTTATTGGATGTCTATGCATCTTTTCACAGAATGGGTGATCAATAAAAATGATAAAATAAGAAGGGATTTCTTATGGAGCGGCGATAATCCTAATAGTAATCTAAAATGTTTAGTAAATTGGGAAACCGTTTGTAAATCGAAAAGGAGGAAGGATTAGGTATTCTTAATTTACGTAACATGAATTTTTCTTTATTAGGGAAGTGGTTGTGGAAATTTATGGATATAAATGATAATTCTATTTGGAAAGAAATTATATCTAAACATCTTTAATAATAGTTGTAATAGCTTTGGTGTCACCCTTTTTTGGTATTAACGTAAAATACCAAAAATGTCCCTCTATATATTATCAAACCTTAATCACTTAAAAATAGGATCTTATATTAAATTTCTTTTACAAATTCAAACGCCCCTAAAAGTAGGATCTAACAATTAAACATGTTTTACAAATTCAAAACGCTTCTAAAAATAGGATCTAAAATTAAACTTCCTTTACAAATTCAAATACAGATATACAAATCTTAATATCACTTGAAAATAATAAATCATTTTTTTGACTGATATAAACATATACAATTTATAAGGAAAACAATTCATGCGCGAAGCACATGCCGTAACACTCGTTATTATAATAGTAATAATAATTTATACCAAATTACACCTTTGGTTAACAATAAATTGTCTAATTTTTGGAAATCAATTTTAAAATGCCATGATATTTATAACCTTGGTACTAATATGATTGTTCATTTAGGAAATAATACAACTTTTTGGCATGATCGTTGGATATCAGTCATTCCTCTTAGGGTTGAATTTAAAGAGCTTTTTGAAATTTGTAACTTTAAAAATGCTTTATTTAAAGATGTTTTCTCTCTGGATAATGATCCCCCTTGGAACTTCAGTTTTAATAGAATCTTAGAAGGTACAACTCCTAGACGATTCTCTTTATTATGTGCAAGATTAAATTTATATAACATTGATAACAAAAAAGATATTATTAACGGCAAATGGGATAAAAGTAAGAAATTCACTTCTAATTCTTTATATAAATTTCTTAATTTCTCGGGAGTTACTAATAACACTTTTAGCCTTATTTGGAAAACAAATGTACCACCAAAAGCTAAGATTCATATGTGGTTAATCATGCATGGGAAGCTAAATACCATTGAATTTTTAAAAAGAAAGAATTTGCCAATTGATAATAAATGTACTTTTTATAACTTGTATTTTGAAACTATTAATCATATATATTATGATTGTATGGATACTTGCTACATTCTTAATAATACTCTTAAAAAATTTAACTTTATTCTTACAACTAAAGTTACTGATTGTGATTTTTACTGGAATAACTTAAGATTTAAGTTTAAAAAGGAAAATAGATTTAACTAGATACTTTGTTCACTATAATATGTTGATATATTTGGTTTGAGAGAAACCAGAGACTATTTAATAATAATAGCAGTGATATTAATAGATTCGCAGTAGCTTCATTTTATTTTAATTGGATCTCGAATCCAAATATAGATTGGTTAAAAATAATCATTTTAATGAATATCTTAATAAGATTAGAAAAAACATGGAATTATTTAAACAAAAAATAATATTTTTAACATTAATAACTACAGCATTAGCATTTCGAATTTGAATGAAGATTCTGATTATCATAATGTTATTTTGATCAAAGGAGCATAATGTTAATATTTTTTAGATTTTTTTAAAATTTTATAAGTATATAACTACATTTTTTGTTAATATCTATGCTTTTTTATTTTGTGTTCATTATCTCATATTTCACACATATGCCTATTATTAGTTTAACGCTTATTATTGTTTCTTTGCTGTCTTATAGTTTTAACTCTAGTTTTTTACTTTTATTTCATTAATGCATATATATATATATATATATAATTTTATTTATATACATATATATGTGTGTATTATTCTCATATTTTTATTTAGTTCCATCTGCAGGTACAAATTTAGGCTGAAAATGTTGCTAGAATGCTATTTGCAGGGTTTCGGGGTTGTTGCCAGAATGCTGGACTGTTGTTCGTATGACCGTTGTTAGGAGATATTTCATATTTTTTATCTGGATCATCCACGCTAGTTACGAGGCGTTTCCTTCTCTAGTGGAGCTGCTTGTGGATCTCATTTGTTCTCTTGGATGCATCATGGCTTATATTGGGTACTTCTAATACTTCATTATCGAGCGGTGGCCTTGCCGGAGTTCGATACTGAGGTGTAATGGGCGATGGCTTTTCCGGAGCTCATTCAAGAAGTTACCTGATGTTGTTATCTTAGTTTTTCTGTGTTATGATTTATCACCTGTCAGGCATGTTGGCAGCTCCTTTTCTATCGGTGTTATATATATGTACATGTGTGCTCTCATCTACTTTAGAGGATCACACATTTCTCTCAAAAAATAAATAACTTTCATTGTACTAAAATATACATAATTTAAACTAAAATCTTGATAAAAACCAGATGGATAATTTTTGGATGCAGATGTCTTTGTATCCGCATCCGTTTTTTCGGATATCGGATATTTATCCGCTTTTCGAATACAGATGCAGATGGATTTTGGATTTTTCGAGTATCCATTTACAGCCCTAATCATCATGGAGAAATGAATCGGGACCACGACATGAGTGGTCTTGCCATAGGATCATCAATGCTTCTGGCAAGGAAGAGTGCGTTGATTGGCTTATGCATTATTATGTAGAAGAACACTATGGATGTAGGAATCAGGACCATAGCATAGGCGATTGAGTCATCCTTGCGATGGTGCCCCCCGGCATGGGAGGGAAGGTTGACTGGCTTGTACATCCTCATGGAGCCATTTCAGCATTCCTCGAAGGGTAAGCAACATTGTTTGGCTTGACCCCGTTGGATAGCCTTGGTTGCCGGCATTCCTCGCCCTTGTTGGATAGCCTTGTTTGGCGGCATTCCACGACTAGAAAGAATGTGTTATGTGGCTCATCCTTGCCAGATTGCTATGCTGAGGTGGACATTTTCATGATGAATGCATAGGAATGCTTTCATTTCATACAAAAATTGCTATTACAAAAAGTTCTTGGCCTTATAATTGTGACTTACCAAATTTCATACAAGATATGTCGGGTTTCTTGTATTTGCAAAGACCCAATGTAGAACTAGGTCGTCGATGATGAATTTTCATAGTTTCACTCTAGGGTTGTAGTGCTTGGATATCTTTCTTTAGCGAACTTCAATGCAGAGCTCTTCCTCTGTTATTCTCTCTTTTAAAGCATCGAGCTCGAGCATTAGTAATTCATTATTTTGCTTGGAGTCATGAGTGAGGTGCTGAGAGGATGGGACATCGACTTTGTTAGGTAGAATTGCTTTATACCCTAGGCTAAAGAGAATGAGGAGTACCCAGTTAAGGTTTGGCTGGAGGTGTGGTATGACCACAGTACGAGCGGGAGGTCTGCGATCAAATTTCCTTTTTCCTTAATGATCTTTTTCACGACCTCAACCTTCCTTTTTCCTTGCAGATAGGCGACTGAATAGAAGCACTTCTCAATCTCATTCCTTTCATAAAAACCTTGAAATTACCTGCTTTCAATCTACATGTCATTCTCTATGATGATCTTATTTGGAAGTCCGAAGTAGTATACAATGTTCTTGATCACAAAGTTTAGAATTTTATGCATGGTGACCCCTGTGAGGGGCTTCGTCTCAACCCACTTGGTGAAGTAGTCCATGGCGATGATTGCATGATTGTATCCTCTATTAGCATTAGGGAGCTTCCCGATTGGTAGTCCTTAAAGTGTTGAATGGCCAAGTGATGCCGTAGTGGTTAGAAGGTTCGAAGAAGCTCTAAGGACCTTGGTGAACCATTGGCACTGGTCTCACTTCTTAACATAGTCCATCGCGTCTTTGATCGTAGTTGATTTATAGTAGCCTTGGCTGGTGGCCTTCTTTGTTAGGCAAAAGCCCACAACATGATCCCCGCATAAGCCTTTTTGTAATTCATCTAGTATGTGACCGGCTTCTTCATTTGTTACACCCTATTGAAGGGGAGTTGAGTATACCCACCTTTATAGTTTCCCATCCATGATTGTATATTAGGGTGCCTGATAAATATTTTTTGGGCTTCTTTCCTTTTCGTTGGAAATGCACTGCCCATGTGGTGTTTTAGCAGCAGGGTCATCCAACCAGTACTTCATCAATTTTCATTGTGTTTGCCCCTGACTCGAAGTTAAGGGTAGTTCGAACCTCCCACTACACCATAAACGATATTTTGATACGGCTAAAAGCCGTATCTAATCTTATTAGATACGGCTAAAATCCGTATCAAAATATGCCGAGCTTAATATTTTGATACGGCTTTTAGCCGTATCTAATGTGTCAATTAGATACGGCTAATGGCCGTATCTAATTGGCTCATTAGATACGGCTAAAAGCCGTATCTAATTGACAAATAGGCAGCGTCTAATGAACCAATTAGATATAGATATATAATCAATATCCAATATATAATATTATAGACCTATTCATATCCAATATATAATATTATAGACCTATTCATATCCAATATATAATCAATAATCATTCCGAGACATCAAAACAAATAATATTATAGACAGTGCACATTCAAATGATTCAATAATCTGCATTGCAGTGCGTAATAACTTAACAATATCATTACATAATACTGGCATTTAGCACATTAATATATCGCAGTAGCGGATACTAGAAAACACTATCGCTCCAGTACCAAGATCCAAATACACAACAATAATACAAATGTATCACATTACTACATAATACAAATACACAACAAGCCTCTGTTATACTGTGTTGTTACGGCAGCCACTGCACAATGCAAAGCCAAAGAGCTAACTCCTCCAGCCCAAAACATCTACACAAGCATTACAAAATATTAGTACATCTTTAGTTTTAGGAGTTAACTCTATATTACGGTTCATTGCAACTACATTTTTTTCCATTTGGTTATGTGAAAACTCATATTTAGAAAATGCATCTGGATGCAACTAGTAAATACCCAAACACAGACTCAATACACCATAAAGAATTAAAGACTAAAAAACTTTTGTCAGTGGGATGCTGCCAGTGGGAGTATGCAGGTGATTGGAGAATGATGCAGTGAAGTGGGATGTTCTATAGAGGATGGTGACTTTATAGGTGATCGAGGCTGTTTTCTTTCCTTTTCTTTTTGATGTGCACAATCATCTCACGAATATAATAGACATTATTTAAGGAATTGTGTTTTAAAATTGAACAAACACGATTCGTAGTACTAGTATGCAATGATTCATGCAAACTCAATCTTTAGCGAAATAATTTAGAAGCAAAGGATACTTAATAAAATAACTAACGAACAAAGAAAGAATGGAATCATCCATAAAAACATTTAACTAAATGGCATTGCCAAAAAGCATAAAAGTTCAAAACTCTTAAGCTTTTAAATATAGTACTGGAAAATACCAATGTAATGGCACTGTAAAACTTGGTCATAGTTTCCAGTTTCTATAAATGAGACTAGCCAGAGGTTCGATAAAAGTGTTGCAAGTAAATTACCATAACAGCCAATAAACTTTGGAACTAAGCCATTTCAGTTTCAACTATTGAAACACAGATGTAAAACTGCAGGCTCTTTAAACCTCTGGCTTGGTGTTCCTTTCGCCTGCTACCTTGGCCAACTGTTCTACCTTGGTGTTCCTTTCGCACGATATTTTCTTCGGCTTGAAATATGAGAAAGTGCATATGAGTTTTTTTGGCTTCCACAACATATAAGCTCAATGTCTTAACTTTAACATGGAATCGCTTATCGATGTGATTGATGACCAACGATGGGTCACCGAACACAAGAAGAGATTCTATTCACAACTCTTTAGCTATCATGAGACCGACCGAGAAGGCTTTATATTTGACTTCATTATTTGCGGCCTTGGAGCTAAAGTGGGCAGTGAAGCAGATTTCTTTTCTCTTGGGAGTGACTAGGACCATGCCGACACCAACCCCTTTTCCATTGGACGCGCCATCCATAGACAATTGTCATGTTTGTGGATCGGGATTCGTTTCCTCTTCGTCGCCATCCAGGCTTGAGCTCCCTACTATAAATTTAGCCACATCATAGCCTTTGATGGATGTTTAGGGGTTGAAAGTAATGTGATGTTGTCCGAGTTCCACGGACTATTTTAAGAGATGGTCGTTATACATGTTGGTGTAATAATCGTATATTTTTATAGTTAGAAATAAATAAATTCAATAAATTTTAATTATGGGGGAAAATCATCATTTTTAAACATTTTAATTTGGAAACGAATATGTCGCCATTTTGACCGTTTCGTTTTTCTGACGTGCGCCGTATATTTGTTTGTCTGGATCGGAGTCTAGATGATGAAGTTATCGTCGTTTTTGTATTTCGAAATTTGAATTCTAAAATGGGCTAAGCCTAACTCAAATGAATGGACACTTTGATTTATCTATAAATAACAGGCTATACCCCTCCATTTCAAATCTAAATTCATTTTCTCCTGTACTTATCATTCTGCTTCTTCCTCTTAGAAACCCTCTTTCACCCAAACCAAAAAATTTCTCACAACTCTTAGCGGAATTCAACAATTCAAGCACCGAATCAAAGAGAAAGTCAAAGCCTATAATCTAATACAAATTATCATGGATATGTGGATTTGGAGAGAAGTGTAATTCCTGACAGTGAGCAATTAAGATATAAGTAAGTGGTTTTCGCCTAACTCGCTATATAAATAATAAATTCTTTCTTATATGAATTAGGAATTGAGTTTGGATCGAATTGGTAATTATTGAATTTACACAATAATTCAAGTGGTAGATCTATAAAATGAAATGGAGATTTAATTTTTATAAATCAAATAAATGATGATTTGTTGATAATGGCCATACTAGTGAATAAACAATGTATATTGAGATGAATATTTTTGGATTTTTATTTGAATTCATATATGAATTAATTAATTAATGGAAAAAAATTTAATGATGATAATTTATGTTAACCATGGAAAAAAATTCAAAATAATGTGTATGTGTGTCTATATCCGTGTGTGTGTGTATTGATATAAATGAAGAAGATGGTTGAATATGAGTATTTGAGATATGTGTGTGTATAATACAAGGAAAATAGTATAATAAATCATATAAAAATGTTATAAAAATGATTTCTGAAGTAAGACTATATATTTCATAAAATAAATATTATTTTTAATATAAAATTTATGATTTATTTCACAAGAAATGGAAAAAACGGTGTTTAAGTAAGAAAAGTGTGTTTATAATGATATATATATAATGTACATAAAAATTATGTTAAGATATTTATAAAATCTCATATCATATTTTGGATTATAATCAAATTTTATTTCAAATTTATACAGATTTTTGAAGTGTATTTTGAAGTATGTATATGGAAATGTATATTTATAATTTTTGAAAACTAGTGTTATAAACACTGATTTCTAGGGCAATTTCGGTACATTTTTGTGATTTTGAAGTATAATGACAATAGAGTGTTAGAGCCAAAATTGGTCACTAACACCCAAACGCCATTGAAAGCACCAATTCACAGTCACAAATAACAGATAGAGTATAGTAGAGAGTTTAAATATGAAGAACAATCAAAATTAAAAAGAAAGCAGCAATAACAGAGGATATCGGCTGACTCTGGCCCACGTCCACTCTAGAAATTTCCTTTTTATTGATATCAGAATCAATTACAGTTACAATCCGGAGTTTTTAAAACAATAATGGCAGAGTAGCCTTAGTGGAAAAGATGAAGGGAAACAGAATGGAGATCCCTTTTCTGAAGCCTCGCCTGTTGTTTTTATATGAAAAATCGGGTTACTGGGTTTCCGGAGTGATCCGGACCCATCAAGACCATAGCCGAACCCAAATCCATCATTACGACCGACCTTGAGTTCAAATATGCCGACCTGACATTTCCTGGGGATGACTCGAAGTAGGTGCTCATACGATCCGAAGCACGCCTGCATATGTCCCGAATTGTGTTAAGACTCGGAGCAACTAGACGCCGACCCCTTGCCTTCAATACACCGTCCCGAAGCAAAATGAAGATGCCGACCAGAGTCCTTCTTTTATGTCGATCCCATAACTTGTCGACTTGAAAATGGAATGTCGATCCCATCTGTTTCCTCCAACACCGATCTCATCTCCAAAACACTTGCCGATCCAATATGATGTCGATCCCATAGCTTTGCCAACCCCAGAATAGAATGACGATCCAATCTCTCACATGCCGACCCAAAGACGTAATCTCGCCGACCCGAAGCAATGGTATCACTGACTCGGAGTAACGGCCTTGCCAATCCCAAAGAACCGCCAACCCCAACCGCTCGGTGCCGACCCGAGGAATCACTACAGTCGACCTGAAGATTACACCAACCCTTCTAAAATGCACTGATCCCTTGTGACCATGCAAGTGACCCGAAGCAGCCTGGCAAACGACTCGAAGCAGGCTGCTTGAAAACCCAAAGCAACACTATGTATGACTCGAAGTAAACTCCAGGCAACTCGCGAAAACTCGACTTTTGTCGAAACTTGTATCTCAAGTATCCCACGTCTTCTGTCCATCAACTATGACGAATCTCGGCTTCATAATCATGTTTATCGCCCATGACCGATAGTGTATCCATCAAGTCGAGTCAAACCTATTGTATTCCAGCCTCGATAACCGAGCAATCGATTTAGTTAAATCCGCCTATCTATGGCATTGCCAAAAGGCGGGTTAACATTTATCCCCCAAAACATGCCTTGCTATTGAAAGGTTTGTTTTGAATGACTCCAAATCCGATAGCCAAATCCGCGACTGTTCCGAGTTGTTTTCCAATTCCAAATCCATTAACAGAATCCATGACCTCCCCAGATAGTTTTATCCAAGTCCGAGACCTCTCTGGGTCCTATCATCAAAATCTGGGACCTTGCCGGGGCCAAATCCAAAACCGAGACCTCGCCGGGTCTTATAATCCATATCTGGGACCTCGCTGGGTACATCTCCAAAACCGGGACCTCGCCGGGTCCTATAATCCAAAACCGGGACCTCGCCAGGTCCATAGCCAAATCTGCAGCTGTTCGAAGCTAGTATTCGAATCCATTTCACACCTTGGAAGTTAGTAATCAAGTCTCATGATGACTCCGGATCGTTGACGGCCTCTCCAGACCCTTGATAACCTCGATCCAAACTTAATGATTGAATAGGCAGATCCTGTCGCGCTCCAGCGAAGCAACCTATCCCTTGCACTCCGGTTCAGTGTCCCTGAACATTAAGCGATGCCCTGATCCTCCTGGACCGATATCAGCCTCTCTGGGCTCTTACTGGATCCCATCCTGTCACTCTCCGGTGAAGGGGAAACAGCATTGAGCAAGCCGATCATGTCGCTCTCCGGCGAAGCGGCATCACTCCCTGCACTCCCGTTCAGTATCCTTGAACATTAAGCAATGCCATGGCCCAAGTCCTAGACCGATTATAGCCTCTCCGGGCTCTTGCTAGATCCCATCCTATCATTCTCCGGTGAAGGGGAAACAACGACGAGCGAGCCGATCCTGTAGCTTTCCGGTGAAGCGGTGTCGCTCCCTGCACTCCGTTCAATATCCCTGGACATTAAGCGATTAATTTCCAACCGACTTCCAATATCCATCCCTTAACTCTCCGATTAGGGTGCCGTTCGAGGCGAAATGCGACCGTTCGAGGTCGGGTGCCGTTCGAGGCAAATTGTGAACATTCAAGGTCGGGTGCCATTCGAGGCGAATTATGACCGTTCGAGATTGGGTGTCGTTTGAGGAGAATTGTGACCGTTCGAGGTCGGGTGCCATTCGAGGCAAATTATGGTCATTCAAGGTCGGGTGTCGTTCGAGGCAAATTGTGGTCGTTCGAGGTCGAGTGCCGTTCGAGGCAAATTATGGCCGTTCGAGGTCGGGGTTCAGCATTATCAATGTCAAATTTCACGTTCGATGAGTTTTTGAATCATTTGTCATGGCGGTTCATCACCATCTCAGAGCATGCCTAAGGACTGTTCACGGTCCCGTACATGTGTAAGTGACTTAGCCACTTTGGTGTAGGATTTATTATTTTTTAGCTCATTCAATCCCGTACATGCCTAGGGACTGTTTCGAGTTGTTATCCAATTTCAAATCCATTAACAGAATCCATGACCTCACCAGATCGTTTTATCCAAGTCCGAGACCTCTCCGGGTCCTATAATCCAAATCCGGGACCTTACCGGGGCCAAAACCGGGACCTCATCGGGTGCTATAATCCATATCTAGGACCTCGCTGGGTCCATCTCCAAAACCGGGACCTCGCCGGGTCCTATAATCCAAAACCAAGACATCGCCGGGTCCATAGCCAAATCTGTAGCTGTTCGAAGCTGGTATTTGAATCCATTTCACACCTTGGAAGTCAGTAATCAAGTCTCATGATCACTCCGGATCGTTGACGGCCTCTCCGGACCCTTGTTAACCTCGATCCAAACTTAATGATTGAATAGGAAGATCCTGTCACGCTCCAGCGAAGCAACCTATCCCTTACACTCCGGTTCAGTGCCCCTAAACATTAAGCGATGCCCTGATCCTCCTGGATCGATATCAACCTCTCCGGGCTCTTACTGGATCCCATCCTGTCACTCTCCGGTGAAGGGGAAACAGCGTTGAGCAAGCCGATCCTGTGGCTCTCCGACGAAGCGGCGTTACTCCCTGCACTCCGGTTCAGTATCCTTGAACAGTAAGCAATGCCATGGCCTAAGTCCTAGACCGATTATAGTCTCTCCGGGCTCTTGCTAGATCATATCCTATCATTCTCCGATGAAGGGGAAACAACGACGAGCGAGCCTATCTTGTCGCTTTCCGGCGAAGCGGCATCGCTCCCTGCACTCCGTTCAGTATCTATGAACATTAAGCGATTAATTTCCAACCGACTTCCAATATCCATCCTGTAACGACCCGTATTTTTACGGATCGAAACATCGAAGAAAATCTCGTCGAAAAAGTTTTCATGAGGATTGGCGAAGTTTCTAAGTCCTAAGTCGTCCACGACTTAGTGTAAGTCGTAAGTCGTATACGACTTAGGGGATATGGTTTAGGACGACCTATAGAACCTGACCGAGTTAAGAAACAGTGAGTTAGCGACTTAAGGAGGGTATGACCTATAGGAGTTAAGTCGCGGACGAGTTAAGGTGTTAAGTCGTAAGCGACTTATGTCTGGGTGAAGTTAGGTCGTAGCCTAGCAAGTCGTGGGATAGGACGTAGACGACTTAAAGAAAGTCTGCGACCTAAGGGGATAGGCAAGTTAAGAGTTAGATCGTGGACAGTTTGGAGCGACCTATGGGAGTAGCAAGTTAAACCCAGTAGTTAACGACCTAGGGATGAGCGACCTAGTGGTTCCGTGTTAGCATTGTTAGGTCGGCAACGACCTAAGGAGTTTGGAGATAGCTGTGTAGCGACCTAGTGTCTTGGTATGACCTATAGGTTAGCGACTTAGGGAGTATACGACCTATGGGAGTTAAGTCGTACGAGTTAAGTCGTAAGTCGTAACATGTTTTAGGTCGCGTGAAGACTTAAGGTGTTAGGTCGCTGGGTTTCTGCCTGAGTGATAGGTCGTGAGCGACTTAGTAGTTGTTAAGTCGCGAGCGACTTAAGAGTTGATCTGTTTTAAGTCGTAGACGACTTAGTAGTTGAGTCGTAGCCCAGTTATTTGTTAAGTCGTAGCCTACTTGTTAAGTCGCGTGTAAGTTAAGTCGCGCGCTTGAGATTTCTTTAAGTCGTAGGTTGGCATAGCAGTTAAGTCGTAGGTCGTATGGGGTGCTAAGTCGTAGGTAGGTATTTCTGTTAAGTCGTAAGTCGCTATGGCTTAGGTTGTTAAGACTTAGGTCGGAGGGGTCTTAGGTCGTAAGTCGGAGATGACTTAGGAGATAGCCGATTTACGACTTAGTGAATTTTCAGCTATAAATAGGAGGGGGTTTTTCTCACTTTTTGGGATCCGGATTTCGAAGCGACGAAGTGCTGCCATTTTCAGAGCTCGACTTCTACACTTCTTTACTTCTTTTCTCCACTCTAATCTAGTGCTTCCTTTCATCCAAATCGAAGATCAAGATCGAAGATCCAAGATCTAAAGTTGAAGATCTTCATCCTTTGAAGTGAGATTTCTTCGTTTGAAGCGGATTCGTGATAGATCAAGCTTGATCCTTCGCTGTCCAGATCTGAAGCGTGTTGATTTGAGTTTGTTTTGGTGATTTGGTGAGTGGTGATTATCTCTCACACGGATCCAAAGGAGTATATCGGATTGTTGGCTCGATTTGGTGTTAAATAGTGATTTCCATGCATTTTCTTCATCCTAAGTGTAGATCCATATAGATTCATTGTTCATGATGATGTTACATCCATTTTATCACATGATAACCTATGCAAAGTTCATTCATCAAGTTTGTAGAGATATTGTTCATGTTTTCATGCTTGTTGGACTTTCAACTCTTTAATTACGAAAATGCCATTATTGTTATAATTGTCTACTTAGATCATATATGAATGCTTGATTGCTTGGATTAATGTTTGATTTGATTGATTGTTGTGAATTAGATGATTGATGATTTGATTTAGACCGAAGATGATTCAAAAGCTAAGAGGAAGGCTCTTGAAATGGGAAAGCTGCCTGTGGCATTTGTAGCGGACGATGAAGCTCTTATGCATAGATTTGATGATGATGTTGAGATGTGGCTTTGCGAGAATGTGATGAAGCGAAGTATGATATTATATAGTCTTGGTCTAATCCAGACGGGATCATTCCAAGCATGTTGGTAACTCGGTGATATGGTTCGAGTTGGTGGATAATGGATGGCTCGAGAGGCGCTTGGGCTAGTATGGAAATAGTCGTCGAGGAGGATGACTAGAAGGCTGAGATCTCATCGTTGTTGAAGGTTCTAGCATGCTCTAAGCAGGAGTACATGGGGACGCCCAAAAGACTAACTGTCGATGGTCGAGTACTCTGGGTAGTTGCGAAAATCCTTGGCACGGGCTGCGACGACGTGCGGGAGTTATGTCTAGAACCGGGGTTACCATTAGCCCTTGACGGACGGCTGAAAGAATGTGCCGGTCATTCAATTAACGGTGATATCGAAGCAAGGATAACAGTGATAGCCGAGTCATGGATGTTTGGTTGTATCGTCATTCGGTCTCAAGAGCGGTATTTCCTGGGTGCTTATCTGACCTTGGTTTAAGACCTTGGGATTTGTACTTGGAAAACATCGCTCTTGACTCGAGTGAAAATTGCTTGACTTTAAATTGTATGCTTTGCTATGTTTGCTTCTGCTTAGTGTGTGTCTGGGGGGCTATCACTGTAGAAAGAGGTCGGAGTGGGAGGGTTGTATTCCTATTCCTTTTTCCTTTATGCTCTTTTGGTATGTTGTTAGCTAATTTACTGCTCACTAAGACTGTTGTCTGACTCAAGGCTTTATGTTTTAATTCTTATTGCCTTGGGCTGTTCGTCCATTTTTGGGACGGGCAGACTAGGTAGCAGGTGACAGGTGCTGTTCTTGCTTTCCACGGTGTTGATATCGAAGACGAGCTGGAGTATTGCATATTGTTTCTTTCTTACTATATGTACTGGATGTTCCGCTGCTTTGTATTCTCTGAGCGTTGTAGTGAGGCTTGTTGTATTGACTATTCGGATGCTTGTATTCAACTATTATGAAGAATTATATGATGTCATTTTGTTCTGTAAAGCTTCACTATACATATGTTCTATTGTATTTTATCCATGCCCTGTGAGTAATACGATAGATTCTGATGTTTTAATCTACCTTGACAATCGTCCATGGTCGCCTGGCACACTTTACAGCGCACTATCTCTAGATTCGGTGCAGGGGTCATGGGCGGTCGTCACATTTGGTATCAGAGCATTGGTTAATCGATTTTACCCAACGCTCGCCGACGTAACTACGTATGAGAGACGTAATTGTATTTTGATGGATGATTACTATATATAATATAGTAGCTTAGTAGAGTTTGAATCCTTTATGCAGTTGTTTCTCTAGATGTTCTGATCATTTCTTTTTATAGATATTGAGAATGAGTCGAAGAGGGAGACCAGCTGCTAGGGAAGGCCGTGCTGTTGAGGGGGCTACGGATTATGTTGCTATGTTCGAAGCCATGATGACTTCGATCATGAGAAGGATGTCAGCCCTGGGGCCATCAGTAGATGTTGGAAATCAAGTTCAGGCTCCAAGACCGGTGGGTCATATGGACGATTCATTTGAGAAGCTTGTGGAGGAAGCTCTCAGACCCGAGAATCTGTTTCCTAAGGAAGGATCTGTTGTTGATGTGACCAGGGAAGAGTCTAAACCCCAGCAGGATGGAAACAAGAAAAGGAAGCAGCAGCAGAAAAAGGGGAAGGGTGGCCCTAAGAAGCAGAAGGGTGAAGTGACCTGCTACAATTGTCAGCAGAAGGGCCATTTCTCCAAAGATTGCAAGAATCCAAAGGTGCCAGTGAAGTGCCACAACTGTGACAAGCCGGGGCACATCAAGAGGAATTGTCCAGAACCGAGGAGGGACAAACAGATTGTGCAAGCTTATGCTTTGGGAGCTGTTCCGTCGTCTTCAAAAGCTCCTACTGCTGAAGAGAAGGGAAAGAGTGTGGTGGTTCAAGGTACTCTTTTCCTATGAGGTGTTCCAGTTAGAGTGTTGTTTGATACTGGGGCGTCGCATTCGTTTGTTTGTAGTGAACTTGTAGGCCGGTTAGGTTTGGAACCGGATATTGTTGATAGGCCATTGGTCGTGACTAATCCAGTCGGGGGTTCGTCTTGTTTGTGTATGATATGCCGTGGTCTAGTTGTATCGAGTCATGGTTGCTCTTTTGTTTGTGATTGTTTTGTTCTGAACTTTGCGGGGTTCGGAATTATTTTGGGTATGGACTGGCTTAGGAAGTATGCGGCAAAGGTTGATTGTGAGAGGTTGGAAGTGACAGTCGAGAATGTGGAGGGGCGAAAGATTGTGATACGATGTAAGCATGAAGAAGGCGTCTTCATGAGCTTCATGTATTCGCTTGTTGTTCCACGAGATGGACTGTCATCTGTGCCAATCGCGAATGGATTCGAGGATGTCTTTGACGAGGTCAAAGGGTTACCGCCGCATAGAGAGATCGAGTTTCGTATAGATCTAGTTGAAGGAGCCAGACCTGTTGTGATGCCTCTTAGGCGGATGGTGCCTAGGGAACAGCATGAGTTGAAGGTGCAAGTTAATGACCTTTTACAGAAAGGATTCATTCGGCGTAGTGTGTCCGAGTGGGGTGCACCAGTTGTGTTCGCAACCAAGGCAGATGGATCATTGAGATTGTGTGTGGATTATCGTGAGCTGAATAAGGTGACTAAGAAGAACAAGTATCCATTGCCGAGGATAGATGACTTGTTCGATCAGCTTCACGAAGCCAAGGTGTTTTCTCAGATGGATTTGGCAACGGGATTTCACCAGTTGAGAGTAGCTAAGGATAGTGTGCCGAAGACTGCTTTTCGGACATCATCTGGTTTCTTTGAGTGGCTGGTAATGCCGTTTGGATTGACTAACGCGCCAGCATATTTTGTGGATCTTATGAATAGAGTGTTCAGAGATCAGTTGAACAAGTTCGTACTTGTGTTCGTGGATGATATTCTGATTTATTCCAGAACTGAAGAAGAGCACAAGACGCACTTGCGTATTGTTTTGGAAATCTTGCGGAAACATCAGTCGAGGGCTAAGTTTTTGAAGTGTCACTTCTGGAAGAGTGAAGTGAGGTTCTTAGGCCATGTGATCTCTGGAAATGGAATAGCGGTTGATCCCGCTAAGGTGGCAGCAATTCAGGATTGGGTTAGACCTAAGAATGCATCTGATGTGAGAAGTTTTCTTGGATTGGCAGGATATTATCGACGGTTTATCAAAGACTTCTCCAAGATAGCTGCACCGTTAACAGGATTGACGAAGAAGAACCAAGTGTTCAGTTGGGATGCTAAGTGTGAGCAAGCTTTCAGAATCCTGAAAGAGCGATTGACGAGTGCTCCTGTTTTGATTATTCCTAGTGGAAATGATGAGATGGTGGTTTACACCGACGCATGTGGTACGGGACTTGGAGCAGTGCTGATGCAGAGGGATAAAGTTGTTGCGTATGCAAGTCGACAACTGAAGCCGCATGAAAGGAATTACCCGACTCATGATTTGGAGTTAGCTGCGATTGTATTTGCTCTGAAGATGTGGAGACATTATCTATTGGGAGTTCGATTCGAGTTGTTTACGGATCACAAGTCATTGAAGTATCTTTTCTCCCAAAAGGATTTGAATCTTCGGTAGCAGCGATGGCTAGAGTTTTTGGCATCATATGATTTTGGTATAGCTTATACTCCGAGAAAAGGTAACGCAGTGGCAGATGCGTTAAGTCGAAGACATGCAGGATTGGGAGCCATGTTTTCAGAATGGAAGAGTCTCGAGTATTTAGCTGGATTTGACTTCAGGCCTAGATGTGAATTGGAACCTGAGATGTTGGCAAACTTATCGATAAGACCTTCTCTTGTGGAAAGGATTGGCAAGAGCCAAAAGCGAGACGATAAGCTTGTCAAGATTATCCGTGAATTGGAATCTGGATTGGATCCAGAAAAGGATAAAGGATTCGAGGTCGATCGAGAGGGTTGGCTTCGGAAGCAAGGACGACTAGTTGTTCCCGATATAGATGAATTGAGGAGTGAAGTTCTGAAGGAAAGTCATCACTCGAAGCTGACAATTCATCCAGGTGGAAATAAGATGTATCGGGATATGAAGAGAACCTACTACTGGGAAGGTATGAAGAAGGATGTTGGAAATTTTATTTCCAAGTGTATGAACTGCCAGTTGGTAAAAGCCGAGCAGAAGAAGCCAAGTGGATTGCTTCAGCCATTAGAAGTTCCTACATGGAAGTGGGAGCAAGTGTCGATGGATTTTATTGATGGATTGCCTAGAACCAGAACGGGAAATGAAGGGATTTGGGTCATTGTAGATCGCCTGACTAAGAGTGCAAGATTTATTCCTATTCGATCGACTAGGACTGCATCAAGGTTGGCTGAGTTGTATGTTAAGTGGATAGTTCGATTCCATGGTATTCCGAAGAGTATAGTGAGCGATCGAGATCCATTGTTCACTAGTGGGTTTTGGAAGAGCTTCCAGGAAGTTTTGGGAACCGAGTTGTGTTTGAGTACAGCTTATCACCCTCAAACAGATGGTCAGACCGAGAGAGTCAACCGAGTTTTGGAAGATCTTCTTAGAGCATGTGTTTTGGACTTCGGAGGATCATGGGAAGATCACCTTCATTTGGTGGAGTTTGCGTACAACAACAGTTACCAGTCAAGCATTGGTATGGCACCGTATGAGGCATTGTATGGAAGACCGTGTAACTCTCCGACATGTTGGTTGGAAACTGGAGAAAAGCTGATACTTGGGCCAGAGATGATTCGATAGACTTCGGATTGTATAGAGATCATTCGGCAACGAATGAAGGCAGCCCAAGACCGTCAGAAGAGTTATGCCGATAAGCGTCGAAAGGATTTGGAATTCGACGTAGGAGATATGGTTTTCGTGAAGATTTCTCCACTGAAGAATGTTATTCGATTCGGGAAGAAAGGAAAATTGACTCCGAGATTTGTTGGACCATTCCCGATCATCGAGCGAATTGGAAAGCTCGCCTACAGATTAGAGTTACCAGAGAAGATGTCGAGTGTGCACAATGTTTTTCATGTATCATATCTACGGAAGTATGTGCACGACTCGAGTACGGTGGTTTCTACTGATAGCTGTGAAGATCTCGAAGTTGATCCAGTCGATAGAAGACTTCGTAAGCCGCTTCGTGTTGTGGAAACCGACACGAAACAGCTTAGGAGGAAGGTAGTTAAGTTGCTCAAGATACAATGGAGTGACGATGATAACGACTGTACGTGGGAGGTGGAAGAGAGGATGAAGGCAGCTCATCCTGAACTCTTCGAGGTATGGCCCTAAGGTGTCGTATCATCTAACAACATTGTAACTTGTTCTAGTTTTAGAATTCTGCATGCTAAGCTAGAATTGGATGCATGGTTTGCTGATTGTTATGGATGGTAGGCGTGCAGAATAGTCTTTGATTGCTTTGTTTGTTTGGAATTTCGGGGGCGAAATTCCTAAGGGGGAGAGAATGTAACGACCCGTATTTTTACGGATCGAAACATCGAAGAAAATCTCGTCGAAAAAGTTTTCATGAGGATTGGCGAAGTTTCTAAGTCCTAAGTCGTCCACGACTTAGTGTAAGTCGTAAGTCGTATACGACTTAGGGGATATGGTTTAGGACGACCTATAGAACCTGACCGAGTTAAGAAACAGTGAGTTAGCGACTTAAGGAGGGTATGACCTATAGGAGTTAAGTCGCGGACGAGTTAAGGTGTTAAGTCGTAAGCGACTTATGTCTGGGTGAAGTTAGGTCGTAGCCTAGTAAGTCGTGGGATAGGACGTAGACGACTTAAAGAAAGTCTGCGACCTAAGGGGATAGGCGAGTTAAGAGTTAGATCGTGGACAGTTTGGAGCGACCTATGGGAGTAGCAAGTTAAACCCAGTAGTTAACGACCTAGGGATGAGCGACCTAGTGGTTCCGTGTTAGCATTGTTAGGTCGGCAACGACCTAAGGAGTTTGGAGATAGCTGTGTAGCGACCTAGTATCTTGGTATGACCTATAGGTTAGCGACTTAGGGAGTATACGACCTATGGGAGTTAAGTCGTACGAGTTAAGTCGTAAGTCGTAACATGTTTTAGGTCGCGTGAAGACTTAAGGTGTTAGGTCGCTGGGTTTCTTCCTGAGTGATAGGTCGTGAGCGACTTAGTAGTTGTTAAGTCGCGAGCGACTTAAGAGTTGATCTGTTTTAAGTCATAGACGACTTAGTAGTTGAGTCGTAGCCCAGTTATTTGTTAAGTCGTAGCCTACTTGTTAAGTCGCGTGTAAGTTAAGTCGCGCGCTTGAGATTTCTTTAAGTCGTAGGTTGGCATAGCAGTTAAGTCGTAGGTCGTATGGGGTGCTAAGTCGTAGGTAGGTATTTCTGTTAAGTCGTAAGTCGCTATGTCTTAGGTTGTTAAGACTTAGGTCGGAGGGGTCTTAGGTCGTAAGTCGGAGATGACTTAGGAGATAGCCGATTTACGACTTAGTGAATTTTCAGCTATAAATAGGAGAGGGTTTTTCTCACTTTTTGGGATCCGGATTTCGAAGCGACGAAGTGCTGCCATTTTCAGAGCTCGACTTCAACACTTCTTCACTTCTTTTCTCCACTCTAATCTAGTGCTTCCTTTCATCCAAATCGAAGATCAAGATCGAAGATCCAAGATCTAAAGTTGAAGATCTTCATCCTTTGAAGTGAGATTTCTTCGTTTGAAGCGGATTCGTGATAGATCAAGCTTGATCCTTCGCTGTCCAGATCTGAAGCGTGTTGATTTGAGTTTGTTTTGGTGATTTGGTGAGTGGTGATTATCTCTCACACGGATCCAAAGGAGTATATCGGATTGTTGGCTCGATTTGGTGTTAAATAGTGATTTCCATGCATTTTCTTCATCCTAAGTGTAGATCCATATAGATTCATTGTTCATGATGATGTTACATCCATTTTATCACATGATAACCTATGCAAAGTTCATTCATCAAGTTTGTAGAGATATTGTTCATGTTTTCATGCTTGTTGGACTTTCAACTCTTTAATTACGAAAATGCCATTATTGTTATAATTGTCTACTTAGATCATATATGAATGCTTGATTGCTTGGATTAATGTTTGATTTGATTGATTGTTATGAATTAGATGATTGATGATTTGATTTAGACCGAAGATGTGATGACCCGGTATTTCTGGCAACATTACTTTAATGAATATTTAATCCAATTAAATAAAATGTAAACTGATCATTTTAAAATGAATAAATCTTCCGGAAATAATTGCCATTTGTTTATATAGATTTATATTTTGAAAGGGAAATCTTGATTTTGAAAATTTAAAATAAATCCTTTAATAATATATACAATAAAATCTCTCTTTTATAATCAAATTTAAAATGCATTATCTTATTAATATTTGGTAAACATATGCATATAAATGTAATATATGATCAAAGTCTATCAATATAAAATATAAATATTAAAAATAAGTAAATCATATTGAATATAATAAGTTAAATATTGATAGTTAAAATATAAAACACAAATGTAAAATTTAAAGCAAGAATTAATTAGTTAAGGTTGCGAACAGCATAACTTAAAATTTTGTAAACAAAGCTAAAAATAGGAACAAAGTATAAAGTAAAATAAAACCAAATGTAAAACCAAATACAAACATTTTTATACAAATCAAATTATCTTCTTAAGTAAAGCTAAAGGTTTGAAAGTAGATCTGACACAAATAAGTGTATGAAGTTCAAACTAAAGGTAATAAGACAAATATATATATATGTAAACATATCTTCATTTGCAAGCCAAGTATTGCCTGCAAAAATGTATTTTTTTTCATATAAGATATTTATGTACAGCTGAACACAATTATAATATGTAGACATATTAAGAGACAAAGCATGTACTTGCTATCAACTCAGCCAATCTTTTGTTCAAAAGCAAATATTACAAATCCTTTGCTTCGCAGTAATAAAGGTTTGTTCATAGAAAAACAAAGCTAAGAAAACAAACTGGAAAAATATATGTTTGCATTGCAAGAAAGAAAGAAAAAAATCTATGAACATAGATAAAGGGGATAAGGATGAAGGACATTGCATTTAATGCTAGCACTACATAGGGTCATTTCGTTTAAAATCATTTCAGTGTCACCAAATGTTGCCTGGCCAAAGAAGAAAATCTCTGACCCTTTGTTGTACAAGTAAAATAAACAACCTGTATATTTATTTATATACATCAATCTCATGTTTTCATTTCATTCATTCGAAAACTAGCAAGTTAAGAAAAAAAAAGGGGAAACTCTAGAATCATCTCAACAATCAGATATCTCAAGTTTCAAATTGAAATCAGAGCAAGCAATTCAAACCAAGTATATATAAATCAAAGGTCTGGTTCCAGTTTTCAAATATCAAGTTCCAGTTCTCTGTTCTTCATTTTGAGGTGAGCAAACTCCCTTTTTAAAAAACTTGATCTTCCTTATTATCTTAAGTTTGTGATGAGGATAACTTGGACTTGGTTCGTATGAATGTGAATTGTGATTGCATGCCTGGGAATTGGAAATGATTTCTGTGTGTGTCTGGTTCCAGACATATAGTTTACTGTTTAAACACTTCCAAGCTCAAACTCATGAAAAATTCCAACCCTCTAGCTCCAATCTGTTTTAAGTAATGATCTCTAAGTAAAAAGGGGTTATAATAATGAAATATCAATTTTAAAATTGAATTCAAGTGGGTTTATTAAGCACTTATTTATAAAAAGATAAAATCACAGTGATAATTGGAAATAAGTTGAAATTTGAAAAATCTGGAATTTGTGATTTGAGTTTATAATTTGATTCGTATTACAAAATTATGAATTTAGATAATCAATTCCCGGTTTTTAAATACGAAATTGTTGGGATTTCTGGAGTTGAACGGAAAGCGAGTTTTTGTCAAAATCTGGTGATCAAGTTGGGTTTTGATCTCAGGGTTCTGACCAGAGGTGGATGAAGGTTGCAGGTTGAGGGAAAATTGGTTAAGAATTTTTCTGATGATCTACGTGACAAGGGTTCGTCGAAATAGGGTTTAAAGACATGCTTTTATTGACGTTGTCCTCGAATCAAATTTGTGATTGATAGTAGATCGGGGTGGTCCAGACTGGGGGAAAACTCCACGTAGGCCGGAGGCGAAGGTCTGGGTGATATGGCGTGGTCGATGGTAGCCGAGATCGTCGGTAATGGGTTGTTTTGTCGATCGAATGTGGTTCCAGTAGTCGCTGTTGAACTCGATTTCGAGTTTACTGTTGATTTCGTCAATACTGGTAGAGGAGTTCGTCATCGAGGTCAAGAGTGATTCGGGGGTGGTGGCGACGATGACCAGAGGGTCGCCGTCGATCTGTGCACGTGCACGTATCTTTGTCGTGCATCGGTGATGGATGATGAGGAGAGTAGCCTCGGGGAAAAACTCGGGAATATTGGGGTCGGTCTCGAGCTTGACTTCGAGTTCGTGAGTATATGCCTGTGACAGTTTTTAAACAAAGTTTTCCTGGAAGGAGGAAACTCGGGATTTAGGGGGAATTTCCCTGGTTTGTCTCGAGTATAATATAGGGTGTTATCAAGTTTTAAAGAAATCAAGTTAAACTATTTTCTTAAACAAATTATTTTAAAACATAATTTATAATTAAGAAGTTTAATTAAGAAGATGAAAGGATTTAAATCATTTATTAAGCTTAAGAATTTAAGTGGATAAGTTAATGATATTAAATAAGATTTCTTTTTATGATAATTAAATAATAACTTAAGATAAATGAATTATCTTAAAATAAGTTAAGGCTTGGGTGATTTAAAGATTTATTAATACATGTAATTAAGAGTGATTAATTAACTAATTGATTAAACATTTATTTATGAAGTAATTGAAGATAAATTATTGATTAATTAATAATTAAAGGAAATTAATTAATAACTAAGGAATAATTAATAAATGTGATTAACCAATATTAATTAAGGATAATCATTTGTGAAAATTGTTTAGGTATAATTACTTAATGAGAGTAATTAGAGGAATTAATTATTCAATACAACAAATTGAATTAATGTGATTAGTTCAAGCTAATTAATTGGTTAAATTAATCTAGAATAATCATGGAAAGATGGGTTAAGTATAATTACTTAATGTGTAACTACTTAGTGAAGTAATTAGAGATGGTAATTAACATGATGTAATCAATTGAAGATTGAAGTAGTCTTGGGTAATTACTTTAAGAATTAATGAATAAGGATATTTGAAGATAACTAAGTGTTGTGATTAATTAAAGGTAATTGATTTCTAATTGTGATTAATCAAGAAGGATAAATTAAGATGGATGATTTTTGGGAGATTAATTAGTTGATATGTAATTAATTAATAAGCAGGATTAGAAGTAATTAAAATAATTAGTTTAATTAAATGGTGATTAATTAAATTTATTAGTAATGGTATGGTTAATTTATCTTGCTTATGAAGGATTGAATGATATTGAATACCTTGGACTATTTAATGTCTCAAATATGAAATGTTTTGTTGAACAGTGATAGTGTGATTACCTATTGAGATAAATTGCTGTGAAAAGGGACATCCTGTATTTAAAATTTGAATCGAATTTCGTTTGAATAACTTGGTTTTTAAGTTGGGATTTGATTGGGAGAGACCGAGGTCGGGTACCGGTAAGTACTCAAAACCACTTCGATTCTATATAGATTGATATGTGATGTAAATTGGCTGAAATGGAATAATATGAACCTTTGAACTAAGTTAGAATACCTAGTATTTGAGTTGTGAAATAAGTGTTGAGCATAACAAGTAATAAACCGGTAGTGATGTACGAGTTACCCGGGTTTCTTTTTATGATTTGAACTTAGTATTTCAAATTCCATGGGTTTACTCACGCTGGTTTCCAGCCTGACCCGGGTGTTACTTTGATGTAATGCTCGGGTCAGACCGAGTATTACAGATTTCAGGTAAGGACGTTCTGAAGCTCAGGAGGCGAGCTGGATGACAGGAGCGTATGGAGTGTATTCCGCTGTGTTATATTGTAGTTTGTCTGGGACATGTTGATTGTATATGTCCAGTGTTGTGTATATGTTGTAACTCTGATGTATTTAAATGTAATCAACTGATACAGTATTCTTTTGTAAACTGTTATTTTATTTGATATTATATTTTGATCCGCTGCGATTGTGAGGTTCTGTGTTTTGTTTTCTGTTTCTTCTTCTTCTATCTCTTTCTTCTTTTCTAACTATCTGGGATTTTCGGGATCGAAAATTTCGGATCGTTACAGTTGGTATCAGAGCTGAAAGGTTAAGCGAGAACCTTGGCTCTGGTGGGTATACTCATAAGGATAGGGTCAATAGTACCCTAAATGAGTTGAGCGTATATATATATGAGGGCGTACTTGTTATTTTCATATATAAAGATTTTAAATGATTTTATATAAGAATATATTTTGATATATATAAAGCAATATTCCTTAACCAATAAATGTTAAGGTAATTGGTGGTTAAATTATTGAAATTTAATTAAGTGGTAATAGTAATATGACCAAATTGAAATTAAATAAAGGTAAGTTTTAAATGGATTCCAACTGAAATTAAATCTGGAATTTGGAAAAGTTTCAGAATAAGTTAATAATGGAATATTTTATATAAGTATGACTTATAAATTGTAATTTGATGAAGATAAATTGAAATGGATCCAAACTGAAATTAAAATCCTGAATTTGTAGAAATGATTTCAGGATAAAATTGATAATGAGTTGGTTTCCAGATATGACAATCTTGGTTATTATCATAAATGGTTGTGGAATGTGTGTTAATAAAATGTGTTAAGGATATAAACTTAGATGAGTATAACTTGTAAATTAGAACGGATTTAAATTGTGAAGTTTAAACTTAAGTTTAGAAGTATTTGAACTATTTCAAAGTGTTAAAAGAAAAGAATAAATAATATTGTTCAGAATATACTTGAATGTGATCTTATTTTAAAATAAGAGGTTGTTTGAAAACTTAAAAAGAGATCTGTCTTAAATTAAAACCAAAGGTGATTTAAATTTTAAAGTATAGCCTGGTGGGCTAAGAAATAAATATGTATATTTGAAATAAACTCTAAGATTGAGTTTTGAATAATCCTTGGAAGTGATGTGAAACCCAAAGTGGTATAAGTTTGAACTAATGAGTAAGAATGAATATTTTTAGAAATTTGAAATTTTGAAGTAGAAATTCAAATTTTGAGTAAGGTTGACTGGATGAATGAATGGATTGAATTTAACTTAAGGAAAGTTAAATAAGTTTGGAATAAACAACCTGAATTGGAAATTTCAAGATGAAATTTAGGTTTAACTTAGGAAAGTTAAATGGGTTGATTTGGTAGGGAACTATATGTGGTCTCAGATAGGATTGAGATTTGGAATGGGTAGTGGATGATGAATGTTGGGGTAATATCTATCCCAGTATTGGAATTAAATGGAATTAAACTTTAATTTGAAATTACTTAAGTAATTTTGATTTTAAAGATAAAAAGAAAATTTAAAACTTGAGAAAATGAGGATCACTTTGAACATTAAGATTTGAATGTTTAAAATGAACATGTAAACTGAAATGATTAAGGATTGGTTCCAAGATTGAATTTGGGTAATAAATTGAAATTCAAATATTTAATTGTTTAAAGGGGTTTGAATTATTATTTGAACTTTGAAATAAGTTAGGTAAAGATAATTTTAAATGGAATTTTTGAAAATTTGAACTAAGAATTAAATTATTTAAAGAATTTAATTGTTGAGTTAAAATAAAAAAATTATTATTTGATTTAAGAAGTTAAACCAACATTTGGAAATCTAACTCGAATTTATATAATTCGAGATGGTTTGAAATTGAGATTTAAATTGAATTAGTTCAAACTGAATTTGATTTGAACTAATGGGAATTGTGATTTATGATGAATAAGTATAAAATTCAAATGAGAAATTTGAATTGGATTAATTTGAAATAAAATTGAAGTTATTCAAATTGGGATTGAGTCAATTTAAATGTAAGTGGAAATTTAAATTGAATTTAGGGAAATGGAGATGGGGTATTAAACAGTTTGACTCTGGACTATTTTCAAAATAAATTGTTTAATATAAACCTATTTTTCCAAACTATTTACTACACAACTTTTCCTTTTAAACCTAAAACTATCTTAAACCTGTTTTACAATTACTTTGGAACTATTTAACTATTTTACAACTGTTTTATAAACTAATTACTATTTTTCTACTACTTTATGAACTGATTACTGTTTTTCAACTATTTTATAAGTAATTACTATTTTTCAATTATTTTACAGTTACTTAACTATTTTACAGCTATTTTACAAATTAATAATTATCTTTCAACTATTTATCTATTTTTAAAATTTTTCAAGCTATATTTCTAAATTTAAGCTGGTCGGAGTTCAAACTGTTATTGATTAAATACCCAACTGAGATAAGAATTGAAGTGATAATCCAAATGGGGATTAAGGCAAATGGGGATAAGTGAATAAAATTTGAGTGAATGTGAATGGAAAGGAAATTGATTTGGTTAATAATCAATGAAGTTAAATACGTAGGATGTACGTATATTATTCTATTCGCATAGTGATTTGATCCAGATTCGAGCATAGAATTTCGAGATAGTATTATCGATCCGAGTTGGGATTTTTCGCTCGATTTTCGACGGCGAACCTGGATATGGATTTTCGATTGGTTCTGGATATTCTCTATCATAGTTGTGACTATGCAAGGAGAATGACGGTTTCTGATCAAGAAACCAGATCCGAGTCCGCACTAGGAAGTCGGGTGGACAATACTAGTTCGGAAGTGAAATTGTGTGATCGAGTGAGCGATCAGATTGATATTGCGTACGAATGATATGTGGACATCGTACGGGTTGAATAAAATTGATATTGAAAATTTGTGGATAAACACTGTAAATGATTTTTGAAATTGAAAGTATATTTTGTGAAATAATATGATGAAATAAAGTGAAATTGGATATTTCTATCATAAAAATTTACTTTATGGGAGTAAGCAATATGATAATTGACTTTACAAAAGAGTAATCAAAATTTGAATATTTGTTTTGAAATAAACAAAGTTACACATCTTTGTTATATATGTGATAAAACTTCCCTTGTTGAATCTATTGCCAGAAGAAAAATGACTTTTTGAAACTATTTGAAGTATAAAAGTGAATTTATACAAGTACAAATTGATTCAAAGACTTTTCAAAAAGTTATATATATATATATATATATATTTATAAAAAGGATTTGTGAAAATGATTTTGAGGAAAGGTTTTTTTGGAACCTTTGAATTTTGGAAATACTTTTGATATTGGGAAAAATCAATATTTGAATTTGGAAAGCCTAATATGAGGATTATCGATTTTGAGAATCGATTGTGTAAAGGCACTTATATGTGATTCATACTCGGTGTATGATTTGGGAAATACTATATGTGTATAGTATAAAGTATTTTGAGATTTGGCTCTGGAGAAAAAGGCGCTCCCTTGAATGAACTTCTCAGGAGTGCCACTGGGTGGTACTGCCTTGAACCTCTAAAGGGGAGGT
The DNA here is from genome assembly GCA_030737815.1 of Allium fistulosum. NCBI lineage: Eukaryota > Viridiplantae > Streptophyta > Magnoliopsida > Asparagales > Amaryllidaceae > Allium > Allium fistulosum. The sequence goes on along the minus strand of CM060903.1, from coordinate 957,894,225 downwards.
TCTAAAGTTGATCCTGTGAGGAGTCCGGACAAACTAGTTCCTGAGGATTATTTGGTAGCGAAAGTCGATGGCGCTGATGCCTACAGGGGCATTTGGGTTATGCTGTGACGACAGTGTAGCTCGATGTCGCTGCGATCTACTGTGTGGGGACCATAGCGAAAATCGTGTGGAGGATGAGTGCCAACAGTCTACACTTGATTCTGCCGGGATGGCAGCGCAACATCGGTAGACTGCGGTCTATGGTCAAGTGGAGGAGTTTCATTCTTTTGGCAGCGAAATTCGGTGGCGCTGATGCCTACAGTTATATGGGTTTGTGCTGTGATAGCAACGTAAGGCCCGGGTATAACTGCGATCTGTAGCGGGTTCCATGGCGTAATCGAGGGGCGCGGAGACCTACAGTTATCTGTGGATTTTGCCGGGACGGCAACGTAACCATCGGGTTAACTGCGACCATGGATGGGGGTGATGATTTCCAGAGCATTTTTACCAAAGATATTTCCTCTATTTTCGAAACTGTTTTCTATATTTTCAATAAAATTATTTTCGAAATATTTTCATTGGATGTTGGAAACGGGTCTACCAAGCACTTATAGATTTTCAGTTCTACGCCTGATCAACGTATGACCGAATTTCTACGAGAACGAGGATGGACTTGCTGAAACATCAAGATATAAAAATATTTTTATAAAACTACTTTGGAATAATACTATATTGATATTTAAAGGTATTTTCAAATTGATCAAAGCATATTTATCTGATTTAAAGCATTTTCATAATTCTGGCTTCGTTCCTTTTCGAGGACGAAAAGATTCAAAGGGGGGAGGAATGTGATGACCCGGTATTTCTGGCAACATTACTTTAATGAATATTTAATCCAATTAAATAAAATGTAAACTGATCATTTTAAAATGAATAAATCTTCCGGAAATAATTGCCATTTGTTTATATAGATTTATATTTTGAAAGGGAAATCTTGATTTTGAAAATTTAAAATAAATCCTTTAATAATATATACAATAAAATCTCTCTTTTATAATCAAATTTAAAATGCATTATCTTATTAATATTTGGTAAACATATGCATATAAATGTAATATATGATCAAAGTCTATCAATATAAAATATAAATATTAAAAATAAGTAAATCATATTGAATATAATAAGTTAAATATTGATAGTTAAAATATAAAACACAAATGTAAAATTTAAAGCAAGAATTAATTAGTTAAGGTTGCGAACAGCATAACTTAAAATTTTGTAAACAAAGCTAAAAATAGGAACAAAGTATAAAGTAAAATAAAACCAAATGTAAAACCAAATACAAACATTTTTATACAAATCAAATTATCTTCTTAAGTAAAGCTAAAGGTTTGAAAGTAGATCTGACACAAATAAGTGTATGAAGTTCAAACTAAAGGTAATAAGACAAATATATATATATGTAAACATATCTTCATTTGCAAGCCAAGTATTGCCTGCAAAAATGTATTTTTTTTTCATATAAGATATTTATGTACAGCTGAACACAATTATAATATGTAGACATATTAAGAGACAAAGCATGTACTTGCTATCAACTCAGCCAATCTTTTGTTCAAAAGCAAATATTACAAATCCTTTGCTTCGCAGTAATAAAGGTTTGTTCATAGAAAAACAAAGCTAAGAAAACAAACTGGAAAAATATATGTTTGCATTGCAAGAAAGAAAGAAAAAAATCTATGAACATAGATAAAGGGGATAAGGATGAAGGACATTGCATTTAATGCTAGCACTACATAGGGTCATTTCGTTTAAAATCATTTCAGTGTCACCAAATGTTGCCTAGCCAAAGAAGAAAATCTCTGACCCTTTGTTGTACAAGTAAAATAAACAACCTGTATATTTATTTATATACATCAATCTCATGTTTTCATTTCATTCATTCGAAAACTAGCAAGTTAAGAAAAAAAAAGGGGAAACTCTAGAATCATCTCAACAATCAGATATCTCAAGTTTCAAATTGAAATCAGAGCAAGCAATTCAAACCAAGTAGATATAAATCAAAGGTCTGGTTCCAGTTTTCAAATATCAAGTTCCAGTTCTCTGTTCTTCATTTTGAGGTGAGCAAACTCCCTTTTTAAAAAACTTGATCTTCCTTATTATCTTAAGTTTGTGATGAGGATAACTTGGACTTGGTTCGTATGAATGTGAATTGTGATTGCATGCCTGGGAATTGGAAATGATTTCTGTGTGTGTCTGGTTCCAAACATATAGTTTACTGTTTAAACACTTCCGGGCTCAAACTCATGAAAAATTCCAACCCTCTAGCTCCAATCTGTTTTAAGTAATGATCTCTAAGTAAAAAGGGGTTATAATAATGAAATATCAATTTTAAAATTGAATTCAAGTGGGTTTATTAAGCACTTATTTATAAAAAGATAAAATCACAGTGATAATTGGAAATAAGTTGAAATTTGAAAAATCTGGAATTTGTGATTTGAGTTTATAATTTGATTCGTATTACAAAATTATGAATTTAGATAATCAATTCACGGTTTTTAAATACGAAATTGTTGGGATTTCTGGAGTTGAACGGAAAGCGAGTTTTTGTCAAAATCTGGTGATCAAGTTGGGTTTTGATCTCAGGGTTCTGACCAGAGGTGGATGAAGGTTGTAGGTTGAGGGAAAAATGGTTAAGAATTTTTCTGATGATCTACGTGACAAGGGTTCGTCGAAATAGGGTTTAAAGACATGCTTTTATTGACGTTGTCCTCGAATCAAATTTGTGATTGATAGTAGATCGGGGTGGTCCAGACTGGGGGAAAACTCCACGTAGGCCGGAGGCGAAGGTCTGGGTGATATGGCGTGGTCGATGGTAGCCGAGATCGTCGGTAATGGGTTGTTTTGTCGATCGAATGTGGTTCCAGTAGTCGCTGTTGAACTCGATTTCGAGTTTACTGTTGATTTCGTCAATACTGGTAGAGGAGTTCGTCATCGAGGTCAAGAGTGATTCGGGGGTGGTGGCGACGATGACCAGAGGGTCGCCGTCGATCTGTGCACGTGCACGTATCTTTGTCGTGCATCGGTGATGGATGACGAGGAGAGTAGCCTCGGGGAAAAACTCGGGAATATTGGGGTCGGTCTCGAGCTTGACTTCGAGTTCGTGAGTATATGCCTGTGACAGTTTTTAAACAAAGTTTTCCTGGAAGGAGGAAACTCGGGATTTAGGGGGAATTTCCCTGGTTTGTCTCGAGTATAATATAGGGTGTTATCAAGTTTTAAAGAAATCAAGTTAAACTATTTTCTTAAACAAATTATTTTAAAACATAATTTATAATTAAGAAGTTTAATTAAGAAGATGAAAGGATTTAAATCATTTATTAAGCTTAAGAATTTAAGTGGATAAGTTAATGATATTAAATAAGATTTCTTTTTATGATAATTAAATAATAACTTAAGATAAATGAATTATCTTAAAATAAGTTAAGGCTTGGGTGATTTAAAGATTTATTAATACATGTAATTAAGAGTGATTAATTAACTAATTGATTAAACATTTATTTATGAAGTAATTGAAGATAAATTATTGATTAATTAATAATTAAAGGAAATTAATTAATAACTAAGGAATAATTAATAAATGTGATTAACCAATATTAATTAAGGATAATCATTTGTGAAAATTGTTTAGGTATAATTACTTAATGAGAGTAATTAGAGGAATTAATTATTCAATACAACAAATTGAATTAATGTGATTAGTTCAAGCTAATTAATTGGTTAAATTAATCTAGAATAATCATGGAAAGATGGGTTAAGTATAATTACTTAATGTGTAACTACTTAGTGAAGTAATTAGAGATTGTAATTAACATGATGTAATCAATTGAAGATTGAAGTAGTCTTGGGTAATTACTTTAAGAATTAATGAATAAGGATATTTGAAGATAACTAAGTGTTGTGATTAATTAAAGGTAATTGATTTCTAATTGTGATTAATCAAGAAGGATAAATTAAGATGGATGATTTTTGGGAGATTAATTAGTTGATATGTAATTAATTAATAAGCATGATTAGAAGTAATTAAAATAATTAGTTTAATTAAATGGTGATTAATTAAATTTATTAGTAATGGTATGGTTAATTTATCTTGCTTATGAAGGATTGAATGATATTGAATACCTTGGACTATTTAATGTCTCAAATATGAAATGTTTTGTTGAACAGTGATAGTGTGATTACCTATTGAGATAAATTGCTGTGAAAAGGGACATCCTGTATTTAAAATTTGAATCGAATTTCGTTTGAATAACTTGGTTTTTAAGTTGGGATTTGATTGGGAGAGACCGAGGTCGGGTACCGGTAAGTACTCCAAACCACTTCGATTCTATATAGATTGATATGTGATGTAAATTGGCTGAAATGGAATAATATGAACCTTTGAACTAAGTTAGAATACCTAGTATTTGAGTTGTGAAATAAGTGTTGAGCATAACAAGTAATAAACCGGTAGTGATGTACGAGTTACCCGGGTTTCTTTTTATGATTTGAACTTAGTATTTCAAATTCCATGGGTTTACTCACGCTGGTTTCCAGCCTGACCCGGGTGTTACTTTGATGTAATGTTCGGGTCAGACCGAGTATTACAGATTTCAGGTAAGGACGTTCTGAAGCTCAGGAGGCGAGCTGGATGACAGGAGCGTATGGAGTGTATTCCGCTGTGTTATATTGTAGTTTGTCTGGGACATGTTGATTGTATATGTCCAGTGTTGTGTATATGTTGTAACTCCGATGTATTTAAATGTAATCAACTGATACAGTATTCTTTTGTAAACTGTTATTTTATTTGATATTATATTTTGATCCGCTGCGATTGTGAGGTTCTGTGTTTTGTTTTCTGTTTCTTCTTCTTCTATCTCTTTCTTCTTTTCTAACTATCTGGGATTTTCGGGATCGAAAATTTCGGATCGTTACAGAAGATGATTCAAAAGCTAAGAGGAAGGCTCTTGAAATGGGAAAGCTGCCTGTGGCATTTGTAGCGGACGATGAAGCTCTTATGCATAGATTTGATGATGATGTTGAGATGTGACTTTGCGAGAATGTGATGAAGCGAAGTATGATATTAGATAGTCTTGGTCTAATCCAGACGGGATCATTCCAAGCATGTTGGTAACTCGGTGATATGGTTCGAGTTGGTGGATAATGGATGGCTCGAGAGGCGCTTGGGCTAGTATGGAAATAGTCGTCGAGGAGGATGACTAGAAGGCTGAGATCTCATCGTTGTTGAAGGTTCTAGCATGCTCTAAGCAGGAGTACATGGGGACGCCCAAAAGACTAACTGTCGATGGTCGAGTACTCTGGGTAGTTGCGAAAATCCTTGGCACGGGCTGCGACGACGTGCGGGAGTTATGTCTAGAACCGGGGTTACCATTAGCCCTTGACGGACGGCTGAAAGAATGTGCCGGTCATTCAATTAACGGTGATATCGAAGCAAGGATAACAGTGATAGCCGAGTCATGGATGTTTGGTGGTATCGTCATTCGGTCTCAAGAGCGGTATTTCCTGGGTGCTTATCTGACCTTGGTTTAAGACCTTGGGATTTGTACTTGGAAAACATCGCTCTTGACTCGAGTGAAAATTGCTTGACTTTAAATTGTATGCTTTGCTATGTTTGCTTCTGCTTAGTGTGTGTCTGGGGGGGGCTATCACTGTAGAAAGAGGTCGGAGTGGGAGGGTTGTATTCCTATTCCTTTTTCCTTTATGCTCTTTTGGTATGTTGTTAGCTAATTTACTGCTCACTAAGACTGTTGTCTGACTCAAGGCTTTATGTTTTAATTCTTATTGCCTTGGGCTGTTCGTCCATTTTTGGGACGGGCGGACTAGGTAGCAGGTGACAGGTGTTGTTCTTGCTTTCCACGGTGTTGATATCGAAGACGAGCTGGAGTATTGCATATTGTTTCTTTCTTACTATATGTACTGGATGTTCCGCTGCTTTGTATTCTCTGAGCGTTGTAGTGAGGCTTGTTGTATTGACTATTCGGATGCTTGTATTCAACTATTATGAAGAATTATATGATGTCATTTTGTTCTGTAAAGCTTCACTATACATATGTTCTATTGTATTTTATCCATGCGCTGTGAGTAATACGATAGATTCTGATGTTTTAATCTACCTTGACAATCATCCATGGTCGCCTGGCACACTTTACAGCGCACTATCTCTAGATTCGGTGCAGGGGTCATGGGCGGTCGTCACATTTGGTATCAGAGCATTGGTTAATCGATTTTACCCAACGCTCGTCGACGTAACTACGTATGAGAGACGTAATTGTATTTTGATGGATGATTACTATATATAATATAGTAGCTTAGTAGAGTTTGAATCCTTTATGCAGTTGTTTCTCTAGATGTTCTGATCATTTCTTTTTATAGATATTGAGAATGAGTCGAAGAGGGAGACCAGCTGCTAGGGAAGGCCGTGCTGTTGAGGGGGCTACGGATTATGTTGCTATGTTCGAAGCCATGATGACTTCGATCATGAGAAGGATGTCAGCCCCAGGGCCATCAGTAGATGTTGGAAATCAAGTTCAGGCTCCAAGACCGGTGGGTCATATGGACGATTCATTTGAGAAGCTTGTGGAGGAAGCTCTCAGACCCGAGAATCTGTTTCCTAAGGAAGGATCTGTTGTTGATGTGACCAGGGAAGAGTCTAAACCCCAGCAGAATGGAAACAAGAAAAGGAAGCAGCAGCAGAAAAAGGGGAAGGGTGGCCCTAAGAAGCAGAAGGGTGAGCAGTGTATTACAATAAACATATCGTTTTAAATATTCCTAATCAAGATGTATCGAGACCGGATGTCAATATATACGTTGAGGCTATAACGCTCTCCAAATGATGAGCAGTGTATTACTCATGGCTGTTGGAGGCACCAAGGGGTTACATACTAAAAATTATTGGATAACCATGGAACGGTTCACTCGATAGTTTTATATTGGTTAATCAACTAAGGTCAAACAGAAAATATCGAAGTGATAATATTACACAGTTCTCTCGGCTTGAGAATACTGTTGAAATTCAATGGGGACACTCCACTTTGATTATACTTAAATCATGGCACAGTGTCTATCAAATGACTATAATTAGGTTACAATTGAGGTAGCACTTTAACTCATATATATATATATATATATATATCTGTGTGTGTATGTATGTATGTATATGTATATATGTACATATCATTTATTATGACATTATAAATGGTTAGATTACCCATATATCACGAAACTTTATATTTGCATGTTGTAAGTCAATAAAATATAAACATATTGTTGTTATAAAAAAAAATATATATATATATAATTTTTTTAAAATTTTCGAATTAAGAAACAATTGTTAAAGATGTTTTCAATAAAAGTTAAATTTTCAAATTAAATAAACACACATCAAACATAAGTAAATTTTGTTGTTAAATTATATACATATTATTATTTCAAAAATAAAAAAATTATATATATATATATATATATAATTTTCAAATGTAATTCATTAAATTGGTTTTAATATTATATATATTATAAATATAAAGATACAAATTGACAGACATTAAAAATTATTTTGTTACATAAAAAAATTTAATTTTTCTATGCAGATTTTAATTTAACAAAAACAAAAGAAATAAATCTATACAGATTTAAATAATAAAAAAATTGATTTTGTCATAACATAAATATGACCGAAATAAAATACATCTATATCATATTACATTTATTTATATACTTAATTATATAACATCAATTTATATTATAAATGATTTAAAAATATTAATTTTTAATATATATAAGTATATATATATACATTATATATACTAGTACAATGCCCGTGCTTCGCACACGGTTTGATCTTAGCGGATTGAAGGATAGTCACGCAGAAACCTAGAACCTCTGTCTTTGTTTTGCAAGATTGTAGGAATTGATAGTACAACCATATGTCGGAAAACCTGGTTGACTTGCCAAGTGCAGTAATCCAAACTGAGGAGCATAAACCCGGTTGACTTGCCAAGTGTAATCGTCAATAGCTTTATAATTACATATATTTTATTTCTCTTATAACATTTTATTTAGAATTAATACCACTTAATCCTCACACGGATAGATGTACATGCACTTGGAAATCCAAATAGTGAAAATTATATTGAATGGGACAATGCATAATGATGATGATCGATCTGTCATATGTAAGCTATGTAGTAGATATTTTTGTTTAAAGAGTTACACCAATAAATATTCTTAATATAATATACTGCATTTGAGAGTCCCAGAATTGTACTAACCTTACCATATAGGAAATGGAATTTGCACAGCCTGTCAATGCCAGAAAGAATGAACAGTTATTATAATGTGCAGAAGCAACTACATATTTTGACACCCACAGGAAGGTTCATAGTTAATAATGAAATTGTGTAAATTAGCGATCATCTTATTAATTGGCTATTGTTCAACGATATGGGTTTGTTTGAACAGGTCTGAGTTAAAGCATTGGAAGTGAAACATTATTCAACGAAGAAATTATCTGCTTCGTCATATGAGGTTAGTATCACGGTCAACCAAAGTCGACTCAAATTCAAAAGTCTTTGACCAGAGTAGTTCGGTTAATGATAATTGTTATTACCGAACCTAAGACTTAGTGTTTGGACTTACAAGTTGAATATGGACGATATTGGAATTTTGACCAATACCAAATTCCATAAGTCATAGTGTGAAACAATTCTGATGAAGATAATTGGTGTAAATAATTGTCACTATTGGGGCCCACTTAAAACAGGTAAAATTGGATTTTACTAAAACTGCGTAAGTGATAAATTGGCCAAACTTTCATACCACTTGCTAAGGTGAAGTGTGAACGTTAATATTCTAATTATTCGATATTAATCGCTGACCTGATTTACACCTAAGAGTCACACAACCATAATGTTGAATACTCCGACGACCACCTAATTTAATTAAATTATAATTAATATAAACTAATTAAATTAACTATTATTTTTAAAATTTTATTATAATTTTTTTTTGATTTTTGTTGATCAGTATTGAAAGTAGTGCGTATATAAAAATTATATACACAGATATCAGTATACCATATCGATGTAGATTTGGATTTGATTTAAATGTAAATTAAATGATATGGTTTAAAGTGGATTGGAAGCCCATAAGGATCATGGTTTGACCGGCCAAAACTCAAGGGGAGGAGGGGTTTTATGTTGATATTTTTGAGTTAGAATTTGTAGAGAAAAGGATGGATCCAGATCCGCATTTTCCTCTCTCTTTTCTATCTTTTTTGGACCCACTACCTCTCAACTTTTATATACCTTTCGCTCTCTATCTACTCCACCTCTGGCCGAAATCACCATCATCCGCTCCTTCATTATTTTCAAACTGAAAACACAAATTCGAATTAAATAAAAGAAAGATACATGGATCTCTGTGACCAGTAGCTTTTTCCAAAAGAGATTGGATTTAATCCTAGGATTTCTATAGATTCAGCATTCTAGATGTCATTATAAGGTTACGATTAAGGTAGCACTTTAACTCATATATACATATATACATACATATATATATATATATCTGTGTGTTTGTATGTATGTATGTATGTATATGTATATATGTACATATCATTTATTATGACATTATAAATGGTTAGATTACCTATATATCACGAATCTTTATATTTGCATGTTGTAAGTCTATAAAACATAAACATATTGTTGTTATAAAAAAATTAAATATAAATATAATTTTTTTTAAATTTTCGAATTAAGAAACAATTGTTAAAGGTGTTTTCAATAAAATTTGAATTTTCAAATTAAATAAACACACATCAAATGTATGTAAATTTTATTGTTAAATTATATACATATTATTATTTCGAAAATAAAAAAATTATATATATATATTATTTTCAAATGTAATTCATTAAATTGGTTTTAATATTATATATATATATAAACATACAAATTGACAGATATTAAAAAATATTTTGTTACATAAAAAAATTTAATTTTTCTATCCAGATTTTAATTTAACAAAAACAAAAGAAATAAATCTATATGGATTTAACTAATAAAAAAATTGATTTTGTCAAAACATAAATATGACCGAAATAAAATACATCTATATCATATTACATTTATTTATATACTTAATTATATAACATCATTTTATATTATAAATGATTTCAAAATATTAATTTTTAATATATATAAGTATATATATTTACATTATATATACTAGTACAATGCCCGTGCTTCGCACACGGGTTGATCTTGGCGGATTGAAGGATAGTCACGCAGAAACCTAGAACCTCTGTCTTTGCTTTGCAAGATTGTAGGAATTGATAGTACAACCATCTGTCGAAAAACCTGGTTGACTTGCCAAGTGTAGTAACCAAACCGAGGAGCATAAACCCGGTTGAATTGCCAAGTGTAATCGTCAATAGCTTTATAATTACATATATTTTATTTCTCTTATAACATTTTATTTAGAATTAATACCACTTAATCCTCACATGGATAGATGTACATGCCCTTGGAAATCAAAATAGTGAAAATTATATTGAATGGGACAATGCATAATGATGATGATCGATCTGTCATATGTAAGCTATGTAGTAGATATTTGTGTTTAAAGAGTTACACCAATAAATACTATTAATACAATATACTGCATTTGAGAGTCCCAGAAGTGTACTAACCTTACCATATAGGAAATGGAATTTGCACAGCCTATCAATGCTAGAAAGAATGAACAATTATTATAATGTGCAGAAGCAACTACATATTTTGACAGCCACAGGAAGGTTCATAGCTAATAATGAAATTGTGTAAATTAGCGATCATCTTATTAATTGGCTATTGTTCAACGATATGGGTTTGTTTGAACAGGTCGGAGTTGAAGCATTGGAAGTGAAACATTATTCAACGAAGAAATTATCTCCTTCGTCATATGAGGTTAGTATCACGGTCAACCAAAGTCGACTCGAATTCAAAAGTCTTTGACCAGAGTAGTTCGGTTAATGATAATTGTTATTATCGAACCTAAGACTTAGTGTTTGGACTTACCAGTTGAATATGGACGATATTGGAATTTTGATCAATACCAAATTCCATAAGTCATAGTGTGATACAATTCTGATGAAGATAATTGGTGTAAATAATTATCACTATTGGGGCCCACTTAAAAATGGTAAAATTGGATTTTACTAAAACCGTGTAAGTGATATATTGGCCAAACTATCATACCACTAGCTAAGGTGAAGTGTGAACGTTAATATTCTAATTATTCAATATTAATCGCTGACTTGATTTACACCTAAGAGTCACACAACCATAATGTTGAATACTTCGACTACCACCTAATTTAATTAAATTATAATTATTATAAACTAATTAAATTAACTAATATTTTTGAAATATTATTATAAAATTTTGTTTGGCTTTTGCTGATCAATATTGAAAATAGTGGATATATAAAAATTATATAAACAAATATCAGTATACCATATCGATGTAGATTTGGATTTGATTTAAATGTATGGTTTAAGGTGGAATGGAAGCCCATAAGGATCATGGTTTGACCGGCCAAAACTCAAGGGGAGGAGGGGTTTTATGTTGATATTTTTGAGTTAGAATTTGTAGAGAAAAGGATGGATCCAGATCCGCATTTTTCTCTCGCTTTTCTATCTTATTTGTACCCACTACCTCTCAATTTTTATATACCTTTTGCTCTCTATCTACTCTACCTCTGGCCGAAATCCCCATCATCCGCTCCTTTATTATTTTCAAACTGAAAACACAAATTCTAATTAAATAAAAGAAAGGTACTCGGATCTTTTTGACCGGTAGCTTTTTCCAAAAGAGATTGGATTTAATCCTAGGAGTTCTATAGATTCAGCATTTTGGATGTCATTATAAGGTTATGATTGAGGTAGCCTTTAACTCATATATATATGTATGTATGTATGTATATGTATATATGTACATATCATTTATTATGACATTATAAATGGTTAGATTACCAATATATCACGAATCTTTATATTTGCATGTTGTAAGTCTATAAAATATAAACATATTGTTGTTATAAAAAAATTATATATATATATATGATTTTATTTTTGGCCTGAATATTTTTTAAATTTTCGAATTAAGAAACAATTGTTAAAGGTGTTTTCAATAAAAGTTGAATTTTCAAATTAAATAAACACACATCAAATGTATGTAAATTTTGTTGTTAAATTATATATAGATTATTATTTCAAAAATAAAAAAATTATATATATATATATTATTTTCAAATGTAATTCATTAAATTGGTTTTAATATTATATATATATAAAGATACAAATTGACAGACATTAAAAAATATTTTGTTACATAAAAAGATTTAATTTTTCTATACAGATTTTAATTTAACAAAAACTAAAGAAATAAATCTATACGGATTTAATTAATAAAAAAATTGATTTTGTCAAAACATAAATATGACCGAAATAAAATACATCTATATCATATTACATTTATTTATATGCTTAATTATAAAACATCATTTTATATTATAAATGATTTCAAAATATTAATTTTTAATATATATAAGTATATATATTTACATTATATATACTTGTACGATGCACGAGCTTCGCACATGGGTTGATCTTGGCGGATTAAAGGATAGTCACGCGGAAACCTAGAACCTCTGTCTTTGTTTTGCAAGATTGTAGGAATTGATAGTATAACCATATGTTGGGAAACATAGTTGACTTGCCAAGTGCGGTACTCCAAACTGAGGAGCATAAACCCAGTTGACTTGCCAAGTGTAATCGTCAATAGCTTTATAATTACATATATTTTATTTCTCTTATAACATTTTATTTAGAATTAATACCACTTAATCCTCACACAGATAGATGTACATGCCCTTGGAAATCCAAATAGTGAGAATTATATCGAATGGGACAATGCATAATGATGATGATCGATCTGTCATATGTAAGCTATGTAGTAGATATTTCAGTTTAAAGAGTTACACCAATAAATACTCTTAATACAATATACTGCATTTGAGAGTCCCATAAGTGTGCTAACCTTACCATATAAGAAATGGAATTTGCACAGCCTATCAATGGTAGAAAGAATGAACAGTTATTATAATGTGCAAAAGCAACTACATATTTTGAAAGCCACAGGAAGGTTCATAGTTAATAATGAAATTGTGTAAATTAGCGATCATCTTATTAATTGGTTATTGTTCAACGATATGTGTTTGTGTTAATAGGTCTGAGTTGAAGCATTGGAAGTGAAACATTTATCAACGAAGAAATTATCTCCTTCGTTATATGAGGTTAGTATCACGGTCAACCAAAGTCGACTCAAATTCAAAAGCCTTTGACTAGAGTAGTTCGGTTAATGATAATTGTTATTACCGAACCTAAGACTTAGTGTTTGGACTTACAAGTTGAATATGGACGATGTTTGAATTTTGACCAATACCAAATTCCATAAGTCATAGTGTGATACAATTCTGATAAAGATAATTGGTGTAAATAATTGTCACTAATGGGGGCCACTTAAAACAAGTAAAATTGGATTTTACTAAAACCGTGTAAGTGATAAATTGGCCAAACTGTCATACCACTAGCTAAGGTGAAGCATGAACGTTAATATTCTAATTATTTGATATTAATCGCTGACCTGATTTACACCTAAGAGTCACACAACCATAATGTTGAATACTCCGACTACCACCTAATTTAATTAAATTATAATTATTATAAACTAATTAAATTAACTAATATTTTTGAAATACTATTATAAAATTTTGTTTGACTTTTGCTGATCAATATTGAAAATAGTGCATATATAAAAAGTATATACGCAGATATCAGTATACCATATCGATGTAGATTTGAATTTGATTTAAATGTAAATTATATGATATGGTTTAAAGTGGAATGGAAGCCCATAAGGATCATGGTTTGACCGGCCAAAACTCAAGGGGAGGGGGGTTTTATGTTGATATTTTTGAGTTAGAATTTGTAGAGAAAAGGATGGATCCAGATCCGCATTTTTCTCTCTCTTTTCTATCTTATTTGGACCCACTACGTGTTAATTTTTATATACCTTTTTCTCTCTATCTACTCTACCTCTGGCTGAAATCACCATCATCCGCTCCTTCATTATTTTCAAACTAAAAACACAAGTTTGAATTAAATAAAAGAAAGGTACACGGATCTCTGTGACCGGTAGCTTTTTCCAAAAGAGATTGGATTTAATCCTAGGAGTTCTATAGATTCAGCATTCTAGATGTCATTATAAGGTTACGATTGAGGTAGCACTTTAACTCATATATATATATATATATGTGTGTGTGTGTGTGTGTGTGTGTATGTATATATGTATGTATCATTTATTATGACATTATAAATGGTTAGATTACCTATATATCATGAATCTTTATATTTGCGTGTTGTAAGTCTATAAAATATAAACATATTGTTGTTATAAAAAAATTAAATATGTACATATGATTTTTTTTGGCCTGAATTTTTTTAAAATTTTCGAATTAAGAAAAAAATTGTTAAAGGTGTTTTCAATAAAAGTTGAATTTTCAAATTAAATAAACAAAAATCAAATGTATGTAAATTTTGTTGTTAAATTATATACATATTATTATTTCAAAAATTAAAAAATTATATATATATATTATTTTCAAATGTAATTCATTAAATTGGTTTTAATACTATATATATATATATATTTATATAAAGATACAAATTGACAGACATTAAAAAATATTTTGTTACATAAAAAAATTTAATTTTCTATACAGATTTTAATTTAACAAAAACAAAAGAAATAAATCTATACGGATTTAATTAATAAAAAAAATTGATTTTGTCAAAACATAAATATGACCGAAATAAAGTACATCTATATCATATTACATTTATTTATATACTTAATTATATAACATCATTTTATATTATAAATGATTTCAAAATATTAATTTTTAATATATATATATATATAAGTATATATATTTACATTATATATTCTAGTACGATGCACGTGCTTCGCATACGGATTGATCTTGGTGGATTGAAGGATAGTCACGTCGAAACCTAGAACCTCTGTCTTTGTTTTGCAAGATTGTAGGAATTGATAGTACAACCATATGTTGGAAAACCTGGTTGACTTGCCAAGTGCAGTATTCCAAACTGAGGAGCATAAACCCGGTTGACTTGCCAAGTGTAATCGTCAATAGCTTTATAATTACATATATTTTATTTCTCTTATAACATTTTATTTAGAATTAATACCACTTAATCCTCACACGGATAGATGTACATGCCCTTGGAAATCCAAATAGTGAAAATTATATTGAATGGGACAATGCATAATGATGATGATCGATCTGTCATATGTAAGCTATGTAGTAGATATTTCAGTTTAAAGGGTTACACCAATAAATAGTCTTAATACAATATACTACATTTGAGAGTCCCAGAAGTGTACTAACCTTACCATATAGGAAATGTTTGCACAGCCTGTCAATGCTAGAAAGAATGAACAGTTATTATACCGTGCAGACGCAACTACATATTTTGACAGCCACGGGAAGGTTCATAGTTAATAATGAAATTGTGTAAATTAGCGATCATCTTATTAATTGGTTATTGTTCAACGATATGGGTTTGTTTGAACAGGCAGTGAGTTTGTCGTGGAGATATAAGGTTAACAAACAAACATGATGTCGAACAGGTTGTTCAAAGTTTTAAAAATATAATAGAAGATGAAACTGGGATGTGTTATTCTGAAATGCAGGTTTATGTTTGCTTGATTCGAATCAATGTTCAAGGGCATTTAACTTCGAGAAAGAGATCATGTTTCTCCAAGTTGATTGTATCACAGTAAACAGAACAATGTATAATCATACAAACTATTAAACATGCCTAATTGTCCCACATCGTCCAATATATATCTTTTGTTTGTGTATATAACCTAAGAGATTAATTAGTAATCAGAAGATGTTGAGAAAAGTGGCATGCCTCTTACGTGGATGGCACAGTGCAAATTAAGAAATGTTTAATGCATTTTTTAAAGTAATTTCAGCCTTTCAGCTCGCTCATCTTCCCTTCACTTCAACTGAGAACCACTACTACTACCATATATGTCAAAACGGCATTTTCAGAATTTCAAAAGAACACCATATAAATCTACTCATTGAATTCTCTTTATTAATAGTAAAGATATATATATATTATTTTCATACATATATATAATTTAATTTAATTTATTGCAAATTAAAGACTTTAAAATATATTTTCATATTTAAATCTAGTTTTAAATTTTGAAATTTGAATTTAATTTTAAATTATCTATATTTTTATTTATAAATATTATTTTATGTACATATATGTATATATGTATTAGTTTTACCTTATTATATGTGTGTA
Organism: Allium fistulosum; assembly: GCA_030737815.1. NCBI lineage: Eukaryota > Viridiplantae > Streptophyta > Magnoliopsida > Asparagales > Amaryllidaceae > Allium > Allium fistulosum. The sequence continues at coordinate 957,877,739 of CM060903.1, read as the reverse complement.
CATGTATATATATAAATATATATATATATATATATATATTCAAATAAAAATATAATTTTATATCACATTAATAATATACATAAATACATACATATATATATATGTATGTATATGTGTGTGTCTATATATATATATTAGATAACATATATGTATATGGAGGGGCTAACATGTCTGTTGCGGCATAAATCCCAACATTTAGATATGGTCATGTTAAACCATATACACTATATATATTGCACATTTACATACACTTATATGTATATAAGATACACATATGCACATTATATATTATATATAATATCAAATATAATCCTTTTATTAATAAATTAAATTAAATAAGGATTTTATTTAAAATTGATTTAGATCAGATCTAAATCAATTTAGACTTTATAGGCTTAATAGCATCCAAAATGGTTTAAAAAATTGAAATTCACCAATTTAACCCGCTGCATGCTGGCTCAGTTCCAACAAGTAGATCGTTATATCAAAATTTGAAAGAAAACGAATTGAAAATCGAATGAAAAATGAGCAAGAAAAGTGAGATATAAAAATATGAAACAAAATAATATATAGGAAAATCAACAGGAGCCATCAGGCCCCTGTTTGCGGCTACTACCGGTCGATCGATGGTTGACTGTTGGGTCGACCTGACCCTGACCCAACAGACCCGACCCAACAGGGCCAGCTCGTTTGATTGAATTGAATGTGATTTCTGGGCGATATTTAAATAATGTTTTGATGTGATTTCTCAGTTTGATTGAATTGAATGATTGAATGTATATACAGTTATATATATATATATGGATAGTTAATTAGTATTGCTAGTGATTGTCTAGCTATTGATTGTTGTATGCTCTATTGCTTATCTTAGTTACATGATCGCTCGGTGATCCAAGAATTTTCTAAGGTGTTGTTGTTGTACGGGAATGGGATCATGAGCCATATATTGAATTGCATTCATTCGGTGATTCTGTCATGTGTTAATATAATAGTGTAGGCTTGACTTTGTATGTGTGTTAGACCATATCATTTACCATTGTAACCGTACAGGACTAAGACCTTGTTTCACGAGTTAGTCATTATTTGTTGTATTGTTCTAACTTGTTACTTGCGAGTGAAATAAGATTAAGGTATGACGTTTACCATAGTTATCTTAGTATTATTTGAAAATGATTATAGTACATAGTAAAGTAGACGTCACTCACCAGAATGCAATCCGACCCTTCTATATTTTTTCCTTTTTGTTTCATCACTAGGTTGATGGAATTTAGTATGTTGTGCTAAGTAATGTTTGAAGATGCGAAATAGATGGCGTTACTTTTCTATATAAACCTGTATGATCATTTGACACTGATATTGGTTTGTATGTACTTGTATCTAGATTTGATTTATTACGTGAATAACTTATGTATATAGCTGAGTCTAATGGTTTGGAATATTATGATATTTGACTATATTATATGTGTTACTTCTGTTGTGAGTTTAGAAGAGATAGATAGAATACATTTGTTGTTTTATCTCTTATTATCAATCACCAACAACTTGTCCTTTTCGTCTTTTGGGGTATATGCATCATGAGTTGTGTTAAATTAGTTGATCTAAAAAGGCAGGTTGTTATATTTGGTATTAGAGAAAAAAATTCCCTAAATTAAGGATTAGGAACATATTGAAGGAACACATTTGTATTTCCTATTATATATATAGGTTTTGAGTACATATTTACACACCATTTACCATTCTAATTCTATTCACTATATATTGGGGAGTTGTAAATGAATCCATTTTCTTTTCAATTGGTAGAAACGAGAAAATAGGGAGAAGGAAAAACTTCTGCCACATTTTTGAATGGAGGATGCAAGTTTTAAAACTTAGTCTGAAGGACACTGAATGCTATGTTAATATGAATTTACCATTATGTATGTGTAATGCTATATGAAGTTAGCATTATATTTATGTAATGATATTAATTTGACATTTCTTTAACTGTGAAAATGAATGTTATTTTAGTTCGCCTATTGTAGTTCGTTCGATGCTAGTTTAATTTAGCATTCCATTTATCTAATGCTAATTTAATATAGCGTGTTTTATATGATGCTATATTAATATAACATTCGATGTCCTTTAGGCTAAAGTTTAAACTTGTGTCCTTCAGGTAAAAATTGGTCTTAGGTTTTCATTTAAACTAATTCCCTCTAGTTGAAAATGAGTGAATCAAAAGAAAATGGAATGGTGACCAACTCCACCAACACCGATGGGGTAGAAACTGAGGTTGATGCAATGGATATCCCTAGGGTGAGCATTCCTTTATGGCATTGAAGGTTCTTGCAAGTGAAAAGTTAGGCAAATGTCGCTAACCCTATCGAGACTCCTCCTATTCTTAATGCTATGGCCACTTCGGAGGTTACTCCTGTGCAACAATCACCATCCCTAGATTTCCCAAAATTCTATAGGGATTTCTTAAGTTTGGGTAGAAAACCTTATTTGGGTACCGAACCCTTTTCAGTGACCAAGGCATGGTTGAATTCTTTTTAAAAAATCTTCATCCTATTGTGTATAAGCGATATCATAAGAAGGAAGTTGGCCGTGTTGCATTTGCAAGGGAAGCAGCTAATTAGTAAGAAGTAACTACTTTGGAAGTGGATGAGGACACTATCACTTAGGCAGACTTCAAGAGGAGGTTCAAAGTTAATTTCTTCCCCAGAGAAGAAAAGGATTGGCTACCAGAAAATTTTATCCACTTGAAACAAGAAGAGTCAATTGTGGGCGAGTACGTCCATCTGTTCAGTGAGATGGCTAAGTTCGCACTTGATTTGATAAACACCCCTAAGAAAAAGGTATTGAAATTTTCTAAGGGTCTTAATTCTCCATTGAAATAATCAGCATTGAATCAGATACCATATGGATCGACATTCGAGCGATTGGGTGAAGCTGCATCGTTGAACTTAATTAAAAGGAAATCAGCTATTATGGCTGAACCAGATGAACAGAAGGGAGTAAACTAGAATCAAAATAAGCACAAGGTGGACCTCGAGGAGGATAATGGAAAAGGCAAACCATCATCTACTGAAGGTGTCATAGGAAAGGTCATATAATGAAGCAGTGTAAGACGGACATTAAGTGTTATGGATGTCAACGGTTTAGACACTTCAATAGTAACTGCCCAACATAGCAGAAGGAAGGGCAGATAGTAAAGACATATGTGTTGAAGGTGATCCCGACTATTAGTATTGTCCCATCTATTGTCGATAAGTTAACCCTTAGACCCCAAATTATTTATGATTCTATTTTGGCATCGAATTGTGTCAGGGGATTGACCCATCTATATATGGTTTGTCAGAACCTAAAGTTGGTCAACACGGTGTGGTGTTCCTTTGTGACGCATATGTACTTAGCTTCTCAGGGTATGGATTGGTTTTGAAAATGGACTAGATGATGTGATATTGGGTAGTTTTTTATTGTAATAGGAGAGTTGTATGATTTAGAAATGGTGGAGGGAAGGACCTGATTGTTTTTCGTAGGCTCGATGATTCCATAATGACTAGTTACCTATGTTCACTCAGTATGTCATAGGATGGTCTGTCTTTGATCCACATAATGCAAGATTTATAGATGTCTTCACTAAAGTCACTGGTCTTCCACCTCGAAAAGAGATTGAGTTTGGAACTGATCTTGTAAAAGATGCTAGGCACCCGCGTCTTTACCACTGAAGGAGACGATTCCCTTAGGATGTGATTATAGAGAGTTGAACAAACCAAATAGATATCTCTTGCCCTGCATTGAAAACCTCTTTGATCAATTGGTCGGGGCTAAACATTTCACTCAACTTGATTCGGCTACTGGATTCCATCAAGTGAGGGTAACAGAGGATAGTATACCAAAGACTGCATTTAAAACTCCCGATGGACCATTTGATTGGGTATTCATACCATTTTCCTTGACTATATGAGTAGAGTTTTCGAGGGCAACTGAATGAGTTTGTTGTGGTCTTTGTGGATGATATCTTGGTATTCTCCAAAAGCGAAGAGTAGCATAGACATTATTTGAAGGAGGTATTGGAAGTTTTGAGAAGTAACTAGTTGACGGCAAAGTTCTCAAAATTCCACTTTTGGAGAAAATATGAATCCTTGGGCACATTGTATATGGAGAAGGTTGGCATAGACCCAGGGAAAGTGGAAGCGGTGAAGGATTGGAAGACGCTGAAGAATACTTCGGAGGTTTGTAGCTTCTTAGGGTTGGATGGATTCTATAGGAAGTTCATCAAAAACTTTGCAAGATCTCGACATCTGTAGATAAGCTTACTAAGAAGAATTTGGTATTTTCTTGAAACCAAGGTTGTGTGAAGGTGCTAATTAGGTTGAAAGAGTTATTGACAAGCGCACTAGTCTTAACTCTCTTGGATGGAACCAAGTCATTTACTGTTTACACTAATGCTTGTGGAACTAGTCTTGGTGATGTATTGATGCAAGAAGGAAAGGTGGTAGCATTGCTAGCCGACAACTCAAGGTAGAAGAGAATAATTACCTAACACATGGCCTTGAGTTGGCTACCATCATATTTACTATAAAATCCTGGAGGCATTATTTATTGGGAGAAAGATTTGAGATGTTCATGTATCACAAGTCCCACAAGTACCTATTTTGCAGAAGGACTTGAATGTGGGGCAGCAAAGGTGGATGGCGTTTCTTTCGTCAGATGACTTTAGTATTGCTTATACTCTAGGAAAAGAGAATGCGGTTGCTAATGTATTGAGTAGAAAGCATGCCATGATGAGTTGAATCTTGTTCGAATGGAAGAGTTTGGATTTTATCTCTAATTACAACTTCGAAGCTTCGTTGGAATATACACCAAGTTTATTAGAAACAATGAAGGTCAACCTGCATTACTGGATTGAAATGGACTTAGTCAAAGACAAGATGCAGTGTTAGTTGGAACTTTGGATTAGTTGGAACGGGGTGAACGGTCGAGCCATTTGGGTTATTACTCCAAAGACCTGAAGGGATACCTAAGGCGGATAGTAGGCTATGTGTACCATAGATTAAGGAGATGATAGAGGAAGTCGCAAGAGAGTTTCACCATTCTAGGATGACTATTATCCAAGTGGAGGAAAAATGTACTGGGACATAGAGATAATACTCTATTGGCCAGGAATAAAGAGACACATGGCAGAATATGTGGTAAGTGTTTAGCATGCCAAAAGGTTAAAGCTGAATATAAAAAGCCAAGGGGACCATTACTACCATTAGAGGATCCACAATGGAAATGGGAGTATATATGTCTTTATTGATGAATTGCCTCGACATAGAAGAGTTAGTAATAGCATTTGGGTAGTGGTAGACTAACTAACCAAGAGTCCACATTTCATACTATTGAAGAGCGCAAGGACCACGATGACATTGGTGGCGTTGTATATTAAGAAAATAGTTCAACGACATGGAGTTGGTTATTATAGTAAGTGATTAGGATTCACTCATCAAGAGTGAATTTTGAAGAAGTTTACATGATGCTTTAGAAATGGAACTAGAATTGAGTATGGAATATTAGCCCGGATGGATGGATGGATGGATAGACAAAAAGGGTGAATACTATATTGGAAGATCTACCTAGTGCATGTATACTTGATTTTGGAGGAGCTTAGGAGGATCATCTGCCATTAACTGAATTTGCATATTATAACGGTTAGCATACTAGTATAGGAATGAAACCATATGAAGCGTTGTACAAGAATTCATGTAAGTGACCCTCATGCTAATGGGAATCAACAAACAAAGTGATTCTTAGATCGGAGATGATACAAGATACTTCAAAAAAGATGGAGTTGATAAGAAAGAGAATGAAGGCTACACGGGATTGGCAGAAGTCATATACCTATGAAACAAGGACTGAGTTAGAATTTGTAGTTGGAGATTTGGTATTCATAAAGGTTTCACCACATAAAAGAGTAATGATATTTGGGAATTTGGAAAAGCTAGCACCACAATTTGTTGGACCATTCCCGATATTGAAGCAGATAGGAAGCCTTGCCTATAGAGTGGAACTCATAAAGAAGATGACAAGAGTGCATAATGTATTCCATGTATCACATTTACAAAATTGTGTACATGACTTGGTCACTGTTATCAAGAAAAGTCGGTTGGAGGATATTGAATTGGAACCTGAGCCTAGTCCATCTAGTGGTCCATGTCGCATCATCGAACATAGAGTGAAACGGCTTAGAAATAAGGTAATGAAGTTGGTGAGAGTACAATGAGGGAATGATTCGGCAGAGAGCACAGAGAGACTGTGGAGAAGATGAGGGCTTCTTATTCTAATCTCTTTATCAGTATGCTCCCTAATCTTGTATTATTATAAGGAATTTTGGTTTAGATTTTAAATTTTGGATGCTTAGAATTGGTTTCTTCATGATTGAATTAGATTAGCATAGATTTTAGGACAGTTGAACCTTTGACATAGATATGATGTTGACAATTGCATTCTTGATATATTCCACTTATGTTATTTAATAGGATCGTATTGCATCATGCCTATATGACATCTATATTGCAAACGTTTAGGAGGTTGATAGCTTAGGAGCCCGACTACCAAGTTGCATTTTTTGCATTAGATAAGTAATATATGACATGATTATGTATGCTTAATTATTTACCAATATGTTATGTGTGTATTGGTATGCTTGTGTTTGTATGATTGGTGTGAATTATTTACTTGGATGCTACGTTTATAATTTTAGGGGTAAAATTACTTTTAAGGGTGGAGAGTGTAATAACATGTAGTTTTCGATAATTAAAAATAAATAAATTCAATAAATTTTGACTTCAAGGGCAAAATCATCACTTTTCAAACATTTGAATTTGAAAATGAAACTGGTGCCATTGCAACAGCATCATTTTTCTGATGCATGACAATATTTGTTTGTCCAAATCAGATTTCAAATGATGAAGATATGGTTGTTTTTGTATTTCAAAATTTTGAATTTTAAAATAGGCTAAGCTAAATGTGTATGAATGACTTGACTATAAATAAAAGGTCATAACCCTTTATTTCAAATTTAAATTCATTTTCTCCCATATGTATCTTTCTTCTTCTTCCTCTAAGAAACACTTTCGCTTAAACCCAAAATTATCTCTCAACTCTTAAGGGAATTCAACAATTCAAGCATCGGATCGAAGAGCGAGTTGAGGCCTACACTCTACTACCAATTGGAGTCACGGATACACTGATTTGTATAGAAGTGTAATTCTAAACAATGAGTAATTTTGGGCAATTTGGATCTAAATGAGTGGTTTTCACCTAATTCACTATATAACTAGTAATTCTCTCTTAGTTTGCGATAATCTATGGATTAGGAATTAAGTTTAGATTAAATTGGTAATTGTTGAATTTATATGGTAACTAAAGTAATATATATCTGAAATGAAATGGAGATTTGATTTTTATACATCAAAGGAAAAATGATTTGTTGATGATGGCCAAAGTAGTGAATAAACAATGAATATTGAGATGAATATTTATGGATTTTGGTTTGAATTCATATATGACTAAATGAATTAATAGAAACTGAAGTTAGTGGTGATAAATTATGTTAACCAAGGAACAAATTTCGAGAATAATATAATTTTATACATATAATGTGTGTGTGTTAATATAAATGAAAAGGATGGTTGAATATGAGTATTTGAGATATATGCGTATATAGTACATGGAAAATAATATGATAAATAAAACAAAAATGTTATAAAATTGTTTTTGAAGTAAGAAAATATATTTCAAAAAATAATTATAAATTATATTTTAATTTTAATGATTTATATGAGATATTTCACAAGAAATGGAAAAAGGATGTTTAAGTAAGAAAAGTGTGTTTATAATGAAATATACATATAAAATGTATATAAAAAGTTACGTAAAAATGTTCATAAAATCTCATATGATATTTAATGTTATATTATGATTTCATTTTGAATTTATATTCATTTTAAGTGTATTTTCAAGTATATATGTGGAAAAATATACTTATAATTTCCGAAAACAAATTTTGTAAACACGCATTTCTAGGGAAATTTTGATGCAAAATTTTGGTGAATTTGAAGCATAATGATAATAGATGATCCTATCAAAATTTGAAAGAAAACTGATCGAAAATTGGATCAAAAATAAGTAGGGAAAGAGTGAAACAAAAACCTAAAAAAAATATACAGGAAAATCAACAGGAGCCGTCAGGCCCATGTTCAAGGCCCTCACAAGTCCACTAGTGGTTCAACCACTGGTTGACCGATGGTTAACTGTTGGGTTAACTTGACCCTAGTCCAACAAGGTCGGCTCATGTACGGGTGGCTCGATTGTTTTGGCACTTTTTCCAAGGTTTTTTAGGTGATGTTTAAACAACGCTTTGAGATTTCCCAACTTGATTGAATTGAATTATTGGATGTATGTGCAGTGATATATATATATATATATATATATATGCACACATATATGGATAGTTGATTTCTATTGTTAGTGATTGATTAGCTATTAATTGTTGTATCCTCTATTGCTTATCATGGTAACCCGATCGCTCAGTAACCCGGGAATTTTCTAAGGTGCGTGCTATTGTATGAAAATGGGTTCGCGTGCCGTATATGGAACCGCATCCATTTGAGGATTCGATCATGTGTTAATGCAATAGGGTAGGCTTGGCTTTGTGTATGGGTTAGACCATATCATTGACCATTGAAACTGTACTAGACTAGGACTTTGTTTCATGGGTTAGCAATTATTTATTGTATTGTTTGATTAACTTGTTGATTGCGGGTGAAATAGGATTAACGTATGACGTTTACCATAGTTATCTTAGTATTATTTGGGAATGATTAGAGTATTTAGTTAAGTAGATGTACATCACTCGTTAAACTATAGTCTAACCCTCTCTATATTTTTTCCTTTTTTTTCATCACTACGTTGATGAAATTTAATATGTTTTGTTAAGTAACATTTGATGGTGTGGATAATGATGGCATTACTTATGTATATAAACGTATATATAAATAATAATGTGACAATGATATTGCTTTTTATGTGTGTGTGTGTGGATTAGATTAATTACTTATAATCATGCATATAGTCGAATCATATGGTTTGGAATATGGTGATGTTTTATTATATTATATGTGCTACCTTCCGCTATGAGTTTAAAAAGAGATAGATAGAATATATTTATTATTTTGTTTCTTGCTATCAATCACTAATGACTTATCCTTTTTGGATTTTGGGGTTTAAACGTCGTGAGTTGTGTTAAATCAGAGGGTCAAAAAAACATGTTGTTGTAATTGGGCTGGCTCGGCACTTGCTTCAGTTGCTAGTTGGTCAGTACCTTGATCAAGTGTGCTTGGAAATATGGTTGAAGCCACCGAGGCGCCATTGGAAGGCTAAAAGCTAGCTTTTCCAACTTTCTGCATCTCATTTCTAAACTCAACAACCTCTTGCTAACATAATATATCAGTAGTTGAACTTTCCCTTAATTCGGACCAGAGCAACACTTATAGTGTGTTCAGTAACTGTGAGGTACATGTATAGATCCTCCATGTCCATGGGCTTGGAAAGTATGGGGGTGTAGAAAGGTGTTGATTCAGGTTTTTGAAGAACTTGGTGCATTCTTTGTTCCGAATGAACGAATTTCCCTTCTTGATAAGGTAAATTAAGGGTATGCAACGATTTGTTGCCTTCAAAACAAAACAACTAAGTGTCGTGATCATCCCATTCAAGCTCTGGACTTGTTTAACTGTGCGAGGGTTCTACATATCTTGGATTGTATGAATCTTGACGGGGTTGGCCTCTATCTCTTTGGCGCTCACCATGGACCCAAAAAACTTTCCTAAATGGAAAGCGAATGAGCATTTCTTGAGTTGAGCTTCATATTGTACTAGCGAAGGATATTGAAAGTCCTAGCCAATTTCTTTATATGGCCCAGCCTCTGACTTTACCAGTAAGTTGTCTAAGTAAACACCATGGATATGTTGATTTGTTGGGTGAACATTTTGTTGATGAGCCATTGATAAGTGGCATTATGTTGCAGAGCCCATACGTCATAACTTTATAGCAATAGAGCCCTACATTTGCGATGAAGAGTTGTGTCCTTGATCCAAACCATGCATGGAAATCTGGTTGTATCCAGGATAGGTGTCTACAAACGTGAGAAGCTCATACTTTCTAGTTGCATCTATAAGTTGATCGATGCACAACAATAGGAAACTATTTTTTGGTAAGCCTTGTTGAGGTCAGAAAATTTGATGCATGTCCATTAAGCACCAATTGGTTTATGAACTGGTATTGGATTGGCCACCCAGACTATGTAGTCGCCTCATGAATGAACCCATTGGAAAGGAGCTTTTCTACCACTTTGTAGAGCGCTCTATACCTTTCTGGATTAAGAGGCCTTCTCTTTTGTCAGATGGGATGAGCCTTTGGGTCAATGTTAAGAGGGGTCTATGTCAGACATGTCATGATGCCCCAAGCAAACGCATCTTTACCTTTCTTCAGGAAGCCTATCAATTCATCATTTATCTACAGACTCAATTCTGTCCCAATCTGAATGACCAAGCTGGGATCATCGTTGTTAAGAAATACTAGTTTAAGTGGAGTTGCCGACCCACCACTGGATTTTGGATCTCTCATATAGGATCGAGCGGGTTATTGTTGCTTTCTTCGATGCTTGCTTCCAGGTCGCATTGGTCTAGTGGTATATCATGCACTTTATGACTTCTTCGATGGGAAAGATGTTCGTGCTCGAACCTGAGATGCTATGATTTTCCCCTGACTCTCACAAATGAGTCCACCAGTATTGAGAAGGAAGAACTTTTGGTGTCTTCGGTTCCTACTTTCCAGCATGTAACTTGCTTATTCTATGTTGTTATTAGCTCTTTCATCTTGTTTAGGCTATTCAGGGAAAGATGGTCCTCGCCAACTATGATATCCTGACCCCTAGCATGAACGAGAGCTTTGAGTGGCTTGTGAAATCTCTCAAAAGCGATGGTGGTTGTAGTTGCTCTTGTTGAGTCACAGATTCTATGAAGTTTTGATTTCTGACAAAGAAATAAAGGCGATCACAAAAAGAAGACATTATGGCTAAAGAGGCACAAAAGAGCTCATATGGTACTATAGATCATAGATTGATTATTTGATGTTGTAATAGTATTATACTTGTTAAAATCTATCCTTAAATGAATCATGCATCTCAATATAATCGAAATATATACGTTATAATATGCATTGCACATTCATTGTGCAAGTTATCAGTGACCGGTCGACCGGTAAGTTTTTGGGCGGTCGACCGTTCCTGTCCAAGTTGCACAATGAACGTGCACACATGGACATAACGTCTATATTTTCGAAATCCTGTCTACCGGCCATTTTTGACATGTCGACCGTTTTTAAACAGAGAGCAACCTTTCCCAAAAGACACTTCTTTCTCCAATGGTTGCATCTCTTACCTTTCATCAATGATCATATCTATTAATGGCTACTCTTCACAAAGAGTTACAACCATTTATTCTCTATATAAACACGTCTAAATCATTGATTCGAGAAGAGAATTCTTGCTCTAATTTCTGATCTTACTTTCTAAATTCTCTTGGATTCTAAAAGCTCTCAAACATTTCAATTGCTTATTGAATCATTGAAATTATTTCATATCTTTTTATTCAATAAGTAATATACTTCCTTCAATCTTCACAAACATCATTCACATATTTTTGAGGATAAGATTATAGGAAGGTTGTACTACAAGTGACAAATCCGTGTTATCAAGAGCAAAAGTTGTCAACGGCAATTGTATTTGTTTTTGTTGAAGTCCTCGGTGTTGTAAGAGGCACGAAATCCCGTTCGGCTGTTCGGGTGTTGTAAACCTGTTCCTCCAGGTGAAGCGAGGTAGTTGGTAGTGAAAATCCAGATAGAAGTCTGGGACTGGACGTAGGACGGGAGGTCCGAACCAGTATAAAAATCTCTGGTGTGATTTTTCTATTTTACTGCATTTACTATTCTATATCTGTGAATTGCTATATATAGTTAGTTTATTGAATATTTACTTGTATAGCAATTGTAAATAACATTCCGCATATATTTTTAGTCCATATTACACGATCCATAATTAGTGTGCACAAGCATACATGTTTTCATTTGGTATCGGAGCACGGTCATCATATAACCATAACACCGTTATTTGATATATTTTTGTAATATGGCAAATAACGCAAGCACTAGCACTAACACTTACACGAAAGGTCAATCAACACAAAGACCTCCATTCTTTAATGATCTCAACTATAGCTATTGGGCAACACGTATGTCATTTTTTATGCAATCAAATAGCTATGATGCTTGGAATGCTACCCAAAAAGAAATAGTGAATCCAACAACTGAATATTCAGAATGGACAGCGGCTGAGAAAACGGCAGCAGCCGTAAATGCAAAAGCAATAAATATGTTGTTTTGTGCATTAGACCAAAATGAATATAACCGTGTTAGTATCTGCACTACTGCATATCAAATTTGGCAAACGCTGAAAACCACTCATGAAGGTACTAACAAGGTTAAACAAGCCAAAATAGCCATGCTGAAGAGTCAGTTTCAAAATTTCAAAATGAAACCAAATGAGACAATCAATGATATGTATTCAAGGTTTCAAACTATTCATCATGCACTTATCAGATTAGGGCAAAAATATTCAGATTTTGATGTTGTTTCAACAATCCTACATTCTCTTACTAGTGAATGGGAAGGAAAAGTATTAGCAATTGAAGAAGCTAATGACCTTTCCGTCATGAAGCCAGATGAATTGATAGGAAATCTAATGTCCTATGAAGCAAATTTGCAGGCTAGAAAAGAACAGAAAGAAGAAAAGAAAAATGTAGCATTTCATGCTGAGAAAGATGAAAATGAATCAGATTCTGAAGATGAAGATCTGGCATTCATTGCAAAAGGATTCAAAAAATTCCTAAAATATCGAAAATCCAGTCGTTACAACAAAAGGAAACCTGGATCAAATAAACCATCTTCATCCACTATAGAATGTTTCAACTGCCACAAAAAGGGGCACTTGCAGAAGGACTGTCCAGAACAGAAGAAGAAGTCAGAAAATGATAAATTCAAATATAAGAAGGACAAGTCAAAGAAACGAGCCTTCTCAGTAACATGGGATGATTCAGACTCATCTTCATCAGAAAGTGAAAGTGATTCGGAGAATGAACAAGCTAATGTTTGTTTTATGACAACAGAAGATGAGGTACAAATTCCTACATTTGATGAATTACTTGATATTAATGCTGAATTGATAGTCAAATATAAAGACATAAAACATCAATTAAAAGTAGTCAAAGCAGATTTAAGTAGAGCAGAGTTTGAACGAGATATGTTAAAAGATGAGAAGAAAATATTAGAAGAAGAACTTGAAAAAACTCAAGAATCATCATCTAATATTGACTCTCAACTATCTCTTTTGAGTCAAGAAATAGAAGCTCAAAAAGAGAAAAATAATGCTCTCACTACTGAAAATCATGAGCTTAAGGCAAAAGTCAAAATTCTAGACCTAGAAAAAGCTAGTTTACAACAAAGTTTGATGACATTACTCAAAATGTTTCTAACTTTAACAAAGGTCGAGAAAATTTGACAAAACTTATTGAAAATTCACAATCTGCATCAAATAAACAAGGTTTGGGATATAAGAAACAAGAAATCAAGAAACATCTTGATAATAAAAGAAAGAAGAAAGTTGTTAAGAAAAATCTTAGTTTATTATATTCCAAACCAAAACCAGTTGTGAAATATCAGAAGAAAAATGTCAAGACTATCAAAATATGGGTTCCTAAAACAAATAACAATTTGATTAGGAACAAATACATTCAGCAATTCATGAATACTGTGCATTATAATTCTAATTATGTATATAAAGGGGATACCGGACCCGTATGGGTTTGGATTCCTAAGATCTAACTCTTAGGACCCCATAAAAAGCGGGTACCATGGTCTTAATTATATTTTTTGCAGGTCTCACTTAAGAAAAAGAGGAAAATGGATATTCTGATTGATACATTCCTATATTATTCCATTATCTATTACTCCTTTTTGGCGATGACAAAGGGGGAGAAAGTGCTAACAATTGTTTGCAGGAATATATATTTATATATATAAAGAATACAGACAAAATCTCAGGTGGAGATCACATATTCAGGGGGAGATTCAGAACTTCAGATATATGTTGTCATCAATCAAAAAGGGGGAGAATGTTGAGTCACAGATTCTATGAAGTTTTGATTTCTGACAAAGAAATAAAGGCGATCGACAAAAAGAAGACATTATGGCTAAAGAGGCACAAAAGAGCTCATATGGTACTATAGATCATAGATTGATTATTTGATGTTGTAATAGTATTATACTTGTTAAAATCTATCCTCAAATAAATCATGCATCTCAATATAATCAAAATATATACGTTATAATATGCATTGCACATTCATTGTGCAAGTTATCAGTGACCGGTCGACCGGTAAGTTTTTGGGCGGTCGACCGTTCCTGTCCAAGTTGCACAATGAACGTGCACACATGGACATAACGTCTATATTTTCGAAATCCTGTCTACCGGCCATTTTTGACCTGTCGACCGTTTTTAAACAGAGAGCAACCTTTCCCAAAAGACACTTCTTTCTCCAATGGTTGCATCTCTTACCTTTCATCAATGATCATATCTATTAATGGTTACTCTTCACAAAGAGTTACAACCATTTATTCTCTATATAAACACGTCTAAATCATTGATTCGAGAAGAGAATTCTTGCTCTAATTTCTGATCTTACTTTCTAAATTCTCTTGGATTCTAAAAGCTCTCAAACATTTCAATTGCTTATTGAATCATTGAAATTATTTCATATCTTTTTATTCAATAAGTAATATACTTCCTTCAATCTTCACAAACATCATTCACATATTTTTGAGGATAAGATTATAGGAAGGTTGTACTACAAGTGACAAATTCGTGTTATCAAGAGCACAAGTTGTCAACGGCAATTGTATTTGTTTTTGTTGAAGTCCTCGGTGTTGTAAGAGGCACGAAATCCCGTTCGGCTGTTCGGGTGTTGTAAACATGTTCCTCCAGGTGAAGCGAGGTAGTTGGTAGTGAAAATCCAGATAGAAGTCTGGGACTGGACGTAGGACGGGAGGTCTGAACCAGTATAAAAATCTCTGGTGTGATTTTTCTATTTTACTGCATTTACTATTCTATATCTGTGAATTGCTATATATAGTTAGTTTATTGAATATTTACTTGTATAGCAATTGTAAATAACATTCCGCATATATTTTTAGTCCATATTACACGATCCATAATTAGTGTGCACAAGCGTACACGTTTTCAGCTCTAACTTCAAGGCTACAGGCGGTCCCGGCATGAAGGGGAGCGTTGGATGGCTCTCACCTTCTCTCGAGTGCACCACCATTGATCGTAGCTAACTCCTTTAGCAATATGAGGACTCCCTTTTTTGCTTATTGAAGTGATACGTTGTAGCTGTCTTTAGTAGCCTGTTAATTGCTACGGTCACATCCTGATGCAGCAGCGGAATACTCAAAATGAATGTGACGATGAAAGTGGCAATCGGTGAATTGAAGAATACCAAAAGGCCCAAATCCGTTGATCCAAAGATACCGGATTCTAGCTATCCCAAACACGTTGATCGCGCACGATACCGTGTTTAAAGATCTACGATTCTTCGACGTTGATCAAGCGCACTTGATTCCATGAATCGGCTTCAACAATCGTTGATTCGAGCGCACTCGAATAACCGAAGGTGGAGATAGGAGATCACACTCAACTACCAATTTTAAAAGAGGCACAAAGCGCTCAAACAAATTTTATTCAAAATCAACCAAAGTTTACAAATGACACAACTCGCCTATTTATAGGCTTACAACACAACACTTACAACACTTGACAACACTTAGGTCGTGAACGACCTAACAAAATGTGACCTAAAACAGGGCCGTGACTTACGACTTACGACCTAACTCATACGACCTAACAACAACATCATACGAGTTATCAACTTACAACACGCGACATAACAAACAGTATCATCATGACTTAACAACACAACAATACAACAGTTACAACATCACAATACAACATCACATTAGCCAGAGCGACCTAAAATATACGGTAGCGACCTATCTTCCAGTGGCATAAGGTCGAGCGACCTAAAACATTGCTTCAGGAAATCTTGCAGCATACACATCAGCGACCTAACATAGGTCGTAACCCGCTTCCGCGACCTAACATAGGTCGTAACACTTCTCCGCGACCTAACATAGGTCGTAATACTTCTCCGCGACCTAACATAGGTCGTAACATTTCTCCGCGACCTAACATAGGTCGTAACTCGTTCCAGTCCACATTCGAAAGATCAAAGCAACCTAATGCTTGTTCACTTATCTCGCTTAGTTGCTTGCCTTCCTTAACACTGATCTCATTAACTCATGAACGACCTTCATTAGGTCGTGAACGACCTAAGGTTTCACTAGGTCATGAGCGACCTAAGATTTCACTAGGTCGTGAGCGACCTAAAATTTTTGTACGACTCAAATCTGGTGAGTTGGTAGATTGCACTGCATCATCCTCCCCCGGTTGGCAAAAATTCGACCTCGAATTTGCACCTTCCTCTTCCACAACAAGCTCATCTCCATGATACGGAATCAGGTATTTGACGTTGAAAACGTCTGCAGTGTGAATATGATCCAGCAATTTCAACCGATACGCATTATCATTTATCTTCTTCAAAATTTCCACTGGACCAATCTTTCGTGCCTTCAATTTACTGTACGTTCCCACTGGAAAACGATCTTTTGTCAACACAGCGTAAACCAAATCACCTTCTCCGAAGTTCACATTCCTTCGCCTTTTATCTGCCAGTTGTTTATACTTCTCATTTGATGCAAGCAATCGTTCATGAACAGTTCTGTGGCACTCCTGCAACTCAGTCACAAAATCACAAGCACGCTTAACAACTCCCTTCTGATATGGTACTGTCATCAGATCCAATGGACCCTTCGGACTTGCTGAGTATACAACTTGAAACGGACTGAAACCCGTACTACGGTTAACAGCATGATTATGTGCAAACTCTGGCTGACATAACTTCATATCCCAACTCTTCAAATTATCCTGTACAAGACATCGCAACAAGTTTCCCAATGATCTGTTGACCACTTCCGTCTGCCCATCTATTTGCGGATGATAGGCGCTACTAAAATTAAACTTCGTTCCAACCATCTTCCATAAACTTAACCAAAAATGGCTTAGAAATCTAGTATCCCGATCAGAAAAAATAGATTCAGGTAGCCCGTGTAATCGATATACCTCTTTAAAGAATAACTGAGCAACACGGACGGCATCAGCTGTCTTCTTACAAGCGATAAAATGTGCCATTTTGGAAAATCTATCTACCACCACATATATAGAATCATTTCCCCTTTGAGTTCTAGGTAACCCCAAAACGAAATCCATGCTGATATCAACCCATGGTCGAGTAGGCACAGGTAATGGCATATACAATCCCGCATTCGTCGTTGTCCCTTTGGAAACTTGACAAATATGACATCTCTCCACAAATCTTTCAACTTCCTTTCTCATTGACGGCCAATAATATGATTGCGAAATTAACTGCAATGTACGGTCTCTACCCACATGACCTTCCTCATGTAACTCCTTTACAATCTTCATTCGTAAGCTGCTCTCTGGTATACACAATTGATTTCCTTTGAAAAGAAAACCATCCATCAATACAAATTCATCTGTCTTTCCTTTTTTGACTTCATCTACAAACTTCGCAAAGTAAGGATCATCAACAAATAATTCTGGCAACACGTCAAACCCCGTCACTTCAACCTTCATTATAGTCAACAAATGATTCCTTCGACTCAATGCATCTGCCACTCTATTCGTAATTCCTAACTTATGCTTCACCACAAATGTAAATTGTTGCAAGTAGGCGATCCATGAAGCATGCCTGGTTGCAATCTTATCCTGTCCCTGCATATGCTTTAACGCTTCATGATCAGTATATAAAACAAATTCTTTATGAAACAAATAATGTCTCCAATGTTTCACAGCTTGCACGATAGCATAAGATTCCACATCGTAAGTATTATATCTCATCTTGGCTCTCGAAAGCTTCTCACTGAAATATGCAATTGGTCGTCCTTTCTGACTCAACACCCCTCCAATTCCAACTTTAGATGCATCAGTATGTAATTCAAACAACAACTGAAAATCTGGTAATACTAGA